>OY744483.1:137944982-139153019 GCA_963556165.1 Tipula helvola | reverse complement strand
ATTATAGTAAGGTGGTTTTTAGCAAAATCGAATTTTCAATGAAATGTTTGCAAGAAATCAAGCAATCTAATTGCGCGTTGGTACAACAATTACAGGTCCCGAAACCTATCTTTAGAGGTATCAAGAACCGCAATCGAAGTACAATTGCAGATTTTCCCTTTTTGTTGCTCAGAATTTACTGAATTATAGTAAGGTGGTTTTTAGCAAAATCGAATTTTCAATGAAATGTTTGCAAGAAATCAAGCAATCTAATTGCGCGTTGGTACAACAATTACAGGTCCCGAAACCTATCTTTAGAGGTATCAAGAACCGCAATCGGAGCACAATTGCAGATTTTCCCATTTTTTGGCTCAGAATTTACTGATTTATAGTAAGGTGATTTTCACAAAAATCGAATTTTTAATGAAATGTTTGATACAACAATTACAGATCCCAAAACCTATCTTTAAAGGTATCAAGAACCGCAATCGGAGCACAATTGCAGATTTTCCCATTTTTTGGCTCAGAATTTACTGAATTATAGTAAGGTGATTTTTAGCAAAATCGAATTTTCAGTGAAATGTTTGCAAGAAATCAAGCAATCTAATTGCGCGTTGGTACAACAATTACAGGTCCCGAAACCTATCTTTAAAGGTATCAAGAACCGCAATCGAAGTACAATTGCAGATTTTCCCTTTTTGTTGCTCAGAATTTACTGAATTATAGTAAGGTGGTTTTTAGCAAAATCGAATTTTCAATGAAATGTTTGCAAGAAATCAAGCAATCTAATTGCGCGTTGGTACAACAATTACAGGTCCCGAAACCTATCTTTAGAGGTATCAAGAACCGCAATCGGAGCACAATTGCAGATTTTCCCATTTTTTGGCTCAGAATTTACTGATTTATAGTAAGGTGATTTTCACAAAAATCGAATTTTTAATGAAATGTTTGATACAACAATTACAGATCCCAAAACCTATCTTTAAAGGTATCAAGAACCGCAATCGGAGCACAATTGCAGATTTTCCCATTTTTTGGCTCAGAATTTACTGAATTATAGTAAGGTGATTTTTAGCAAAATCGAATTTTCAGTGAAATGTTTGCAAGAAATCAAGCAATCTAATTGCGCGTTGGTACAACAATTACAGGTCCCGAAACCTATCTTTAGAGGTATCAAGAACCGTAATCGGAGCACAATTGCAGATTTTCCCATTTTTTGGCTCAGAATTTACTGATTTATAGTAAGGTGATTTTCACAAAAATCGAATTTTTAATGAAATGTTTGATACAACAATTACAGATCCCAAAACCTATCTTTAAAGGTATCAAGAACCGCAATCGGAGCACAATTGCAGATTTTCCCATTTTTTGGCTCAGAATTTACTGAATTATAGTAAGGTGATTTTTAGCAAAATCGAATTTTCAATGAAATGTTTGCAAGAAATCAAGCAATCTAATTGCGCGTTGGTACAACAATTACAGGTCCCGAAACCTATCTTTAGAGGTATCAAGAACCGTAATCGGAGCACAATTGCAGATTTTCCCATTTTTTGGCTCAGAATTTACTGATTTATAGTAAGGTGATTTTCACAAAAATCGAATTTTTAATGAAATGTTTGATACAACAATTACAGATCCCAAAACCTATCTTTAAAGGTATCAAGAACCGCAATCGGAGCACAATTGCAGATTTTCCCATTTTTTGGCTCAGAATTTACTGAATTATAGTAAGGTGATTTTTAGCAAAATCGAATTTTCAATGAAATGTTTGCAAGAAATCAAGCAATCTAATTGCGCGTTGGTACAACAATTACAGGTCCCGAAACCTATCTTTAGAGGTATCAAGAACCGTAATCGGAGCACAATTGCAGATTTTCCCATTTTTTGGCTCAGAATTTACTGATTTATAGTAAGGTGATTTTCACAAAAATCGAATTTTTAATGAAATGTTTGATACAACAATTACAGATCCCAAAACCTATCTTTAAAGGTATCAAGAACCGCAATCGAAGTACAATTGCAGATTTTCCCTTTTTGTTGCTCAGAATTTACTGAATTATAGTAAGGTGATTTTTAGCAAAATCGAATTTTCAATGAAATGTTTGCAAGAAATCAAGCAATCTAATTGCGCGTTGGTACAACAATTACAGGTCCCGAAACCTATCTTTAGAGGTATCAAGAACCGCAATCGGAGCACAATTGCAGATTTTCCCATTTTTTGGCTCAGAATTTACTGATTTATAGTAAGGTGATTTTCACAAAAATCGAATTTTTAATGAAATGTTTGATACAACAATTACAGATCCCAAAACCTATCTTTAAAGGTATCAAGAACCGCAATCGGAGCACAATTGCAGATTTTCCCATTTTTTGGCTCAGAATTTACTGAATTATAGTAAGGTGATTTTTAGCAAAATCGAATTTTCAGTGAAATGTTTGCAAGAAATCAAGCAATCTAATTGCGCGTTGGTACAACAATTACAGGTCCCGAAACCTATCTTTAGAGGTATCAAGAACCGTAATCGGAGCACAATTGCAGATTTTCCCATTTTTTGGCTCAGAATTTACTGATTTATAGTAAGGTGATTTTCACAAAAATCGAATTTTTAATGAAATGTTTGATACAACAATTACAGATCCCAAAACCTATCTTTAAAGGTATCAAGAACCGCAATCGAAGTACAATTGCAGATTTTCCCTTTTTGTTGCTCAGAATTTACTGAATTATAGTAAAGTGATTTTTAGCAAAATCGAATTTTCAATGAAATGTTTGCAAGAAATCAAGCAATCTAATTGCGCGTTGGTACAACAATTACAGGTCCCGAAACCTATCTTTAGAGGTATCAAGAACCGCAATCGAAGTACAATTGCAGATTTTCCCTTTTTGTTGCTCAGAATTTACTGAATTATAGTAAGGTGATTTTTAGCAAATACGAATTTTCAATGAAATGTTTGCAAGAAATCAAGCAATCTAATTGCGCGTTGGTACAACAATTACAGGTCCCGAAACCTATCTTTAGAGGTATCAAGAACCGTAATCGGAGCACAATTGCAGATTTTCCCATTTTTTGGCTCAGAATTTACTGATTTATAGTAAGGTGATTTTCACAAAAATCGAATTTTTAATGAAATGTTTGATACAACAATTACAGATCCCAAAACCTATCTTTAAAGGTATCAAGAACCGCAATCGAAGTACAATTGCAGATTTTCCCTTTTTGTTGCTCAGAATTTACTGAATTATAGTAAGGTGATTTTTAGCAAAATCGAATTTTCAATGAAATGTTTGCAAGAAATCAAGCAATCTAATTGCGCGTTGGTACAACAATTACAGGTCCCGAAACCTATCTTTAGAGGTATCAAGAACCGCAATCGAAGTACAATTGCAGATTTTCCCTTTTTGTTGCTCAGAATTTACTGAATTATAGTAAGGTGATTTTTAGCAAAATCGAATTTTCAATGAAATGTTTGCAAGAAATCAAGCAATCTAATTGCGCGTTGGTACAACAATTACAGGTCCCGAAACCTATCTTTAGAGGTATCAAGAACCGCAATCGGAGCACAATTGCAGATTTTCCCATTTTTTGGCTCAGAATTTACTGATTTATAGTAAGGTGATTTTCACAAAAATCGAATTTTTAATGAAATGTTTGATACAACAATTACAGATCCCAAAACCTATCTTTAAAGGTATCAAGAACCGCAATCGGAGCACAATTGCAGATTTTCCCATTTTTTGGCTCAGAATTTACTGAATTATAGTAAGGTGATTTTTAGCAAAATCGAATTTTCAATGAAATGTTTGCAAGAAATCAAGCAATCTAATTGCGCGTTGGTACAACAATTACAGGTCCCGAAACCTATCTTTAGAGGTATCAAGAACCGCAATCGGAGCACAATTGCAGATTTTCCCATTTTTTGGCTCAGAATTTACTGATTTATAGTAAGGTGATTTTCACAAAAATCGAATTTTTAATGAAATGTTTGATACAACAATTACAGATCCCAAAACCTATCTTTAAAGGTATCAAGAACCGCAATCGGAGCACAATTGTAGATTTTCCCATTTTTTGGCTCAGAATTTACTGAATTATAGTAAGGTGATTTTTAGCAAAATCGAATTTTTAATGAAATGTTTGAAAGTAATCAAGCAATCTAATTGCGCGTTGGTACAACAATTACAGGTCCCGAAACCTATCTTTAGAGGTATCAAGAACCGTAATCGGAGCACAATTGCAGATTTTCCCATTTTTTGGCTCAGAATTTACTGATTTATAGTAAGGTGATTTTCACAAAAATCGAATTTTTAATGAAATGTTTGATACAACAATTACAGATCCCAAAACCTATCTTTAAAGGTATCAAGAACCGCAATCGAAGTACAATTGCAGATTTTCCCTTTTTGTTGCTCAGAATTTACTGAATTATAGTAAAGTGATTTTTAGCAAAATCGAATTTTCAATGAAATGTTTGCAAGAAATCAAGCAATCTAATTGCGCGTTGGTACAACAATTACAGGTCCCGAAACCTATCTTTAGAGGTATCAAGAACCGCAATCGAAGTACAATTGCAGATTTTCCCTTTTTGTTGCTCAGAATTTACTGAATTATAGTAAGGTGATTTTTAGCAAATTAGAATTTTCAATGAAATGTTTGCAAGAAATCAAGCAATCTAATTGCGCGTTGGTACAACAATTACAGGTCCCGAAACCTATCTTTAGAGGTATCAAGAACCGTAATCGGAGCACAATTGCAGATTTTCCCATTTTTTGGCTCAGAATTTACTGATTTATAGTAAGGTGATTTTCACAAAAATCGAATTTTTAATGAAATGTTTGATACAACAATTACAGATCCCAAAACCTATCTTTAAAGGTATCAAGAACCGCAATCGAAGTACAATTGCAGATTTTCCCTTTTTGTTGCTCAGAATTTACTGAATTATAGTAAGGTGATTTTTAGCAAAATCGAATTTTCAATGAAATGTTTGCAAGAAATCAAGCAATCTAATTGCGCGTTGGTACAACAATTACAGGTCCCGAAACCTATCTTTAGAGGTATCAAGAACCGCAATCGAAGTACAATTGCAGATTTTCCCTTTTTGTTGCTCAGAATTTACTGAATTATAGTAAGATGATTTTTAGCAAATTAGAATTTTCAATGAAATGTTTGCAAGAAATCAAGCAATCTAATTGCGCGTTGGTACAACAATTACAGGTCCCGAAACCTATCTTTAGAGGTATCAAGAACCGTAATCGGAGCACAATTGCAGATTTTCCCATTTTTTGGCTCAGAATTTACTGATTTATAGTAAGGTGATTTTCACAAAAATCGAATTTTTAATGAAATGTTTGATACAACAATTACAGATCCCAAAACCTATCTTTAAAGGTATCAAGAACCGCAATCGAAGTACAATTGCAGATTTTCCCTTTTTGTTGCTCAGAATTTACTGAATTATAGTAAGGTGATTTTTAGCAAAATCGAATTTTCAATGAAATGTTTGCAAGAAATCAAGCAATCTAATTGCGCGTTGGTACAACAATTACAGGTCCCGAAACCTATCTTTAGAGGTATCAAGAACCGTAATCGGAGCACAATTGCAGATTTTCCCATTTTTTGGCTCAGAATTTACTGATTTATAGTAAGGTGATTTTCACAAAAATCGAATTTTTAATTAAATGTTTGAAAGTAATCAAGCAATCTAATTGCGCGTTGGTACAACAATTACAGGTCCCGAAACCTATCTTTAGAGGTATCAAGAACCGCAATCGGAGCACAATTGCAGATTTTCCCATTTTTTGGCTCAGAATTTACTGATTTATAGTAAGGTGATTTTCACAAAAATCGAATTTTCAATGAAATGTTTGCAAGAAATCAAGCAATCTAATTGCGCGTTGGTACAACAATTACAGGTCCCGAAACCTATCTTTAGAGGTATCAAGAACCGTAATCGGAGCACAATTGCAGATTTTCCCATTTTTTGGCTCAGAATTTACTGATTTATAGTAAGGTGATTTTCACAAAAATCGAATTTTTAATTAAATGTTTGAAAGTAATCAAGCAATCTAATTGCGCGTTGGTACAACAATTACAGGTCCCGAAACCTATCTTTAGAGGTATCAAGAACCGCAATCGGAGCACAATTGCAGATTTTCCCATTTTTTGGCTCAGAATTTACTGAATTATAGTAAGGTGATTTTTAGCAAAATCGAATTTTCAATGAAATGTTTGCAAGAAATCAAGCAATCTAATTGCGCGTTGGTACAACAATTACAGGTCCCGAAACCTATCTTTAGAGGTATCAAGAACCGTAATCGGAGCACAATTGCAGATTTTCCCATTTTTTGGCTCAGAATTTACTGATTTATAGTAAGGTGATTTTCACAAAAATCGAATTTTTAATGAAATGTTTGATACAACAATTACAGATCCCAAAACCTATCTTTAAAGGTATCAAGAACCGCAATCGAAGTACAATTGCAGATTTTCCCTTTTTGTTGCTCAGAATTTACTGAATTATAGTAAGGTGATTTTTAGCAAAATCGAATTTTCAATGAAATGTTTGCAAGAAATCAAGCAATCTAATTGCGCGTTGGTACAACAATTACAGGTCCCGAAACCTATCTTTAGAGGTATCAAGAACCGTAATCGGAGCACAATTGCAGATTTTCCCATTTTTTGGCTCAGAATTTACTGATTTATAGTAAGGTGATTTTCACAAAAATCGAATTTTCAATGAAATGTTTGCAAGAAATCAAGCAATCTAATTGCGCGTTGGTACAACAATTACAGGTCCCGAAACCTATCTTTAGAGGTATCAAGAACCGCAATCGAAGTACAATTGCAGATTTTCCCTTTTTGTTGCTCAGAATTTACTGAATTATAGTAAGGTGATTTTTAGCAAATTCGAATTTTCAATGAAATGTTTGAAAGAAATCAAGCATTCTAATTGCGCGTTGGTGCAACAATTACAGGTCCCGAAACCTATCTTTAGAGGTATTAAGAACCGCAATCGGAGCACAATTGCAGATTTTCCCATTTTTTGGCTCAGAATTTGCTGATTTATAGTAAGGTGATTTTCACAAAAATCGAATTTTTAATGAAATGTTTGAAAGTAATCAAGCATTCTAATTGCGCGTTGGTACAACAATTACAGGTCCCGAAACCTATCTTTAGAGGTATCAAGAACCGCAATCGGAGCACAATTGCAGATTTTCCCATTTTTTGGCTCATAATTTGCTGATTTATAGTAAGGTGATTTTCACAAAAATCGAATTTTTAATGAAATGTTTGACACAACAATTACAGATCCCAAAACCTATATTTAAAGGTATCAAGAACCGCAATCGGAGCACAATTGTAGATTTTCCCATTTTTTGGCTCAGAATTTACTGATTTATAGTAAGGTGATTTTCACAAAAATCGAATTTTCAATGAAATGTTTGAAAGTAATCAAGCATTCTAATTGCGCGTTGGTACAACAATTACAGGTCCCGAAACCTATCTTTAGAGGTATCAAGAACCGCAATCGGAGCACAATTGCAGATTTTCCCATTTTTTGGCTCATAATTTGCTGATTTATAGTAAGGTGATTTTCACAAAAATCGAATTTTTAATGAAATGTTTGACACAACAATTACAGATCCCAAAACCTATATTTAAAGGTATCAAGAACCGCAATCGGAGCACAATTGTAGATTTTCCCATTTTTTGGCTCAGAATTTACTGAATTATAGTAAGGTGATTTTTAGCAAAATCGAATTTTTAATGAAATGTTTGAAAGTAATCAAGCAATCTAATTGCGCGTTGGTACAACAATTACAGGTCCCGAAACCTATCTTTAGAGGTATCAAGAACCGCAATCGGAGCACAATTGCAGATTTTCCCATTTTTGGGCTCAGAATTTACTGATTTATAGTAAGGTGATTTTCACAAAAATCGAATTTTTAATGAAATGTTTGAAAGTAATCAAGCAATCTAATTGCGCGTTGGTACAACAATTACAGGTCCCGAAACCTATCTTTAGAGGTATCAAGAACCGCAATCGGAGCACAATTGCAGATTTTCCCATTTTTTTGCTCAGAATTTACTGATTTATAGTAAGGTGATTTTCACAAAAATCGAATTTTTAATGAAATGTTTGACACAACAATTACAGATCCCAAAACCTATATTTAAAGGTATCAAGAACCGCAATCGGAGCACAATTGTAGATTTTCCCATTTTTTGGCTCAGAATTTGCTGATTTATAGTAAGGTGATTTTCACAAAAATCGAATTTTCAATGAAATGTTTGAAAGTAATCAAGCAATCTAATTGCGCGTTGGTACAACAATTACAGGTCCCGAAACCTATCTTTAGAGGTATCAAGAACCGCAATCGGAGCACAATTGCAGATTTTTCCATTTTTGGGCTCAGAATTTACTGATTTATAGTAAGGTGATTTTCACAAAAATCGAATTTTTAATTAAATGTTTGAAAGTAATCAAGCATTCTAATTGCGCGTTGGTACAACAATTACAGGTCCCGAAACCTATCTTTAGAGGTATCAAGAACCGCAATCGGAGCACAATTGCAGATTTTCCCATTTTTTGGCTCATAATTTGCTGATTTATAGTAAGGTGATTTTCACAAAAATCGAATTTTTAATGAAATGTTTGACACAACAATTACAGATCCCAAAACCTATATTTAAAGGTATCAAGAACCGCAATCGGAGCACAATTGTAGATTTTCCCATTTTTTGGCTCAGAATTTACTGAATTATAGTAAGGTGATTTTCACAAAAATCGAATTTTCAATGAAATGTTTGAAAGTAATCAAGCAATCTAATTGCGCGTTGGTACAACAATTACAGGTCCCGAAACCTATCTTTAGAGGTATCAAGAACCGCAATCGGAGCACAATTGCAGATTTTTCCATTTTTGGGCTCAGAATTTACTGATTTATAGTAAGGTGATTTTCACAAAAATCGAATTTTTAATTAAATGTTTGACACAACAATTACAGATCCCAAAACCTATCTTTGAAGGTATCAAGAACCGCAATCGGAGCACAATTGTAGATTTTCCCATTTTTTGGCTCAGAATTTGCTGATTTATAGTAAGGTGATTTTCACAAAAATCGAATTTTCAATGAAATGTTTGAAAGTAATCAAGCAATCTAATTGCGCGTTGGTACAACAATTACAGGTCCCGAAACCTATCTTTAGAGGTATCAAGAACCGCAATCGGAGCACAATTGCAGATTTTCCCATTTTTTTGCTCAGAATTTACTGATTTATAGTAAGGTGATTTTCACAAAAATCGAATTTTTAATGAAATGTTTGACACAACAATTACAGATCCCAAAACCTATATTTAAAGGTATCAAGAACCGCAATCGGAGCACAATTGCAGATTTTCCCATTTTTTGGCTCAGAATTTGCTGATTTATAGTAAGGTGATTTTCACAAAAATCGAATTTTTAATGAAATGTTTGACACAACAATTACAGATCCCAAAACCTATCTTTGAAGGTATCAAGAACCGCAATCGGAGCACAATTGTAGATTTTCCCATTTTTTGGCTCAGAATTTGCTGATTTATAGTAAGGTGATTTTCACAAAAATCGAATTTTCAATGAAATGTTTGAAAGTAATCAAGCATTCTAATTGCGCGTTGGTACAACAATTACAGGTCCCGAAACCTATCTTTAGAGGTATCAAGAACCGCAATCGGAGCACAATTGCAGATTTTCCCATTTTTTGGCTCATAATTTGCTGATTTATAGTAAGGTGATTTTCACAAAAATCGAATTTTCAATGAAATGTTTGACACAACAATTACAGATCCCAAAACCTATATTTAAAGGTATCAAGAACCGCAATCGGAGCACAATTGTAGATTTTCCCATTTTTTGGCTCAGAATTTACTGAATTATAGTAAGGTGATTTTTAGCAAAATCGAATTTTTAATGAAATGTTTGAAAGTAATCAAGCAATCTAATTGCGCGTTGGTACAACAATTACAGGTCCCGAAACCTATCTTTAGAGGTATCAAGAACCGCAATCGGAGCACAATTGCAGATTTTCCCATTTTTGGGCTCAGAATTTACTGATTTATAGTAAGGTGATTTTCACAAAAAATCGAATTTTTAATGAAATGTTTGAAAGTAATCAAGCAATCTAATTGCGCGTTGGTACAACAATTACAGGTCCCGAAACCTATCTTTAGAGGTATCAAGAACCGCAATCGGAGCACAATTGCAGATTTTCCCATTTTTTGGCTCATAATTTGCTGATTTATAGTAAGGTGATTTTCACAAAAATCGAATTTTTAATGAAATGTTTGACACAACAATTACAGATCCCAAAACCTATATTTAAAGGTATCAAGAACCGCAATCGGAGCACAATTGTAGATTTTCCCATTTTTTGGCTCAGAATTTGCTGATTTATAGTAAGGTGATTTTCACAAAAATCGAATTTTCAATGAAATGTTTGAAAGTAATCAAGCATTCTAATTGCGCGTTGGTACAACAATTACAGGTCCCGAAACCTATCTTTAGAGGTATCAAGAACCGCAATCGGAGCACAATTGCAGATTTTCCCATTTTTTGGCTCATAATTTGCTGATTTATAGTAAGGTGATTTTCACAAAAATCGAATTTTTAATGAAATGTTTGACACAACAATTACAGATCCCAAAACCTATATTTAAAGGTATCAAGAACCGCAATCGGAGCACAATTGTAGATTTTCCCATTTTTTGGCTCAGAATTTGCTGATTTATAGTAAGGTGATTTTCACAAAAATCGAATTTTCAATGAAATGTTTGAAAGTAATCAAGCATTCTAATTGCGCGTTGGTACAACAATTACAGGTCCCGAAACCTATCTTTAGAGGTATCAAGAACCGCAATCGGAGCACAATTGCAGATTTTCCCATTTTTTGGCTCATAATTTGCTGATTTATAGTAAGGTGATTTTCACAAAAATCGAATTTTTAATGAAATGTTTGACACAACAATTACAGATCCCAAAACCTATATTTAAAGGTATCAAGAACCGCAATCGGAGCACAATTGTAGATTTTCCCATTTTTTGGCTCAGAATTTACTGAATTATAGTAAGGTGATTTTTAGCAAAATCGAATTTTTAATGAAATGTTTGAAAGTAATCAAGCAATCTAATTGCGCGTTGGTACAACAATTACAGGTCCCGAAACCTATCTTTAGAGGTATCAAGAACCGCAATCGGAGCACAATTGCAGATTTTCCCATTTTTTTGCTCAGAATTTACTGATTTATAGTAAGGTGATTTTCACAAAAATCGAATTTTTAATGAAATGTTTGACACAACAATTGAGGAGTGTCTGATCAAAAGTAGCTATTTACATTTTCCAACATGTAATTATTTTTTTTCTATAATTTTTTTTTCGATATCAGAATGGACCAAAAGCGGTTATTTCTCTATCAAAAATGTTCATAAATTCAGAAACAGTCGAAACATAAGCTATTTACTACAAAAGGTAATCCTTAAATGTGCGTTTAAAACATTTAGATCAAAACAAAATATTTTTCGAATAACGTAAATAGCCACTTTTGATCAGACACTCCTCAATTACAGATCCCAAAACCTATATTTAAAGGTATCAAGAACCGCAATCGGAGCACAATTGTAGATTTTCCCATTTTTTGGCTCAGAATTTGCTGATTTATAGTAAGGTGATTTTCACAAAAATCGAATTTTCAATGAAATGTTTGAAAGTAATCAAGCAATCTAATTGCGCGTTGGTACAACAATTACAGGTCCCGAAACCTATCTTTAGAGGTATCAAGAACCGCAATCGGAGCACAATTGCAGATTTTTCCATTTTTGGGCTCAGAATTTACTGATTTATAGTAAGGTGATTTTCACAAAAATCGAATTTTTAATTAAATGTTTGACACAACAATTACAGATCCCAAAACCTATCTTTGAAGGTATCAAGAACCGCAATCGGAGCACAATTGTAGATTTTCCCATTTTTTGGCTCAGAATTTGCTGATTTATAGTAAGGTGATTTTCACAAAAATCGAATTTTCAATGAAATGTTTGAAAGTAATCAAGCAATCTAATTGCGCGTTGGTACAACAATTACAGGTCCCGAAACCTATCTTTAGAGGTATCAAGAACCGCAATCGGAGCACAATTGCAGATTTTCCCATTTTTTGGCTCATAATTTGCTGATTTATAGTAAGGTGATTTTCACAAAAATCGAATTTTTAATGAAATGTTTGACACAACAATTACAGATCCCAAAACCTATATTTAAAGGTATCAAGAACCGCAATCGGAGCACAATTGTAGATTTTCCCATTTTTTGGCTCAGAATTTACTGAATTATAGTAAGGTGATTTTTAGCAAAATCGAATTTTTAATGAAATGTTTGAAAGTAATCAAGCAATCTAATTGCGCGTTGGTACAACAATTACAGGTCCCGAAACCTATCTTTAGAGGTATCAAGAACCGCAATCGGAGCACAATTGCAGATTTTCCCATTTTTTTGCTCAGAATTTACTGATTTATAGTAAGGTGATTTTCACAAAAATCGAATTTTTAATGAAATGTTTGACACAACAATTACAGATCCCAAAACCTATATTTAAAGGTATCAAGAACCGCAATCGGAGCACAATTGTAGATTTTCCCATTTTTTGGCTCAGAATTTGCTGATTTATAGTAAGGTGATTTTCACAAAAATCGAATTTTTAATGAAATGTTTGAAAGTAATCAAGCAATCTAATTGCGCGTTGGTACAACAATTACAGGTCCCGAAACCTATCTTTAGAGGTATCAAGAACCGCAATCGGAGCACAATTGCAGATTTTCCCATTTTTTTGCTCAGAATTTACTGATTTATAGTAAGGTGATTTTCACAAAAATCGAATTTTTAATGAAATGTTTGACACAACAATTACAGATCCCAAAACCTATATTTAAAGGTATCAAGAACCGCAATCGGAGCACAATTGTAGATTTTCCCATTTTTTGGCTCAGAATTTACTGAATTATAGTAAGGTGATTTTTAGCAAAATCGAATTTTTAATGAAATGTTTGAAAGTAATCAAGCAATCTAATTGCGCGTTGGTACAACAATTACAGGTCCCGAAACCTATCTTTAGAGGTATCAAGAACCGCAATCGGAGCACAATTGCAGATTTTCCCATTTTTGGGCTCAGAATTTACTGATTTATAGTAAGGTGATTTTCACAAAAATCGAATTTTTAATGAAATGTTTGAAAGAAATCAAGCATTCTAATTGCGCGTTGGTACAACAATTACAGGTCCCGAAACCTATCTTTAGAGGTATCAAGAACCGCAATCGGAGCACAATTGCAGATTTTCCCATTTTTTTGCTCAGAATTTACTGATTTATAGTAAGGTGATTTTCACAAAAATCGAATTTTTAATGAAATGTTTGACACAACAATTACAGATCCCAAAATTTATATTTAAAGGTATCAAGAACCGCAATCGGAGCACAATTGTAGATTTTCCCATTTTTTGGCTCAGAATTTGCTGATTTATAGTAAGGTGATTTTCACAAAAATCGAATTTTCAATGAAATGTTTGAAAGAAATCAAGCATTCTAATTGCGCGTTGGTACAACAATTACAGGTCCCGAAACCTATCTTTAGAGGTATCAAGAACCGCAATCGGAGCACAATTGCAGATTTTCCCATTTTTTGGCTCAGAATTTACTGATTTATAGTAAGGTGATTTTCACAAAAATCGAATTTTAATGAAATGTTTGAAAGTAATCAAGCAATCTTATTGCGCGTTGGTACAACAATTACAGGTCCCGAAACCTATCTTTAGAGGTATCAAGAACCGCAATCGGAGCACAATTGCAGATTTTCCCATTTTTTGGCTCAGAATTTACTGAATTATAGTAAGGTGATTTTTAGCAAAAATCGAATTTTCAATGAAATGTTTGAAAGAAATCAAGCATTCTAATTGCGCGTTGGTACAACAATTACAGGTCCCGAAACCTATCTTTAGAGGTATCAAGAACCGCAATCGGAGCACAATTGCAGATTTTCCCATTTTTTGGCTCAGAATTTACTGAATTATAGTAAGGTGATTTTTAGCAAAATCGAATTTTCAATGAAATGTTTGAAAGAAATCAAGCATTCTAATTGCGCGTTGGTACAACAATTACAGGTCCCGAAACCTATCTTTAGAGGTATCAAGAACCGCAATCGGAGCACAATTGCAGATTTTCCCATTTTTTGGCTCAGAATTTACTGATTTATAGTAAGGTGATTTTCACAAAAATCGAATTTTTAATGAAATGTTTGACCCAACAATTACAGATCCCAAAACCTATCTTTAAAGGTATCAAGAACCGCAATCGGAGCACAATCGTAGATTTTCCCATTTTTTGGCTCAGAATTTACTGAATTATAGTAAGGTGATTTTCACAAAAATCGAATTTTTAATGAAATGTTTGACCCAACAATTACAGATCCTAAAACCTATCTTTAAAGGTATCAAGAACCGCAATCGGAGCACAATTGTAGATTTTCCCATTTTTTGGCTCAGAATTTGCTGATTTATATTAAGTTGATTTTCACAAAAATCGAATTTTTAATGAAATGTTTGAAAGTAATCAAGCAATCTTATTGCGCGTTGGTACAACAATTACAGGTCCCGAAACCTATCTTTAGAGGTATCAAGAACCGCAATCGGAGCACAATTGCAGATTTTCCCATTTTTTGGCTCAGAATTTACTGAATTATAGTAAGGTGATTTTTAGCAAAATCGAATTTTCAATGAAATGTTTGAAAGAAATCAAGCATTCTAATTGCGCGTTGGTACAACAATTACAGGTCCCGAAACCTATCTTTAGAGGTATCAAGAACCGTAATCGGAGCACAATTGCAGATTTTCCCATTTTTTGGCTCAGAATTTACTGAATTATAGTAAGGTGATTTTTAGCAAAATCGAATTTTCAATGAAATGTTTGAAAGAAATCAAGCATTCTAATTGCGCGTTGGTACAACAATTACAGGTCCCGAAACCTATCTTTAGAGGTATCAAGAACCGCAATCGAAGTACAATTGCAGAGTTTCCCTTTCTGTTGCTCAGAATTTACTGAATTATAGTAAGGTGATTTTTAGCAAATTCGAATTTTCAATGAAATGTTTGAAAGAAATCAAGCATTCTAATTGCGCGTTGGTGCAACAATTACAGGTCCCGAAACCTATCTTTAGAGGTATCAAGAACCGTAATCGGAGCACAATTGCAGATTTTCCCATTTTTTGGCTCAGAATTTACTGAATTATAGTAAGGTGATTTTTAGCAAAATCGAATTTTTAATGAAATGTTTGAAAGAAATCAAGCATTCTAATTGCGCGTTGGTACAACAATTACAGGTCCCGAAACCTATCTTTAGAGGTATCAAGAACCGTAATCGGAGCACAATTGCAGATTTTCCCATTTTTTGGCTCAGAATTTACTGAATTATAGTAAGGTGATTTTTAGCAAAATCGAATTTTTAATGAAATGTTTGAAAGTAATTAAGCAATCTAATTGTGCGTTGGTACAACAATTACAGGTCCCGAAACCTATCATTAGAGGTATCAAGAACCGCAATCGAAGTACAATTGCAGAGTTTCCCTTTCTGTTGCTCAGAATTTACTGAATTATAGTAAGGTGATTTTTAGCAAAATCGAATTTTCAATGAAATGTTTGAAAGAAATCAAGCATTCTAATTGCGCTTTGGTACAACAATTACAGGTCCCGAAACCTATCTTTAGAGGTATCAAGAACCGCAATCGAAGTACAATTGCAGATTTTCCCTTTTTGATGCTCAGAATTTACTGAATTATAGTAAGGTGATTTTTAGCAAAATCGAATTTTCAATGAAATGTTTGAAAGTAATCAAGCAATCTAATTGCGCGTTAGTACAACAATTACAGGTCCCGAAACCTATCTTTAGAGGTATCAAGAACCGCAATCGAAGTACAATTGCAGAGTTTCCCTTTTTGTTGCTCAGAATATACTGAATTATAGTAAGGTGATTTTTAGCAAATACGAATTTTCAATGAAATGTTTGAAAGTAATCAAGCAATCTAATTGCGCGTTGGTACAACAATTACAGGTCCCGAAACCTATCTTTAGAGGTATCAAGAACCGCAATCGAAGTACAATTGCAGAGTTTCCCTTTTTGTTGCTCAGAATTTACTGAATTATAGTAAGGTGATTTTTAGCAAATTCGAATTTTCAATGAAATGTTTGAAAGAAATCAAGCATTCTAATTGCGCGTTGGTGCAACAATTACAGGTCCCGAAACCTATCTTTAGAGGTATCAAGAACCGCAATCGGAGCACAATTGCAAATTTTCCCATTTTTTGGCTCAGAATTTACTGAATTATAGTAAGGTGATTTTTAGCAAAATCGAATTTTCAATGAAATGTTTGAAAGAAATCAAGCATTCTAATTGCGCGTTGGTACAACAATTACAGGTCCCGAAACCTATCTTTAGAGGTATCAAGAACCGCAATCGAAGTACAATTGCAGAGTTTCCCTTTCTGTTGCTCAGAATTTACTGAATTATAGTAAGGTGATTTTTAGCAAATTCGAATTTTCAATGAAATGTTTGAAAGAAATCAAGCATTCTAATTGCGCGTTGGTGCAACAATTACAGGTCCCGAAACCTATCTTTAGAGGTATCAAGAACCGTAATCGGAGCACAATTGCAGATTTTCCCATTTTTTGGCTCAGAATTTACTGAATTATAGTAAGGTGATTTTTAGCAAAATCGAATTTTTAATGAAATGTTTGAAAGTAATTAAGCAATCTAATTGTGCGTTAGTACAACAATTACAGGTCCCGAAACCTATCTTTAGAGGTATCAAGAACCGCAATCGAAGCACAATTGCAGAGTTTCCCTTTCTGTTGCTCAGAATTTATTGAATTATAGTAAGGTGATTTTTAGCAAAATCGAATTTTCAATGAAATGTTTGAAAGAAATCAAGCATTCTAATTGCGCGTTGGTACAACAATTACAGGTCCCGAAACCTATCTTTAGAGGTATCAAGAACCGTAATCGGAGCACAATTGCAGATTTTCCCATTTTTTGGCTCAGAATTTACTGAATTATAGTAAGGTGATTTTTAGCAAAATCGAATTTTTAATGAAATGTTTGAAAGTAATTAAGCAATCTAATTGTGCGTTGGTACAACAATTACAGGTCCCGAAACCTATCATTAGAGGTATCAAGAACCGCAATCGAAGTATAATTGCAGAGTTTCCCTTTCTGTTGCTCAGAATTTATTGAATTATAGTAAGGTGATTTTTAGCAAAATCGAATTTTCAATGAAATGTTTGAAAGAAATCAAGCATTCTAATTGCGCGTTGGTACAACAATTACAGGTCCCGAAACCTATCTTTAGAGGTATCAAGAACCGTAATCGGAGTACAATTGCAGATTTTCCCATTTTTAGGCTCAGAATTTGCTGATTTATAGTAAGGTAATTTTTAGCAAAATCGAATTTTTAATGAAATGTTTGAAAGTAATCAAGCAATCTAATTGCGCGTTGGTACAACAATTACAGGTCCCGAAACCTATCTTTAGAGGTATCAAGAACCGCAATCGAAGTACAATTGCAGATTTTCCCTTTTTGTTGCTCAGAATTTACTGAATTATAGTAAGGTGATTTTTAGCAAAATCGAATTTTTAATGAAATGTTTGAAAGTAATCAAGCAATCTAATTGCGCGTTAGTACAACAATTACAGGTCCCGAAACGTATCTTTAGAGGTATCAAGAACCGCAATCGAAGTACAATTGCAGAGTTTCCCTTTTTGTTGCTCAGAATTTACTGAATTATAGTAAGGTGATTTTTAGCAAATACGAATTTTCAATGAAATGTTTGAAAGTAATCAAGCAATCTAATTGCGCGTTGGTACAACAATTACAGGTCCCGAAACCTATCTTTAGAGGTATCAAGAACCGCAATCGAAGTACAATTGCAGAGTTTCCCTTTTTGTTGCTCAGAATTTACTGAATTATAGTAAGGTGATTTTTAGCAAATACGAATTTTCAATGAAATGTTTGAAAGTAATCAAGCAAACTAATTGCGCGTTGGTACAACAATTACAGGTCCCGAAACCTATCTTTAGAGGTATCAAGAACCGCAATCGGAGCACAATTGCAGATTTTCCCATTTTTTGGCTCAGAATTTGCTGATTTATAGTAAGGTGATTTTCAGCAGTAATATCCCAAGAGCATTGATAATTTCCCGAAATAATTTTATTATATTTTTCGAAAGCACGTTACCTAAAAGCAACGTGCTTGAGGAAAATATAATAAAATTATGAGGTATTTTTCAATGCTCGAGGGGTATTCGACGAGAAAATTTTTTGCAATTTTATTTTATTCTAGTAGTAAGGCTGCTAGATTGTAAATTGTTCTATGAAAGTGTCATTTTGAAACAGTATTTATTGTAAAATAAAACTATAAATTCTTTTCATCTAGTAGCCAGAGTATGTTTTTCTAAAATAGCAAGCCTATTAAATCGGTCAATTTCGAGTCACGTGTACAAAATATACCAATCAAAATAACATTACACTGATAACATCCCTAGGGAAATTATCAGTGTAATGTTATTTTGATTGGTTTATTTCGTACACGTGACTCAAAATAGACTGATTTAATAGGCTTGCTATTTTAGCAAAAAAATTCACAAAAATCGAATTTTTAATGAAATGTTTGAAAGTAATCAAGCAATCTAATTGCGCGTTGGTACAACAATTACAGGTCCCGAAACCTATCTTTAGAGGTATCAAGAACCGCAATCGGAGCACAATCGTTCTTTATTAAAATAAAGGGCAATCCAACAGGTGTCAACGGCAACTGATGGATCCAGATTTTAAAAAAATATTAGATTGTTTTGAGCATCCTGGTAATGTCGACGTACACAATTTGACAAGCTGCGGATACATTAAGGCATTTGGTGAACCGAATCTGAAACCGAATCCGAAGAAACTCAACTTGTTATCCCTAAAAATTCCCGAAATGAAATTCTAGATAGTTATCACAACGCTCCAACAGCTGACCACTAGGGTATCGATATCGATAGAACTTACCACAGAATACAACAAAAATATGTCTGGCCCTGTATGAAAACATTTATTGCTGATTACATTAAAAATTGCCCTGAATGTCAAAAATTTAAGGTTTCTAATCAAAAACCAGCTGGATTAGTGAAAACGCCTATTACATATATCTCTAAGAGCAGAGGCTATTGATTTATTTGGACTTCTCGTTGAATCTACTTCAGAACATAGATGGATTTTAATCGTAACGGATACGTCAAGAAAATGGATTGAGTTATTCCCACTTCAACAAGCTACGGCAGAGGCTTGTGCAAAAACTTTAATAAACGAAGATATGGTGTTCCACTTAGAATAATTTCGGACAATGGTGTACAGTTTGTTAGTGCCATCATGCAATGCGTGGCCGCCTGTTTCGGTATTCATCAAAATCTTACATCACTTTGTCATCCACAATCAAATTCAGTAGAAAGAAGCCACACAATGGATTTTCACAATTTTGATTTTCAAAAAGTCGAACTTACCATAAAATATATGGAAATAGTCAAGCAATCTAAATGCGTGTTGACACATCAAATCCAGCTAAATCCGAAACATCAAGATGAACATTTGAGAAATGTTACATACCGATTTAGGTCTGCCAATTTACAAATTACTGAAAGTATTTGTAGCATTCAATTTCGTCATCAAATTTTATTGTCAAACTTAATTTCACATGTAATCACTTATTTTCGTAATATCCTCGATAATATTGCCTAACTTCACCCTAAATAAATATTTAGTGGTAATTCAAATGATTTTGCACAAGGCGTAAACGACGATTGCATTTCAATTTACTTAATGAGAATATTTCAATCAATTTTTGCGAGAACTTTAAATACAATAAAATCCATCGGGGGATTCAATATTGTAGCAGATAATAGCAATAATAGCAACGATAATAATAATTACTGAACGCAACAAATTTGCAAAACGGAAATTTTAAATGAAATGAACGAGTATATTGAACGTCAGTGATTCACAGTTTGTGTGAAGCGGGCCTCTCGTGATCCTTGCGGAATTCTGTGTAATATTTTGCAGTTACCAAAATGTTAAGATTTTAATAAAATTTCAAAAATAATTGAATTCTGAAATGTTTTAACATAATCAAGAATTTTAAAATTAGAAATTTTCAAATAAATTTTGAAGACTGAATTTTTATGAATAGTGAAATTAACGTCTAAGCTTAAAATTCGCAAATTATTTTATTTTGAATAAAATCCTGAATTCTTTATCCAAAAGATTTTCGGTTTTAAAAATTTAAAATTCATGAGTTCTATATTTTGTCGAATCCTCAAACTCAAGTTGTCTCGGTTTATTTCTTTAGAAAATTTGAAAAATTTTGAATCCAAAAAAATATTTAAGGAAATTTTGGAATTTATTGAAAATTAAAAATTACTGATTGAATTCCTAAACTGATAAAGTTTTAAAATATTTTTAACATTAGAATAAAACATCAAATGTCATAAGTTAGTGGAACTTTAGAACCCGAGATGAAGTTTTAATATTAAAATAATTTTCCACAGTTCAAAAATTCGTACTAAAATTCCATGCTCAAGTTTCAAACGATTAAATTCTGAATTAGTAGTCAATACTTTGAAAATATTGTCTTAGAATTGATTGATATTTTAAAGTAAGAGATATTTCAGAATTTCACCACAATCTGCAGAAAAAAAAATTAAAAGTTCAACATAATATTCGAATCCAAGAAATTCTTAAATATGTTCAAATTCCAGAATTTTATAAAAAGTCAGAATTGGATGGTACGGCTTAGAAGAAAGACAAGTATGAACCTCTGGAACCTTGTATGAAACAGAAATCTTAAGAATTTTATGTTTTTTGAAAAAAAATTTAGTTTTTCAGAATTTAAATTGTTTATTTAATTTTTTATGAAAAAATTAGCGGTTGATTCAAATTTCGGAATTGAGAAAAAAAATCAATTTTCAGAATTTGAAAGAAAGTTCCATGCTTTGTAAAACCGAAACCCTAATTTCCCACATTCGCCGTAAAACTAGCTTTAAACTGTTATTTCCGAAATTTTTCAGATTCCGGAATTTATTCAAAATTAGCCAAAATTCAGTAAATGGCACTGAAATCCACAATTAGCTATGAATTATATCAAGTTCAGAATTTAATTAAAATAAATTCTGGGATTCATTCAAAATTAAACGACATTCTGAAAAAATTCAAAACTTCCATATATCCGATTAAATTTCAAAATTTACTTAAATCTCAAAAATTCGAAATTTACCCTCATTCGAAAATGCCCTCAACAATAAACCATATTTAAACCTCTAAGTCTGGAACCTTAAAATTCGATCAAAATTTAGAATTCGTAAAGCTTTGAAATTTGCACCAAATTTTTTTTTTCAGAATTCGATCAGCTTTTCGAAAAATAAAATCTGAAAAAATTTAATTAACAATGAAAAATGTATGGATTCAAATTTCAAAATTGACTAGAGCGATTGAATTTTAAATGTTTGCTCAACTTTTAGAATGCGTTCCGGTTGGTTTCGTGATATTTCAGACATTGAAAAATTGAAGTTTCACTAAACCTCCAAAATTAAGCAAGAGCAAACTAAGCCATCAGTGGACGAGCTGTTCAACTCTTTTAATGAAGCAATACTGGGCTCTAGTCCTCTTAGCAGGTCTAGGGGTGAATCTCGGCCACCTTAGTGGTACAAAGAGATTGAACAAGCACGTCAAAAATGCAAGCTACTCTTTAAAACAGCAAGGAAAACAAGAGCCGCTGTAGGCGGGAATTCCTATAAAAAAGTCCCCAAAATTTACAAATATGGATTAAGTAGTGCCAAGAACTAGATCTAGGAGATTTTGTTGTTAAAATCTAGGAGTTTTAGGGATGTCAGATGTGGACCACTAATATTGCGGAATCGTTGGAACTTCTGCTGGGGACTCACATTCTAGGTTGTTCCGAATCTGTGCCTACTATGCCAGTAGGTAATAGAGCAAGTAGCCTCGTAGGTCAAATTATTAGCAGAAGAAAAATCCTGTGGGCGATGTCTTGGTTAGAGGTAATTTTAAAGGCAGCCTAAAACTATGTCACATTCCTAGCAAACGGACGGAATTTGAGGTTGTATTCATAACTAAGGCGGGAAAACGTTCACACTGAAGTCTCACAGACCTTCCACCAATTACCTTATATTCCTGCCTCTTTATAACACTGGACAAACAAATAGAAGTTCATATTAGACGTGTGATCGTGCCGAAAAAATTGTCAAAATTTCAACATGCTTATTGCAAGGTGAGATCTGTGGAGACTGCCCTATATTATCTTATATATTTCATTGAAAAATGTTTCGAGTATAGAGACTGGGCAATGGTAACCTTTTTGAATATTGAGGGGCTTTTAATAACGTACTTTCGGAGACTATAACTCGGGCACTTTCGAATCTGGGAGTGGATGAATCACTCAAGGACTAGATAGATCAAATCAATAACGTCAAGTGACACTTGCTATGGTTAGCACAAATTCGGTGACCGCATGGAGACACGCAGTAGTAAAAAATCATGATGATGAGAGTAAGAGAATTTCCTCCCGGTATACCAGTATAACTCATCCAACAGCCCTGGAAACTGCTGAAATTATTACTGAAACGAATACTAGAAGAAATAACACAAACCGGCAAATCACACAAATATCGACCATTGGCTATCGACCATCAGAACTCTAACAGAATCATCACTGTTAGCACAAGTAGAGAAGGAAATGAAGCGATATAACATCGAGACATCGAGATCTAAGCCTCAGCATAGTAAGATGCAAAAGTAGTGGAAAAATTACAATAATCACGGGTAATTATCTGATGTACTCTGGTAGAGCAGACACACATGAACAAGGCATACTAACAACAGCCAAAGGAAAGAAAGCACTACTCGAATGGAAACCAATTAATAGAAGAATAAACACATCGGCGATTTCATTCGAAAATAAGAAAGACAACAATCATACAGAGCTAAGCACCTACGAAAGAGGCAGATGACAAAACAAGAGATGAGTTTTACGAACAATTGCAAATCAACAATATCTAGCACGCACCGAAACGACATCAAAATCATCCAAGGGAATTTCAATGCTAAAATCGGAACCGATAACACTGGCATGACTTCAATCATAGGTAAATGGGTGCTAGGTACTATACGAAACAACAATGGCTCATCGACTGTTGTTACAAACAAACTATTCATAGAAGGCAGTAAATTCCCATACAAAGACATATCCACAAATACACTCGGACTTCACCAGATGGCAGAACCAAGAAAGTAATTGATATTGTAAATATCCCGGCACCCTTAATGAACTTATAAAAAATGCCCTGGACATATTTTCTTTATGGGCCAAAGGTTGTGGATTGAATGTGAAGCTACACAAAACTGAATTGATTCTCTTCTTTGGATGGTCAAATATTACCTCACGTCTAATAACTCGGCAGGTCTGGCCAAAGTTAGTCACTGTCGCAGTTGTGAAGACGAGGAGGAGGAAGAGGCAGTACTACATCTTCTTTGGATTTGTCTTCTTCTGGCTCGAAACAGACTAAAGTTTCTAGGGGCACCTCTTTTAATTGACTTGACGAACCTCAGTAGGATGGGCGTCAGGAGTATCCAGCGCTTTGTTTACAGCTCAAAATGGTTTCAATGAGTAGGTGGATAAATAATTGATGGATACGGATCAGTTTAGTGTCTATGCCGGTCTTAGTAGTCGCCTTAACCTAACCTAAACTAAATCGATTATAATATAAAATACAGAAAATTCTAGAATTTACTCAAAATTAATTAATTTGTTTCATTAAACTTAATGTTCAAAATTATTATAATTATATTTCGTCTTGATAATTCCTTCAATTCAAGATTTACTTCCTGTTTGTCATTAAATTTCAGGATTAACTTAATCGTCAGAATTTCATGAAAAAATCTGAGAAATGAAATTCATCATGCATTGGGTTATGTGGGGTCTAAGCCATTATAAACTAATTTAATAGGTATGATTGACAGCTGTTTCAAATTCGTCTTTTCTTGCGCATCTCGTCATTCGGTGCGATAAAATCACAAGGCTTCGTTGTTTTCACAAAAACTATCACCGCAAAACAATTCGATTTGTTTTTGTTTGCTATGAACTAGTGATTATAAAAAAAAGTATAGCAAGAAAAAAGCACCGAATGACAGAATTTTTTTAATGAAAGAGATAGCAATACATGCGCTTGATCATACCAAAACCTACTTAATAAATAAAGCCTCCATGATGAAAAGAAGCTTTTTTTATGGTAACAAAAAATCCAAAAAAAAATGTTTATTTCATAGTTTTTGTATGGAGAGACATGACCTCAGTTTATTCAAAATATATTAATGAAAATTGACTCGGAATTAATTTTATTTTAATTCAATTTCATCTCTAAACTACCGTTTCCACCTGACTTGGAGGATTTTTCCGTGAGCTTTTCCAATTTACGATAATAATGATAACAAAATAAGATATTTTTTATTTAAAAAAGCTTAAAAATAGATTACATATATGTAAAAAAGAGACAGACATATAAAGGGAAAGGCATGACATTTACAATACTAAACATAACAAACAATATGGAAACACGGTTAATATACGGAAAATGAAGCAAACCTATAATATGAAGCATTTTATCAGATGCAGTAAATAAAAAGAAAACAAAAAGTATGAAAACAAATATTGTTGATTTAAAATTTTCAAAATATATATTTAATTGTTACATATTTATTTGTACATTAAAATATTTTTGTCAAATTATTATTATTGACGATTTCCAGCCAGGAATAATGAAATAAAATATCTTGTTATGTATCTGAAAAAGCTTAAAAATGAGTACACAAATATAAAAAAGAGATAAACATATTACGATAAATAAAATGGCGCCCGCACGGCATTTACAAATAAACATTAATGAAGTATGATGAGAAGATGACAAACAAAAAAACAACAACAAATTATGAAAATAAAAGTTTTATTTAAAATTTTTTTCAATTTATAATTTTAAAAATGAATAGGCATCGTTTTTTATTGAATTAGTTATGATTATGAATTATGATAAGGATAACGATTTCCAGTTTTCCGTATTTTATATCTTCAATGTACCAAAACAAAAATTAATATTTTTTTTACTGGTAAGTAGTGTTGTGAGTGAAATAAAAGCTAATAAAATATTTATATTTGTGATTTGTGCAAACTGGATATTGGATAATCCTAATGCCAAGACGTTCCTATATGTATATCTGATTATATATTTAGAAGATTATTGTGTTTTATGGTGTAATTAAGTGAAAAAAAAGTGCAAAACAACATTTAGTTTTCTTTTTCTTAAAGAAAATAAAATCTGTACCTTGGTAGAAAAAGTGACCCTTTTGTGTCCAAAATCTGATCATATTTGGTATTTGTGGCAGTTTAACAAATAATTATGGGCATGCATAAGGCATTTGTTCTCTTTCTACCAAGGCACATATTTAATCGATTCATAATATAATGTGATTCACCAAAATACGCACATAATCTTCTTCAAATATGTACAAAAAAAAAAATTCTCTACACAGCTGTTTTTGTTTTGATTCTTAATTTTATTTTTAGTTACAAAACCAACATTATTTAGGTACATTGAAGATATAAAATACGGAAAACTGGAAATCGTTATCATAACTAATTCAACAAAAAACGATGCCTAATCGTTAATTATGTATTTTAAAATTATAAATTGAAAAAAATTTTAAATAAAAATTTTATTTTCATAATTTGTTGTTGGCTTTTGTTTGTCATCTTCTCATCATACTTCATTAGTGTTTACATATTTTCCATTATGTGTGTTGACCTTGTTCCTATGTATTTTGTTCTTTTATTATTGTAAATGCCGTGCGGGCGCCATTTTATTTTTCATAATATGTTTATCTCTTTTTTTATATTTGTGTACTCATTTTTAAGCTTTTTCAGATTTGTTATGTATCTGTAAGATATAAAATACGGAAAACTGGAAATCGTTATCCTTATCATAATTCATAATCATAACTAATTCAATAAAAACGATGCCTAATCATTTTTAAAATTATAAATTGAAAAAAATTTTAAATAAAAATTTTATTTTCATAATTTGTTGTTGTTTTTTTGTTTGTCATCTTCTCATCATACTTCATTAATGTTTATTTGTAAATGCCGTGCGGGCGCCATTTTATTTTTCATAATATGTTTATCTCTTTTTTATATTTGTGTACTCATTTTTAAGCTTTTTCAGATACATAACAAGATATTTTATTTCATTATTCCTGGCTGGAAATCGTCAATAATAATAATTTGACAAAAATATTTTAATGTACAAATAAATATGTAACAATTAAATATATATTTTGAAAATTTTAAATCAACAATATTTGTTTTCATACTTTTTGTTTTCTTTTTATTTACTGCATCTGATAAAATGCTTCATATTATAGGTTTGCTTCATTTTCCGTATATTAACCGTATTTCCATATTGTTTGTTATGTTTAGTATTGTAAATGTCATGCCTTTCCCTTTATATGTCTGTCTCTTTTTTACATATATGTACTCTATTTTTAAGCTTTTTAAATAAAAAATATCTTATTTTGTTATCATTATTATCGTAAATTGGAAAAGCTCACGGAAAAATCCTTCTAGTCAGGTGGAAACGGTAGTTTAGAGATGAAATTGAATTAAAATAAAATTAATTCCGAGTCAATTTTCATTAATATATTTTGAATAAACTGAGGTCATGTCTCTCCATACAAAAACTATGAAATAAACATTTTTTTTTGGATTTTTTGTTACCATAAAAAAAGCTTTGCAAAAAATATCGATATCATGGAGGCTTTATTTATTAAGTAGGCTTTGATCATACCTACTTTAATTGGTTTATCATGGGTCTAAGCCAAGGAAAAGAAAATCCATAGGCGTGGATTCAATTATTTTTCAAAATCCGAACTAAACAGAAAATCCATAGGCGTGGATTCATTTATTTTTCAAAATCCAAACTAACTTGATAATTCATTTCTTTTTGGTAATTTTAAAATAAAATTACAGGGTGTTACAGGTCTCCCCCTTTTCTGAAGCAACTAATGAAATTATGGCTGAAGAAAATTATACTGCTGGTGGTGTTGCTGAACGAAACCGGACTGGTTTCGTAATTACTCGTTTTGGCCTTCCCCTTGGGTTGATTTCATATGTGGGACGATTCCCTGAATCCCCATGGAAGGGGGTAATCATATGAATATGGTAGGTTCCTACATGACGACCTTCCAATGTTTCGACCTCATACGTGACATTACTTTTGATGGTCTCAATTTTATATGGCCCATCACGAAGAGGAGCAAATTTGGATGAAATTGACTTCGCAGCATTACTTAGAACATGTGATGTTATTAAGACCATATCTCCTACTTTGAATTGTTGAACATTTCTTCGCGATTTATCGGCGTGAACTTTTCGAATATCCTGCTGATGTTCATGGTTCTCTCGGGCGATTTGCATAGTTTGATCCATTTTTAATAAATAAGGAGTAATCTGCGGTATGCAATTATCTGCTTGAATCACTTCGCGTAAGTATAAATTTGTCACGTCAGCGATACATCGTAGTTCTCCACCAAAATTCAAATATGCAGGACTATACCCAGTTCCGTCGGATCTAGTTGTATTAATGGCGAAGCGAATTGAATGTAAATGCTCATCCCATGTGCGTTGATCTATCTGAACTAAGATTCCCAATTGCATTTTAAGTTCACGAAAACACATGGGCAACATATTGCATAATATTGCTCACGAATTGAACTCCATTATCGGAAATTATTCGACATGGTAATCCGAAGCGAAGAAAAATTTTGTCTATTAATTTTCGGGCCCAGTTCTCGGCGGTGGCTTGGGGTAACGCGAACAACTCCACCCATCTTGTTGCAGTATCAATTACGATTAATACCTGTGTGTTTCCGGAGTTACTTTCAACCACTGGTCCAAAGAAATCAATTGATAAAATTTCGAATCGTTGGGCCATGGTTGGAGTTTTATGCAAGCCAGCTGGTTTTAAATTTGATGCCTTATATTTTTGAGAATGGATGCAAGATTTGATGTATTCGGCCACAAATTTTCTCATACATGGCCACCAAAATTTTTTTGAAATTTTGTCGTAGGTTTTATCAACGCCGTAATGGCCGGCGGTAGCAGCATCGTGATACTGTTGCAATATCTCTTTTCGGTTATCCGCAGGCACAACTTGTTGTGCTTCTTCTTGGTCATTATCAGGAACGTAACGAAATAAAACGCCGCCATTCATCAGATACCCCCTGCCTGTCCAATTTGCAAGATCTGGGTGATCTGGCTTCTCAAAGCAATCTATGATCTTCGCAACATCAGGATCCAGAAGTTGATTATCGCGAACATTTGACGAAGAAATTGAGGGGATATCCACCTGAATTGAGCATAAACCGCACACACTTTGATTCACCTCCGCACAAGGAGGCCGAGAAAGAGTATCCGCAACTAAATTGACCTTTCCGGGACTGTAATCTAACCTTAAATTATACCCCTGAATTGCTAAGGTCCATCTGGCCAACCTATCAGACGGAGATCGAAGCGACATAAGCTATTTCAATGGTTGGTGGTCAGTACAAACTAAAACTTCGGAACCATCGAGGTCTGTGGTATTATAATTTCTCTCTGCCCTAGTCAATAACCTACTAGCGTATTCAATTGGACGCTCATCGAAACCGTTTCCCTGGAGACGAACAGCCCCCAGTGCATAACAACTTGCATTAGTGCGCAAGATATACGGAAGGTCTGGATCGGACTGTCGTAAGATTGGAGCTTTCGTTATCAAATCTTTAAGTGTATCAAAAGCGTTTTGTTCAGGTTCGTCCCACATAAATCTCTCATTTTTCCTCGTTAGAACATTCAGTGGTTTGGCAATCTCCGCCATATTAGGTATGTGATGTCTATACCAATTACACGTTTGAATGAAAGAGCGAATATGTTTCACCGTTCTAGGACGAGACATATTCCTAATGGCGGAAACCTTTTCAGGATCGGTATGTATGACCTCCTTACTGATGATATGGCCAAGAAACTTTACAGATGATCTAAAAAATGAACATTTGGGACGATTGGCTCTTAGCAAGAACAATTGAAGTCCCTCGAACACCCGTCTCAGATCCTCGACATGCTTTTCAAAGGATGAAGTTATGACTAAAATATCGTCTAAATAAATGAAAATATGTTATGTAGCTCGGGTAAACCATGCTTGAGTCTATCGACGAGTCTTTGGAAAGTCGCGGGCGCATTTTTTAAGCCAAACGGCATTCTGATGAATCGATAGAGACCGAAAGGACATATAAAAGCCGTTTTATCGCGGTCTTCTACCTCTACCTCGATTTGCCAATAGCCTGATTGTAAATCTATCGTAGACATGATCGTCAGCGCTTCTTGAATGTGACGAACATCGTCGATACGTGGTATAGGGTATTTGTCCGAAATTGTTTTAGTGTTCAACTTTCAATAGTCGATGCATACTCGCATCGTACCATTTGATTTTGGAACCATCACCACTGGAGCAGCCCAAGGGGATTCACACTCTTCTATTATTCCGGCATCCAGCATTTGATCGATTTTTCGTCTCAAAATTTCTTTTTTGTAATTAGGCAATGGATAAGGCGGAACCGAAATAGGAGCTGTATCATCAACCATTTTGATTGAATGTTTGGCGAACGGAGTTGGCCCTCCCTCTGGAGGAAAAATAGTTTGAAAATCGTCTAATAAAAAATTGGCAACTTCACGCTCCCTGGGGTTTAATTGTGTTCCTTCGTTGTCTCTCAAACACGGAGCAAGCTTATCTTCACCGATATCTACAAATAAAAGGCCACAATCGTCGGTCTCGGACCGGCCTAGAACAGAATCTGAAGTAAGGAATTCCTCCACATCAAACGGATATTCAAAAACATCGAAGTCGTGGTTCGAAAACGTATCGTTTGAAAATGATTGATCGTAAATCCAACCACGGGGGAAAACATCCAAGAATAGGATATGAGCGTCCCCAGAACTTTCATATTCCAAAGGTCTATAATTATACTCATCTCCAAATTTCCAATGTTTATTACAAAAATCCAGAACCAACCCTGCCTTGTGAATAAAATCTATTCCCAATAAGGTTGATTCATTTTTATTCCCAGGAAAAACTAAAAATTCGATCTCAATCGGTCTATTCTCTAGAAGCACTGGTATCTTAGCAGTTTTAAAATTAACCCACTTTCGATCACCATCGGCTAATGTTACGGACTTGGTACTGGTGTTCTTCACATTTTTTTCTTTAAGTAGATTGTAAAGTGAACTGCTAGCAACACTACGTTTAGCAGCCGTATCCACCACCCCTAATTCCGCAGAATTAAATACATTTATTTTTAAAATTGGTCTAGAACCCTGATCTATTTCGTTAACTGTATCAAATTCCATATATGATAATGACGTACGCGGCACTGGTTTAGGATTGCAACTAGGACAGTTCGATTTGATCACCCCTTTATGACCGCAGGAATAACATGAGAACTCATATGTTTGTCGCGACGTTGAATTTAACTTAGTGTCAGGAATTTCCGATTTTGAAGCAAAAGAATTTTTGAAATGACCATTGTCGCGAACCTTCGTCTGCCTAATTTTTCTTTTTCACAAAAATCAATCACATGTCCCGAGACCTTACAATAATTACAAAACTTTCTCTTACCGTCTTGCTCTACCTTCCTGTACGATTGGTTAGTGTTTTCATCAACAAACTCCTCGATCTGACGCGCCCTCTCAATTAGCTCGTCAAATGTTTTTATTTCACTTCTCCTGATGTTTTCTCTAACCTTTGTCGATAAATTTCCATAAATCATGTCGATTTGCACCTTTTCGGACAGGTCTCCAGCAGGGATCTGTGAATATAACGAACGTATTCTCGTAATAAAATTATCAATATTTATACCTTTTTCCATTTTCATGGAAAAAATCTCCTGATACACTTTATGTGGCGGTTTGGTTTGTCCAAACGCAGCTTGGAGAAAGTTGAGTGCACCTTCATATGTAGTCACAGTATGCTTAATACCTTGGTACCATGATGCCGCACTTTCCTGAAGAAGCATAGGTAACCCTCTTAATGCGTTTCTTTCAGAGATATTTACACAATCCTTATAAGTGTTAATTGAATCGATAAAAGCCTCCACGTTTTTATCCTTATGTCCGCTAAAACTTGCGCGACATCCCGAAAAATTTCCTTGTAACGGTGTGGTTTCACTCATAACTGCAGCAACTTAAACTTTGGTGACTGCTCGAATTAATTCCTGGAACTGATCATTTGTCAAAACCACCTGCCGCTTCGAATTATTTCCCGTATCGGAATCCATTTCATTATTCTCATTTTCCTTCGCTGTATTGTATCCTTTTTCGGAGGCATTTTTTCTTATCGGCTTTATAACAGTAAAAATTGAAAGAAAAGGAATCACTCGCACGAACACAAAAAAAAAATGTCCAAATTTTTCGAAGAAATGCTTTTTTTCCCCTTTATATATATAATCACTTGGCTTCAACGTTGGGCGCCAATTTGTATTGGGTTATGTGGGGTCTAAGCCAAGGAAAAGAAAATCGTTAACGTTTTACTCTCTTTATTCAATATCCAAAAAAAACTAAGAAAATCCATAGGCGTGGATTCATTTATTTTTCAAAATCCAAACTAACTTGATAATTCATTTCTTTTTGGTCATTTTAAAATAAAATTACAGGGTGTTACACTCATCATTTTCTCGTCATTTTATTTTCAAACGAAGAATTTGTCGCGACTTTGAAATTCGATAAAGTTTTATCAAGATTAAAAGCTTAAGTTTTCAAGATTTACTAAAGCTGTACTACCTAATCCAAAACAAACAAGAAAATGCCAAAAATTATGACTTAAATAAAATTTAACTAATTTTTCAGAATGCACAATTTCGAAATATTTTTAAGTTAAAAAAAAACAAATTTATAAAATTTCGAATGTTTCAAGGAATTTCAGATAAAATTTAGAATATTCATTTAGCAACTTTAAAATTTATCGATCGTAATTTTAGATTTAAAAATGTAAATCTAGATTTTGAAACTGCAGAAATTTATGAATTAAGAATTTGTACAAAACCACAGAAATCAGTAATGTTCTAACCAAAACTTAGGAATTTAGAATTGTTACAACTCCGAAATTTTAACAATTTTAAAATTTGATAAAAAGTAAAATTTAGCAATTGAATTTTACAAAAAATTCAAGAAAAATTTCCAAAAAAACAAATTCGAAAATGTTTGAAATTTCATAAAAAAAGTGACCAGAATATACAGATCGAGACAGTATTAATAATATTTGGTACGATATTTAAAAATTCAATAAAATTTTACAATTTAAAAACTTAACCAAAACATTTTCTTTCTAAAAGTTAAAAAACAAATCATAAATTACTTCAGAATTTTAAATTTTTTTGTTATGATAAAATTTCAATAAGTTTCCAAATTTTCACTTCAGAATTTCTGTTATTGAAATTTTCAAATTTTGAAAATTCTGAAATTTAATATTAGAAAATTTTCGGATTCTGAATTTTCTGAAGCGTTTAATCCTTAAATTAAAATTACTAATTTTTTCAATTTTAATTTATTAAAAAATGTTTAAAATTCTGAAAAGGTTTACGAATTCTATATTTCATCGAATTTGAAGTTCTAGAGATTCGTAAATATTATTCTTGTAAGTCGATATTACCAAATTGTAATTAAACGTACAATTCTGGAATTCTATCGAAATCTAAAATTTCAAATTCTGAAATTTAATTAAATTATTTCAGTTATTTTGAAATTCGAAAATTTAGTTTTTTGTATAATTGTAAGAGAATTTTATATATTTGGGTAAATTTGAATAAATTTCGAAATTTCTGATGTTTTCAAATTATCTGAAGTATCAGAAGTTTATTTTGAAATTTAATTAAACAATTCGGAAATAGAAAATTTAAAACTTTTTTTTGGTTCGAATGTTTGTTGAAACCGAAATTTTTCAAGGTCCGAATAAAGCAATGAGTTTCAGTTCAAATGCTGCAGGTAGAGCAAAATTTAAATATTGAATCGTTTTATTCAATTCCAAATTTATTTATCGAAAAGCTTACCGAATTCTGAAGGACTTGTAATCCAAATTTCACAGCTTTTTAGATTTGTTTCCAGTCATATGACCTAATTTTTCTGATTATCCATTAACGTTAACAGACACTTCTCAAGGGAAGGGCCTCCTTCCATGCACCCTTTTTATTATTCCGATATTTAATATTAAAAATTAAAAATTTACAATTAAATTAAATTACCATCACTATTTATAATTACATTGTAATAATATGAGTATATACATAATTATATGACTAACTAGGGGGTATAGCCCGTTCTAGGACTGATACAATTTATATATAATGTGGATGTCCAGCGGCCGCTGCTACAATCACCATTTGGTTGTTATTATTTAACCGAGTAAGAGTAGCTCGAAATTAAAGGCTTTTAAGAAGTATTGTACCTTAAATATACATTAAAAAACCAAAGAGTAAGGGCTTTTATGAATGATTTTAAATGTGTTGGGGTATCACAGAAATAACCTTACAGAACGATAAATAGCGGGAGTTGTGCTTTTATTTAAAAACAAAATTCAACATAAGAAGTCATACATTTTAGTTAAAGATAATGATTACAGTTGATGAGTAATTGCCCACGACCAACGGCAATATTTCGTGTAAATTTGCTGAATATGCGGTGTAAGACGTGATCACGTCCAAAAAATATAAATTGGAAAAACAAAATTGAAATACCGCGAGCACTATCGAACCCCAAGACCTCCACCTCAGCCGCTTTAGTCCAATACGTTACTACTAAGCCACGATCCAACTTGAGAAAATGTATTTCATTTTATTGTTATATTGTTTCAAACATAGCATGCTTTGGCTTTGGCTTTTGAATCAGACAGAATTCCGTTTTTTCTTCAAAATTAATTAATTATTTTTTGTTCCTGATATCTATCGAGTTTATATTGCGGTGATAATTATGCAGATTAGTTACCAGTGATGCGGATGCTGATGATGCCATATCAGAACGACCAGATGGAAATTTGGAAATTGGTTCAGTTGGAACGAAACGAACGAAACAGTACCACTGGAAGAATTGTGCCGCTAAGATGTGATATTGCCTTATTTGCAGGAAATTTATTGTTTTGTCACTTGAACATCGACACTTTATTGTGAATGAGCTAACTGCTCAAAATAAAATGTCCCAAAATTTATAATAAATAAATAAATAAATAAAATAAATAAATATGAATTTATGACAGGAAAAAAAAATTTACAGAAAAATTCTCATGGCTTACTACAAATCATAATATAAAAGTTTTAAATAATTTATAATAGTGTTCGCATACATTTAGGCGCATTATAAACGCGTACTACGTATTTTCTTGTGTATTTACTCTAATAACTATGAAGCGGAATATTTAATTTAACCCTTGTATGTATACCCAAAAAAAATTACGTTACTACACACCCGACCCACCCGGGTAGCCAAGTGTATTTTTTCGGGTTTTCCATCCTTTAAAACCAATTTTTTGCCGGGTCCACTATGTTGTTGCATTTATTTTATAAATTTTGTATTTTGGTGTTTAAAAACTAAAGAAGCTAGAAACGACTAACTTCAAAATTGCAGTCACCACAAATATTTAAAATTGAAATGGCCACCCCGGCCGGGTATACACACAAGGGTTAAAGTAAAATATTTGGCCATACCATGAATACCAAAAAAAATAAAATTGGATGGGAATCGAACCTAAGACCTTTGCTGCTCTAGTCCAGTGTTTAACCACGACGCTACAAACTATATTGCGTTTGGCTTTTACTTTGCATTATTAAATTGTTTTATTTTTTCAAAGCGTTCTACAGCCTCGCTAGCTAAATACATACATATATATATATTAATAAAGCGATGGTATATTTCTTGTTTTAATGGAAAGTCAGAACCTTTATTGTTTTGAACCACAAGGCAAAGTTTTTTACTAACCATAAGTAATAATCTTCACTGAAGCAAGACATTTGTAAAGCTGGTCGAATCGTTTATTTAAATGTGGCGTGTTGTCGCACTCTTTAAATAGAAACGTTAAGCCTCAAACATTTCTGTGTTCGAAACGGTTATCTACGTACATTAAAACTTTAAACTGTACAGTATTTTAAGGTAACCCATACCAATATACAATTTATTTCTAAACATAAATTTACGACAGTTTGTGTCTACATAAAGTTATGTTGCAACTAAAATTTGTTTCTATATATTGTAGTCAAATTTTCCTTTCTGATAAGGGTCTGGTAATTCATGTTGATCATTAAAAAAATTCTAAAAAACCCGGATTTCATTTATATTATATACTCGTACACTCGTAGATAAACATTTCTATAAATTTAAATTGTCGCAGTCTTATTTAATCATTATTTGAGTATAGTCGTCATTAGTAGTATACTAAATAATCCAGAAAAAAAAATTGTGATGGTTTTGAAGAAGGCTTGCTGTTGTGTCGACCTTGCTGTCGGTGTCGAAATATTAGGATGGTCTGGAATTTTTTCTGGCATTACACACATGCTATATTCTCACACCCAATCGTATCCCGGAATCACCAATGAAAACTTAATGGCTGAACTTTTAGGATGTATTCAGATAATAACCTGTGCCTGTCTAGTTAGTGGCATCAAAATAGTAAATTTTGTGCATTATGTTTAGTAAATAATTTATTTAATTGTATTTGTTTATGTTTTGTTCCAGAAAAATAGAGCATTGCTATTGCCATGGTTAATTTTAAATTTGATCAGTATTGTTGTAATTAACCTTGTCATTTGCGTTCAAGCAAGCGATCTAATTGATAAACAATATGCAATCCCGTTTATAGCTGGATTGTTCATCGTAGATTTTATCTTCGGTTATTTGTGGCTGATCGTATTATCGTTGTATATTAATTTTGATCAGCAGCATAGAATGGTTGCCATTGAGTATAACAATTTTGACAATACAAGATTGATTCATTCTGGGAAAAATGGGGCAGAAAATCATATGTGAATCATGCATAATATGTGATTTCATTATGCTGAATAACCAGAAAACTGCTATAGAACCTGAAAATGTAATTTTTTTTTGTAATATATGTAAATACATTTTATATTTCTGTGGTCACAAGTTAAAAGTACTAAAGTCAATTTTTTCGATTTTCAAGAGCACCGAATAACGATTAAAATCTGAATATTAAAAAATTTAAATTTTATAAAAAATGGTTATACTTAGTAATGGATAATTTTTATAAAATATAAGTTTTTATAAAATATAAATTTTTTAATATTCAGATTTTAATCGTTATTCGGCTCTCCTAAAAATCGATAAAATTGACTTTAGCACTTTTAACTTGTGACCACAGATTTATTGTTGGAACTGTATAAACTATTAATCGCTTTTCTATTAATCGATTTTTACCGAATGTAGGTGTTTTACTGAATTATTCATTTGATTGCTAGTAGTCTGACCGAAAATTAAGAATTTGGTCACTCATGGGATAGCCACTTTTACTTTAGAGTATAGGAATTTCTGCATATTAAAACTTGTTATTTAAAAATTAAAACTTGGGGCACAACAATTACAGGTCCGAAATCTATCTTTAGTGGTATTTAACCGTCATCGGAACACAATTGCAGATTTTGGATTTTTTTTGCTCAGCATTTGCTGATTTTTCATAAAAAGGGAGATCGATTGAACTGCAACAACTATCGCGGTATAGCTTTGCTGAGCAAAATAATCAACTTACAGCGAGAGGATCTTGGGTGATTATCAATGTGGTTTTCGGCCAAATAGATCAACGACCGATCAAACTTTCACGCTGAGGATTGTGCTGGAGAAATGCTATGAAAAGGACATCCCTGTACACAGTCTATTCATAGATTTTCAACAGGCGTATGACAGCATTAAGAGGAACACGTTATGGAACGTATTATCCTATCTGGGCATACCGTCAAAATTGGTTTCAATGTGCCAGCTCTTAATGGATGGCTCAATATGTAAGGTGCTAATAGAAGGCAAAATTTCGGATGCCTTCGAGATAACATCTGGAGTGCGGCAAGGAGACCCAATAGCTCAAACTCTATTCAATCTATCATTAGAGTATGTCATTCGTCAGCTTAATATAGCTCAGCGTAGCTGCCTGTATTATAAATCAACCCAGCTATTAGCATACGCTGACGATATTTGCATTCTGAGTCGCAACATCATCTCTCTGAAAGAGGTCCTCCTCCCGTTGGAATTAACAGCCCAACAAATAGGCCTACAGATCAATGAAGCGAAGACCAAATACGTGGTGACCGCGAGAAGGCAGACTCGTGGGGACTTCATTTCAGGAGATACTCAATATGAAAAGGTGAATGAGTTTAAATACCTAGGATCACTGATCACTGAGCAAAACTCCGTTTCTGTGGACATTTCATCAAGGATCGCAGCAGGCTACCGAGCATTTTACGCCAATATCAAAATTTTCAAGTCTCCCCATATATCGCGCAAAATAAAATTGGACATCTACAAGGCGCTGATAAGACCAGTTGTTACCTTTGGTTGCGAGTCTTGGACACTAACAGCGCAAAACATCCAGAAAATCGCTGTAACTGAGCGTAAGATGATAAGAAGAATTCTCGGTCCCATTAAAGAGGGAGCCACGTACAGAATGCGAATGAATCACGAGATCAGAAATGATCTCGATAAAGTCGATATCATAGGATTCATAAAATCGTCAAGGCTGAGATGGCTTGGGCGCGTACTACGTTCACAAAATCGGACCACTAAACAGGCCTTGGAGTTGGCACCAGCGAAAGTAGGACCTCGTGGGAGATCACCTACCCGATGGATGGACGACGCTGAGAGGGACCTGTACACACTCGGTCACCGTGTCTGGCGTTCTCTTGTGGCGGATCGGATTATTTGGAGGAGCATCGTTGAGGCGGCCAAATCCCTTCATGGGATGTAGCGCCAGCGGAAGAAGAAGAATTTGCTGATTTTGCTGGAAGGTGATTTTCAAAAAATTTCAATTTTCAGCGAAATGTATGGAAATAATCAAAAAATCTAAATGTATCTTGGTACAACAATTACAGTTTCCGAAACCTAACCTGATAGATTTTAAAAGAGAATAAAATTCACGCACCACATCCAGAACATAAATTAAATTTTATTTTTACCTCTACGTGGGGTTTACATACAGCCGAAATGAAAATCACAAATAGTCGGGTAAATTGCTCTTTTACCTACTTTTTAACAGTGTACAGGGTAAATTGAAATATTGTACTAAAAATTTGTGTAAAATAGGAGAAAAAAAATAAATGACGTTGTTGTTAACTTTTTGACGTTTCAGTGATTCTTGTTAAGGATCAAACAGATAAGCGGCGCTCTTCACTTAGCTTCGCTTCTATTCGTCTTTATGATTTTTTGCAACCACATAGAGGCCGCTAATTTGACATTTACTTATATGAAAAATGTTGTTTGGGTTTTGTTAACAAAATATTTTCATAAAAAAATATTTGTTTAATGATTCATTACGACCAAATTTATGTTCAAATTTAGATTTGTTTTACAATTGTCTTTCTCTTATGCCCAATTTGGATATACATTTCAGCTAAAATTACGAGTTTCCTATAACAGCAACAACAACAAATCTAAATGTCATTGAACGCCTCAAAAAATAGAAACTTTGCGAGTTTAGCGCCGCTCTATCTGTTCGCTCTTATGGAAATCCATGTATTCTAAATTAGCGCCGCTGTTAGCGCCGCTTATCTGTTTGATGCATTAAAATTTCCGTGTGTTTTATTATAAACTAGTTGTACCCTGCGCGCGTTGCTACGCTACCAACTAAAATAAATTTCAAGGAAAGACATTATACAAATATTCAATTCATTTTGAGTCATTTTATTGATTTTGTTCATTTTGAAAAAGTTGTGACATTGCAGCGTTTCATTTCAATTCGATATTTATTGAAGTGCTGTGGGATACACAATATTTTCCATCTGGTGCGTAAACGAATAAATCAGAAGGTTTTCCGACGCGTGAGCAGGCCACATAAAGCTGCCCATGTGAGAAGCATGGATTCTCCAAATTTAATCCACACACTTGCAAGTTTGCAACGATTGTCCTTGTGCTTTGTTGATATAGTTATTGCGAGAGCGAGTCGCACCGGGAACTGCAAACGTTTGAATTCGAATGGCATATCTGTCGGGATCATTGGGATACGTGGCAACAGTACGTCTTCACCTTTGAATTTTCCAGTCAAAATTGTTGCCTCGATAACATTATTCATCATTTTCTTGACGGAGAATCTGGTTCCGTTGCAAAGTCGTGGTACATTTATGTTTCGAAGAAGAATGATGGATACGCCAATTTTCAATGTAAGAACGTGCGGTGGTTTTGCCTTGTCAAATCAAGCGAATCCAAGAATTCAGTTGGGATAGTTGACAACTTCGTCTTGATTCACCACAGTATCGATGGACTTATATGTTGTCGTTTCGCCGGGTATTCCATTCTGAATAGTGAAGTTGATGGTATTGACATCGATGTTTTTGGCCGCTAATATAGCACGCGTACTGAGCCACTAATGATTTTTGTAGTTATGTGCAATGTTTGGGAAAACTGTTTGCGCCAATTCGTCTATGCTTTCTGTGATCTAACAGAAGTTTGCTGGCAAGGTGATACATTGAGTAGATTCATCAATTTGCATTCGCCCATTTCCAACATCCATTAATTGTTTTGCAAAATTTCCAGCCGATGCATCCCGTTGTAGTTGTATACGCATGTTGGTTTTCAAAGTCAATTTCTGTAAATGACGCCATAAAACTAATGATTTGAGACATGCATTAAGTTCATCAGCGGGTGTTGAACGTGGTATAACCGGCAGTGTTTGTCGAAAATCACCAGACAATAAAATGAGTGCGCCACCCAAGATCCGTGCGTTTCCTCTCAAATCTCGCAGTGTACGATCAAGCGCTTCTAATGCTTTCTTGTGAAACATTGTACATTCGTCCCATATGATAATTTGACACGTTTGGAGTACTTTGCCCATTCCAGAGTTTTTGCTGATGTTGCATGTTGGTGCCTCAGTGTTTTGTAAATTTAACGGCAGTTTCAATGCTTAATGCGCTGTTCGGCCACCATCCAAAAGAGTTGCCGCAGTTCCAGATGATGCAATGTCCAGTGCAATATTATTTTGTGATCGTATGGTTGCCAAAATGAATGAAAGAAGAAAATTCTTGCCTGTACCACCGGGCGCATCTATGAAAAATAGTCCATCGCTTTGTTCTGTGATTGCACGCATAATTCTGTCATACGCAATGCGTTGTTCTGGAACCAACTGCGGAAGATTTATCTGAACAAATGTCCCCAGTTTGTCAGAATCAAAGTATGTTTCTCGTTGCAAATCACGATCGAAAAGGTCGTTCGCTGGTCGGTTCGGAGCAGGCATTCCCAGTTGCACCAGTGCCTTGTTAGCGATTGCCAAACATATGTCTTCAATCAAAATCAATGCCTGGCTCATTATACACGTTTGGTGTGAATTGAATATCCGGATTTTGATTCGCAGCGCGCAAACGATATAGAATATCTTTACTCATGTAGTCCTTGTATTTTTCCCAAAGATCTTTTGGATTAGATGGGAAGCAGGTTGTCAATATTATGGCAAATAACGTGCGTATTTGCTGTGGTCGAGCAGTATTCGATGCATCAGCGAGTGCAGTGTCCCAATGTGCATCATTCCACGTACATTGATTAACAGCTATCGCAGATAGAAGCATTCTGTATTGTTCGGGTGAACAGTGTACAGACGACCCTGAAGTAGAGTCTTTGCAAAAATATCATCTTGGCACAATGAGTAAAATGCAGTTAAAGTTGTTGCCGGTGGAACCAATGCTCTTGCACGTACATTATCTGCTGTAAAGTACACGCGCTGTCCATTCTCGAGATGCACCAACAAGTGTACTACTGTTGAATGTTGTTCATGGATTGGAAATGATAAGATGCGCCATACTGCTTCATTGCTGCTAATGTAACGTTCAAGTTGGTATTGGTTGATTTCATCGAGATGTGCGGCCACATTATCTACTTCGAAGACTGCCATGTCGCTTCCTTTGATCGACTTCACTGAATTGCAATACTCAACATTAATGTGTGCTTTGAAGGTCTTTGAGAGCAACGGTGAATATGGCACAACCAAACGATTATTTATTTACATAGAATCTGAATTTATTTACATAGAAATTTACTAATATTTTAGCACACTGTATTTTGAGCTAAAGCTCATTCACAATACAGCGTGCCAAAACGTTTAATTTATTTAAAAAAGCAGTAAAATTATCAGCCATGCTTATCCATCCAGCAATTGGTCAACTTCGCCTCGGCAAAAAATAATTTTCAAGCCAAGCTTTTACCATTTTTCTCGACAATTTTGAATTGGCCATTTCCTATATGTGTTCGTATGTAATCAGTACTCATGCGTGCCGTACCATTGTCCGGTGGTTCGTCGTAAAATCGGGCAAATTTTTTCAATGGTTCAATCTCTTCACCATCTATTTCTTCGGATTCTTCACCATCTATATCTGCTCGTTCAATCTTCTGTGATGCATCTACATCCAAATAATTGAAACTGGATTCTTCCCCGTAATGATTCGTCGGCGTGTCCCCATAACTGACTTCCTTCTCTATTTTAATTGTGGAGCTAAAACCACCATGATCGGCGGGTGACTTGTCTGTAATTCCACATTGTGTTATGATAGTTTTTAATTTTGTATCAGACGCTTTGCACTGTTCCACAAATTTATACGCAAAAAATAAAAAATAATTTACGAGACAAAAATTTTCAAAAAAAAAAAAAAAACGTCCAATTGACGTAAAAGTCAAAGGCAAGATTATCGACTTCGACATCAACGTTTCGTACTTTCATAACGATGGATTTGCCGCCATCCTCAACTGACCGTCGACGATACAGTGGGTATCCGTCATTGCCAGTAATGGTATCAGAAATCAAGGTTTTTAGGTATCGTTTCGTGCATTTCCCATCAGACATGCATGGTGAATTGTTGTTGAATGCGCCACATGGACCATGAATCATATTTTTGGTAACGACGTCGAATAAGTCTGGCTCAATGTCCTTATCTGGTATTTCTGCTGTGATGATTTGGTCAATTTGATCTGGCGTAATTTTGTTGATTAACCAAACCAAAATATGTGCATGAATACATCCAGCAGCGGGTCTCTCCAAAAACGTGATGCTTGATAATAAAATCCATCAAAGATTTCAATTATTGTTTAAATACGCGTGCGGTAATGTTATGGCGGTCCGAAGATGATTGTCCAGATAACAGAAGTTCTTTAATTTCATCCCATGTTGGATTGTCATCCCATCTTGTGCGTATTCATGCATGTGCCGTGGACTCCCCGTGAATGTAGACGGTAATATGACCATTCTTCCCAATTCGTTTGGATTCACGTTACCATCATTAACGATTGCGTCTCGTAAATGGATGTACTCTTCAGAACGCAACTCGGTTTGATTCAATCGAATATAGGAGTCGTTCGGTTTCAATCTTCGCGTACATGTGGACGATGTATTGATGGAACAATTGTCGACATTTCAGAATGTGGTTTTCAGCATCTTGATGAATCATCAATCGATACTAATCAATAATTCATGGCACTGACTTTCTTATTCGTTTCCTCGTCTGTTTGTGGATTTCTCATTTTGATGTTGAAATGATATCCATCTTCTCCTCGCCAAAACAGAATCGGATACTGCAATCCGTCGTATGAGCGATGAGTATCGGAGACTCGCTGAACGTCACCACTTCTGCGATGAAGAATTATGTCACGCGATTCGAATTCTTCGCCAACTATCACGATCGCCACTTCATCGATTGTTGATGCATTGAACTGTCTTTCGTGTTGGCCAACGGGTCTTTTGTCTGCTCGAATTACAACTGCGTAGTCATCGGTTGGCATTCGTTGAATGGCGGTTTTAAACAACTGAACTAATTCATTGTGTTGATCGAAAAGGGCTTGTAATGCAGCCACGATTTCTCGTCCAGTGCCCGCATTATAATGACATCGTTGTTCAATTTGTTCATCACTGTTTGCCATGAAATAAATTTGAAGAAACTTGTGATCTGCGTCCGGTAATGGTAGAAACGATCCGGCACGATGATAAATTTGCCCTTGGACTCTGAATGTTGGCATGTAATTTTCGCGCACGATGTTCGTTGCACCGAACGATGTCATTTGAAAACATGAACTGTATGCATGTACTCGAAGATTTTCCAGCCTTAATGCTCGTTGCTCGTCTGATTCTGAGGCTCGTTATGCTCTTTTCTTACGTGCTTGAGGTGTAGATCGGACAATTGCTTGTCGCTATGGAGGCATAATTGTTCGGGAACGACGTGAAAAATGCGTTTGAATTTATTAGATGCCAATCAGCAATCCGAATCTCACAATGTATCCAATCCAATTGAACCGGCTGTTCACACACGGATGGAAATGTTAATATTGACGGTGATCACCAATTCGCTGAGGGAAATTTGAAGTGAAAAAAATCAGGAGATTGGGTTGTGATTCGACAAACCCAATTTGGCATCCAAAGTTTTTGGGTCAGCATGATCGATATGAGGTAGAAAAAGTTGGAAAGATAGAAGGCCCATATAAAACGTCAACATCAGTCGAAAATATGAAATTTTACTACCTTGGAATCTCCGACGTGGAAGATGGTGTTGATTCTGAAGACGTTCGATTATCCGGGACGGATGATTATGCAGGAGGGCCGAGTGGAAAATGAAAAGAGTAGTCCTAAAAATATTTTAGAATATTAGGAACTTTTTAATTTAAGTGTAATTAATTTTTAATTTTTAATAAATTTCAGAATTCAATTTTTTGGAGTTAAAATTTTTGTCAAATTTTGAAATTTTTTAGATCACATAATTCGCTTGTTAAAATTTAATGACAAACCATGAAACTTTATGAACTTCTGAAAAACTCGTGAAAAATTCGTTTAGCTTTATTTCGAAACCCGATAACTTCGCAACCACTTAGTGTCCCACAATTGTAAAATGGGTAGGAAACACTGACGTATATTATGGAAATGGGAGAGATAACAATGGAGCCAACATTTTTTTGTTAATGCATAAATAATGATTACAAAACTACACTTAGATGTAACATACACGCTAACACAAAAAGAACAATAGTTTAGTATCTTCCAGTAACAAACACACAACAAACTCTTCCCCTTCCACATTTGATACGCTTCAATTACAGTTTCTTCCCGCAATAATTGAAATCTCTCGTTTCCACAATCATTATTTCATCCTCCCCTTTTTTGTATCATCGTTTTTTTTTTGTGGGCTTGGTAAATAATTTACAAGATGATTTTCTTGTAATATCGTATCGGTTTTTCATTTAAGGTTTTTTTTTTGTCACTTTATTCCATTTTCCTATACATGCATATAATACGGGTGTAAATATTCTGAGAAGAGGAAGAAGAAAACAGACATTTATTTGCGATACACTTTGTGTATAAGGAATTCCAAGAAGGAAAATGTATTTATAGAATTTTCAATGATTTTGGATTGTAAAGCAAAACAAAAAAATTCCAACTCGTCTCGTTTTGTTGTTATTGTTGCGGCCTCGTTGGTTTTCCAATACATTTTTTTGTTTTTTTAATTTTCTCTAATTTGTTGTACTATATACCAGTACTTCTTGGAATTTCGAATGGTTTTGGTTTTCCGTTCTGCACTCCCGTTTCATTGTGTCGTTCGCGTAAATATTAAATTCTGTGTCGTTGTGTTTTGCTTTCGTGGCATTGAAATTTTTATTTTTATTTTTAGAATTTATCATTGAGACAATTTTTGTTGGAATTTTAAAAAAGTTTTCCGGGAAATGTGTAGAAATGAGTGAGGGAATCAAATGCTTATTGGACAATAACTACAGTTTCTGTTAACCATCAGCCATCGCAATTGCCGCACAATAGGAAATTTCAAGCTTTTGGTCTCGATATCGTGGGATACAGCAAATTTGAGTGGAATGTGAATTGATCCGATTTCGAGATCTAAACTAGGCCCAACACTTTAATATTTTCGTTACCTTCTGAAATTTCTGTAAATCCTGATACCATGACTAGTCTGAAGTTTCCGCCAAAAATGTTGTCAAAATATAAAAACACTTGCGTTAGTAGTTAAATATAAAACCTAACAACAGCTGAAAAAAAAGAAAATAAAAATCGAACGCAGATCTAAGTATGCCAGCATATTGTGTATACTTTTGGCGATGTTTGGTGCCACACGAAATATTTGCGTGGTTCTTCAAATGGTTTTTATGATTTTTCAAAATTGCTCAACTAAAGAAAAGTGAACTTGACAAATATTCGTTTAATCCAAAAAATCCCCAGAAGTACATACAACAAGATGGCATATTCAGATCTGCGTAGGTGTATTCGAACTGTTAATGTCTATTGTGTTTCGTTACACTTTTACTAACACACCCACCTATTTTGTCAATACTTCAAGTTAAAGATACCACCATGTCTGGACGGTTTTATATCAATTTGCGTAGAACAAAACTATAATCGTTCAAATTATCAACAATAGCCGCATTTCTTGAGTAGTGATTCGCAAATTCAAACCTTCAAATCAAAGCTTACATTGAAAGCAACAACAAAAATGTTACAAATTTTTGTCTTTGGATCAACATTTTGATCCGGATTTCTCTTTGCATTTCTTTGTCGTTTAATGAAACATTATTTGATCCGGATTAGATCAACGTCAGGAAAAGCAGCTATTATGAATTTTGATCAGATCATTTTATTCGATACGTCCAAAATACAGCAGCTGAGATGGCCACAGATAGCTCTAGCCCCATATGTAATGACTAACAATATAAATTGGAATTCAGCAACATCTGCGCATCAACCAATTCTATTCGGTAAATGGAAACTTTAACTACGGGATAATGCAAATTTTTATTTACGAAATCTTAAAATGATTATAATCAATAAATGGTTGGATTAACTCGTAAAGTATGAAGCACGTTTAATTCACACACGAATAAAGAGAAAATGCTCCCTACACAATTCGGATAATTTGACGTTGCGTTCAAGGATATTTTTACCGTAAACCACTATGTTGTCGAGTTAAATGAAACATTATATGCCATTAAGTTCGGTTAGGTAGTGGAAACATGTCACCAATGGTCACATCATTCAGCCTCCTGAATTCAACCACAACACGCCAAATTTGTTTTCCGTCTACAGATTTTTTTGGGATCACCAGTCGAGGAAAGTTTCACGAACTAGAGCTAGGTTCAATTATTTCCTCCTTCAGCATTTGTTCAATTTGTGATGAAATCCGCATTTTAGAGGAACATTAGGCATAATGTTGATTTTATGTTGAATACGGTTTGTGTAAGTTAATTTGTTGTCCTTCAATCCAATTTGTCGATTAAATGCTTTTCCTCCAAGTTCATGTCGAAAAGGTTCACCTGAATTTCAAGTAGTTTTAAACGATCGGATATGGCGTTATTAATTTGATCGAGAAGCGACCCTTAAAATATGTTGGGTTGGTATCGTTATCCAACAACAAAAAATCCCAAAAAACCAAGTTTTTTTAAAAATAACAAAATTTTGAAATATTATTTTAATTCGTTTTATATCTTAGAGGAAGAGGGCTGCCGCCTCCAAGTCACCGCTGAGACGATTTTTTGAAATTCTAACATTCATAGAGATTGATTTGGAGCATTTTTGAAAAATTTATGTTTTTTAAGCAATATTCAGATACTAAAATAGAGAACTCCCCAAAGCCGCTTAGCATTAGTTCTTTCTGCGCAAGGATGACATGAAATTATGTAGATTCCTTTTGTTTTCATATTTTAGTTAACAAAAAATTTAATGTGCTCTACCTTTACGATGGGGCAGTTTATTTTGTATTTATCGGTATTTTTTTTTTTGGGGGATTTTTTCTTTCGGTAATATGATAGTATCCCTAAAAAGATGATGCTAATTTTTTAGAATTGCAAGATTTTGTATTGTATGGTTTTGCAATGCGACATTTTAAAATGCAAGATTTAGAGGTGCTCCCATTAAAAAAATGTTCCATAATAAAATTAGGATACTCAAATCAATTTGTGTATAAGTTTTTCTTGATAAATTTAAGATTCACTGCATGTATGAAAATTTAAATCAGCTGCCGCCACTGCTTCTCTCTTTCGTATCCTGCCTACACAACTGTGTAATGTCGAGTTCGATTGGGCTTGTCAAAAATAATCAAGTTTATGATGCCCAATCGTACGCAAAAGCAGCATGATTTATTTCATGGTTGTATTGGTGAATATATGTGAATATTTTTTTTTGAGGTTATGTTAATCGTCAGTAAATATTTAGTTTGATTATGCACAAAATTACACAGATTTTATCTCGAAAATTATTTTAATAATACAATTTATTTATTAATAAATAACGAACTCGTAAAAATTAAGAAGTGATTAAAACTTACGAAATTTTTGACGTCTTGAAGTGTCATAATTTTTTTTTTTTTTATTTAGTTCAAAATCACTTTAAAAGTCTAAAAGACTATAATCAAGTGGATAAATTTACATATTTTTTATAACATACAGTAATGATTCATTATTTTAGGTATTCTAATTACATGTTGAAATTCTTAATTGAAACAAATGAAACTTTGAATATAGCAATTCAATATAATAACTTACATACATAATACCGTGATACCGGTAAAAAAATGAATGAAAAATGATTGCAATGACGAATTTTAATAAACCTATAGTGCATTAAAACAAACTCAAGCACAGATGACAGACGGTATCCTATAGACCAATTCCAACGCACGGTATTCAGCGAATTCAGATGATAAATCGCGACCTTAAGATAAAATGTTTTACCCTTCTGTAACGGGCGCTTGTCATCCCCGTCACAAAATAACCTTATCCATCAAATTCGCGTGTAAAACTGTACCCCACATTTGAAGATTTTTTTTCCTTCTAAATTATACAAATTTACATGACATCCGGGTACAGTTCACTTTACATTTACATTAATTGTGTTGGAACAATCTTGTTTGTACATATTAAAACATGCACATAAGCAAGATTCATAACCAACAACTAAATTAATGTAAAATCCTAATATCTCCAATGGCGCGTGCCCATATGACTTGTGTTTTCATTTATGTTTATTTGCGAAAGCTCAAGTTTCGGTAAACAAACATAAGAATATTTTTTTTTATTATCACACATTCTTTAATCAGTGTGGAGACAAATTTGTTTTTGTTGAAGTCTCAATTTTCGTTTCCGTTTATTCAACCTGGGTCATTGTCGATGAAATTGAATTTCTCAAGGTAAAAATAAGCGTGAAAATATAATTTTTTTTTTTTGCAACTTGGGCAGTTCATGTGGTTACACATGCAGCCAAAACGTGCCTTTTGCATCCGGAAATTCGGATAAGATGTCAGTGGGGTGATTATGGAATTTTTCAAGTTTATTGGATAAAAAAAAAAAAAAAAAAAATATGTGTTTTTTTTTTTTGTTTTGTGTACCGATCAGCAGAAAAATTGCATAAAAACCTTGCAAAAATTTTATTCGAGACCTGTTGATTTTTGCTAACCGTCAGGTTAAGACCGTTTGATTTTTGCTAACCGTCAGGTTAAGACCGTTTGATTTTTGCTAACCGTCAGGTTAGGCTCGGTTGATTTTTGCTAACCGTCAGGTTAGAAGTTTCCTACGTTAAAAATTTTATTTGAAAATAAATAGTTTTTTTTTGTCAATTTATAAATTAAATTTTTTTTTGTTTTTTTGTTATCTTTCGGTCTAAATCAAGGAAAACAAAGGTAAATATAAAAAGAAAAAAAAAATCAATAACTAACTAAAAGAGGTCCAGTCAGTATAGTAGGGAGTCAATAGCCTCATTAGAGGCAGGTGAATGTACAGCTAAACCGCGTCATTCACCCTTTCTTTTGACTACCTGCTACTGACCAAGTTTACTTTTACTAATTAAACCCTCATCCAGCGACTTATTAAAATTTTTTTTTGTGTATTTCAAATAATGTGTGGCTAAGGCCCAAAAACTGTCCATTCATGCTGGACAAATAACTCAGTTTTCTGTTGGTCGCTGTAGACAGGTCCAACTTTTCTAATCCCCAATCCTTTTGTGATCTCAATGATCACCCAATATTTTTGTTCAACCGCGGTATAACTAGGTTTCTCAACTGCGTCACCCCAACCCCACGACTAATTTTACCTCTACCGGCCTTGAGCACAGGCAAATGCCGCAGGGGTGACAACAGCGGTCGAGAAACAAAAATTTGTATATGTCGAGCTGAGGTAACTCAGTTACTTCATGTTTTTAACATTACACTTCCTCACCCCAATTTGTTGCATTGTTCATACATATTGTTCTTATTCAAGTTAAAAAAAAACAACAATGAAAAGATACAAGATTAGCTATCCGTATGTTGGCTCATAAGTTAGTAACCATTTCTGAAATAAATGTTCTTTCAAGATTATTTTATATTTCCGCAAATTATTTTCAGTTTTGATACCCTCTGGGAGATCATTGTACAGAATAAGCCCTTTATAAAAAGGATTTTTTTGTGATCGGACTGTTTCAACAGTGTTGATATAATAGTTATTATTTTTGCTTTGTCTGGTTCCGTATGTGTGGATATTACTTATAGAAGTAAAATTCACATTACACTTAGCCATACCTAGCTGTACTTTTTTAATGAATACAAGTAGTTCAAAGTTCCCCAATACATCTACCGGAAGGATAAATGACGAATAAATAGACTTGGTGCGTGTCAAGAGCGGTAACAATTTAATCGTCTTAATGATTTTATTTTGCAAGACCCTAATAGTATTTTAGGTAGTCAAGCCCTATCAAAATTTCATTAACGATAGCCGCCGCCGCTGATTGTGTACTGGAATTATTAATGAACCCAAACTGATTTGGATTTATGACACTATTCTCCAGAAAATAAAGCTTAAGTCGGTTGGTATTGGTAATGACGTGACCTTTTCAAAGATCTTAGAAAGGAAATTTAGTACAGATATCGGTCGGTAGTTATTAGGGAACAGTTTATTACCCGATTTATAAACTGGAAATACCTCGCTAACCTTAAGGCAATCTGGAAACTCTCCTTTTAGTATAGCATCATTTATTAAGCTTACCAAGTTATGCGTTAAAAAGTTAGCACAATGAGTAACAAATCTTGTTGATATACCATCGTACCCTGTTGCTGCCGATTGTCTAAGACTATTTATTATATTTGATATTTCTATGTCATTGGTCAAGAGTATATCCAATGGAGGTAGATTCTCATATAAATGCTCCAAATATATAGAGAAGTGCATGGATACGTTATTCGGGATAACTAAGTTTGCGATATTAACAAAATGTTGATTTAATAAATTATTGATTATCTGATCATTACCGTTAAGCATTGCGATAAAGTTACCACTTATTTGATCCTCTCCCCTGTTAAAAATCATGTTATTAAGAATAGACCAAGTCTTTTTGGAATTGCTGATTGAGCTTTGCAATAGGTTTTCAAATTGATTAGACTTAATCTCGTTTAGAATATACTACTTTGTTCCGGAAATACTTGTATCTATCTGAATAATAAATATTGTTTGGATATTTTTGTTTTAGGGAATAAAATAATTTTTTTAATTTAAATATATCTAAAAATTCTTTTGTTATCCAATTTTTAGAAAATGATTTCCTTGCGTATAATTTTAGTATTACTTTTAATTAGTCTGGACAATCTGTCAATTAGCTCTAGAAAGTTGTTGGTATATGTAATATTAGATGACAGATTCTCAAAGACATTTTTATAATTGGTTACTTTAAAACTCAATCTAGTTTTACTAGGTTTAGAAATATTATCCGATTTGTCAATTACTATTATTCTATAATCAAATGGGACATTTTGATTGACATTTCTTTTTTGTTGGTATTGGTAAATCTTTCAAAAAATCAAGATTTGTCAAAATTGATTATAATGAAAAAAATAAATGATTATTTCTGCCCAATCGTTCGCGCAAAATGATTATAATCATTTTTTTGACAGTAAATTGATTATTTTTGCCCAATCGAACACCACATAAGTAAATCTTGATCACTCTAGTGAAAGGTTATCGAAAGTTATTTGTAGATGAAATTGAAACCAACTTACATATTTTTGTATGTACTTTAAACGAATTGACTTGAAACAAAAGTTATCATAAATAAAAGCCAACTCACACATTTGTGTAGGTAAATCTAGAATGATCATAATACTTTAGAGGTTAATTATTAACTAAATAATTAATATTGAATATATCGTCTTGATTTATTAAAAAAATGTATTTTTGTCCGGGAATCGAACTCGGGACCTCCAGAGCTCAAAGCAAGCATGCTGACCACTGTGCCACCGGGACCAAGGTGTTGTCGTTTATAAATTTGAGACGAGACTGAATAAATTTTATTTTGTTTTAACCAGTTTGTTGTTTGTATGTTTTTGTTGTTTTCGTGTTTTTGATTGGTCCCAGCAGAAAACGGACAATAAAAATGTGCACCGGATTACACCGGAGGCACCCAATGCGCGGCGAACTGATGTTGGCGCCGAAAGAATATTATGAATGAATATTGTAGTGGTTCATTGGGTGAACCGCCACAAGTCCGTAAAAAATAGCCAAAACAGCATCAAATTACATAAAACATTTATTTTAGCCATGAAAAAATTGAAAAACTACGAGAAACGCAAAAATACTACTTTCATTTACCTTCGAAAACACCGACGATGTGTGTATACACTGACGTTTTTAGGGAACGGACATGACTTGCACTGGCTGGCGTTTGCAAGTAAACTGCCAGACCCCGGCGTCATTTGGGCCTTTAGTGCACACTACTACCTAGATTTTTTAGAGGAAGTAGCCGAAGCCCGCCGTCTATTCATGAGAGGGAAATTTGAGTTTAGAATTTCGACTGTTCCTTCAAAGACAAAGTGTACACACGCAGGGATAAGATTTGGTTTTTAAACAAGTTATTTTTTTACATGAAACTGCTTAAAACAGGATTTTCTCGCAGAAACCCATAAATGAACGTTGCATTTATCGCACCGCATACGCGTTCGAGATTTACAATCCTCTAAACGACAGATTATGGCAGTTTTTAGTGGGCCAAGAATGGGCCAGTGGTCGAATCCATTGTATCTAGTAAATTCATTATTTTTTCTTTAGGTGTACCACTAGCCTTACATTCTATTCCGTACTCCATCCAGGCATTTACTACCGACAAATCTTTAAAATTGATTGCCTTTAAGTTTTAATATAACATCTGTAGTATTGCATCATTTGATCAATTAAATTACGTAGGGACACGAAATATGTCTAATTGTCTATAGGAGTGCGCCTTTTTAACCCATCGAATCACCGTTGCAGTTGGATGAGACCCCGCGATCTATGACAATGCTGTAACGCATTTCGTGTCTTTCCATTTGACGACTGCAATTTCATGGGTTCCATTGGTTAAAATAAAATCTTGAATCTCGCCTCGTGCCATTCTTCTATCGTTAAAGATTTGATATTTTTTAATCGATTTACCATGATCGTTCCTAAAAGTGTAAGAATTACAATAAATAAAAATCTGCATATTATTTAAAAATAATTACCTGCTGCTCGATACCCTAAGTAAAGCAGTTTCACCATAAGTGGCACACTGGTGAAGTATCGGTCGAAATATATGAAACTCTCCCTGGGTAGAGTTTTCGATTTTTTTAGAGTGGTTCGATTTTTCAGAACCGATTAGTTGAATCGACCGAGGTTTCATTAATGTTAACATAGTGCAACGAATTTCGCAATTTTTGAAACCTGGTTCTGGACATGGTACTTGCTACAGCTTCGAACCTGAAGTTATATTTTCAGTACATCTTCACACGTGGATATGAAATGCACCACATCATTAAGCATTCACCATGCAACTTTTTTAATTCGTGAGCTGATGTTTTTAGTACGGTGCCATGTATTTATAAGTGGTATATGTTTTAATTTGTAGCGGTATCATCAAAATGGTCATCATTAAAATACGCGGTAAAATAGTCTAGCGGTGATTTAACGGATTTCGATTGGGACTGCTCATTTTCCTTGATTTTTAAAAAATGCGGTGTAAGTTGGCCTTGGTGCCACATATTTACTACTTTGTTTTCATCAAGATCATCGTCGCTTATTTCATTATCCGTGGGGCAATCTGAATCTTCAATATTTGGATCAAAGTGTACGACGTTCGCGTTGAGAACTACGCCATCTTCATTCGAATCAGACCCAGATTCATTTAAAATCTACATAGTTCTGTAAACAACAAAAATGCTTATATGTAGAGTTCGGGTTTGAACATTTTCACCTTTACAAAAAACAGCCAGTAATATTAGGCATTGCTTTTATAATAAATCTATCACAAGTTATTTTTCGTTTTAGGTATTTTGGTACTAAAGCAAAGATGGCACGACAAATGCTCTGTAAATTTTGTTGCGTCTCATCAAACCTAATTTTGTTGCTCGTTGCCTCTAAAACTAATCATGACCGCAGAAGAATCATAAAACCGTTTCATATATTCAAAAAAACAAACAACAACAATAAACCGTTTAAATTGTTGACGTCAACAGTACAATAAATATTGTTTTGTAATTGGCTTTACTATTTACATAGCCGATTCTATAATTAGCGTGGTCGTCTGCCACGATTTTTTTTTACAACGCGTAAATGTTCTTGTAAATCGATGCCTCACCACGCTATTTATATAAAATTCAATTCGTTCTTTTTTTCAAGAACAAATCGCTCGCTTTATTACTTCAAAACAAAGGCCAAGTTGTAAACTTGCTCATAATCTAATTAATTAGATAGGAACGGGCAATAAACAGCCACAACTCAAGAAACTGACCGATATCAGTAAAAGATGGTATGCTGCATAAAATTGTATGATTAGAAGTGTATTAAATACAGACAACTTGGGTTTTCTAAAACAGAATGTCTGGTGTCTTGTGGTAAACATAAACAATACGTTGAATTAGAAACGCGTGAGGCAAACAAATTTTTAGCTCTATTCAAATTGTACAAATACAACCATCGAAAGAGAACTATAACGAAATTTAGGGACCATTCAAACTAAAACTTGAGTTATTATTCACTTTTCCAAGAGGAAATCGGTTATAGTAAATACAGATCACTACATAGATAAATAAAAATTAGTAATGATTACTGAAATACCACCTATAAATTACCCTTTAATCTATTCTAATATAAGTCTGATTCGACATCAAATATATCAACAAATTATCATTAACACTCTTTTGAAATCCCTTGACGCGTCCGTCGCGCAAGCCGGTTTAATGAACCATTTTTCATTAAACAAAAATAACTAAATTCTAAAAAAAAAAAGAAAATGATACAGATCTATAAATAAATTTGAATTAAATTTTGTGAAACATCCAAAACTAAATATTTGAAAACTAAAATCTCTTGCCCTTGACCTTCAACACTAAATCCGTCCAGCCAATTATAAACAATATGCAACAACAACCTTCTTAAACGACACATAGCATAAAATGCAGGTCAGTAACAATGTTGTTTTATAATTTTTTTTATTAATTAGCTGTTGACTTAATTACTAATAATACATAATTGCGACAATACAAAACTATTTTTAGATTTTTATCTTGCGCGCACTTTATTATACAAACGAACCACGCTTGTATACTAAACGCCACATTCATTATAGTTTACATTAATATTGTTCATAATTACTCAACCGCAAAACTACTCGCGATCGTATATTGTATTGTACATGTAATAAAAGTAAGACAAAAAAAAAAATATTTTTTAATTGTTTCGTGTGATCACGATTTATCCGTTTTACAGACTGTCAAAAACAAATATTTTAATTGAACTTTCACAAATCGGGCTATATATGTATATAGGTCGCACCAGATTATCGATTCTAATTTATTTTAAGTGATTTTATGTTCTAATAATAGTGACGCCAAATTTTGATCCCCCTGGTTTTGTTATACAATGTATATCTAAATTACCGAACATTGCAAAAAAATTATGTTTCATTAATGGTATCGAAAACGATCTTAAAAAAATTATTAATGTTAATTCATCCGTAATGATCGAATGACAGATCGAATGACAGATCGAATTATGTCATTGATCATAATTATTCATACATGTATTATATAATTTTATGTACGATCGGTCGCGTACATGATCTCTTATCTCCAATTTTTATAATTTTATGTTCGTATATAACATAACAAAATTGCAATCACACATTGTATTATAGCAAGCAGTCATGATCGTAAATAACGAAAAAAAACAAATAAATAAACTCATGATCGTTTAGCAAAACGATTGCGTCATTGTGTGATCGAGAATTTTTGTTTTGTGTATTTTTTTTTGTTTATTTCATTTGGTTAGTGTTAGGTTGATTAGAATTTATTGTGTTGTGTATTTAGTTTGAAATTAGAATATCAAATCGCAGGGATTGATAATTTTTTTTTAAAAGCTTGATTAACCCTCGTGCGAATAACGAGGGAATCTTCCCCGCCATCAATAGATTTTGACCATTGTATATTTTGATGATTTATTTTGCAGGTTTAAATGACGTGTAGGTACGTATACGGCTAAGTCTTGTATTTCTACAATAGATCGACGTCATGATCAAAGCATATCAATTGCAGCATCTTGGATTAATTGTGTAGCTGCACAAATCAGTAAAAACTGATCAGGCTAAGGCTTCCATAATTAGGCTAAATGATGTTTTAATGGCTTAAAGTTTTATATTTTTGGGCGCCTGCTACCATCCTCTATGAGTTCGTTTTTTTTTTTCATTAGATCAAAGATTATTAGCAAGGAGATCAGTAAACAAGAATATAATATACTTATCATTTTTAAGATTTTGATGGATTGATTTTGAGTGTACGACCAACCATTAAGCAGGATCTCCCGGTAATTTAATGTGACGCGGGGCCCACCGTATACACTTTTTTTACATTAATTTGGAAGAATTGGATAGGATGGTTAGAATAGGATAGAGATCGGCGCGGTTACAGACACCATGACCCGGTTACAAATTCCTTTCTCTAATTTCTGAAGCAAATCACTTTATTATCTCTCAATTTATTATTAAATAATTTAATGGATACAAAAGACAAATAATAGTATGGTTTTGTTGGTAATATAAATGATAAACACTGAAACCCTCCTGTAGCTCGGAGACGACCTACCAAAAAAATATAATTTGGATCAGCTACTTATTCAAATGATTTACACCATACTGCGGGCACTGTCGCAACTTAAAACTACAGTTTAGCTCAAACTAATATTATAATTGAAGCATTTCCGCAGGCCTGCCAAATAAATACACATTATTTGGTAAACCTGCAAAACTCATAAAAGTGCCACTTAACTGTTAAAATTGCTAAGTGAAATAATTTTAAATTCATCATCATGTTCATTGATATCACTAAAAATTCAAATCAAATAATCAGTTATTAAGTTGCTATGATTTGCTATGAAAATCAAAAATCAAATCTGTGTCAGCGTACCACCACAAATACTGATAAAAAGGATTAAATCGAGATCACTCCACGGTAGCTCACACGGTAGCTCAACCAACACATCCACACAAACATTATGCACGATGAAAAACATCCCCGCACAGATTAAAAATTCTAACCGCATGACGATTTTATGGTAGATATTCTTTTTTTTTTTTTTTGTAGGTATAATTTATTTATTTCCAATTAATTTTACAATATATGGAAATTACAGTAATAAAGAGAACATATAAATGATACAAAAGTAAAAAAATTGGGTCTATCCGACTCTCGGACGACACTTTTCCCAGAAAGCATCCGTTAAAAGATCATAAAACCAACAATTTATATTTTACAAATATTTTCCGTTATATTGTGCAGGCGTTATTTTGGGCTGGCATAATATGTCATGGCTTTTCTCAAATTTGAAGACCTCTTCCCCAATATCACAATTGATCACGGTAATTTAAATCTTCTACTCTCATTGCGCCAAATCACAGACTGACAACTCATGCTAGATTATTTAGAACTGACACGTGTTGAGCAGCAATCAAAGTAGTATTCGCTATTTTTCATCTTCGACCTTTAACAATTAGATCCAGTTATATATCTCAAGTATATTGTTTAAAGTCCTTAAGAATTTAATTTACTCCATTCAGAGAGTATCCACAATGTTCAAAAATTTATTATTTATTATATTTACAATATTATGTGAGCAATGTGAGAATTGACCGATATAATTCTTTACTCAGCGCTTCAGTCTGGACGGAGCATCGCTGTGGACCACTTGAAAATACAAAATAATAAAACACAAATAATACAAAATCATTATCGTTATTTATCATTCTCCTTGTCATATAGCATTTTTCATTTTATTTATCTTCCAGCTCTCCTAAACCTGCGCCATCCTAGTGGCGTGATATTATTTTGAAGCCTCTCATAGTAATTTGCTATTAGAAGTTATATACGACTTTGAATAATAAGAGAATTTAATACTCAGAAATAATACCTTTAAAGGCGATTTTATTCACAAATTCACAAATAATGTATCAATCAACATGTCGTTGATATTTCAATCATTAAAATGTCAATAAAACGTCACAGTAATGTCAATATCAGAAATGTCAATGCTATAGAAACGGGAATGTCCCTCCCGGCGCAAAATTGTATACAGCAAGAATGTACAGCTTATGAACAGTTTATGAATGCTTTTTTTTATAACACACTACTACATTTACAATCTAAACACAGTGCTGTCAATTATATCTCGCAGTTTTGTTTTATTTTCAATTTTGTTTGTACAAATTAAATTAAAGTTGCCGTATTGGGAAATTATAAAAACTTTTGACAATTATTGTTAAATTTTCGCGGTATGAGCAGCATGATATCCATAATATCGTATAAAAATCATTAAAATAATTACATATTTTAAAAGGTATTTAAGCAATATTCGTATGTATAAATCATTAGACATATGCCGACTAATATTTAATTAATTTTTCTTAGTTACAACATCTCAGAGGTATATCGGATTCAACCCATGAAAAATATGTTCGAAAATATTATATTTGAATACATTAAAAATAAATTTTATTTAAAACACAATTTATTTGTATTATATACTTATATTAATTTCTTTTAAAATTATATAATTGTGACATAATCCACACCGTACGTAAATGTTAAACCTATGTGGCTCAAAAACGTTATGCTAAAACAGTTCGTAAACGTTACGTTTCGACGTACACATTATGAACAGTTTAATACACACTAATCCATACACAAGTCTTCGCAAATTTGTTTCACTTCTCATGTGACAAAAGTACACATTACGTACTACATTTGTACTGTTTTAGTGTAACGTTTACGAACTCCTTAGTATAACAAAATCTTCGTAAACCGTACGTTTATGATACACCTGGTCTGGAGGGATCTTGCTATATTTAAAAGCTCACTAGATATAATTATTTTTAAATGTTGACGATATTATTTGCCATCAGCAAAGTATTTTAGGTAAATTTAGAAATTTAAATTTCATATTACACGGTAATCTAATCATTTTATCTTAAAGACACCTAGGGATCAATTGTCGGAATTTGCAAGGTGTATTAACTGTAAAAAAATATTTCTTCGGAAAGTTCGACATTACCTCGGTAAACAGATAAACAAATTTATATTACTCCTTTTTGTCTACATGATCCCCACGCAATGCTTCAATCAACTTCAAATTTTGAGAACAAGTTAGTAGATGATGAACTGTCAAATTTATCAACCTAACAAAAAAATCGTCGGTCCCGTTTTTGAGAAAATCTGTTTGGCGGTTTTCTCTTCCACTGCAACCCCCTCTATTTTATACTCGAATGGACCTAAAAGTTAACTAAAACTGCTTATTACTAAAATCTATATTTGTACAAAATTTCGACCAAACCTATCAATATTTGTGAGAATAGGAGGCAAAACAAAAATAATAAAAATATGCGACTGGAAGGACGGAAGGACGGACGGACGGAAGGACGGACACGACATTTTTCTGATCGGTGTTTCGGAGCCCTGGTAGCCTAATTCGTCGAGAAAGGTGAAAATCTGGAACAAAATTTTTTTTGCGATTACAATACTTACTCAATATAACTTCGTTATAGTGGGAAAAGTAAAAAAAATAAAATAAAAAAATATTTAAAGCAAAAAAACATAACAATATTTAATAATAATAATAATAATAATGATAATTATAATAATAAAAATAAAGATAAAGTGTTGAGAATGGATATATGTATGTATGTAGCAAAATTAATAATTCAACAAAATGGCATTGTATTGTTAAATCAGTGAGTTAAACGAAGTTCACAGTACATGGCTTCAACTGTACTCGGTTAAGTATTCACTAAAATGTTTTTTCTTTAAGTACATTTTAAATGAAGCTATTGAACCTTCTTTAATTAAAATAAGGTAGGTGATTAAATAATTGTTGTCCTCTATAGAATAAACTGTTTTGTGAATTTTTTAATTTATAATTAGGTAATCTAAAGTTCAGAACATTTCTAGTATTTCGATTAGTGACATTGACATTTTGTAATGTAGCATAATTCGTTTTTATCAAATCTGCATTAATTTTAAAAATGATCAATAAGTATGAATATTCAATTAGTTGTTTTATCTGTAACATATGTTCATTGTAAAGTAAATATGACGGTGTGAATCTATTTAAATGCTTAATACTTTTAGTTGCATTGTTTTGTAAAAACTGCAGTGGCATGATAAATGACTCAGGAGCAGAACCCCAAATGGTATTTAAATAAAGAATATGCGATAAAATGTGACTAAAATATATAGAATAGGCAGCTTGCTCATTTAAATATTTGCCAATTTTTTTTAAGACTGCAATGTAAGGAGTTACTGTGTGTTGAATGGCATTAATATGATTAACAAAATTTAATTTTGGGTCCAAATGAAGACCTAAATAAGAAACACATTCTACTCGTTTTATAATTTGACCATTATATTTTATTTCTCTAAATATATTATCAATTTGTTTATTTTGAAAAATAATGAAACTGGTTTTCTCCGCATTCAGTAGAAGCTTATTTTGATCTAAATAAAATTTTAAAAGTTCCAAATCATCTTCCATTTGAACTTGTAATTCATCGTAAGACCAGCAACTATAAACTAGTGCAGCATCATCGGCAAACATTTGCAAAGCTCCATTGAAATTTACTTCGAATAAATCGTTAACATATATTAAGAAAAACAAAGGCCCTAAAATGGAACCTTGCGGAACACCCGATGTTACATCACGAAAAGGTGACGAGCTTGATTTATGTCTAACATATTGTTTGCGATTCTCTAAGTAACTGTTGATCAATTTTAAGCATTTCCCTCCGATACCGACACTGATTAGTTTTTCTATTAAAATGATGAAATTAACACAGTCAAATGCTTTTTGTAAATCAATGAATAACACTGCTGTGCATTTTTTGCTTTCAAGACTATTGTATATTTTCTCTGTTAAATTCAGTGATGCCGACAACGTCCTACTTTTTGGCAGGAATCCATATTGGTCTTTATTTAACAAATTATTTTCAATTAAATGCTCCAACAGACGATTGTGAATAACTCTTTCAAAAATTTTGGAGATTACCGGCAAGACTGAGATAGGCCTGTAGTTTGATGGACTTGTTCTTTCTCCTGATTTAAAAATCGGAGTAACCCGAGCTATCTTTAGCGAATTAGGGAATAACCCATTAAAAAAAGCTAAGTTTATCCAGATCGATAGAGAGATAGATATCTTATTTTGCAATAATTTCAGCATAGTAACCGTCATTTTATCATACCCTTAGCACATGTACCATCTAAGCTGTCAATAATCTTCGAAATTTCACTTTCAACAGTAGGATCAAAATTTATTAAACAATGTGAAGGCAATATTTTTACAGAAATGTAATTTGGACGGTTTGTGACTATATTTTTAACTAATAAATCATTGATCGTAGTGAAATATGTATTTAGTTCCTGCACTACAATTATGGGATCAGTAATTATGGTATTATCTTTAAAAATTTCAATTTCTGAACTGCATGATTATCTGTGCGGAGTGTATTTGTTAGGATTTCTTTTATAAGCGACCAAATTATTTTTTGATTTGTTTGGCTAACTAAAAATTGATTTGAATAGTATTCCTTTTTTAATTCATAAATCTTTTTCCGAACTATGTAGTCCTTTGTAGAAATAAAATATCTCCTTAAAATAAATATTGTCTAAGTAACTTTTATGAAATTTGTAGAATTTATTTCGCTCTTTTATAATTATTCTAATATAGTTATTAAACCAAGGTTTTTCAAAGCTGGAATTTTTCGGTGACACTACTTTTATTTTTGTATTAGTCAAAATCAATTCCTGAAATACGCTAAAAAAAGCATCAAAATCAATATTATGAGTATTCAGTTCCCCTATACCCTTTCATCAATAATTTCTGTTCTAGTCTTGTTGCTAGGTGGTTTATTTTTTAAAAATTTTATCAAAATGAATCTGTGATCACTTATTAAAATATAATCCAACAGCATATAGATTTTATTATTCAAATCAGAAATCACGTGATCTAATAGTGAAGTTGTGGTTGATTTTCTTGTGTAATGTTCTGAGCTAATATTATTTACAATATGAAAACCATTTATAGCGAGGACGCGATTATACTTTCCAACGCCAATTTTCTCTTTTTCAAATAAGTTAACATTAAGATCTCCAATAATTATTGCTTTGTGATATTTTTCTAGGATTGTATTAAAATAATTTAAGAAATTGTCTAGGTCAGTATGACCCGGTGTATAAACACCTATTATTGAAACTTTAAGTCGTTTAGATTTTAAAACAATAACATCATTTTCTAGATAAGATTCAGAGTATAACAACTCAAATGACAATTCGCTTTTACAATAAATTGAAACACCCCACCGGGCCTGTTATCTCTAGTTAAGTTAAATCCCCTATATCCCGAAAGTTTAAACATTTGGTTTCTGATTTGCTTAAAAATGTTTCAGTTAGAATAATTATATACGTTACCCACGAAATCCATTACGTCATGATCCTTTTTGACAAAATCCATCTTGACCAAATCCATTTTTGACATAATCCTCTTTTGACAAAATCCATCATTTTCAAAATCCATTTATGATAAAATCCATTATTGACGAAATCCATTTTGTCAAAATCCATCAAAAAGCCATCGAATCCATCGTTTTTGTTATTTTTTACAAGCCGCTTGTAAAAAATAAGAAAAACGATGGATTCGATGGCTTTTTGATGGATTCTTGCAAAAATAACAAAAACGATGTGTTTTTAGCTAAAGATGAATTTGTACCATTCTTGTGGCTGCTTCTGGTAGTCCCACACTGTCATAACTGTTGTCGCATATGTAGCTATTTGTTCAGTAATTTGAAAATAATTTCCGAATCTTTATGACTATAAAAGGTTTTTTTATACTTATACTTTTACAAAATAACATTAATTAATTACAATGAAAACCAATTTTTTTTAAATGCCGTGTTTTACCCATATACGTGGTTTGTTAAAAAAGGTGACTTTTCATTTTTCTCGAAAATATTTATTTATTCATCAATATATACTTTGTCCCCTTCAAAGTAATCCCTCTCAGATATAATACACTTGTGCCTATGCTTTTCCAACCCTCGAATCTCTTCTGATATGAGTCCGAAGAACAAGAAAAATTCGGTGGCTGAGGCATGATTACGGATGTCGCTGCCACACGTTTCATGCCCAAAACAACCGAAAAAAATTGCATGGCATGAGCCAACTGATATGTCGACATCCTCAGCATCTTCTCTAATAGTGATTCTCCATAATAATTTTGTTCACTGATTTAACGTTTTCATCGGTCGTTGACGCGCTAGGGCGTCCAGGGTGGGCATCATCATTAACATCTTATTGGCCTTCTGTGAAGAGCTTGTACCACTTACAAACATTTTTTCGATTCTTTGATGTATTTTTACAATATATTCAGCTGCTAATAATAATAAGTTTTCCATCCATAAAAATAAAATAAACTATTCGTATATTTTGATATAATGAAATATGTAATTATTTACTAAATATATAATTTATTTAAATACGAAATTTATTTTATTGATGACCGTACAATCAGTTTAGTGACATTATACTGAAGGATTTTGACAACAGTGGATTGTGTCATAAATGGATTTCAACAATCATGGATTTCAACATCAATGGATTTTACCAAAAGTGGATTTTTATAAAAAACGGCGGATTTTAGCAAAACGGATTTTGGAAAGATGGATAACGGGGGGATCCCTAATTATATCTACCTTTATTTTACTTGAGTAAATAAATTCTTCTATTATATTCAATTTTGTTCTTGATCCGATTAATATTTATATACAATACGTCAATGCCTTCTATCGAACCCACATCTCTATTAAACTGGTTTATATATAGGAAATATTCATGATTTGGGTGAAATTCAATATCCATGCTCAACGCAATAAATAATAATAGTAAAAATAATAACAACTATCAAAGAAAAACAAAAAAACGTTAATAATAATAAAATAAAAAAGAATTAATAATAATTATAATAACAAGGATGATTGCTTGCTATTTGATAGATGAGAAGTTGCTGTGTATTTGATGAAATGGACTGCACAGGAATAATTTAATTTGCATCAGTTTGCTGCGGTTCAAAAAGCGTAGTTATCCCTTGAATATCGCCGTTGTTTTTGGTAATATAAATTCTACCGTTTTTGTACCCACTTTTGCTAATTTTTTTCAAGCTTTGTTGTTGCTTCAAGTAATTCAATATTTTAATATTTTCGCTTGTCAGCCTATCACAAACTGAAATTTTCATTCTAACAGCATTTCTTATTAGTTGGTCATTAAACAGAGGACCCATTTGGTACTCCTTCATTAAAAAATTCATTTTGGTTTCATGAGATACAAATTTAATAATTAGATTTGCCTTGGTTTGATTTTATAACAATGTGACACATTATTAGTCCCAAAATTGTATAATTCATTCAGCTTCTGTAGAAGTTCACAACACTGCATACTATTATTAAGAATTCCCGAAACTATCACATCATTATTAAACTTGTCTTGCTTCATAACGTTGACCTCACCTTGCAATGTATTTATATTTGCAATATTTAAGTTGGCTGATTCAGCGAAAGATTTACTTGCTGTTCCTTTAATTTTAATATCAGCAAGCTCAGAATCAAATTTTTCAACTGCTTCTGTCAAAATATGTATTTTAGTTGCAAAATCAGTTAGCTGTGAATTTAACTCGTCTTGACGATTTGCAGAATCCTCCAAACATTTAATTTCTGTTTTGATGCTTTCTATGCCAGTTTCCAGGGTTTGCAAACGATTAGTATGGTGCTGTTGCTTCCTTTCCATCATTTCAAAATTCTTGGTTAATGCATCTATTGCTTTATTATTCGAAGACATTTCTATAAATAATTCTTGTATAACCTGCATTAGATCTGCGGTGGTTGGTTCGTTCTTTTTAAATAATTTGTCAATTTGAATTTTACGTAATCGCGGTGACATTTTACTTATCAACTATACCAACAAATGTTCACTTAAAAGTACACAAAATTATTAATATGTATCTACAAATAAAATAATTTGGATTCTTGGCACACAGAACAACCAAACACAAAAAATAAAAATTCTCCGTTTACCAATTATACAAATTATCCAACAAAAAGTCTGATTTTACTTCTTTTTTTTTTTAGTTTTCCTTTTCGAAAACTATTCACTTATCGTAATTGTTATTACCAATGCACCAGTTTCAATTTTTACGGAATTTTTTAACATTCAAATTATATTTTTCCTCTACAAATATTTTCACAACTCACTCGCTTGACATAGCTTGCTTTCAATTTGTTCACTCCACTCATCCGTGCTTGAGGATTCTAGAAGGTTGAGACAAGTTTCGCGAGACTTCCTGAAAATCGAAATCCAGATTAATCCCCCCCCCCCCCATAAACGCACTCACGAACTACCAACTTAAAATTCAACGTTAAATATTTAAAACTTCCAAAATCTGAAACAATCTGTAGGTTAATATAGGTTAACAAATTTAATTCAGATCCATGCACGATTCACCCTCCCTGAAAATTGAAATCAAACTAATCAGTTATTTCCAAGCAACCCCCAATAACGGACTGTTCCACGAACTGGAATTTATTTAAATTCAAATTTAGACTCTGAAACAAAGTATAAATTAATATCTCAGAAAACAAATCAGTTAAGTATCCTTAATTCAGCAATCGCTCATGGTTCATACTTCTGGAAATTTAATGCTGGTTCAGCTCAAGTTAAATAACTAAGTCATAATCCAATTCACCAGTTCACCCAAAGTTATATCTCAATTTACATTATAAATATAAGTAAACACTATTGTGGAAAACGTCCGATTCGAAATCCAATCATATGGGCAATTCCCAAATACAACTCGACGTATTCGATTTAAAATCGATTTATGAATCATTTTATAATTAAATTAAATCAATTTAATTATTAAATTATTAAAATTTACAATTTAAATACATTTTGACAATACAAAATATTCATAACATTCATTAATTTCATATTACTATCGCGACACTGTCATGACAGAACTAATGATTTTAGATCATCACAACTTTCCATTTTGATTTTCTCCTTCTTTATTCTATACCAAATTCCAATAGGACTTGCGTAAATGAGATAGTCCATAGTTTATTCAAAAAAAAAATGAACTTCCTTTTAGGTTTTAGTTTATTGACGATTGGAAAACTAAATGCGATACCTATCGAAAATAAAACAAACCCAAGTAGCCATGATCGTCTCCATGAGTGAAACTATCGGAAGTAAATTAAACCCTAAGCTCTGCATGCCAAATCATGACAGTCCAATCGTAAATACATGCACATCTACTTTGTAAATAAAAATCATAAAACCCAAATGGCATCAAACATGTTTACGTTATTACGAATAAAAGAAAGACCAACTAGGTACATCATATACATAAACAAATACAAATACGATCGAGAAAGAGATGCTTCATGTAGGCAAACAACAACCAACTTCACACGTGCTTTAATCAAAAAGCCTAAAAAAAATTAAGAAAAATTTGATTCCCCTTGACATAAAAACCTGGTAAATATTCCAAATGGACACATTTTACCCTTCATTCAAATGCTTCTCATGCAATCTTCGAATTATATTGTATTAATTTCACAAGTGCCGCACTATTTTCACAAATTTAAAAGAAATTAAACAAACTCTCCACTGTATTTTTCCTTTGTTGTGCAAAATTATTTCAATACTACGCCATTTGCAACAAAGTATATATTTGATATCAAAGGGCCGAATGTCGAAGGGCCGAAATGGGTCGAAGGGCCGAATGGGTCGAAGGGCCGAATTTTTAATATTCACTAATTTACATCACTAAATCACAATGAAATTATTTTATTCGTCTAAATAGAATTTTCCTTCACTCTAACAAATATAAAATGGTCTGAAAAAAAAAAATATTCGGCCCTATATTACTAAAAACCAAAAAAAAAAATAAACAAAAAAATTCGGCCCTTCGGCCCTTTGAAATTCGGCCCTTCGTACCCATTCCATATTTTTGAATACAGGAGAATTTTTTTTTAATTCACAGAACACTTTTTCAACACAGATCACTTTTTATTTATTTGTTTATTTCAACTCACACTCACATACCAACAAATAACAAACACATTTCCACTGAATTTACACCTAAAATAAAATAAAATTTCCTCTTCGTCTTTCTCGTTCGAGCGTTCATCGCACACCCCACTTATCATTTTCAAGATTATGTTATGGTGACACCTAGGATAGAATAGAATAGCTTAATTGATAGCGCAAAGTCTACTGTACTAAAATGCAATTTTCCATAATAAAAACTGTTCTAATTGTTTCTAAACTGTTCTTACCGGAACAATCATGAAATTTCGAGAAATTTTGGTTTGAGTATATAAGGAGCGAACGAATTCGAATTAGAACATTAATTTTTGGTAAGCGATAGTGTGAAGATTAAAAACTGAATTAAAAAAGTGATTTAAAAAGTGTTTTAGAGTGACTTAAAAATTGTAAGTGAACAGTAAAATTGTGGAAGTGGATTTTTGTAAACAAGTTGTGTTGAATTAATTTTGGGTGTTAATAAATAAATTCGTTGGTGATAAATTGAAGTGTTGTGTTTTATTCACAATCCAGTGATACGAACCTTGATTGACAAGGCAACAACGTAACAATTGGTGACAGCAGCGGGATTGTGAATAATTAAACAAAGAAAATGATTCTCTCCGAATTAAGAGTTCCAGAGTTACTGATGGTGTTAAAGCAGCTTTACAAGTGCGACTACGTGAGGCCATGGAGAGAGAAGGGTTAAACGCTGACCATCATGATTTTGGCGTGGAAGTAACTAACGGATATGGCAACCATAGAGAAGACAGAAGAAACACAACTATTGATGGAAACAACACAAATATCTTCTGGAAATTTCGATGTGTCTCAGTTAATGGCTGCTATGAACCAGATGATGGTGCAACAGCTAGGAGTAATTCAAATTCAAATGGCGCAGCAAGAAGATCAGTCAAACCAAATGATAAAACAACAAATTGAGCAGTCTGTAGCGACTCACTTAGTTCAATTATTTACAGAAATACTCATCACTCTTTCATCACCATTTATACCAATTACATAGTGGCGCACTCACCACTTAACAGCACAACGATATTTGAATCACCCAAGCCCAAGACAGCCAAGAACTTCTCTCGGCCCGACGAATGTCAACAAGCAACATTCACGTCGCTAAAAGCTGAATTGGCCCAGATAACACTTCTGGTACACTCACTGAGCGACTCAAAGCTCAGCATAACCACTGGCGCCATCAAACACTGCTGTTGGTGCTGTACTACAATAGTACAATAACGAGTACTGGGAACCACTGGGATTCTTCTCCAAGAAACTCTTGAATGCGAAATAAAATATTCCACATTCTATCGGGAATTACTCGCAATTTATCTAGCAGTCAAACACTTTAGATATTTTATCGACGGTCGGGACTTCACAATATTCACCGATCTCAAACCTCTGACACGAGCAATTCAATCTAAAACTGAACGTAATCTGAGGCAAGCTCGCCACCTTGATTACATTAGTCAATTTGCCACGGACATTCAGCATGTTCATGGACATGACAACGTTGTCGCAGATACACTATAGCGCACAACCGACAATGAAATGGTCACAGTCGAAACACACATCGACTTACAAACAATTGCAAACGCATAAAAAGCAGACCTAGAACTTGAGAATTTACTTTCTGGTTCCGAATAGCATTAATGAAACTAGAGCTTTTCAAATTTCCTGGCCTCGAAATAATCTGCGAAATCGCAAGTGGGAACAATCGCCCATTCTTCGCAGATTCATTACTTACGTCGTACCGTATTCAACACACTACACAACATTTCACATCCTGGAGTCCGTGCAACTCGTAAATTGATTACAGCTTGGGTTACTAGGGGGCTACTTTTGGCCCACTATAAACAAAGACTTAGGCAATTGTGTTCAGCCTTGTTTATTCTGCCAACGTGCTAAAGTCCAACGGCACACAAAATCACCTCATGGGCAATTTCAAATTCCGCCTGGTTCATTTGAGCATATCCATGCTCAAATCAACCAGGCGGAACACAATCAATTGGAGTTCGGAAATACCAATTATACTACATGGTATCCGAGCAACAGTAAAGGAAGATCTTAAGTTGCTCATCGGCAGAATTAGTTTACGGTCAAACCATCAAACTACCCGGTGAATTCCTTGTCGAAAATCCTCACCACTCCCAAGGCAGGTTCGGACGGGATTAATTCCTCCCTATAAAGGTTCGTATAAAGTTATACGCAGACTTAGGAAACATTCCAACGTTTCAATCGATCAACTTAAACCAGCTTACGTAATACTTAGTACGGCTAAGCAAACATCAAGCCATCGGGTTCACAAAACCGTCCGTATAGTTTCCACTCCTACAATCATTCCCTAGGGAGGGGGAATCACTCGCGGCTGAGTCCTGTAGCAACTCACTCACTTACTCAATTCAATTATTCACAGATATACTCATCACTCGTTCATCACGTATAGCGGTGCACTCACCACTTAACACAACCGCGATATTTCAATCACAAATATCAGCACTGTGGTGCACATTCTCTCAACTTACATTTACCAACAAGCAACACAACGTATAATTCCTTTACGAGATTATACTACAGTGCATAATAACAAACACATAATTCATTTTACTTCTCCGCTTTTGTTCATCCGCTTAAAACACATTCGGCCGTATACCGAATATTTTTTTTTACAAAAACAGAATCGTTTTAGCATTCCCGGTGTAGGAGTGTGATTAGTTTATTTCCAAATATTTTATTTTCAATTAGTGCATACATTACACTGCCATTTTGGCATTTTCAATAACAAACACAGAAAGGATATTTAATTTTTGTTTCAATTGTGTCCTGCGATTAAATCAAACAGATACCTGGTGATTAATATTTAATAATTAACGTAACTAGTTCATGTAGTGATAAATCAGATTTTTGTAAACGAAAAGTGTAGCAAATTAACATTGAAATCAGTGAGAAATTATGAAACCGGCGCGCTATATGCGGATCTTAAATATAAAAATAAATAGTTTTATTGTGCTAATATCAACCCGCGAAAAATACATATGACACACATTAATCCGACATCTCGGGTGCGTTATAAGTCAAACCAACAAAACGAGCAATGGTTAGAGACATTAAATCAATCAAACCAAGAAATGAAACAGCAGATAAGATAACAAATAGAGAAAATTGAACAGCCAATCCAGGAAATTGCAGATGGTTTAAAGAAAATAACGATAAGTTTCTCGAATTATCTACTAACATACATGGCCAAGTAGAGAAGCTACAAATTGAGATTCAATAGTTTGACCAAAAATTAGAAACGAAAGTACAACATGTTGAAGAGAAATTTCAACGTCTCACGAAAGAATTAACTGAAGTCGAGACAAGTGGAACAATAACACAAGTGGTACAGACCGTTCAATCAATCAACAACATCTTTCGGCGTTTTCCAACTTCAATTTGAGACGGCGACCAATCAAAATCATTGGAACGATGAACATCGTGTTTGAACATCGTGTCGCGGCGGTAATAGTGGCCAATAGTGGAGGAATTTCATTTCCTAGGAAATTGAGAATTATTGTTTCCCGACAAATTTCATTTCTCGAGAATTCGAGAGTTTTGAAATTTTTTCGCGAGTAATCTCGGGAATTTTTATATTTTTTAAATTACTAAAATTTTATCAAAAAAAATACTTTTATTGCATTGATTTATTTCAAGTTTCCTGACGAAGTAACATTTTACTATAATTTTCAGTTGAAGTACTGGCCGAAGAGTAAACAGAGCATTTTTACTTCATTGACGCTGTTGATAAATTCACATAAAGCGTCTTCCATTGACGAAAGCAAACTACTCGCAAGTACTTGTATCTACTCACAACTACCCATGCTCATACGATGGTGTAGAAAACAGAAGTAGTTACGCATAAAATTTGCGCTAGTGGATTTTAGTTGCGAAAATTCCAATAGATGGCTTTTAGACCTTTTTCGATATTTTTCGAGAGTTTTTTATTACGTTCGAGGTTTTTTATTTGTTGATGATGTAAAATGTCAAAATTAATACAAAATTATTTTATTGTTGATGATACATTTTTAAGAAAAATGTGTTTAAATATCAATGCGGTAAATATCAATGCTTTCCTTTTATTACATGTCCGTTTTTTTTTGTCATATTTTGAATCTAATTTTAAATATCGCCATTACTATAATAAACAACTCTACAAAAGACAACTAAACAGAAGGCTGTGTTTTACTTGTGTTACTCAATTTCTCGTTCCATTGGGTATCTACTCGCAAGTACTTCGAAGTAGCAAATTTTGCCCATTGGAAGACGGCTATTATTTCGAAATTATTGAAAAGTTTCAAAATGATGATTCAAAGCCATCTCCATACTTTCTCAGGGCCGGCCACAAGGGTGTTCGGTAGATATTAGGCATCAGTGCTCACTGACTGATGGGCCTCGACTAATTTGACAAGCCAAGCTTGCAAAACCATCGTCCAATACACTCTGTAGGTTTAGTGAAAAAAACAGCACCTAAACGACCTTGTTTGAGCGATTGAATAAATGAGTTGACTGCTACAATATTAACCATATTTCGATGAAACACATTAAATAATTCTTTTATTCAACAAAAGTTTGTATCAGAACTGAGATCATCTAAATTCATCTTTTTATCGGCGTTTGGATAAAATAAAGGAAAATGCCATTAAATGAACAATACGCGTTTGTCGAAATCCAATCCTAACCTAAACTCGGTTGAGGAAAATAAATTGCTAAACTTCCAAAGAATACAAGTTACTTGCATTTGATCGCGAATCGAACAAATACAATAAATAAGCTAAATAAAGCCCCAAAATCAGACTGGAGACAAACTAATAATTGAGAATATCAAAGAGTTTTTCTTTTTTTTTGTTTCGTCTCTATCTCTGCAATCTTTTCTGGGGCTCAAGGCACTCCGAACTCTTTCGCAGTTCCCTTTTAACGTCCTACCTTACGCCGTTGCCAGCCAACTCGAGGACGTACGGCTATAGACCCGCTTTTGTTTAAGCCACCTGCACATTGCATTGCTTCATGCCAGCCTATAGTACTGACATGAAACATGAAAGGTGGGTCGGCCCATGGATTCTGCACTCTCAACGGGGGATCATAGATGTGTTCATCGTCATCACCGATTGTAATCAGATGATAAAAAATCCCTTTTGCAACCCGCCCCTATAGGGATTCGAACCCGGTACCTCCCGCTCCAACCGCCGTATCTTTAACCACTGCGCCGTTTGGTCGGTTCAAAGAGTTTTAAGAATACTTTATTGCTGAGATAAAATTTCGAGCAAAAGTAAATCTGGATTTAAGATCAAATTTTCGCTATAAATTGGTTAATGTTAGCCGTCATTTTATGTAACAATTGTTTGGATGTGGGTTAATTTACCACCACATTCTCTGAAAAGCATCCAACTAAAATATTTGCGTTTAAATTACGAATGGGATCCGTATGACATTAGAAAGGTTTGCAGATTGAGAGACATTTTCAAGATGATCGACTTCATGCGGGACAACTTATTGGTTAAAATAAAATTGCAATGTTTTTGATGTTGTTTGTGCTCGGGCAAATTCTGCACGTGAAAAGCCAATAGCAAAACTTACATAGTTGATTATTTAATCGAGGCGATTAATTAAAGGTGAATCCGTTAATCGCAAACACGATTAATAAAATTAACTAATTAATCGGTTAACCTTAATCGAATTTGCATCCAAATAAATGAACGAAAGGAGGTACATTTGGGGAGGCTGGCCCTTTACAGAGGAGGTGATTTGGGTCCTATTCGGGATAAACAGGCTGAGGTGATGGGTAGTGTTGCGGTGACACCTAGAGTAGAATAAAATAATCTAATTGATAGCTCAAAGTTCTACTGTGGAACTAACATGAAATTTTCCATGATAAAAACTGTAATATTCCGCATTTCAAAATCCTGCTTTATCAAAATCCCTTTTTCCATAATCCCGCTTTTCAAAATCCCGATTCTGCAAAAATAAAAATTCCAGTTTTTTAAAAAAAAACCCGGATTTTATTTTTATTTTACTTTAAATTAAAATTCTCCTTCGGGGAAGGTAAGTTTGCCCGCTTTTCAAAATCCCGGCTTGAAAATCCCGAAATCAGAACTTTATTAAAAGAAATTTTAGAATCCCATTTCCATCGTAAATGTCGAATTTCACCAAAATCGAATCTGAACTAATTGAGTCCCTCCCTGACTTTCCATATTCCAGAACTTTATCTAAACATCTTTTTAGAATCCCATTTCCATTGGACATGTCTGTCTAATTGCATCATAATCGGTTAAGGAATAACCAAGTTCCATGGTAGTTGGACATATTCTAAAACCTATAGGCGAATATTACAAAAAAGCTCTCGTTCGTTAAGGGTTAATTATTTTTTTTAAGTTTTTGTGCATAACTTTTATCTGAGTGGATTTAGGTATATGCATTGGTTCACAAAAAAGAAAGCTGACGTAATTCTCGTCAAAATGGTGACCGTTAAAAGTATTTTTGATAAACATTGGCTGAGATACAGTCGTTCAAAGTTACCTACTATCACCTTTATACCATTGCTGTATTTTTTTATAAGTCTTGATGGATCTGTATAAATTACCTCGAGACTTTCTCTATTTTTGTAGTTGAATTGCAAATAATTCAGTTTAATTTTAGCCAATAGGACATTTTACGCTACATTTTATTGTTTTTAATTTATTTCCTTGAATTAGACAACTTATTAATTGTACATGAAAAACTTGCTTTCTATGCAGATATTCTATCGAGACTACAGATTTTCTCTTCACAAGTACAGACACATATTAAAAATTTGTATTTTAGCATGGAAACATACCAAAGTTAATTTTTAGTACATCTGCCATGTTTCTGCCATGTTTAGTACATCTGTCAAAGTTAATTTTTAGTACATCTGCCATCAAGAAAAGTCCAAATATATTTGATCCATATATAAAAAAGAGACGGACATACACGAAATTTCATTTTTCAAAATCTAACTATTATTTTATAAATTTTGAGCAACTTTTACGAAAAAAGATAAACCAGTTCAGCTTTTTCCGATTTTTCCATCCTTTCTAGCCAAAAAAATAGTTGTGTGTTGCAGTAAATAATAGTGTTGAATAATACTTTGTGAGTACTCATTCTCATTTTAATACAAGGAAATCATATAAAAATGGATTTTTTGTCGTACATATTTGGTCTTTTAAAAAAGAGTAAAAGATTAAATGTAAATCAGCTATTACAGTTAATCTTTTGCTGTATTTTAAAAGACGTAAGATTTACGATAAAAGTAAAAATTTGTGAAACAAAAATTTGGTGATTTTTAAGTTATTCACGTCGAATAGTTTGCTGTACAATAAAAGTATGTATATAGAGTGTTAGCGAGCCTGACCTCGTCTCAATTTATTATCACTTTAATATTAAATGCTTTTGCACAAAAAGCTTCTTGATGTATGGCACAGTGGTACTATTGGTGGTACTATGCAATAGTACGTAACTCAGCGGTTCCTCGTAAGTAGTAAGCTTTTTGGTAATAATTCGCATAAAAATTAGCAGTTGACATATACAGACATACATCTGTGGACTCATCAATTGCTATTGAAAAATACGTGCTTTCTGTTAATATTTTTTTAAGTTTAGCCACTACATGTAAACTGCCACTACATAACCAGTAATTCTTTTACCTACTGTACTGCGAGATAAATTTACGCGACTTATACATTTCAAACTTTTTTCACAAGTAGGACCAAATCATTTTAAAACATCTTCAACATTTTTTTTTAAGGAATACGCCTTCAACACGTGGGTTACTGCAGTAAGGAAACTTTCGAATTTAAGCTTGGAATGTCTAATACCGTTAGAACCGAATTTGTGCTAATTAGCGCTCATTGGAAAAAATTAGTGCTAGTCCAGGAGCCGAGAAAATGTGAAAATAATTTTCATATTCGGCCTGAAAGACGGTAAAAAAAGGCATATTCAAAACCTGATCTTCAGCGGAAACCAAAAAACATTAACCAATTAACTAAATATTTTTAGTTAGTTCATACAATGAAGAAATTTGTGCTTATCACAAAAATATAAATTTCGAATATTTTCATTAATAAACCTAGGAAATATGTACATACATTTATAAATACATTTTGAATCATCCAAGACACGTTGCGCGTTCATGAAACTACGATTAATGGCAGCAGGAAAACTTTCGAGTTAAAGCTTGAAACTTCTCATACCGTTAGAACCCTTTGAGCTAATTAGTGCTCATTGGAAAAAATTAGTGCTAGTCCAAGAGCCGAGGAAATGGAAAACGAATTTTCATATTCCTCCTGAAAGACGGTAAAAAATGAAAAACGTAACCGTATTTCCAGCGGAAACCGGGAAAGTTTAACCAATTAACTTTATCTTTTCCATTAGTGAACACTATAAAGAAATTTGTGCTTATCCCGAAAATATAAATTTCGAATATTTTCATTGATAAAACAATGAAAAATGAAAATCAATCAATAGCCCTTAATGACACTATATCCAAGACCGACAGGCCTGAATTTACATATAGTCGTAATTATTGCTATTATCATAGCAACGATTTTCGAAAATCTTTTCAAAATCAAATCAAAAATTTGATATGAACATGGAATTTAACTTGGTGATTTCGATACATTGTTACTATTACAATAATTCATTATTAATGTGGGTAACTGCAGCAGGGAAACTTTCGAATTTAAGCTTGAAATTTCTCATGCCGTTAGAACCGAATTTGAGCTAATTAATCCTCATTGGAAAAATTAGTGCTAGTCGCGAAGCCGAGAAAATGGATAAAAATATTTCATATTTTGACTGAAAGATGATAAAAAATGAAAAACGAAGATTTTCATCGATACTTTGTAACAATGTTTAGAGTGATGTATTCAAATAAATAAATAACATTTGTATTGCTTTGTAAAATATTTTATGTCGGAAATAGTTTAAATCAATTATTTTTGTTGTTCAATTTGAAAATTATTGAACGCAAAATGTGTCTTGAATATTCTAAATACAACCGTTTAGGGGTATGAATTGATTTTCATTTTCCACAATTTAATGAATGAATGAAAATTAACAAAATTTATATTTTTTTGATAAGCACAAATTTCTTCAATGTATTTAATAACTAAAAATATTTAGTTAATTGGTTAATTTTTTTTTGGTTTCAGCTGAAAATCATGTCTTGTTTTTGTGTTTTTTTTGCCGTCTTTCAGGCGGAATATAAAATTTTTTTATCCATTTTCTCGCCTCCTGGACTAGCACTAATTTTTTCTAATGAGCACTAATTAGCACAAATTCGGTTCTAGCAGTATGAGAAATTTCAAGCTTAAATTCGAAAGTTTTCCTGCTGCAGTTACCCACATGCCTTCAATTAATTGATTTTTTGATTTGGCGATATTATACGGAACGATGTAGGATGCTTTTAAAGAGAATTTCCGAATGTCAATTTCGATAGATGATGATTTTGTTGATGATGCAAAATTTGTTCTCATTTGGTTGAACGTAGCTTTCTTTTCAGTAAATCATCGCTATGTCTTGTGCGATAATGTCTTTCGCAGTTAAATTTTTAGTCACTTGCAAACCCACAAATCAGACATTCAAACTTTTGACCATTTAAAACACAAAATATTTGGACTCCCAGTCTAGAACAGAGCCCATTCGCTTCATGTTAAAATATTATGATAATTTCAATCAATTATCTACATAAGTACTGTATTTATGCAGGTCTGAAAATTGTTTATTTTGGAAAGTATTTCAAGACTTTTTAAAAGCGATGCTTTTGCCATCAAAAGTGTAACATGACTAAATTTACAAAAAGAAAAACACGAACAATTCAAATAAAATAAACAAAATATTGCGGTTGCGTAGTAATTTCTTTCTTATATGTATTTAGAAATAAAAACGTTTACTTCAATTTTATTCATTTCTATATACTTTTTCTAATAAATTGTTTTTCAATGTGATGAGTAAATTGAGCCAGTGTTGGGCAACACTGCATTAAACCATCATACCGTCACACCATCATTCCATATAATAAAATGACACAATGACACGTTCACACCAACATACCATCATATAATTATACCATCATGCCATCACATCATCGTACCATCATAACATCATTCCATCATAACATCACACCATTGTACCATTATTATTATGATGCAGTGATTAATACTAATATTTCATCAAACCATCATACCATCGTACCATCGTGCCATATACCATCCTACCATCGTACCACTATACCATCTTACCACCATACCATCTTACCACCAAACCATAATACAATCATACTACCATACCATCGTACTAACATGCCATCTTCCATCATACCTATTATCGCACCATCCATCACACCATCATTCCATCGTACATTATTACCATCACAATTACCATCACCATCAGCATTGTCATCCACATTACCATTTTAGTTTTCTTCATTACCATCAACATCTTCAACACTATTTATTTATATTTTCGTATTCAGAAGATGATTATAAATAAAATGCATTAAGATCTTATGACTTAATAGAGTTTCATTTTTACCACTCAAACTCATAAGTTTTGAATCTATAGACATCCACCTCTAAGAATTCTTGGTTTTTATTACATATTTTAATAATTGGCCTTGAGACAGACGTGGTCAAATGATATCGTTTAGCTTCATTTTTTATCCTACTTTGATGCCCTACTATACAACTATCATTACGAAGTGTGGTCATACCATATACCATAAATGTAACTGGCTCTCTATTTGTATAATATTTCTTTTGTGAATATTGAAGCTTAATTTACGATTAAAAATATTAGTTCAGGAACAACAAGTTCTCTACTTGTGAATGCGAATCTTTAATTATGCACAAGATTTCCAAAAACCAAGAAGGAAATTCTGTAAACATTATAAGTTAATATGTTTCAATCATCAAGTGAAAACAAGAATTCAAATCTTAAATTAACATGTAAGATTCTTAGTGCCAAATCAATGCTAAATTGGGATAGTTTACCCTCTAGAGAAGTAGTTATTTCTCTCCGTGGACTAAAATGAGAATCATGCCTCGTATTAGTTACGGTACAATTTTGTATCAACTCTTTTGCTATTATGAAATATTTTATGTTCGCTTACAATTCTGTTAAATCAATTATAAAACAAATTTCTAAATTCATACCACAGCATCGCATACAATCATGTGACGAATGCGCGCAATGTTGATTTATTTTGATTTAATTTCCAATTCCAAAAATAAATTGAAATACATATGTATAACTCGTTATTTATGTACTGTATATTATATAAAATTCTGTTCTCAGCATCTCAAAAATGAAATAACTTTGCAGATCGCGCAATAAAAAAAAAATTGAACTTAAGTCATTTGAATATTTTCGTCTAATTACTTTCAAATGGTTAACACATTGACCGGCATCTGTATTCTCAGAACGTAACAATTTGAACGATTAATTTCTTTTCGCATACTCATTGTTATTGAGTAAACAACATCATTCAACAATTGCTCGATCGCTATTTATGACTGTTACTGGGTTATGTTTCAGAATGTTTTTTTTTGGTATAATAATGAAAGCGATCGCATAATGATCGTAAAACTTAATTAAAAATAATTTTTAATGTGATTTAAATTAAATAATTAAAATGAAAATATCTACGTATATATGTATGTATGTGTATATACGCATAAATTTTCGGGAGGCCAAATAATATTGTATGTTTTATACGAACGGGTACATTTATAGACTTCTTGACGCAATCTCTGTTTTATGTATAAAAATAGAAAGCATAATGATTAACAATCAAAATTTTATTAACCAAATACTTAATTGTAATGCATTGTTCATATGGTATATGCTTGAGTAGGTGGTCTATATAACTAAACACAAGCAAATTGATGTTGATAAAACCGTCACATTTTTATTGATATAATAAACTTTTAATTTATTACACCGTGACACAGTCTCGTTATGCTCTGGGGAGTTTGTAATGAATTTTATTTTAATAAACAGCAATTAATTCTGTATATTTTTATTAGAATTTAGCATGATGTAGCACTCTGCTTTGCTTGCAAATAGCTGATGATTTCATTTAATTTGAATAACTGTAAGTGTACATGCATATTGGTGCAATCATTCAATGTGATCATGTTGCATTTCGTCGAAATATTTCGACATTTTATCGATTGCTTTTTTTATAAAATATTGGCTCACAACTTGGAATGTGTAAGAATTCTAAATAAATTTCTATCTTGGATATTTCATATTTAAAAATGTGAAAAATCCCTTAAAAACCGATAACAAACGAATTGAGAATTTTACGTTTACTAAACAATGTTATCTCTCTTAAACGCACCTGAAACTATATTTTTCTGTTAGGCCATTTGGAAAGCTACTGAAGGTCTTAAAAGGCCTAAAGTACAAATAGCACCTATCAAGAATGATGATGGTACTTGGGCTAGGATTTCCAAAGAAAAAGCTGCATTATTTAAAGACTGTCTTGAAGACACATGACAACCCCTTGCAAGGCAAACAGCTGAAGAAAATATAATTCCAGTACATAAAGTGAATAACCTAAACATAAGACCTGTAACACTACAAGAGCTAAAAGATGAAATTAATAACAACTTAAGTTCAAAAAATCCCCTGGTTATGACCTAATCACTGGACCTATAGTTAAAACTCTACGAAAAAGGATTACGAAAATTATTGCAAGTAATCAACACAGCGTTCAGATTAAAATACGTTCCATACCAGTGGAAGGTGGCAGAGGTGATTCTAGAATCTAACAAGCCGCCAAACAAGAAAACATCGTACAGGCCAATTTCCCTACTTCCTACAATTTCAAAATTATTTGAAAAGCAGCTACTCAAGAGGTTAAAATCAGTAATAGAAGTCAGAAAACTCATTCCTCCTCACCAATTTGGATTTAGACACTCTACCATAGATCAAGTGCACACAATCTCAGATCTAATTGAAGATGCTCTGGAAAATAAAAAAATATGCTCAATTGTCTTCTTGGACGTATCTCAATCCTTCAACAAAGTATGGCACCGAGGCCTGGAATATAAACTACCCAGAGATGTGCCGAAGCAGTTTTACCTAATTTTAAAGTCATATCTAGCTGATCGACACTTTCGTGTAAATCATGAAGAGGAACACTCCAAATTAAAGAAAGTATCGGCTGGAGTTCCACAAGGAAGTGTTCTGGGGTCGATACCCTATATACTTTATACGCGAGACGTACCAAGCACAAAAGGAACAAATATTGCAACATTTGCGGATGATACTGTAATCTTGGCAAATGGAAACAACATACGCTGCTTGAATTGTCTTCTACTTTGACAATGTTTCTTCTTTTTATGTGCACTGTATTTTCAATAAATTCCCACAATCTTTTCTGTTTTAACCCATTTTTTTTGTTTTTTAATAAAAATGCGTCTATTCAGCGTAACGATTCAAAACGCACTCCCTTTTATTTTCCCATGCCTCCTAGATAAATTTATTCCAACCCATGCCTACTAGACACTGCTAATTCATTGAGTAATTGGACGAAGAACTCAACGAAACTTAATCTGTGCATATAAACTTTACCAACAAAAACGTTAATTAGTTACCTGTTCTATTGAATTTCCAACCAATTCCACACGCAGTTACGGAAAAATATTTAGGAATGACCCTTGATGCTAAACTCAAGTGGAAAGAGCATATTAAAAAGAAAAAAGAAGGGTTAAAGAACTCTGAGCTAACGTTACATAATAAACTGCTATTATATCGGCAGATATTGAAACCTGTATGGACGTATGGTATACAGCTATGGGGCTGTAACAAGAAAACTAACGTAAAAGTAATTCAAACCTTTCAAAATAAAGTCTTGCGTAGTATGGTCAACACACCATGGTATATAAGGAATGATAACCTTCATAAGGATCTAAAAATGGAGTACGTCGATGAAGAAATTAAGAAATATGTTAGGAAACACGTACAGCGCCTCAGTCAACATGAAAATGCGGATTTGCGTCGTATGCTGAGCGAAGCCCTTAGAACTAGGACAGATTAATTAATGAAGTAACCAACCTGGTTTGGTTTTATTTATTCTGGCCCAACTAGAGCCTCCTAAGTAGTGTATTTTCACCGGTTCTACGCAGGTTTGGGTTTGGGATTAGTGACGTCACCAAAGATCAAAGGTCAAAAGGTGATGATCAAAAGTCAAAGGTCAAAAGGACAAAAGGTAAAAGGTCAAAAGGTGAGAGGTCAAAGGTTAAAATGTCAAAGGTCAAAAGAACAAAGGTTAAAAGTAAAAAAAAACAGTTAAAAGTTTCATGTCATCGTGAATCATCAAAATATTGGTATTGCATACATTGAATTTAAACGTTTATTCGTCTAACACGTAAAAAGTTAAAAACGTAAAAAGTTAGAAAAGTAAACTGATAAAAAAGGTAATAGTCGGAATTTAGATAACTCATTCAGTATGACAGTCGTTTTAGTGTAATTTATTTGTATCTGCATGATGAAAGAACAATTCTACGTATAAGGACGTCGGATGTAGAACGCGTGTGAAGTATTTCCTAAATCTTTCCTAAATAGGAAAATGAGTGAAAGTATTAGTAACCAATCCATATTGAAATGTTTTGTCGAGAAATTGAAAATAAAATCTGAGTAGCACGCGAATAACTAAATAATCTTTGATATTTTGTCCGGAAATCGGAGTATGTTAATAAAATAGTTAATACTACACAACTTATTAGTACTATTCAAAGAGATTTAGATAAAAAAGATAGTTATGTAATATGTTTATTTATAGACATTTCAAAAGCTTTTGACTGTGTTGATCATCACATTTTATTAGAAAAGCTCAAACAAATTGGATTTACCGATAAAGCGTTAAACTTATTTTCATCATATCTTTCAAATAGAAACCAACAAGTAAAGATAAAAGATAAACTATCTCAATTAAAAGCTATAGATAAAGGAGTGCCGCAAGGTTCTATCCTTGGTCCCATCTTGTTCAATATCTTTGTGAACGATGTTTTAAATATTTAACTTGCTGGGAAATTTCAACTTTACGCTGATGATCTGGCAGGAGTATATAATTCAAATAGGCTTTCTGAATTAAAAATCATGACAGAAGATGACTTATCAAAACTTTATAACTTTTTTCAAACCAATCTTTTGAAAATTAATTTAAATAAAACTAACTTTATATGATTTGATAAAAGGCATAAGGGAATAGATATTAATTTTAAAATCGAATTTCATTCAATCAAAATCAAGAGAGTATATTGTAGTAAATACTTAGGTTTGGATATAGACTCGGAACTAAACTTTAAATCTCATATTTCGCGTATTAAAAACAGTATAATGTCGATGTCATTCGCTATTAAGCGCACCAGAAACTTCATATCAGAACAAACGGCCTGGAAGATGTATAATGCGTACATTTATTCTAAAATGATTTACTTACTACCAATCTGGAGTTGTGCAAATATAGTTGATTTAAATGTTATGCAAATACTTCAAAATAAAGTTGTTAAGACAATATTACGATTGCCGAGATTGCACCCTTCCATAGAGCTATATAGCATGGATAGGCTGCCATTTAAGAAGGTTCAAGCGGAATTTGAATTGTTGCTCTTGGTTTTTAAAATAAAAAGAGGAATATTAAAATGTAATACCAATTTGCCTTTAAGGACTGATGTACACAATTATCCCACACGCGGTAATCAAAACTTTTCAGTAGAAAATTTTAGAACTAATGTAGGTTATAATAATATTTTTTGCCGAGGGTTAATTCGATTCAATGAGCTGGATGATGAACTGAAGTCTCAACCGCGAATTTCAATTTTTAAACGAAAACTTAGAATTATTTATTCGATAATTACGAGAGAAGGTAATTTGATTAAGATTACAAACAAAAAAAAAAAATTTATTTAAATCGTTTTGGATTTTGAACATTAGATGTTTTTTCTCTTTTTGGTGTTGAAATTTATGTATAAAATGATGATCGAGGATATTTTTGTAAAATAGGGATTAATTGTTCTAATTTGATGTAGCAATTTTGAAAGTTAACATTTAACAAATCATAACATAATATTTGAGTATCAATTTAATTAATTAAGTATATAGAAATAAGCAATAAATTATAAGAATAAGAGTCTGTACCACAGTTTGTATAAACTTTTTCAGATTCAATAAAAAAAAATAAAAAAAAAAAAAAAAAAAAATAAATAAATAATGGTCCATTCCAGGTTTGTGCAAAATTTGGGGACAGTCTCTTGGAGATAAGTGGGGTTTTTACTAAATTTTGCCCAAACCTGGAATGGACCATTATTTATTTTACTAACACACTCCGATTTCCGGACAAAACATGAAAAGTGGTTTAGTAAAATAAAATTTACAACAATCACCGTTCAATTTGATTTCAATATGCACTGGATGGTGATTTTGTCATATTAACCCCACTCATCTCCAAGAGACTGTCCCCAAATTTTGCACAAACCTGGAATGGACCATTATTTATTTTACTAACATACTCCGATTTCCGGACAAAACATGAAAAGTGATTTAGTAAAATAAAATTTACAACAATCACCGTTCAATTTGATTTCTATATGCGCTAGATCGTGATTTTGTCATATTAACCCCACTCATCTCCAAGAGACTTTCCCCAAATTTTGCCCAAACCTGGAATGGACCATTATTTATTTTACTAACATACTCCGATTTCCGGACAAAACATGAAAAGTAATTTAGTAAAATAAAATGTACAACAATCACCGTTCAATTTGATTTCAATATGCACTGGATGGTGATTTTGCCATATTAACCCCACTCATCTCCAAGAGACTGTCCCCAAATTTTGCACAAACCTGGAATGGACCATTATTTATTTTACTAACATACTCCGATTTCCGGACAAAACATGAAAAGTGATTTAGTAAAATAAAATTTACAACAATCACCGTTCAATTTGATTTCAATATGCGCTAGATCGTGATTTTGTCATATTAACTCCACTCATCTCCAAGAGAATATCCCCAAATTTTGCACAAACCTGGAATGGACCATTATTTATTTTACTAACATACTCCGATTTCCGGACAAAACATGAAAAGTAATTTAGTAAAATAAAATGTACAACAATCACCGTTCAATTTGATTTCAATATGCACTGGATGGTGATTTTGCCATATTAACCCCACTCATCTCCAAGAGACTGTCCCCAAATTTTGCACAAATCTGGAATGGACCATTATTTATTTTACTAACATACTCCGATTTCCGGACAAAACATGAAAAGTGATTTAGTAAAATAAAATTTACAACAATCACCGTTCAATTTGATTTCTATATGCGCTAGATCGTGATTTTGTCATATTAACCCCACTCATCTCCAAGAGACTTTCCCCAAATTTTGCCCAAACCTGGAATGGACCATTATTTATTTTACTAACATACTCCGATTTCCGGACAAAACATGAAAAGTAATTTAGTAAAATAAAATTTACAACAATCACCGTTCAATTTGATTTCTATATGCGCTAGATCGTGATTTTGTCATATTAACCCCACTCATCTCCAAGAGACTTTCCCCAAATTTTGCCCAAACCTGGAATGGACCATTATTTATTTTACTAACATACTCCGATTTCCGGACAAAACATGAAAAGTAATTTAGTAAAATAAAATGTACAACAATCACCGTTCAATTTGATTTCAATATGCACTGGATGGTGATTTTGCCATATTAACCCCACTCATCTCCAAGAGACTGTCCCCAAATTTTGCACAAACCTGGAATGGACCATTATTTATTTTACTAACATACTCCGATTTCCGGACAAAACATGAAAAGTGATTTAGTAAAATAAAATTTACAACAATCACCGTTCAATTTGATTTCAATATGCGCTAGATCGTGATTTTGTCATATTAACTCCACTCATCTCCAAGAGAATATCCCCAAATTTTGCACAAACCTGGAATGGACCATTATTTATTTTACTAACATACTCCGATTTCCGGACAAAACATGAAAAGTAATTTAGTAAAATAAAATGTACAACAATCACCGTTCAATTTGATTTCAATATGCACTGGATGGTGATTTTGCCATATTAACCCCACTCATCTCCAAGAGACTGTCCCCAAATTTTGCACAAACCTGGAATGGACCATTATTTATTTTACTAACATACTCCGATTTCCGGACAAAACATGAAAAGTGATTTAGTAAAATAAAATTTACAACAATCACCGTTCAATTTGATTTCTATATGCGCTAGATCGTGATTTTGTCATATTAACCCCACTCATCTCCAAGAGACTTTCCCCAAATTTTGCCCAAAGCTGGAATGGACCATTATTTATTTTACTAACATACTCCGATTTCCGGACAAAACATGAAAAGTAATTTAGTAAAATAAAATTTACAACAATCACCGTTCAATTTGATTTCTATATGCGCTAGATCGTGATTTTGTCATATTAACCCCACTCATCTCCAAGAGACTTTCCCCAAATTTTGCCCAAACCTGGAATGGACCATTATTTATTTTACTAACATACTCCGATTTCCGGACAAAACATGAAAAGTAATTTAGTAAAATAAAATGTACAACAATCACCGTTCAATTTGATTTCAATATGCACTAGATCGTGATTTTGTCATATTAACCCCACTCATCTCCAAGAGAATATCCCCAAATTTTGCACAAACCTGGAATATACCATTATTTATTTTACTAACATATTCCGATTTCCGGCAAAATATGAAAAGTGGTTTGGTAAAATAAAATGTGCAACAATCACCGTTCAATTTGATTTCAATATGCACTGGATGGTGATTTTGTCATATTAACCCCACTCATCTCCAAGAGACTGTCCCCAAATTTTGCACAAACCTGGAATGGACCATTATTTATTTTATTAACATATTCCGATTTCCGGACAAAACACGAAAAGTGGTTTAGAAAATAAAATGTACAACAATCAATGTTCAATTTGATTTCAATATGCACTAGATCGTGATTTTGTCATATTAACCCCACTCATCTCCAAGAGAATATCCCCAAATTTTGCACAAACCTGGAATATACCATTATTTATTTTACTAACATACTCCGATTTCCGGACAAAACATGAAAAGTGATTTAGTAAAATAAAATTTACAACAATCACCGTTCAATTTGATTTCTATATGCGCAAGATCGTGATTTTGTCATATTAACCCCACTCATCTCCAAGAGACTTTCCCCAAATTTTGCCCAAACCTGGAATGGACCATTATTTATTTTACTAACATACTCCGATTTCCGGACAAAACATGAAAAGTAATTTAGTAAAATAAAATGTACAACAATCACCGTTCAATTTGATTTCAATATGCACTGGATGGTGATTTTGCCATATTAACCCCACTCATCTCCAAGAGACTGTCCCCAAATTTTGCACAAACCTGGAATGGACCATTATTTATTTTACTAACATACTCCGATTTCCGGACAAAACATGAAAAGTGATTTAGTAAAATAAAATTTACAACAATCACCGTTCAATTTGATTTCAATATGCGCTAGATCGTGATTTTGTCATATTAACTCCACTCATCTCCAAGAGACTGTCCCCAAATTTTGCACAAACCTGGAATGGACCATTATTTATTTTATTAACATACTCCGATTTCCGGACATAACATGAAAAGTAATTTAGTAAAATAAAATGTACAACAATCAATGTTCAATTTAATTTCAATATGCACTAGATGGTGATTTTGTCATATTAACCCCACTCATCTCCAAGAGACGGTCCCCAAATTTTGCACAAACCTGGAATGGACCATTATTTATTTTATTAACATATTCCGATTTCCGGACAAAATATCTAAGATTATTTAGTAAATCGCGTGCTACTCAGACTTTATTTTCAATTTCTCGAGAAATCATTTCAATATTGATTGGTTACTAATACTTTCAAACATTTTCCTATTTAGGAAAGATTTAGGAAATACTTCACACGCGTGGATGTAAACGATAAATGATAATGATAAAGGTGAATGAATAAAAATAATTTTTGCGTGTAAAAAATAAAAATATTGCTGTGTTTGACTATCACATGCGAAAAAGAAAAAAATGGGAAATTGTAGCTACTTCTATCATCCACTTAAAAATACTGGCACTCGCAGCACTAAGAATTGTGTTTAATTTGACAAGGCTACGTCAGATGTTTTCATTATTATTTTGTTATTCCAAAAGTATAAATACATGAGGAAAAGTGCGAATACATTTTATCCATATATAAAAATGAGAGGGACATACTAAAACTTTTTTGACGTAGGACCACTGATTAGCTATATCTTTTCAGTGCAAAAAAATGTCATTCTAAATTTCAAAACGTATTATTTTGTGATGGCACCGACGAAGCAAGAGATATATATATGTATATGCTTCTTTTTTTCGCATTCTTCAAAAAAATACAAAACAAAAAATAACAAAATAGTAGTAAAAAAAAAATTCATGAATGAAACAAAAAAAGGACATTAGTTTGGTAATTTTGTTTGAATATTTTTGTATATTTTCGAGTATGTATGATGCACGTGCAGACGATCAGTGATCATAATATATATACCTATTGTATTAAATCAAAACCAACAAAAATGTTTATACAAGCCGTGCCAAGCAAACACTTAAGCTATAAAAATTGTACCCTATGGCTTAGTATTAGTAATGTATAAAATAAATCAGAAAATATATATACACAAAACTAACACAAATGCCTAAAATATTGTTTACATTTTTGTTGGTTTTGTGACATACCAATATCAACTCATAGAGCACAATTTCTGAGAGAGGATCGGTGTAAAGAGCGAATGGCACGGCTTATATAAACATTTTTGTTGGTTTTGATTAAATACATACGTACCCATACATATTTTATATTTGAAATCATTTTTTGAGTTGGTTGATGATTTTTTTTTTAACCTTTATCCGTCCGTCGCTTCATTTTTGACCAAAATCGAATCGTTTTAATAAATAAAATTAAAAATAAAAGTGAATTTTTTATTTGCTTAGCGTAAATTTACTGATGAATTTATTTTGGTAATTTTTGCACAAAGGAATTTTAGTGTTACTTTTTTAAGGGACGGATGAAGGTTAAGGTCATTCACCCTTTTGATTTGGATGTTACATAATATTTTTCTTGCTTTTGAAATGCTTTCTGATGCGTTTTCCTAGGTGCAAGAAACAAATACAATAATAAAAGGATAATAAGTTTGATTAAAATTTGAATTGATAACAATTTGACTACCTAGGCATATCATTTTTAAGTAACATAATTATGTGCCTTAAAGCATTCTTTATTTGTTTCTTTGCTATTTGAAGAAATGAAAAGTTAGAATAATTATTTGCAGTTTTCTGTTATGAATGTATTTTTTCCGAATTGAGCAGAACGGATCATTTATATTGAATATGATCAAGATCACTCACACAAAAATCATTTATCAAAATAAACATTTTGAATAAAATTAACTATTATAATATTGAATTTGTGCAAATCTATTTATAAAATTGAATCAACTTTTACATTGTACATTATTATAATAATACATTGTACATAATAATTTTTATAAAAATGTTAAGTATGACATTACCAATTCTGTGGCAATAACCCTAAGCAAGGTATGTGGTTTTTTAAATTTATTAAAATTCAGAACAACTGCATGAAAGGAGCATTTTTATATAGACCAAACAATTTTCGGCCCCGGTGGCACAGTTGTTAGCACGCTTGCTTTAAGCTCCGGAGGTCCCGGGTTCGATTCCCGGCGGGTGATGAAAAAATCACGGCTGGTTTAATGTAAGGATCAATGAACTAATCACTCATTATCCGTTGTAAAAATGATTACGAAACTTCAATAAAATGAAGCGGCCAAATCCCTCCATGGGATGTAGCGCCAGCGAAAAAAAAAAAAAAAAAAAAAAAAAAAACAATTTTCACGATATAACTAACAGTTGAAAATGTTTATTATATGTATAATCGTATAAGGCCCATAATATTCGTGCAGTGCGATGCGAAGGTAACACAAATTTGTGACTCAGTGAGATTAAAATTATATTCGGGGATGTCCATGGCACCTAATGCGGATGTTACATTATCACATTTTAATAATTATATTTTTCTACAGAGAAAATACTGTTATATTTAGCTTCTTGAACCTAAATATAACAGTATTTTCTTCGTAAAAAAATATAATTATATTTATATAGTTATATAAATGAGGAGTGTCTGATCAAAAGTAGCTATTTACATTTTTCAACATGTAATTATTTTTTTTTCTATAATTTTTTTCGATATCAGAATGAACCAAAAGTGGCTATTTCTCTATCAAAAATGTCCCTAAAATCAGAAACAGTCAAAACAAGCTATAAAAAAGTAATCTTTAAATGTGCGTTTAAAACAGCCAGATGCCAGATCATTACAAAATATTTTTCGAATATCGTAAGTAGCTACTTTTGATCAGACACTCCTCAAATGTGGTAATGTAATACCGGCCTAAGCAAAAAAAAAAAATAAACAAACAAAGATAATTTCTTTTTTTTTCAATTTCTATTACAGATAGGATTTGGTTGTTGTGTAAAGGTTATTAATTTCGTGCCCATCACTTTGTCTAAACTTTGAATGTTTTTGTGAAAATGGCATATTTAGTGGCTTGAGACAAAAACGCGTTGATTAAAATTAAATTATATTCGCGCTAACAAATTATCGTGTTAATGGAGAGACATAAGTGTAATAAAATTGCATAAAAATATATAAAAAAAAATTTATTATCAACTTTTTAATATTTTAAGCTTTCTTGATGCTTGTTTTGAAGCGAAATGTTTTAATTTTGGAAAATTCATTATTTACTGTGGACCATTTGCAGTTCTTTCTCATCAAATCAAGAATAAAAAGATGAACTAATTTCATTCAAACATTCATTTGTTAAAAATTTAATCACATTTGGAGAACAACAATTTGTATGGTAATATTTTTCAAAGACCTCTACCAAAGATCGAGCTATGTTGGTAAATTCATCAGAAGGAGCACTCAATGAACCAAAGTTAGTTTCATTCTTCTTAAAAAATTTTCCGTCAAAAAAGTTTCCGAAATCATTACTTCTCCTGGCAGCTTTGGCAATTAATTTTCTTTAAAATACAGTAGCCTGTATAGTATACTAACGCATTTTGCTTTAAAACATGGATATCTGTCTCCTCAATGATATCATCAGGTGGTAAATTATTGGTACTGGCATACTCTTGAAACTTTAGAGTTTTAGACTCATTTCAAATTCAGTTTTAAAGCTATTCCAGTCCAAATCAATAGCTTGCGATTCGTCTGACAAGCAATTTTTAAATGGAGAATTTAAAGTAATTTTCTCACTATGATGTTGGCAAAATGCACACCAATTTCATGACTAGATGGCATTTAATTAAATCCACCTTTCCCACGAAGAATTGAAAAAAAAATTTCCAAACAATCTTGGTTGGTTCGACCTGTTAATATGTATTCAACGTCGAACTTTTCCTTCAAAATATCAGCTAGTAAAATGTTAGCTTTTGTGCTGATTTTAAGACCTCTGAGAAATTTAAAATAATTTTCATTTTTACTAAAACTTTATCTAGGAATGATAAGCTCTCTTCAAGAAATGTGTAGTCATTATTACCAATCTTGAGTGGTCGTTCATAAGGAGCTGAAGATTTGAAATGTCGGCAACTTAAACAATCGAACAGATCATTAAATCTCCGCACCATTTGAGCAGTTGGTATAGCATTATTCAGAAATTCACCAAACGTTTCCGGTTTAACTTTCAATGTTGCCCTAATCGCACTGGCTACTGTACTGCTCAATATTTGACCTGATTCGTGGTTTCATTTGCTTTTAAATTATCAATGTGATCATCAATTTTTTTAAATTTATTATGTTTAAGTTTCATTCTACTTAAGGAAAGCTTGAGATTCTTGTAGGAGGCTTTCAATAAATTATAGTCTCGTTGACTTTTTTTCAATTTCTTCTTATATAATTGAATTGCTCTTCCACTTTTAGCACATTTCAGGCAAATAAATGAATTTTCTTTCGGCGTCTCACAGTGGAGACAGTTGATTTTATCAATAAATTTCAAAAATTGTATTTCTTCGTCAGTTTGGTCGCAGCTTGGGTATCGATTGCTCCCAAAACGACCGACTGTGATTGAACTAATGATAGAATGTCCTGTTCCAGATCGAAGTTATCCAAATTATTAGATGAGTAATGTTCTTCATCAATATTAGATCTTTGAACTATATGTAGAATTGGCACAGCATTTTTCGTTAAACGATTTTTCCATGTAACATTTCCCTTCAAAAAGTGCCTTTGATACACGAAGTTTTTCTTATTAATACGTATCCATTTTTGCACTATTTCTTTGTCTTTTGGTAATATAAAAAATTTTAAATCCGATTTCCTTGAGGTAATTTTGCAATTTGAAACAATACAGGTGACGTGTTGTTTCCTAGTATCCAACTGCCGTTTTCATTCTAAATTTTTTTAAGAAAATGAATAATACATATTAGTGAATTAAAGCACACTCAAGTTTTTTTAAAAACATTTTTGAAAGATCTGGAGGATTACTTGTGAATTCGATTCAAACGCATTCGAATCTTCAAAGTACATCTTCATTCGTTTCTTATTTAAATCAAATTCGAATTTTATATTTCGTAGCTACATTTGTCTCACCCAAAATATCCCGATCTTTCACCCCATTTACCACGTAATGATGGAGAGGAATTAAATACGCATCTATCATATACAATATAATTACGTCAAGGAAATCGGATTTAAAATTTGTTATATTACGTACCAATTTATTTATTTTTTTTATATTTGCCAATTTCCAAAGTAATATTAAAGAAAGTAAGATATCTTATTCTCTTTCATATTACCTAAAAATTGGAATGAAAACGTACTAAAAGTCGATTTACACCCTTTTAGTTCTTGAGTCGAGATGGTCTGCCATTAAATTTATTCCACCAGGAACAAATGAAGTTTTGTTTGGAGCAGGTATTCCAAAATATGACAACAAAATCAAAAATTTGTGTATGTATTATATTTTGATGAAATGTTGATTGATTTGATTGATTGATACGGGTGTACGACTAAGCCTCAGCAAGATTCTCGGGTACGCCGGATTCACCGTACACCCTTTATATAAAACAAAACCGGGGGATAGGAAAGGCATGTTTGTATTAGAGACTCGACCCGGTTTCAGCCACCTATGCAATCGATAGTTAGTAAATTGTTAGTAATAAATATAGTAAAATAATTAGCACAAGACAGCACAATTTCTAACTACAAGCTTATTAACTTCTTGTTGACCCTGGAGAGTTGAATCAGGCTGTAACTTTATTCTGAAAAACGGGATTCAGTTTGATCCTTTAGTTATTAATTCTGGAACCATGTTATATTCTGAAAATTAAGTTATTAATCAGTAAACTAAGAAAGAGACCCCTTTAGATACTCTTCACACTTATATTAATAAATAATAACTGATGAACAAAATAAATAGGGTGCCGGGCCTGGTTTTTTATCCTGGAATCCCAATATAGCCAATCCAATTCTAAAACTATACAGTTTAACTTAAAACTACTATTATTAATGAAGCATTTTCGTAAACCTGCCACTTAAAGTATAGCAGTTTGATCTGTGATGACTGTTCTGTAATGAATTACAATTATTAATATGACCACGACCAGTACCCAAAATTAAAATTGTAAGACACCAATTAGTATCTAAAGTATGAATTCAGAACTGAAGTTCTGAAATTTAGGAGGATAAAAATTAAAACAACAGAAATTCTAAAACTAACTCTCCGCTGAATGCTTCAATTAACTGGGAATCTGCGTTGGATTTCCACGAATACTTCTGAAAATCAAGATCGATATAGTTAATTATCATTAAATACTACTTTTAGAATTTAAATTAACATTATTAAATCAGAGCTTGAAACCCTACTATTTAGTTGTTAAATCTATTATAGTACAAGAAACTAATTAAATTCATCGCCATGGTCACCAATATTTCTGAAAATTCAAATCAAATATTAAATCGTGTAGTTGCAGCTCGTGAACACAAGATGTATTATATTTCGATGAAATGTGCATAAATAAAGACCTAACCATAAATATATTTTTAGCCCGTGTTGAAGGGTTTTGTGACGATGGCCGTGAAAGAAAAAACGAATTGGCAACGTCAGTTTTGTTTTTTATGCTGTGTGGACTGGTGGATGACTGGAAAGCTGTTCTCAGCTATATTTTAATTAACAATACTGTTTATCCTGTAGTGACTCACGCATTGCAATCATATAAATTAATTATTTGGTTTATATAAATTGCAATTCATTCGCCACCACATACACATTTTGGGTTTACGCACAAGATTCTTCTTAGCGTAACTAATTTCATTTCCACCTAGCGTAAATGATGCGGAACTCTAAAATTATACTTAGTGATATTTGTTCCATCTCGTTTTCACTAGAACAATGAACCTTGGCATGCGATTCGTCTCGTATGCCAACACTAAAATAGCAAAAACAAAAAAAACAATCGCGACGGCGATTCATTTTTATATTGGTTTTTTTCGTAATTCAGTTCGTGCCTTTCAAGCAAGAAGATATTAAAACTGCATTACGCGTGGTTATTAAATATTTTAGAATAGTAATTCTACGACGATAGCTCGACTCCATTTTGGGATAAAAAGTGATGCGCGGATTTTTACGCGTTTTCGATTGTATATGCATTGTGGTGATTAATACTATAAATTACATTGTAAATTAATTTAAGTGAATCGAGATATTTCTCGTATATTGTTAAAATAAAAAAATCAAACAATTAATTTCTACACAAAAAAAAAGTATTTTGATTTTTGTGAAGTGACAAGTGGAAATACACACAACGCGCTCAACATCTGGATTTACGTACAACAATAATTCATATTTATTAATAAAGAGATTATTTATATTGGTGACCCTCAGACGCCCTTTTTAGGGGATTTTATTCAAAAAAATTATTGAATTGGAAGCCTGGCACACACAAAGTGTCAGGTTATAAAGGTACGTGGTCTATTACAGTTTTTGTGAAAATTATCGGGTTATTAACGCCCATATACATTATTATAAACAAAAATCTTACAACGATTTTTCTCCCTTTTTACTGTTTTGGCTCGGATTTACACACACATGGTGCCACGAGTTTTTCAATGGAAACATTTGGATTTTGAAAACTAACGGGGAATTTTTACAATTGCGATGCGCCTACACATACGGTGCTACGGTATACGATAATTTAGCATACATTTTTGCATAACAACAACAAGTTACTCACATCAAACGGAATTTATATTCAACATATGGTACGTGGAAGATTAAAATTAAGTACAACGGGATAACTACAATATACAAGGAAAGCGGAACGAACGGATACTCGAAAGTAAGAGAATTCCGAAACCATTAAACAACGGGAACATTTTTTTTTTTGGAGAAGTAACAACAACACCAGAAGCAGCAACAACAACAAAGAATTTTATCAGCTAAGTGTCCAACTATTTTTATAATTCAAAATTTTATTTATATAAATTACATATTCCTGTGTGCGTAATAGTAAATTTTTCAAACATTGTTTTTTTGACATTCGGGTATAAATAATTACGTTGATCACACTAAACTATAAAAATATTGGAACACAAATAGAATCAAAATTTAGCTTATTCATGTAAATTTTTTACCACAGTGCTCGGTTAAAGCTTATCAATTTTAAATTTTGTTTACGTTTTTCAAAAAAAGAGAAAAAATTCGCAACTCAAGTTTTTCGGTTCGGCGCTTGTTTAGTTACGCCTACACACGTTACATATATTAGTGAGATATTATATTTAATTACAAATTACGTATTTATTTTTGGATTATTATTCTATTATATTATATAAATTTCAACGAGCCTCCCAAATACGCTGTGACACTCTCGTCTCGTAATTTGGGGGTGTCTCGTCAGCCATAACGTGCTATATTTTTTTTAGTTTTTGTCATACAAGGTATCCATTCCTTTTAAATTTTCTTTTACATTTTAACATTTAAATATTTCGGTAATTTTTACTGTCTTCTTTTGAGAATTGAGAATCATTTTATTTGGTAGTCGGTCGAAATTTTTTTTTTAATTAAACACTCGGTGTATATTGGTATTCAGCAATCTTGAGTATTTGCGATCCGTTACTCATTTGATCACTTGTTTTGAGCAAACAATTTGCTCTTGAATTGTTTACAATGGTCAATGGTGACGATAAACCCGAGGACAAATTGCCACAAACCGAAAGGATGGATATCCACGAGGAAGGATCCCTGGAAGTGTCAGCGACTGGTACCAAAGTTAAATTACAACCGTTTTGGCCGTTAAAAGCTCATAACTGGTTTTTGCTGACGGAGATTCAATTCAATCTCCAGGGAATCAAAAGCGAGAAACAGAAATTTCTGTTAACTCTATCGACATTGTCACCGGAGACATGTGACAGTATATCGGATTTTCTAACCGACCCTCCAGACACTGACCAATATACAAAATTAAAACGAATTTTGTTGGACCGTCTAGCGCCGTCTTCTGAGAGGCAGCTCGAAGCCCTCATCACGGGCCAGGATATTGGTGACCGTAAACCATCAGACGCGCTACGTCACATTCGTACGTTGGCGGGCACCAATTTTAATGCGAATATTATAAAATCACTCTGGATAAGGAAGATGCCCGAACTTATCAAGATCGCACTTGTTGCGCAGTCAGACGCTATACCAATTGAAACACTGGCGAAGACTGCGGACAAAATGTTTGAAATTATAAATATCGGCCAACAAAACTCTATCGCTCAAGTCAATTTTAGGCAATCCCGACCGTCCGTTCGCACCGATCGTGCCCAATCAAGTAACCAGATCAATACCACTCTGGAAGCAAGAGTTGCTCGGCTTGAATCCAAGTTGGACGGATTATTCCGAGAGCGTGGACAGTCGAAAGGTCGGCAGAATTCGTCTCGTGCTCGATCGCGATCTCGCAGTTCGGCCAACTACTCTAGACGGCACGGTAGATGTTGGTATCATACCAAATTTGCAAGAGCTGCCAGAAAGTGTATTCCACCGTGCGATTTTGTCACGTCGCAACCGTCGACGTCTCACAACGCCAACAAAATGGACGTTGTTGAGCAGTGTTCAAAAAACCTTTAGAGCACGGGGTCGGGACCCTTATAACAAATATACCCTATACGTCTCGTTTATTCGCATTCGACCGAATAAATCGAATTACCTACCTAGTCGACACTGGCGCTGACCTTTCGGTTATTCCAGTTTTCAATTTCAAAAATGAATACAATATATTAAAACGTAATTCAAATCTAGTTTTGTCGGCCGCCAATGGCACTAACATCCATACTTATGGCACAAAGTTGCTTCAGTTGGATTTAGGACTAAAACGAACATTCACGCATGCTTTCATCCTAGCTGCTGTGAATCGTCCTATCATTGGCGCCGACTTCTTGGTAAAATTTGGACTATTGGTTGACCTTCGGAATAAACGGCTGGTTGATTCAGCGACAAAGCTGTCAATCAATGCCACAATGGTTCATGTCGACACACCGACTCCGATCCATTATTCCATCACCAACGGCTATGGTACTCTGCTTAAAAAGTTTCCTCAACTTACAGCAGAACCAAACTATAAGTTGCCAGTCCGACACAATGTGGTCCATCACATTGTCACAGAAGGACATCTCCCTGTATCACGACCAAGAAGACTAGATCAAGTCCGCCATAAAGCCGCTTTTACGGAATTTCAACATATGGTGGAATTAGGGATTTGCAGGCCATCTGCATCTCCTATCTCTTGTCCATTGCACATGGTTAGAAAAAAAGATCTCGATTGGCGACCATGTGGGGATTACAGACGATTAAACACGGTAACAATACCTGATCGTTATCCTATTCCTCACATTCAAAACTTTTCCATGCATTTACATGGATGCAAAGTTTTTTCAAAGATCGATCTCGTCAGAGCTTATCATTTGATTCCCGTTTCACCTGATGATGTTTTTAAAACGGCAATTACAACTCCTTTTGGCCTGTTCGAATTTACTCGAATGCCGTTTGGATTACGTAATGCCGCTCAAACATTTCAGCGTTTTATGAACGAAGTCGTTCGTAACTTAGACTTTGTTTTCGTCTACATTGACGATATTCTTGTGGCATCACAATCTGAGGAACAGCACAAACTCCACCTGGAACAGCTTTTCCAAAGGTTATCTGAGTTTGATGTTCATATCAACAGTTCGAAATGCGTCTTTGGCGTAGCAACTCTTGATTTCCTTAGCCACAAAATAACTCCTAATGGTATTCTGCCGTCTGAAGAACGAATTAACGCCATTAGGGAATTTCCAGCTCCAAGCTCAATCAAGCATATTCAGCGATTCATCGGTATGGTAAATTACTACCACCGATTTATACCAAAGCTTGCTAAAATACTCGCACCTGTTCACAGCCATCTGGTCGTACTTCTACGTAAACCCAAAACTCCAAAGAATTTCTCTTGGACTGACGAATGTCAACAGGCATTTACGTCACTTAAGGCTGAGCTTGCGAAAACAACACTGCTTGCACATCCACTGAGCGATTCAAAGCTTAGTTTAACTACTGACGCATCTAATACTGCCGTTGGGGCAGTTCTGCAACAGTATAATAATGAGTGTTGGGAGCCATTGGGATTTTTCTCAAGAAAATTATCGGATGCTGAAAAGAAATATTCCGCATTCGATCGGGAATTACTCGCGATATATCTGGCAGTGAAACACTTCAGATATTTCGTCGAAGGTCGGGAATTTACGATTTTTACCGATCATAAGCCACTGCCTAGAGCAATTCAGTCTAAAACTGAACGTAATCCGAGGCAAGCTCGCCACTTGGATTATATAAGTCAATTTACCACGGACATTCAGCATGTTCACGGACATGACAATGTTGTTGCAGATACACTCTCTCGCACAACAGACAATGAAACGGCCGCAGTCGAGACACAATTCGACTTAACCAAAATTGCAATTTTACAAAAAGCTGACCTAGAACTTCAGAATTTATTTTCTGGTTCCGAATGTCACTCTGGTTCATCTATGAAACTGGAGCTTTTTCAATTGCCTGGCCTCGAAATCATCTGCGAAACATCTACTGGGTACAACCGCCCATTTATCGTAGAATCACTGCGTCGAACTATCTTCGATACTTTACATAACATTTCGCATCCTGGTGTTCGTGCTACTCGTAAATTGATTACTGCTCGATATTTTTGGCCTAGTATGAATAAAGACGTAAGCCAATGGGCTCAGTCTTGTTTATCCTGCCAACGTGCCAAAGTTCAACGGCATACTAAATCTACCCATGGACAATTCCAAATACCATCAGGTCGTTTTGAACATATCCATATAGACATTGTAGGACCTCTTCCTCCTTCTAATGGATATTCATACTTATTAACTTGTGTCGATCGTTTTACTCGATGGCCCGAAGCATACTGCATGACTAATATGTCAGCTTCAACCATTGCCTTGACTTTTGTCAACAATTACGTCTCACGATTCGGCGTGCCCCTTAATATCACTACTGATCAAGGAACGCAGTTTGAGTCCAAGCTTTTCGCAGAGTTAACAAAACTCCTTGGCTCACATCGGATTCGTACAACGGCTTACCACCCACAAGCCAACGGCATGGTCGAACGCTTCCACCGGCAACTCAAAGCTGCGTTAATGGCCAGAGGAAACACGATCAACTGGAGTTCGGAGATACCCATCGTACTACTGGGAATCCGAGCAACAGTAAAAGAAGATCTGAAGTGCTCACCAGCTGAAATGGTTTATGGACAAACCATCAAGCTACCAGGTGAGTTCTTCGTCGAAAATCCTCTTTTACCTCTACCAACCAGCGACACAGTTATCGACCAACTTCGTGACACTATGCAGAATCTTATCCCAAAATCAACTCGCCAAGCCAAACAAGATGATATTTTTGTTCCAAAGGCACTTGCCGACTGTGATTTTGTGTTCGTAAGGACAGATAAGGTTCGCACAGGCTTATCCACTCCCTATGAAGGCCCATTCAAAGTTATCAGACGCCTTCGAAAACAATTTACCGTCTCAATTAATGGAAAGAATCAGACCATTTCAATTGATCGGCTCAAACCGGCTTACGGCATACTGTGTTCCACTGATGCGAAATCAGTTCATTGCTCACATAAACATGTTCGTTTCGCAGCCGAAGATACTTTCCTTTAGGGAGGGGGACTCACTTGCGGGGGAGTCCTGTAGTGACTCACGCATTGCAATCATATAAATTAATTATTTGGTTTATATAAATTGCAATCGTAATTCAGTTCGTGCCTTTCAAGCAAGAAGATATTAAAACTGCATTACGCGTGGTTATTAAATATTTTAGAATAGTAATTCTACGACGATAGCTCGACTCCATTTTGGGATAAAAAGTGATGCGCGGATTTTTACGCGTTTTCGATTGTATATGCATTGTGGTGATTAATACTATAAATTACATTGTAAATTAATTTAAGTGAATCGAGATATTTCTCGTATATTGTTAAAATAAAAAAATCAAACAATTAATTTCTACACAAAAAAAAAGTATTTTGATTTTTGTGAAGTGACAAGTGGAAATACACACAACGCGCTCAACATCTGGATTTACGTACAACAATAATTCATATTTATTAATAAAGAGATTATTTATAATCCTTTAATTTAATAAAAGAAAATATAAAGATTTGCAACGATATGTAGAAATTACATGTTGTTATAGATTGTGTTTTAGTACAACTGCTTCGGAACTATTTAACATATTTTATTTAAATTTAATAATCCATTACACCTTTAACATCCAAGAAAATTACAAATAAAAATGATACAATTTTTGGTATTTAATGAGGTTATGTCCGTTCAATCATTTACCACCTGACGATATCATTGAGGAAGCAGATATCCATGTTTTAAAGCAAAATGCGCTAGTGTACTATACAGGCTTACATGCTAGTGTATTTTAAAGAAAATTAATTGCCAAACCTGCCGGTAGAAGTTGGTGAGGAAAGACGACGAAACTTTTTTGGCGGAAATTTTTTTTAAGAAGAATGAGACAAATTTTGGTTCATTGAGTGCTCCTGCTGAATTTACCAACATAGCTCGATCTTTGGTAGAGCTTTTTCAAAAATATTACCATACAAATTGTTGTTCTCCAAATGATTGATTGATTTGATTTGATTGATTTAATATGTACGACAAAGCGCATGTAAATGTTGTTGACATCGTTGTTGAAGTTGTTGCGTTCCTTCTCTCTAGTCTAATCGCCCCCCTAAATAAAAATTGTTCTCCAAATCGGACTAAATTTTTAACCAATTAATGTTTGATGATGTAAAAAGTCTTAAAAGATTTATATCATTAACAGATCGAGCCTTTGTGTAGAATTGGTAATTACTATAACATTTTCATAAAAATTATTATGTATGTACAATGTAAAAGTTGATTCAATTTTATAAATATATTTGCACAAATTCAAGATTATAATAGGTAGTTCATTTTATTCAAAATGTTTATTTTGATAAATGATTTTTGTGTGAGTGATCTTGATCATATTCAATATAAATGATCCGTTCTGCTCAAGTCGGAAAAAATACATTCATAACAGAAAACTGCAAATAATTATTCTAACTTTTCATTTCTTCAAATAGCAAAGAAACAAATAAAGAATGCTTTAAGGCACATATGTTACTTAAAAATGATATGGCTAGGTAGTCAAATTGTTATCAATTCAAATTTTAATCAAACTTATTATCCTTTTATTATTGTATTTGTTTCTTGCACCTAGGAAAACGCATCAGAAAGCATTTCAAAAGCAAGAAAAATATTATGTAACATCCAAATCAAGAGGGTGAATGACCTTAACCTTCATCCGTCCCTTAAAAAAGTAACACTAAAATTCCTTTGTGCAAAAATTACCAAAATAAATTCATCAGTAAATTTACGCTAAGCAAATAAAAAATTCACTTTTATTTTTAATTTTATTTATTAAAACGATTCGATTTTGGTCAAAAATGAAGCGACGGACGGATGAAGGTTAAAAAAAAAATCATCAACAAACTCAAAAAATGTATATTATTCCAAAATTTGGTTTAGTAGAAGATTTCAAATATAAAATATGTATGGGTATGTACATATGTATTTAATCAAAACCAACAAAAATGTTTATACAAGCCGTGACATTCGCTCTTTACACCGATCCTCTCTCAGAAATTGTGCTCTATGAGTTGATATTGGTATGTCACAAAACCAACAAAAATGTAAACAATATTTTAGGCATTTGTGTTAGTTTTGTGTATATATATTTTCTGATTTATTTTATACATTACTAATACTAAGCCATAGGGTACAATTTTTATAGCTTAAGTGTTTGCTTGGCACGGCTTGTATAAACATTTTTGTTGGTTTTGATTTAATACAATAGGTATATACTTATATTATGATCACTGATCGTCTGCACGTGCATCATACATACTCGAAAATATACAAAAATATTCAAACAAAATTACCAAACTAATGTCCTTTTTTTGTTTCATTCATGAATTTTTTTTTTACTACTATTTTGTTATTTTTTGTTTTGTATTTTTTTGAAGAATGCGAAAAAAAGATATATCTCTCTGATATATATCTCTCGCTTCGTCGGTGCCATCACAAAATAATACGTTTTGAAATTTAGAATGACATTTTTTTGCACTGAAAAGACTAATCTTATATAGCTAATCAGTGGTAGGACTACATCTTTGTTTTCATTATATATGGGGGGTAAACCAAAATTTCAATGTGATGACGCGCGTCACGGAATTGACGTATTTACGAAATTTATTTGATTAAAGCAATATCTCTTCATAAATATAAACGTAACGTTTTAAAAGCTGTAAAAATCAAACAAAATTAAATAAAAATTTATGGATTGGAAAAAAATTAAAACAACAAATTATTAAAATATATTATAATTTCAATTTTAATTAAATAGTGATGAACTTGATCAAATATACCGCACGCCATATTGATTTAAAGCTATAAAATAAAAATAAAAAAGTTCAAAAAAAATTTATTTTCATTATGTAAAATATTGCGTATATTTTTTGAATTTATATGTTATAGAACCTATGCAATCTTAGAAAAATGTATAGTCGCAAAGACCAGGCCAAAAAATGTTTAGGTTTGCGAGTTATGAGACTTCAAAGTTTCCAAGTGACCGGAAACTAATTTGATTTAATATGTCATTTGAATCGTCAATACATATTTAAAAATAAATTATATCTAGTAAGCTTTTAATAATAGCGAGACATTCCCATTTCTGTGACATTGACATTTCTTTGACGTTTTATTGACTTTTTTGACATTTTAATGGTTGAAATTTCAATGATATATTGATCGATACATTATTTGTGAATTGCTTTATTAAAATCGCATTTAAAGGTATTATTTCTGAGTAATAAATTTTCTTGGTACGGTCGTATAATAATAAACCTTAAGATATATAAAATAAAATGGTATGTGAGCGGGTGGCTCACGAGGAGGTGGGATTCGATGACAAAAGAAAATTAACGTTAATTCTGATTTTATATTATTTGTGTTTCATTATTTTGTATTTTCGAATGGTCCACAATAATGCCACGCACTGAGTAAATAATCATATCGATCAATTCTGACGTTGCTAAAATAATATTGTGATCTGAACAAACGGCACAAATTTTCAGAAAAGAAATTTTGCACATTGTGGATGCTCTCTAAATGAAGTAATTTAAATTCTTAAGGATTTTCAACAGTATACTAAAGCTGTATAAATGGATCTAATTGTTAAAGGTCGAAGATGAAAACACATGTCAGTTCTAAATAATCTAAGATTATTTGTGAATCTGTGATTTGGCGGCATGAGAGTAGAAGATTTATATTGTCATGACCAATTGTGATATTGGGGAAGATATCTCCAAATTTAAGAAAATGCCTGCCCAGGATAACAGAAAATGCTTGTAACATATATATGGTTGGTTTAGTGATCTTTAACGGACGCTTTGTGGGAAAAGTGTTGTCCGAGGAGCCGGATAGACCCAATTTTTTATGTTTATTTTATAACGGCATTTCATTGTTGCACAACGAATGGAGAAATATCAAAGTATTGTATAAAGTTATAAACAGTAAATAATTAAAAATATGTACAACGAGTAATCAACGTTTCGGCTGGCCTAATGCATAAAGATGGCAGCATTAGATAATTAACGGTTTTTTAAGTTTGTAATTCCTAAATTTTGGTTTCATTTAATGCCTCAATTCCATGGGAAAAATTGACTGACAGCCAAAAAAATCGAAAAGAGAAAAATAATCTGATACTCCATATAAGAGACAAAGCCAACACTTTTTAACAATTTTGCTATAAAATAAAAAACTCGTTGGCTTTGTCTCTTATATGGGGCGTCAAATTATTTTTCTCTTTTCGTTTTTTTTACTGTCAGTCAATTTTTCCCATGGAATACAGGCATAAACTGTACAAATAAAGTTTTCTCAATTGTTCGTAGTCCTACGTTATTAGGTCGTGTCTCGGATACAAGCTTGTCGGCTTTTTTTTCTTTCAAAATGTTACTAAGATCTTTTAAAATTTGAGCAACTTTTACAAGAAATGATAAACAGGTTCATTTTTCGAAATTTCCATTCTTTTCCGCCAAAAAAGAACTCGTGGATTGCGGCAAATAGTATTAAACAACATATTTTGAATATGCCTCTTCATAATGGAAGGAAATAATAAAAAATTTAATACATATTTTGTTATTATGAAATGCCATTTCAGATAGATTCCTTTAATTAAAACAAATTTAAACACCTAAGTGCTGATATACATAAAACGCGCGAGAATTTTTGTGAATATGGAATGTCATTTAAGGATAGCTTGCTTAACTTTTACATTTTCTGGAAGGTCGGCGCTTTTCGGATTTACATTATCAATATGATTGCAATTATTTTGTCAATGCGGTTTGTTATATTGCATGACAATTTCCCGTACATTTATAGAATGTATTATGGGAACATGCTATGCAAGATTTTGTAATGCAAAATTTGGTAATACAAGATTAAGGCGCTAACCCGAAAAATTGACTGTATTATTTATTTACTCCTTAACTGATTAACTTAATCCAAAAATCATTTTAGAATCCCATTTCCATCGCGTATACCAAATTTCACTAAAATCGTTTAAGTACTAGCCAAGTCCCATCCTAGTTTGCCATAATTCAGAACTTTATCCAACAATTATTCCCACTTAGTTGGCCATATTACAGAATTTCATCTACAAATTGTTTTTTAATCTCATTTCCACCTCGCATTCCCAATTTCACTAAAATTGGTTTAGGAATAGCTAAGTTCTATTCCAAATGGCTATATTAAAGAACTTCATCTAAAGATTATTTTAGAACCCCATTTCCATCTCGCATGGCAATTTTCACTAAAATTGGTCATATTCCAGAACTGTATTAAAAAGTCATTTTAGAATACCATTTACTCTCAGCCAAGTTCTACTTTATACAAAAATCATTTTAGAATCCAATTTCCAACGCACATATTAAATTTCTTCGTAATTGGTTAAGGAATAACCAAGTTCCATCCTATTGGCCATATTCCAAAAATTCACCTAAAAATCATTTCAGGATCCCTTTTCCAAGACACATGTTCGTTTGTTCGGAAATCTCCATGTTTTATCTCTATGCCCTACTTCACATGTCGTCTTATAGGCCTTTCGTTTTCTATGGCATAATTGTTTTGTCCTCTCAACGAGGCCTTTTGCTCGTTAAGGGTTGAATTGTACAGGTCCTCCAGAAAAACTCGTCCGTGGGAGGAAAATATTAAGGCATTTAGAACGAAATGATAATTGCGATGTAAATATAGCAATTTGTGATAATAAGTAAAAGACTAAAAGTGCTCTTTTAATTTAAAATTATTTCATATTTACTACAAAATAAATGTTGTTGTAGTTGTAGTTCTGACGATTTGTTTACAATTATTTTTAACAGGCATGCACTAAAAGTTTATAATAATGACGCAGTTCGCAGTTTGCTTAGATATAATAATAAGTAAACGTAATAATAAAATTAATTAAAAAAATAAAAATTATTTTCGATATCGATTATTTCATAATAGCTATTTATCATCGAAACTCTCGAAATTATCGAGAAAAAAAACGCTAACGAAAATTTCATAATAGGGCCCCTGTTATATTCAGAAATTATTAGAATCTCATAGGAACGTATAAAGTTGTAGTCAACATTAGGTCTATTTTTAAAGTGGGTTATATTGATTTCTGAACGCGACTACTTGATATTGATGTAAAGAACTTTGATAAAGCTGTTCAGATTTGTTTTACTATTTGCTTCACTAGCAATGGCTGGTTATGAATATTGTTTGTAACATATAATGAAATATCTGCGCCTCAAAAATTCATCAACTGTGCAGACGTTAAAGCCATTATTGCGGCCAGTGCCGATATTGCAGGCGATAGAAATAGTGGCAGTATAAAAATACTATAAAATGGCTAGGGCTTGATTCATAAATTTGATTTATGAATATCAAATTTTGAGTATTTTGTTGAAGAATTAATTTTTATATCGATACTTGAAAATCTGTGCAACTGTTTGAATTTTTGGCTTTATCGAATTTTTCCAACTTCTCGAATGTTACGGTCGTATTTCCTCGTTGCCGGAGTCCGCAACAAACATCAGCTTCTTTTTCCTTAAACAAAAACACTGATGTCACTAGATATTTGTTATAACTTAAAATAAAAACACATTAAATCCCAGCCAAGTGACTTTTTCGACAAATTTGATAACTTAAATATGATGACCGATTTTGATACTTTGGGATAAAATGGGTTAGATTTCTAAATGGCAATCAGCTGAATATAAACATATTTTTTGCTCATTCAGATACGAGAATTAAAATAAAAAAAAACGTTAATGTTAGACTATAAATTGTTTATTTAAGCATAACTAACATTCCAAATGGAAAATATTCACATCACTACATAAAAATTAAAATTAAATTTGCTAGTTGCGAGTATCAAAAAAGAAAAAGAAAAGTTCAAGATCACTAGACCTCATTTCATTGCTGCTCTAAATCAATCAACATTGCATACAATCAATTACCAGACCTAATAATATCTATTATCAGCTCGAATATTTCAAACATAAATAAAACGCGAAATAAGTGAAATCTGCTAGATAGGAAGCAAAAAACAAATAAAAAACACTTGTTGACGGAGAAAATAAAGTTTAAATTGGATCATATGTGTGTGTGTGGGCTTATATGAAACCACATGGAGATGTATGCCCTCGATTTTTAATTAATACACGAATAACTATTAATTATGATTTCTGTTTTTTGCGTGTGCCCAATTTTCAGTCAGACTAGATAGAATTTTCCATAGTCGAAAATGTAAACAAAACTGATAATTTAATTAATTGATAAAAGACATGACAGATAAGTTGTTAAAATAACCATATTAAATTACATCAAACAGTAAACAAAAAAAATTGCCTTATGTTGTTTAAAATAACAAATTTTAGAGAGAGAGAGCTAACAAATTTAATTTAATTTTTTTTTTTTTGAAAACATAAATAATTTCGTTTGAAGTTGATTTGTTAATTTTAAATTTTGTATTTTTTTAATTTGGTAGATTTTACTTCAAGAATGGCGCCAAAAAAAAAATTTAGCTTGCTTGATTATTTTTTCATTTTTTTTTTTTTGCAAAGTTTGTTTAGAAAATTATTTGCGATTTCAAACGAAATTGTGGAGTGTATGTGTACGAGTGTGTAGAGAGGGTGCTTATGCAAAGTGCAAAGGAAATGGTGTGTTAATAATTTAATTTTAATTTAATAATTTAGTAGGTAGAAGGAAATTGTGAATAAGGTTTTTGTAAATGCAGATTTGTTAACTCTTTGTTAGCTATGATTTCTGAAATGTATTTATTTCTCCAGGCTTAAGTTCTAAAGGGTGAATGCCTTTCTCTACAAGTTCGGAAGAACTATTTATTAAAAGTATGCTCAGGGACTTCTAGGTCACAGCAACACTGCGTTCCAGCGGAAAATTTTGCGAACCACTGCGATATCAAGATCAATTCTGCACAAGAACTTATTGAAGGTGGAGAGGCTGAATCATCGCTACAGCTTTCGATGTTCCAGAATCCAGGCTTTATTATTTGTTCCAATGAATTTTGAGTTTTATAATCAATTTTGTAACCATAACTTTGAAAAAAAAGTGAAAGATGTTTACTAGAATTTATGGAAATCGATCGGGTTACCGTTATATGCCAATGGGGCTACCAAGTACCGATGCCGATTTTTACGATTCACTTGAAAATACTTTATTTATCCGGTTAAACAATGGCTGTGCAGTGTTTTGTATTTCGATTCACATAATAGTAGGTTTACAAATTTATTAATGTCTATCACCATTTTAAACGCAATCACTAAGTTTAATTTAATTCGAAATTTGTAATTGGGTTATCCATCATTAAACAAATTAATTCAAATAAAAAGATGCAAGGAGTTTGCGTAAATAGACTGGAGAGTTTAAAAAGTTATAATTCATCATCGAAATGAGTGAGCCATTGAATGAGTGAATCGCTACAGGACTCCGCGGCAAGTGAATTCCCTCCATAAAAAATGTTTATTTGGCTGAAATACGGATAATCTTAGGTGTACGACAAACTGATTTTTGCTCAGTAAAACGCAGTATGCCTTGGAACGGTTTAAGCCGGTCGATTAAAATGGTTTGGTTTTTACCATTAATCAACTCAGTGAATTGTTTGCGAAGGAGTCAACTGGCTTTAAATGGACCTTGTCTGTTCTTGTGTGATATTCGAAACCAGAAAATAAATTCTGAAGTACTAGGTCAACTTTTTATGTGTTTGCTATTTTGATCAAGTCGAAATGTGTTTTGAGTGACTGTGGCCGTTTCATTGTCCATTCATTGAGGTTAGAGGTCTGGCGCGGTATTGGTAGCTCGCTAGAACTCACGGTGTATCGTGGGGTTTTCCAAACATAATCTCATGCTTGTATAACCGCATGATGGAACAAGAATGAAACGAAAAAAGGAGAAAAAATTAACAAAGTCTTTGCCACGTCCCCAGTAGCTAAAGCCAATAATAAGTTTGGTAAATTCGTCTGCGACAATCACTTTAACCCCCGGCGATCCTAGACGCATCTGCCTAAAAAGCCCCACTTTCATCAGCCAGTCTACCGGAATTGCCTTTCCGGTCACGACTGTGACCAATGCCAAAGTAAGATGAAAGGGCGCCTTAGCACCAACCCCAGCGACCACCCCCCAGAGCGGAAACTGTCATCACAAGGCGGATATCACAGGTGCCGTGCCGCATACTGCAATAGCCTGTTCCGAGAGAACGAACGGTACGACCGGAAGGAAGTGATGCAACCGACACTCCACTGATTTTACTTCACAATCATTCAATCGTGCGTGAGAAATTACTCACACATCGTGTGAGAACCGATAAAGACAAAAAAAACGGAAATACCGTACATCACAAAACAATGTGAACAAATGAAGACCACAACGGTATATCTAACACGCGACATATCTAACATTATTTAATGAAATAAATATAATTATAAAAAAAACAAAAGAAACATAAATTCGTGCGACAGTCAAGGTCGGCTCACATAAAATTTGAATTTAAAAAAAAATATTAAAATTAACTGTGTTCTCAGCAATGAGAAACCACCAGAATTCTTTTTTTTTATCAAAAAATTAAGCAAATAAGAAAATTTAAAAATTTTACTGTTTCATTTCTTTCTTTTCATAAAAAGAACCCACAGTACCTTTTGATCTGTCCGATCTTTGCTGCTTCCGAACGGCAGACGTAGGATCCCCCTCTACACACCGTCCTCGACTCACCGCAAGGTCTGCTGCCACAAAACAATTCTTACCGCCACACCATAAATGGATTCAGGGAAACGCAAGCGACTTAAAACAAACGAATGCTTCGGAGTAGCCCTGTTTTGACACCGAGTCCATTAGTATTATACTCATTACTTAACGGACACTATATCAAAGTATATTTTCTTTATTCGATTTATTTTCCTTTCTATGTTTAAATGTGACCGGCCATACTGCCCTCATCATACAAAAAAAACTATACAGAACTCGGCAATAAATTTAACACATTTTGCAAAAGAATATTTTGTTTTTTTTATAGCAGTCAAAGTAAAAATGTCCACCGATTTCTCTAAAACTACGCACTTGACTCTAATAAAGTCCAAACTTGACTGATCTTGTTTTTCCCCAAAAAAATTATATCGTTGTCGTTGCATTCAAACAAAAAATCTTTAATCCGAATTTACTCTTCGTACGCTTTCGCGTCGTATCACACACATATATCACCAAACTCAATTTCAACAAAGGCAAACAATTAAAATGCTCTCTATGTCTTTCCTCGCATGATTAACACATTCAAATAAAAATACACGATTCATGCTACGTAATCACATCCCCTTAGGAATGTACAAATTTAAAATATGAACAACGAAAGTAAAAAAAATTAAAATTATAAAATAATGAAACATTTAAATGAATCCTTCACACATAACACAATTTGTACATAATAAAAATACAGTGAAGGAACACAACTAAGAACACCAAATAAAAATGCAAAAAAATAATTCAGGAATGATTACGCGAACAACGGTGGCGTAACAATGTGATGCGCTCGCTCCTACAATCAGCATTTGCCCATTAGATATTTTTTTTTCGCCGCTATATTTTAGCCGAGTAGAAGTAGGTCGAGATTAAAGGCTTTTAAGGATGATTGTACCTGAAATAGTATAGAACGTAAACCAAAAAGTACGGGCTTTTAAGAATGATTTTATATGTGTTGGGACATCACACAAAAACCTTACAAAAGGACCAACTGGCAGAGTCTGGGTTTTTCATAAAAAAAATAATTGAAAAAATAAACTAAAATGCCTTGAAGAATAGAAAGAAAGAGAGAAACGAACCTCAGATCCTTGCCGCTCTACTACAAAGCCACAACCCAGGCAACAAACTTGATTTAATTTTCATTGGTATATTATTTCAAACATAGCATGCTTTATACTTACTCTAAACAGTTTATGACAGGAAAAGTTTTGCCGACAAATTTTCATGGCTTAATATATATCCATAGAGAATCATAATAGATTTCTCATTTTATTAAAAACACAAAAAAAATTATAAAAATTTTCCATTCCAATGTTATCGGCCTATACGTATTATATTCGCAAGGCATTTTAAAATGATTGCCTTATAAAATACACCAACACAACGATAACATTTGAAATATCAGAAGTTTTGTTTTTTTCCTTTAGTATAATGAAATGAGAAATCTAGTATGAATGCCTATGCTTAATTTATAAATCATGTGTAGTAGTGTTTGTATACATTTAGGCGCGTCATAAACGCCTTCCACTTATTTGTTTGTTTAATTACTGTAATTATTATAAAGCGCAATATTGTATTTAATTTAATGTCAAATATTTGTTCACTAAAATATTGGAAAGTCAAAACTTTAAGGAGAATCGAACCGACGACCCTTGTAGCCTTAGTTCAGTGTGTTACCACTAAACCCCAAACCATAAATGAAATCAAATTTAATTTTCATTGTTATTTTGGTATGTTACAGACTGGCAAACAGAGTCTGAGCTTTTCTTAAGTTTCCAATAATTCCAATAATTTCAAAGAAATTATGTTTAGTTGTCATTTTTATTCGTGTTGGTTTCTTTGGTTTACATTATGTAACAGCCTAAATGTTGATTATCTGTTATAGATAATTTTTATTATTTTTTATATCTATTGTTTATACAATACAAAATTTCATATTTTTCAATTTCACTGTGGAGAAAACCATCCGGCTAACTATAGAGGATGCAGCGTTGCCATTGAACTGCAAAACATCAAAAATAGGAATGTGATTGCTAAAAATCCAAGATTATTCAGGCAGCAGGCAGTTAAGATGACCCAACCCGAAGTAAATCGTAGAGAGTTGGGAACTACTCATGGACAATTGGGTAAAATGACTTATGCTCAAGTAACGATGAGTAACGGAAATCCAGGGAAAACTGGTCAAAATGACGAAATAAGTCAAACACTTAAATTAATTTTAAGCAGGCTCAATACATTTGATGAGCGATTACAGAAATTAGAATACAGCACTAAGGGAGCCATCCCTAAACAGAAAAATGGTAGGTGATCTTAGAATCTTATGTTGGAATGCCAATGGACTTATGCAACATCAACAAGAATTGCAAGTGGTCCTGGACACAGAAAAAATCGATGTATGTCTCATCACGGAAACACATTTCACTGGACAAACAATCATTAAATTTAAAAATTATCATATATATCATACCATTCATCCGGAAAACACTGCTAAAGGAGGTAGTGCGGTTATAATCAGAAATAGTATCCACCACTATGAAGAGTTAAAATATGAAACAGAAGAAATACAAGCAACTGCTGTTAACGTCAAAACCAAAAATGGTTCTATTTGTATTGCTGGTGTGTACTGCCCACCGAAGCACTCGTTGAAAGAAAAGGATTATCTCGAGTTCCTCAGTAAATTAGGAAAACGGTTTATACTTGGAGGAGACTTTAATGCCAAAAATGTCCACTGGGGCTCCAGATTAACAACAACTAAGGGTAAAGAACTCCTAAAAGCCATTAGGAAATGCAGTTGTGAAGCTCTCTCAACTGGAAAACCAACTTACTGGCCTACTGATCCAAATAAAGTACCAGATCTGATTGATTTCTTTATAATAAAGAAGATATCTGTAAATTATATACAAGTAGATGAAAGCCACAACCTAAACTCTGATCATTCACCGATACTTTTAACGTTAAGTGAAAAAATTATTCAGAAAGAAAGGAACTCTTTTCTAGTAAATAATCACACTAATTGGGAATGCTTTAGACTATCGCTAGAAGAAAAAATTAACTTAATGGTTCCATTAAAGACCGAGGAGCAATTAGACAAAGAAGTTCACAAATTTGTAGACGATATACAGCAATCAGCTTGGGAAAATACCCCTGAGGTTAAAAAGAAAATCAAGGGAAACAACTACCCTTTGGAAATTAGGGAACTCCTAGCAGAAAAAAGAAGAGCGAGAAGAGTATGGCAACAAACAAGGGCCCCTCAAGATAAAACTAATTTGAACAATCTCACTCAACAATTAAGAAGAGAAATCAAAGAATTGAAAAATGAATCAATCAGCAACTATTTAAGAAAATTAACTAATGATAGCAGTACTGATTATTCTCTTTGGAAAGCAACCAAAAGAATTAAAAGACCAATAATACAGAACCCTCCAATAAGAGTAGCAGGTGATAAATGGGCTAGGAATAATGAAGACAAAGCTCGAGAATTTGCTGAACATCTTGAAAAAATATTCCAGCCACATCAAGATGAAACATTAGAAGCCGAGATAATATCTGAACAAGCTGTGCAAGAAAGTAAAGAAATCCTACCGACAACATCAAAAGAAGTTGCATGTGAGATAAAAGCTAATATGAATATGAAAAAAGCTCCTGGCTACGATCTTATTACTACATAAATCTTAAAAGAACTGCCAAGGAAAGCTCTGGTAAAGCTCACCAAGCTCACAATAAATGCAGCATTTAGAATCAAATATGTACCAAGCTTGTGGAAAATTGCAGAAGTAATCATGATCCCAAAACCTGGGAAACCACCACACATAACCTCATTTTATAGGCCAATTTCACTATTTCCAGTCATGTCCAAACTCTTTGAGAAGCTTCTGGTAAAAAGGTTAAATCCGATAATCGAGAGTAAAAACTTAATCCCAAATCATCAGTTCGGTTTTCGTAACCAACACTCAACAATTGATCAAGTTCACCGAATAACCAGTATAATTGAGAAAGCACTAGAGGAGAAAAAAATCTGTTCAGCAATATTTCTAGACGTTGCCCAAGCATTTGATAGAGTGTGGCATGAAGGACTTAACCATAAATTAAGAAATCTTCTACCAATCCAATTTGCTAATATACTGGAATCTTACTTAAAAGATAGATTCTTCAGGATTAAGTTAGATGACACTTTCTCTGAATTGAAAGAAATCAACGCAGGAGTTCCACAGGGCAGTGTATTAGGGCCGGTTTTATACCTACTATACACTTATGATCTTCCTGCATTAGAAAATAATACAGTGTCGACTTTTGCAGATGACACGGCGATCTTAGCTGTTGGCACAAGCAACGAAGAGTCAACACAAAAGTTACAAGCAGCAATAACTAAAATTTATAAATGGACAAAAAGTTGGCGAATAAAACTAAATGAAACTAAATCAGTTCACATCAACTTTACAAACAGGCGATTCGAACATATCCCGATTACCATAAATCAAGAAATAGTACCGTATGCGAACACAGCTAAGTATCTCGGCATGACCCTGGATGCTAAACTGCGATGGAAAGCACATGTCAAGAAGAAAAGTGAAGAACTAAGAATTAAATACAGAAAGATGTATTGGCTGATGGGAAGGAACTCTTCTTTATCAACATACAACAAGCTGCTACTTTATAAGCAAATATTGAAACCCGTTTGGACGTATGGTATTCAACTTTGGGGTTGTACCAAACAGAGCAACGTAAATATCATCCAAAGATTTCAGAATATGGTATTAAGGAACATCGTTGATGCACCTTGGTATGTCAGGAACAATGATCTCCATAGGGACCTTAAAGTGAACCTCATCGTAAATGAAATTCAGGAGAAAGCGCGGAGACATGAAGAGAGGCTCCGGCATCATGTGAACATTGAGGCAACTCAGCTTCTAAGCAACACGAATTTAATACGTAGACTTAAAAGAACCAAACCTTTTGAGTTGGTGTAATTGTTAGCTTAAACAGCATTGTGCTGTGTAAACCCCATTACAAAGATGTGGTTTAATTCAATTTACCAGACTCTATGGAACGCCAATGGGAAGAAGCCATAGATTAATATTAAGTTAGTAAATTAAGTCAGAAACAAATTGCTCATTAGTCCAGGAGACTAGATTGTAATAACATTAAATAAATTAATAAAATTTATTTTAACAAAAAAAAAAAAAAAAAAAATATTTTTCAATTCGTTATGCCGCAATGAAATGCTGTTATAAAATAAAAATACAAAATAAATAAATAATGCAACGTAATAGGTGAGAATCGAATCCGTAAGTTTATTTGAAATATGTAATTGAATATCGAATAATATAATTAGCCAAAATGTTGATTACCAGTTTTACAAAAAGCTTATACATATATTCATTGTTTTACCAGAGACAACGTATTTATCACAGATTTACTAAAAACATGAAAAAAAAAACTTCTGATATTTCCAATGTTATCGTTGTATTGCGTATACGTATTATACGGGGGGATTTTTTTAACCTGATACACTCAAATATCTCAGAAAATAAGCACTCTACGAAAAAAATGGTTAAGATCACAATTTAATTATTCCGCGGAGAAAATACATTAGTGTTAAGATTAGTACCCCACCCCCTCCTTGGTGGAGGAAGTGGCTTTTCTCGATGTTAACTGTCAACAAGTGAAAGTAACCCCAGATGTTCATCAAATGTCTTGGAAGCGATTAAGAGATCATCCAAGTATACGAATACGTGGTCGTGGAATTCGTGTGGAATCACCCGATCCATTAACCGGCTCATAGTTTGAGGCGCGTTACAAAGACCAAATGGCTTAACACTAAACTGATACAAAGGACGACCAGGAACGGTAAACGCCGTCTTATCTCGGGACTCCTCATCCAACGGGATTTGCCAAAATGCATCCTTCAAGTCGAGACTTGAGATCCACTTTGTTTCCTCCAATCGACTGATGAGTCCATTGATTATAGGCAGCGGATACGCATCCTTTTTCGTCACTTCGTTCACTCGTCTTGCGTCGAGACAAAGACGGACCTTACAATTTGATCTTCGAACTAATGTCACAGGTGAACTCCATGAACTGGTAGATTCCTCAATTACTCCCAAGGACACCATCCGATCAATCTCTGAATTTAGATCTGCTTGTACTGCTGGGGATACTGAATAGTATCTCTGTTTGATGGGGCACCTTGAACATCTATATGATGGGAAATGATAGAAATTTTACCTAGACCATCTTTGTTAAATGAACGAAATTGTTTAACAATATCTTCTAGGCGAGAATTTTGGTCGGGAGTGAGAATATGAAAATCAGAAACGTCTCTATCCAATTCTGCGATGCATTTTGGAATTATATTAAATAATTTCCAAAAATCTATGCCTAATTATAGAGGTTGTTTCAGACTCGGAATTAAATATATCTGCATAGATTTCTGTTTTCCATTATATACCACAGATGCGGTGAAGTATCCATGCACCCGTTGCGAATGGCTACCTGCGGTTTTCACTTCTGAGGTTACATTATGTACTTTAATTTGAGGATTGTTAAGATATTTTTCACATCCACACCCAAGAGCAGTTATCGATGCGCCACTATCCATTAATCCTTTGTATGGTTCTCCATTAATACCCACAATGGCGTATGGTCGGTCATCATGCACTTCATCAGAGAAAAATGTTTCCGCAATGGAGTGAATTAACTCCTCTCGTTTGGCCCAATAACGTCGAACACGGAATTTAGCGGCATCCGAATGTTTATTTATCGTTTTCTGTGAGACTATTTGGGTATTTTAAACGTTGAATTTTGAATTGTTATTTAAAAAATTAAAGGAAATTGAAATAGTTTTAGGAGACAATTTTATTGTGGATTCGGTGGGAAATTGTTTCTGGGATGTGGGCTCGGATACGTTTGCTGTGGCTGCCGTAAAATCCGAGGATTGCCCGTGGCAGCTGTTTGAGTCCTCGAATTTCCATTTCCCGACGAACAACACTTCGTACAATTCATTCTGTAAACTCCATCTTTACCACATCCATGACAAAACAACCTTTGGGGCTTTAAGCATTTGACGAAACTGTGCCCAATATCAAAACAATTTCAACAAATATAACTATCCTGGTTATTCATATTTGGTGGGTTTGGATTAACATTGGAATTTTGTTGCAACGCGTCAATTTGAAAGGAAGAATTTGTATTCTGAAATGGGTTTAAATTTAGTTGAAACGAATAATCATAATATTGATATCCCAGATTAGGAACCGAAAGGTTGCGATTATTGTCCGGAACATAATTTTGTTTTATAGTAGCATTACCAGGAATCATGTTGCCATATTCGACCCCAGGGCCTGATATTTCAGTTACAAATTGTTGAGGTCTACACCATTTGTGAGGAACATAGTTATGACGTTTCCAGGTATCCTCTAGTGCTACGCATCTTCTAACTAAGGTACTAATTGAATCGATATCTTGATCTGCAAGATGGTTCTGCAGGCCTACGTTCATGTTATACCGTAGAATTCTTAGAACTTCGGAATCAGGAATAGAGGTTCGAAGTCTTAACGTTAGTGCCAGGGTATATCGTCATCTGTTCGACGATCCTGAAATCTTTTGATAATAGCAGCCTTAAGTTGCTCCCATGTACACAACTGATTACGCTCAAGGTAACACCAGTACCAATTGGAAGCAGTTCCCTTTAGAAGAGCCCCAAATTGATCCCTCAAATTATTTTCTGATACTTGGTGAGTCCGAGCCAAATGTTCCACTCTAAAGATAAATCTCTCTACCGGTACCCCATCAGTTGCGCCATCGAATTCAAGTTTCCAGCGGTTTTCTATCGTAAGAGGAAAAGTTGTGCTGAGGGTGTGCTGTTAGTAGCGGAATCGTTTGTGGCTGTCCGAATGTTTGACGTTGGTTATTTGCATTTTGAAACGAAAGTGGCGGTATATTATAATCAAACGGTGGGATCGAATTATACTGCGGAATCTGATTTTGGTTGACATTGAGGACATGCCCAGATGCTAGATTTAAATCTTGCATACCAGAGCTCAAGTCATTTATTTGGTTATTATTTCCAGGTCCAGACATTGGATTATTTGTAACCGAATTGTCTAAGTGCTCATTACTAATGACTGAACTATTATTACGTCGAACTGTAGGAATTGATTTCTGTGGGGTAAACGTGACTGTTTGTTTAGATGACTCCGAATCAGTCTCCGAGCTTTCGTCTTCTGAAGACGACACGCCCACTGTAATCACTTCCGTGTTTTCTTCCACAAATATAATGGAGTCATTTAGTGCCTCTTTATTACCAATTGAATTATTAATGTGGGTTTGTAGTAATTGGGCTTGCCGAAGCGCATTCAAGCACTTGGATCGATAACGCTTCGTAGTAACCGATAACCGTTCTAATCTTCGAATTACATGAAGTATTCGTGACATAGTCGGAAAGAAATTTTGGTTATCCAATTCTTCATTCTTTTGCCTAAGAAACCATTCGCGGTGTTCTTGAATTTTTACTAGGCATTTACGAATTTCCCGGTCAGGATTTTTAGAAGCTGCTTTTTGTGCCTTATAAGGTTGAAGAATTGGATTTTTAGTTTCTTTTTCAATTATACTTTTCAAAAGGTTCACAATATCTGATGGACTACCATCAATATTTCTTACTTGACACTCCACTATAAATTCATCGGATGTCAGGTGGTTAATATCAAACGAATTCATATTTAACAAGAAAATTTATTTAATTATAATACGTATAAGAACTTAAACTATAGTTCTATTGTGGAAATATGTACAAGTGAATAATATTTACAAACAATTATTATTTACAGATTATTAAAAAAAATAAAAAAAATAATAAATTCTCGAACGAATTAACCGACCCACAATTTGCACCGTTACTCACCGATATTAAGTAACACGTAAAATTGAATATTTGTACACAATATGAATATTATCCCAAATTTTAAACTCAAACCAAACGAAAAACAATATTTTAATGTAGCACAAAACTTGTAACTGTGAGAACAACACTGTCAAATCTCGTTATATTTTTCACGAAACAATAGAATAAAATTATTTTCAAAAATTTAAATTTGAATTGAATGAATATTGGTTTGTTGCAGAACCATGAACCAAGCCGAACATTATTTAAAAATATCGTTCGTATCAGGTACAAATCCTCAGAAGTCAATACCATGGAAATCAATTCGAAATTACGAAGACAAGAAAGCTTCTGAAAATGTATGCCTCACACGAACACTGTAAAAACCTCTTTGACTGTTCTCCATCAAAATTATATACATTGTCAACAATCCAAGTAACTTATACTTAATCAATCCAAACTGGAGAAAGTAAACAACATGAATTGGAAACATACAATAAAAGAAACCGAATCAAAGAAACTTTTTGAAATCTAAAAGAAATTTCAAGTATGAAAATTTTAAAAATTTGAAAATGCTGTTTCGTCGCTATTTGTTCCTAAATGTATATTCCACCGCGTTTGGATTATAACTCAAATTCGCATTCCGAAACGGAAGAAATGAAATATTTTCCAAAAGCTACAAAACATTACCATCCAGGAAAATCAGAACACTATATAAAATGTTCATACATGAATAACCGTATGTTTGCGCGCCATAATGTTGAGGGACAATTGGAGCTTCATACCCGGGGCTCAGTTCGTGGCATGGGTCGTGAGAATTGCTCTGTCCTCAGCATTAGTTTAGGGATTTGGTCCTGTCCATGGCCCTGCAACAAACCACCAGTCTCCCGGTTTTTATTTACGCATCCCTGGTACCTAAATTAATTTGAACAAATCCAACCAAAAAAATATATGTACAACACTAATGCCGAGTTATTAATATTGCGAATCAACCAAAAAGTGAATATGCCTTTACAAATGTTTTCTTTTTTTTTTTTGGGAACTTACCGGACAAATTCTTTGGTGGTGGACCTCTCTTCTCCCGGTGGCCGACCGCCTGACCGTGCACACTCCGTGCTGGTGGAACCCTCTTCTCTCGTATGCCAAACGCCTTTCGGGTGCTGCCCTCAAGTCAGGTAGCGTGCCTACCTTGGCTTTCCCCAAACTGGAACAGCCACTTCCTCCCCTCCCAAACAATAACACCAGTTTAAATACGTATTTGGTTTTTTTTTTCTTCTGTTTATTGCCTTTAGTTTTTAGTTCCTTTTTTTTCACAACATTTTTTTTAAATTTTTTTTTCCCTTTTGGGTTTAATGTTTTGCCTCAGCTTATTCGTACCGGAATCCCAATAGGCACATTTACTAGATACGGTACTACCGCTTATTGGAACACCCGTATTATATATTTGGGTAATACCAAAGCAACCTTGATTATACAAGCCATAATCTAAAAAACGAAGCTTTTATAAGGGAATTAGAAACGACGAAAAAACCAAAATTTCCATAGTAAAACACATAAAACATATGGGAAATCACTTTTTTTCCTAAGACAAATTTGTAAATGAAAACGTTGCAAATTCTTAATTATGATTTCTGAAATATTTTCATAAATGTTTGAATTTCAACAGATATAAATCTCGTTTAAGTAAATCGATTTTATTTTCTTGTAATAATTGAATTATTTAAAACAAAATATAAAAAAAAGTTCATAACAACAGCGTTCTGGTCAAATTAAAAATAAAGCTTACTACAAATCGTGTGCATTAAGTCAATATACATAGATGGCAGTGGGCAGTAAACATTTTGAAAAATCGTACGAAAAATTGCCACTTGGGGTAATTTGAGTTCAAAAGTTGTAGGAAAAGCAAAACAAATTCAGAAAATATTAAGAACGTGTCATAATTGTGTGATTAAATAATTTTTTTTCGTATTTCTCTGCCAACAATTATAGACATCTAACGTACACTAGTAAAACTAAAGATAAATTTAGCAAGTATTATTTTAATTCGTTAGAGCCAACTTTGATGTATTTTTCAAAATGAAATTTCGAAAAATATATTTTAGAAATAATTTAATTTCAATTTTTTAACTTTTGTATAAATATTTCGTAACATTTTTGCTCTTTTCATTGAAAAACTTGAAGCTAAAAAACACCATTTTTACTATGGCTTCCTATGGAAATCAGTGAAAAGTTATACCACTAAAAAAGCTTCTACAAATACGTCATTATGATTATGGCTCTATACTCTAGAAGGCTCTGGTAAAACGCCAAAAAATAAATTATATCGTGCTTTACATTCATAGCATTAATATTCAATAGTGCCAACGTAAAAGAAATTAAACACAAAAAAATTTGAATAATATGAAAATGTAAATAGACAATACAATTGATCGTGGCGATGAAATCGACATAAAATAAAATAAAAACACAAGAAAAAATAAAAACTGAGCTAAGTAGTACAGGTAAATAAATCACAATACTTCTACAACAATCTATATATATATTTCCAGATAAGACCTAATCCAATTAATTGGAAAAAAGTTACAATCCAAAGAGCCAAGTTCCCGCAGCAGTAATTCAAAATCGATCTTGTCAAAAGCCTTGCAGAAATCAGTGTAAACGACCTGTAGAATGTTACCATTTATTTAGAATGTGTGCATTTGAAATACAGTTTGTAAATAAAACTAAGTTAGTAATGGTTGACCAGGGAAAAATCCATGCTGTCTGGGAGAAATAAAAGTCTAAACATAAAACCACAAATGTTCTTTAACTAGTTTCTCAAATAGTTTTGGTAAAATTGAAATAATACAAATACCTCTATAATTCTCCATATCGCTACTAGACCCAGATTTGAAAATCGGTTTAATAAGAGAGCGTTTCTATATGATAGGAAAGCAACCTTCAGCGAGACTTCGATTAAATATTTAGGAAGGAAATATGGCCAGAAATTTCATTACTCGTTAATTTCAGAAAAATGGGTGGAATGGAATCGAATCCGACACTTTGATTAATATCAAGATTTGACAATTCGGATAAAATAGTATCAACTTCCAGATGAAACACTGACAATTTTGACTTACTTACAACTCTATTCAAATTACAAACATTAAATTTTGAATTATATACACTCTCAAAGAAATCGGCAAACAAATCACAAGTATCCCGCACGTTATCGCAGGAACGATCATTTTAAAACATTATAAAAGGATAACCATTCGATTTTCTTTTGTAATTAACAAAGTGTGAAAATTGATTTGGCTTTGATTTAATCGTTGATTCAAGTTCCAGAATATAACTGCTATAAATAAATCGATTTAGATATACATATTATACTTTTTACGCAATACAACGAGCGAGTTGTAATTAACAACATTAGGACGTAATTTATATTTTTTGTGAGCCTTGTCTTTTCTATTTTTTAAATTTATCAACTCATTATTATACCACAGTTCCTTCTTTGCACATGAAGCTTTCGTCCTATATATAAATCTCTCAATACCTAGGTTAATGATCCGATGGAATTCGCTCAACATATTGTCGATATTATCACAGGTATAAAAAAACGACCAATCATACATATCCAGAAATGCACTTAAGGAACTGTAATCGCCCATTTTCAAATGAAAATTCCATGAGTTCACATTTTCTTCGACCAACTCGCAGCATTCAAATAAAACTGAAATATTCAGCGGAGAGTGAAAAATACTAGACGATCCAGTTAAATCCTCACAAGCAGAAACTGTCACCTTATGATCAAACGGTATAAAAGCCAGATCCGATACGTTGCCACTATTATTCCTAACATTGTTACATTGTTTTAAACCCAATGAAAAAATTTCAGAGATGGAGTTTTCTATCTCGTCGTTCATGTTAATAGGGGTCAAATTGTGATCAACAATCTCCCATACAATATCTGGTATGTTAAAATCTTCAGAAACAAAAAGATGATCCTCCGGCTGAAGCAATGGAATATGGAACAATATTAGATTTCACAGTGTTCGCAATATTTGAACGAATTTGTTTAATCTCTGTTGATAAATTAGAACTTGTACTAAAATCCGTAAAATCTCTCGTTGATGAAGAAAGCTTTAGCCTTCACGGATTTGATGTAGTTTCGTTCTTCATCGGACAGATGGCGTTGGCTCAGCAATTCCTTTGTTTCCCAAAACTTCCATAAGGTCTGCTCTAGACTACATATTTCCATGTTTGGTTGAACATGTAACACGGTCTATGCAAGTCTACATTTGAATTAATGGATAACTGGTTATAATTTCCGCCAATTATCCAACCAAATCTGATATTTTGACCAATAAGAACAATGGGAATTAAATTAATTTTCCCGTCAATCAATGAGTCAATATTCTTGATCAGCAAGAAAGCGGTAAAGATAAACTGAATATTTGACGATAACTCGTTTCGATACTTGTTGATGGTAAATTGGTAGGAATTGTAGATATAATTAACTCAATATGGATTGAATTTTAAAGTTGGTTGCTCCTCGGGAAACACCAGTTTCGCAGTTTAAATGGTTTAGGGTTGCCACAGAAACTTGTGTCTTTAATTGTGGAACTTTGAAACGTTTAGCTCAAGCTTCAGTATTGAACGAATGTCCGAAACCGCAGTCCACTCTACTGATAAACTTGATACAAATTATGTTGCTCTCCAATACAGAGTGGACAGTTAGGTAAGGTGAGGACGTCAAATCAAAACTTCAAAGATTCATCAATTCTAGGGAAGTCATCTTCAAGATTTGTTGTTCTGCCTTTGGTTTAGTTAATTTCAATTATCGTACCGTTTCGTCTACAACATCGTGAATTCGCAAGATTTTTGATGACACACAAATAATATTGCACAAGGAAGCGTCCTGTCTTGGCTGAATAAGCGACTAATGAATACAAATGCAAAGTCAGTAAAAATTATGTAAATGCCATTAAGTCAAAAAATCCTATTCAAACAAAATTTTTAATTAATTACACAGTTTTATAGTATTTTAATTTTTACAACAAGTAATACGACCAATTATTCTGTTCGCATTATGATTTTATTGATTTTCAAACCTCTTGACCTTAATTACATAGAAAAGATTTACGCATAAGATAAAAATAGAATGCCAAAGAAAATCATATTCAACCACCTCTACCCACTAAGTTATACCCACAATATGCGCATCTACACAAATTATATATTAAAATATCAGACGGAATCATAAAAAAAAAACATTAACCTTATGTACCACATGGTTCACCGCGTATACTTAGTCACTCATTCAAAAAAAAATTGTCTCCAATAAAAATACCAAATTTTTTGCCAACTCATTCAATATAATAAATTTTATTAAATTAATTAAATTGATATAAATACCAACAACAAGAACAACAAAAAAAAATCTTAAATCGATTCTTAAATGATTTACTTTATGTACATATTGATATCTCACTGTATAAGACACACGTCTAAATCGAGTAAAATATGATTTTGTGAGATAATGAATGCTGCTGGTGTGCTGGTGCGCCGCGCACGTTGCAAAATTAAAATAATTTTGGCAGAATTATTATATAATACAAAGGGGAGGTGTTTCAATTACAACCTCGTGTTAAATAACACATACACAAAAAAATCGTTATGTGGCGGAAGATTAATTGATTTGTTCACAATACACAAATATAAATTAGACATGTATACCAAATACAGGTAATCGCATAGAGGATTTTCTGCAAAGTCATTTTCGAAATGAAAAGAATTTTAAGATTTGTAATTAATTTTTTAAGTTTTTTTTTTTTATTATTATTTTTCAATTTTGAAAGAAAGTTATAAAATGCTACCTAAAAATCGTGTACATATACAATGTGATGGGTTCAAAGATCTTTCGACTATGATTGATTTCTTCATTAGTTCTGCTCTCAAAAACTATGTGCGATCATTTCTCGTTATCTCTATGGGAAATTTTAATTTATTAGTGAAATTTAATTGTGTATTCGTTATAGGCGTGTTACAAAATGCTGTAATTGAATGTTCATATTGTGTTCTTGCGGTTATTCATACATTTCATTGGTTCATTCTTCGGTCTAAAAAGACCAAAGTATTGAAATCCTGTCAAAAATGAGCAAAAATTTGTTTGATCCAAAACCACTGTTCTCGACGTCTTAAAACCCCCTGAGTCCGAAAAGCAACAACAACAACAAATGTCCGTTCGTCTGGATGTTTGGATGTCTGTACCCATAATATTTCGAGAACAACTTGTCCGATTTGGTTTTAGTTTTCACCAATTTGTTTCTATGGTCAAACCGGATAATTGCAAAGCTTTTGGAAATTGTACGTCAAGAGGGTGCTTGCCATACGAATTGGCCCAAAATTGCCTGGTCTTATAAATATTTACCAATATTGTTTTGTATAATTGGTTTGAATATTGAGTTGGATGCTGAATGTGGGGTAGATTTGAAGGTTAAGTTAGAGGTCAATTTGCGGAGTGAGTTGCAGTTGAGTTGGGGTTGAATTAGGATATAATGAGCAGTTTACTAGTTTTTCATATATGTTTCCTTGAGTTGGGTTCCATTTATGGGTTGAATTGAGGCCGAGTCCGGGTTGAGTTTGGGTTGGATTAGGATTTAGTGAGCAGTTGAGGAGGCATTCTTTGTCAACAGGAGACCCCCCTCTGACCAAAAATGGTTAAAGTTGTTTAGAGTGTTTTTGGGCACAAATTGAAGCCTATCATTTTTAGTTTCTGAAGCAGTGTGACAGTTATTGAAAACGCATGATGGCGGACCAATATGGCGGCTACAAGGCGACGACCACACCTGGGATTGCAGTCTTATCAAGATTATGCTTGCCCAAATCGAACTAAAATTATCGGAAAAACTTATCGCTATTTGGTCTCTGATTAAGAATGCAACATCACTTTTAGCTAAAAATGCTTTGTCTCGTCATTAACCTCAAAATACATTTTTGTGTACTTAACGATCGCTCAAGTCATCACAAACTCATAAAAACAGCTCTTCATATGTTTTTATTTGGTAGATCTACATCTATTCTTATTTGTGACGGAAAACGCACCACGTCGTTCCTAACCTTAAAAGTACCTCAAAATGCAGTTGTCTGTGCCTAACGGTCGTTCAAATCATCATATAATCATGAAAATGGCTTATTATAATTCTTTTTTAACTCTGACCTCATTTTTGACTGAAAACGCATTTTTTTATTTGTAACCTCAAAAAGCGCAAAATTGATATAAGAAATCGTTGAGCTCAACGTTGAACAATCGTTGTCTTCAATCCGCCCTTGAAAAAGTGACTACATATACATTTGAAAAGTAACACATACATTTACTTAAATTAGTTTAGTTGTGTAAAGGTATATTAAAATACATTACAGTCAAAATCGTCCAATTGTTATTTTAATATATTTGTAGCTTGTGGTTATTTATGGTATTGGTACCTCAACTTCTCGAACAAAAAAAAATGTTAACGATGTCGATGAACGTTGGTTGATACGGATAATGAAAATAAACCCCAATGCTGCATGTATGGACGTAGAACATTGAGAAACCCTGGTTTACTTGGTAGAACTGTTCCTAGAAAGCCGATTGTATCGAAGAAATATGGAGCTACACGAAAACAATTTGCCAAAAAGAGTACCGTGCCATAAGGATTTAGAATTATGGAAAAACGTGATTTTCAGTTATGAAAGTAAAGATCATATTTACGGAAGTCTTAAAGAAAAAAAATATGCGCGGCCAAGTCAAATTTGATGGTGGTAGTATAATGGTAGGGGATGTATGTCAGATGCTGGTGTGGGGAGTTTTAATTTATAAAGATAAATGTGCTGTCAAACTTGAACTAAGTATTGGACAATTATCATTTCTACCAGGACTATGATCCTAAACATTGCTGTAAAAGTACGAGAATCACTACATATAGAAACTGTTCAAATGTTATAGCTCTTGAACAATTACAAAATCAAATATTCAATCAAAATATTTTTGAAGTGGTTTATTTTTTGAGCATGAAGGAACTTGCTTAGGGAGGACACAATTTTAACGAAGTGATTTTAGATGAATTCGCGACTCCTTTTAAATTTTTATTTTTATTTTCTTATTTACTGGTTATTAGTTAGATAATTTTATAGAAATAAATAAAAAAATATCAATGAAACTACACATAAGAGTTCTAATCTGGGGGCTATTTATGAATTCGATTCAAACGGTAGTGCAAGGTTCGTATTTGATTTAAGTAGGAAACGAACGAATCTGATTCATTCATTTCATATAAAAATCATGTATTTGAGGTAATATCCAGAAGATAATAATACTTGTTGAAATGTATACATGGGCTCACCGTAATCAAGCACTCCGAATCGTGAGAGGCGAGAAGAAAGCCGCATCTCATGTCTCCTGAAATAAAAATATGCCTAACTTCAAATTTTGAGAGAATTAATATCTTATCATTAACTGTTGTTTAGGACGTAATGCAAGTCCACTTTTAAGGGTTACCAAACAGGCTAATTTAGTCACACTTCCACGGGCGGGTGTACTTGAACGATTGTTGAGCACATAGAACTGCTTCTTGAATCAATTTTGGTGTTTTTGAGGTTAAACATAAAAAAATTCATTTTCAGTCAAGATTGAGGTGCGAGGAACAACGTAGTGCGCTTTCAGTCACAAGCAATATTAGATGTAGATCTAGCGAATAAAAATATATAAAAATAAGCTATTTTTAAAATTTTGTGATGACTTGAGTAATCATTAAGTACACAAAACTGCATTTTTAAGAGGTTTTTTAAGGTTAGGGACGATACAAAGCATTTTCAGTCAAAAGTGATGTTGAATTCGTATTCAATGGCCAAAAATACAAAAAGGTAGACTTCCTCATAATGTTCATATAACTTGAGCCTCTTTAAATACAAAAAACTGGTTTTTCGGAGGTTTTTTGAGGTTAGAAATAACACAAAGCTTTTTTAGCCGAAAATGATGTTGGATTCATATCAGCGACCAAAAATACATAGTGATAAGCTTTTCCGATAATTTTAGTTTAACTTGCGCGAGCGTAATCTTGATAAGATTGCAATCTCAGGGGTGGTCGTCGCTTTGTAGCCGCCATATTGCTCCACCATCATGAATTTTCAAAAAATGCCTCACTGCTTCAGAAACTAGAAATGATAGGCTTCAATTTGTGCCCAAAAACATTCTACAAAATTTTAACCATTTTTGGTCAGAGGAGGTCTCCTGTTGACAAAGAATACTTCCTGGCTAAATTAATAGACGCATTGTGCTATGGAAAATCTTAGTTAACACCTTTTTTAATTTGGTTTTCGAATATTTAATTACAATTAATTTAATCTGTATAAGGTAAAGCGGGGGAAGATGCCACACGTAAGGAAAAAATTTAAATAAAAAATACTCAAATACGTGAAACTAAATTTTCATTGTTTGATGATATACAGTAGATAAACATCTATAAAATGTTTATTCCAAGAGCTATGGGTTTATAACCTTGGGATGATCCGCTTCCGACACAGTTTATTGACAAATGGGAGAACGTTAAACTCAATTTGAATGTTTGGAGCACATTCAAATACCTAGACAAATATTATTTCAGAGGAACCACATCCAACTTCACGGATTTTGTGACGCCAGCGAAGCAGCGTCATCAGCTGTCATTTACGGCAAAAGCTACGATGCAAATGGCCATCCACAAATTCGGATAGTTGCCGCAAAGACCAAAGTTGCACCAATTCGTACTGTATCATTACTTAGGCTAGAATTAAACGGGTCGTTGCTTCTAGCACGTCTCTTTTCACAAGTGATAGCTGGTTTCACTGACTACAAACCTGAAATATTCGCTTGGAGTGATTCTGAAATAGTTATCGCTTGGCTGTCCAGTCTTCCTAAGAGATGGAAAACATACGTGGTTGACAGGACGTCTGCAATTCTGGACACATTGCCACGCAAGAATTGGAATCATGTTCGTTTAATTGACAATCCTGCTGATTTGGCATCAAGGGGTATACATCCGGCGGATCTAATAACTAACGAATTTTGGTTTTGTTTTCAGGACCTAACTGGTTAATGAAGAACAAAATTGATTGGCCAACAACAATAGCGGAATACAATCATAGCATAGACATGAATCGCAGAGATCTAGAGCAAAAAAAAGTAGCACTTCAAACAACTATCCAAGAAAATGAATCAATGGAATCCTTATTCATTCGAGTGTCATCCTGATCAAAGTTGAAACTTGTTATTGCCTTTTGCATGAGATGCATTCAGAATTGCCAAAAATCCAAATTGAGAAAGTATGATTTACTCACAACTATCGAATTGCAGGCAGCAGAAATGGTTATCATCAAAGCTGCACACAGGTTCAGTTTTTCTTCTAAAATTACTGAACTACTCAAGCAACATTGCATTAAAGGTAAATCAGCTTTGTCAACACTAGTTTTGGACTTAGAAGGCATATTACGGGTTGGAGGACAACTTGGTAACTCATCAGTAGTTTATAATTCAAAGCATCTTATCAGTTTGTATCATTCCCATATCCTCAGCAAATTAATAGTATCTTATTACCATAAGTATTTCCTACATCCTAGATCCTAGCCCATCCTTACTTTCCTCCCTTTTTAAAAACATTTACTGGATAATTGGGGGCAGTTATCTGACAAAACGGGAATCACAAAGTTATGTCAAGTGTGCGAGATATAGAGCGAAGACGTCAAAACAATTAATGGGCACACTACCTCAAGCACAAGTGCAACAATCAAGGCCATTCACTCATACTGGTATTGATTTTGCAGGTCCAATTACGCTACAATCCAAAATGGACAGAGTTCACAAATCATACATATGCGTTTTTGTCTGCCTTTCTGTTAAGGCAATTCATCTCGAAGTAGTGTCAGATGTTTCTTCGGAGGCATTCATAGCGGCCTTTAAGCTGTTCGTAAGCAGACGTGGTCTTCATGCTAATGTCTATACTACTTTTTACACTTTCTGCCGTAGGCACTTGGCGAAACACACTTAATACACACATTTTTAAATTTTTAAAAACACTTGTTTAAATATTTTCCAAAATTACAAAAGGTTTAAAAAATCACTCGATCGATTTCGGCTTGTTAGGCCCAGGGCCCCTATTCCTGAATACGAATACGATCAAAAATTATCTATATTTTACATTAACTTATTATAGACCACCTTAATTAATTTTTCATCAAAAATCCAAAAAGTTTTTTTTATTTTCCGGCCAAATTTTCGATCTTTTAGATCATCATCTCTAGGCCTTTTCTTTATTTTTTAATGTCTACGCTTTATGTCTACGTGTAAAATTATATACAAAACTTGAAAAATCAGCTGTTCAAAAAATAATTTGTAAACAACAAAAAGTTTGCCTAAAAAAATTCAATGAATCGGACAATTTTTATTACGGAATTTCCAAAAGAACTTATGATGCTTAGTTTTGTATGATATTTGTGTAATTGGCTTGTAGCCTGTTACTGTCCACTTTATAGTTTACGGGATTTTTTGATCTCCATATGTGACACGCTTCTTTGAAAAGTATTTTGTTCTTCTTTTTTTCATAATCTAGTATATGTATTATGTGTAATATTCGGTTGTTTTTTGTTATTTATAACGTCTCTTTTATGTTGGTCAAGACGTTGAGATTTTCTCAAAATTATTCCGATATTCTAATAAATAACCTTACACGATGGCAACAAGTCCAACAACATTTAAATAGCTTTTGGGATAAATATCATAAGGAGTACTTAAACACGTTAAAAAAACTTAAGAAATGGAAGACAGCCACAAAGAATATAGAACGGGATGATTTAGTCATCATTAAAGAAAATTTACCTGCGGTGCATTAGGCTTTGGCGCGGGTTATTGATGTTCACACAGGGAGTGATGGAAAGGTACGTTTAGTAACATTGAAGACACAGAATGTAACACTGAAACGATCGATCCATCAATTGGTTAAACTACCTGTTAATGAATAGCTGAGTACTCCATGGGCGGGAGAATGTTACGATGTCAAAAATCCTGAAATAAAAAAAATATATTTTAGTAATCAATTCAATAATTAATAAAGAATACACATAAATGTTACCTTTGTATTGTTACAACTGATCTATTTAAGTTTAACATTTTACTGATCCACTGTAAAATAAAACAATTTGAATTTATGTACAAAATTGTAAAATATGCTTTGTTGAAGTACGAGTATGTAAAGGGGTTATCCTTGCCACTGATAAATAACATGATTCATTTCAGAACATACACAGTTCCAAAATTATTCATGTTTATAGGGATTAAACTTAAGCCTGATTTTCGTACACGTTATACACTAAAGGAGTCTCCCACTCCGCTGATTCCATTCATGTAATTATTGTATGCCTTCATTTTTCAAACCAACAGATGTTTTCAATGTAGCCTTTATGAATTTTTGCACAATTTCGTCGATCAAATTATGTTCAATTTTCACCTCGTACAATTTATCGAATTCTCAAGAAGATCAAAATACTTCATAATTAACCTATTTACCTATTTAGTTTAGTATTTAAATGAAGTAACCCTTCCTGAGATGAAGCCAATCCTCACGCCATTGACAGTGAGGAAGCAACGAACTACGGGGAGATATTTTCTCCCCGTAGTTCAATATTCATTGATTCGGTTAGATCGGTCCATAGAAATGGATTTTGAATGTAACAGACTGAAAATTGAACCGATGTGTACAAGTATGCTTCCGATTTTAATTGATTTTAGGCCTACATTAGATTTTAGAATGCGTCTGTTCATCCGGCATTCGGGTAAGGCTTAATAAAACACAACAAAAACGGTTAATTTTTATTTTACATTTATTTATAGATTTAATTACATGAATTGGTGTTCGTTTTATAATCGTATATGTCTAATGTGTCGCGACAAATAAAATTATCACCACCAGAACATAGCGCATCATTCCATGTGCCTTCGACAGAAGCAGCAATACAATTTTCCGTTTCTCCGTCTCCTGATGAATTTCTCCAATTAGTCGGTTGCCCGGGCAACCAACTTGTATATATAACTGCTTGTCCCGTCGACATCCAGTAGTACTGACCTTCCGTACCAAGGTCTGTTCCACTCGTCCAATAAACGCTCATCGATTTATTATTTGTTTTATTAAATATTTTTATCAATTTGTTCACGCGTTTCATTTCATCTCCGGTGCCAATATCGATGAGATGCATACCAAGCATAGTACAAAATCGATATGCTTTATACCAACTGTATTGTTCGGGTGCACTAAAATAGTATCTTGTGTTCCCAAATTTAACAAACTCGTCACCTGTGACATCAGCAGCAGCCGCTATCAGTAATATAATTAGCCCTCCAAGTATTGAGTTCATTCTTGAAAAGTTTATATGATAATGAGTTGCAATTGCAAATTATTTTGATATTTATAGGGCTGCTGGTTTGAATATTGTATAGCTTACAAATTAATCAGTGTTTTGCGGTTTGTGAATTTTAGGTGCAGCACTCTTATATTTTATTATCGACGGACATTTATTTTTACTTAGTCCGGAAACTTGATTATATTTGATTTCATTTTCTTGTTTTAATTTCTTTCCCACGTTCGATTTAAAATATGAGATTCAAGATTGTCCGTTTGAGGTGCGTTCGATTAGAAATTAGTACTTTCACTGAACCGCAAATTCTTGGTGGTGTGAAGTTTATGACAAATTGACAAAAAAATCTCACAACAGCCTAGATGTGTGACAGCCATACCCTTTCAGCAAAGATTCGAAAAAATGTGCTTGCAAACCTTTTCAATAATTTTAATGTCAATTATATTGAGGTACAATTTCATTATGTTTACTTAATTAACATTGAACCAATTAAATATTGCTATAGGTGAGGCAATAAGTAAAATAAACAATGAAATGATTGACGTTTTCTATGCGGTTTCCTCGTCAGAATACCCTTTACACAACCTTTTAACGTATGAATATTTGTACCAAATCATTTTTTTTGCCCGACCCTCAGGGGCTGAGATTTTTTTTTTTTTTTTATGAAATTTCCTGCCACAAAAAAATGTGTAGGTGGAGTTGACAGGTAAAAGCACAGATATGTACGCAGATCTGACTACCTATGCAATGATTTCATGCAAATTCGATACAACAACAATTGGAATATTTTTAATGAAATTTAATTCAAAAATCGCTCTAATTCTTAAATTAAATGTTCCAATAGTATACATGGTAGATTGGAACATGGGATTATATTCAAGCTATTACATTTATTTAGTACAAACTGCCGTATCCGTGTTTATTTGCTGCACTCACTTTATTAACATTATATCCACCCAAATTAAAAAGAAAAGCAACCAAAAATGATATTCATCTCCTCCGTTTGGAAATGGCACATGGCTCATTTGATATACTGAACATATGGGTACATATTTTATTTAGTCGCATCTTACAATAAACTCTAGGATTCAGAGGGACCCTATTCTCCAATTCCACATCCATTTTCCACATGTGGAATTCTGTCAAAAATTCATAAAAACGATCGGAAATTGTAATTCCTGTATCCTTAGAATTCGCTACTAATGGAATTTATTCGGTACTAAGGGAATATTTCTGATTTGGTATAAGCAGATGGAAAAATTTCCAAACATGGATTTTAACAAAACATGTTTTGGCAAAACAAATTTTAGATTTGCGTAAACAAAACCAATAACGTACAAACATTATTATGACAAATATGTAAATAAAATCGTTGTTCTTGCTTCGGATAGTTCTAAAACATCTAAAACAAATTAAACCAAAACTATACCAAAGCAATACAACAAATCATGATCAAAATAAACAACATTTTATAAATTTTATATCTCGCTGACAAATCAAACACAAACAATAATCAAAAATAAATTCAACGCACTAAGAAATTTGACAAAATTTCAGAGTGGTGAATAAAAAATTCCGAATGATTCAAGAATAAGGTATTTGGTTTGATGTGGAATATAACTACGTAAGGAAATAGCAAGAGAATTATTAAGTGAATTTTGGCAGAAAAAATTCGAGAACAAGGCCTCCAGAAAACATATTTCACTCAAAATTCCAATAAGAAATTATATTAGCAGTGTAACTAATTCAAGTTAATAGGCCCGATTCTGCCTCCCAAAATTTTATGTTATGTTATGTTATTTTTGTTTTTTCAATACAAATTCATATAGGAAGCGGGGAAATAAAATAACATAACATGAATTTTATCGTTCCAGAATCGGGCCCATATTTTTTTATTTGGTGTAATCTTCTCTGCGGTTAAAAGATATCAAACGTTTCTTGTTACAGGGAAATGTGTTCTAATAAAAATCTTGGGCAAAAATATCATTTGGCACAAATATTCATGAAATCCTACAGAATACCCTGGCTTAGTCAGATCTGCGGACCTACCTCTGCGATTACCTGTCAATGGCCATCAAACTCCATATAAACATTTTTTTGTTGTATAGGGAAATTTGATAAAATAAAAATCTCAGCCCCTGAGGGTTACGCAAAAATATCGTTTGGTACAAATATTCATGAAATCCTGCTGAATAATATGCCAGAGTCAGATATGCATACCTATTTCTACGAATACTTGTTAATTCTCGATATAAGTGGGATTCTACAATGGTTTTCAGATAAAGTGGTGGAATATGGCCAATTAGGAAGGAACGTGGCCATTTGATGTCTAATTTTGATGAAATTCAGCATGCACGATAGAAATGGGAAGGAACTTGTCAATTTCTTATCGGATTTTGATGAAACTTAGTATACACAATAGAAATGGGATTCTAAAATGATTTTTACATAAAGTTCTGGAATATGGTTCTGGAATTAATTAGTGCATTTCCATTATATTCTAGAGAAAAGATATATTACTAATTAAGTAGGTAATTGTTTTATAAATTTGAAATTTGACATAAACAAATCAAATAAACAAATAACATCTACGACTAAAGAAGTTTCACTTCCCCGCGAGCTTGTGTGATGAGGCTCACGAGATTTTTTTTCATTTTTTTTTTTTTTGTTGTCAGAAACTTCATTTTAGTAAATTAATACTCGTTCGGAATGAGTGATTTCTTACAAAACGGCATAGTTGTTTCGTCCAAGTTTGTGATAGGATTAATATTAATTGTTCTTGAAGAAAACTAGAGAAATTATCGTGGGACGGAGAACTCTAGCTTGAGAAGATAATAATACTTAAACTACTTAAAAGTTAGTCTGTTTTATTTGGCAAGAACAGTCAGTGGATTATATACAAAAATTATTGCTTAAACAGCAAAAATATATTTACGATTTTTTGACCTGTGTATAACTTACAATCATAATCGGATTAGAAATATCCGGCTTGTGGTAGTGAACAAATATTTTTTGTTTGATTTTATGTACCGGATTTAGCGGTATTAGAGTACAAATTTTAAATTGCCGTGATCAATTGTGATATTAGGGAAGAGGTCTCCAAATTTGTGAAAAGCCGTGACATATTATGATAGCCCAAAATAACGCCTGCCCAAAATAGCTGAAAATGTTTGTAAAATATAAATGATTGGTTTTGTGATCTTTAACGGATGCTTTCTGGGAAAAGTGTCGTCCGAGAGTCGGATAGAGCCAATTTTTTATAATTATGTACATGCATTTTACTAAATTTTCCGTAATTTTTTTGACTTTTAACGTTGTAGAAATTAATTTTTAATTAGGAAACTTATTACGCAGTTCCATTTTATGTTTACTTTTGATAATGTTACATTACAACTTTATTTTTGGGCGATTTTATTTTATGCGATACAATTTTATTTTGCGGAGGTGTTTTTGTGATTTGTTTTCAAATTTCGAAGTATTGACAGCATGCCGCGCAGATTTGATGTTGTCATAGTCATAGCGGCAAAAGGTGGCTCTATAAAATATTAGAATTTTTATGGTATCATTTTCAGCATTGTTTAAATAGTAATAAAATTTTTTTTTTTCATTAAACATGATGTTTATTTGCGATAAAAATTACTTAATAAAGTATATTGTATAAGGTAAAGCGGGGGAATACGCCAGTGTGGGTTAAACGCATTTAATCCAGCATTGCCCATAACTGTTGCATGTGATGCAAGCCCAGTAGGAATAGCCGGAGTATTATCACATGTCATCCAAGGAGAAGAGAAATCAGTTGCATTCATTTCTCGTTCCCTTTCTGTCGCAGAGAAACTACAGCCAATTGCATCGGGCCACACCTTTGAATGATGGCAAAAGTCCAGCAGAAAATTTGTTCCAGCGGAAACTAAGAATCAAACGCGACGCAATTCGGCCAGCAGAAAATATGAAAAACACGGCAAATGAAAACATCAAAGTCAACCATCAATTAAGCGTGGAAGACAGAATACTCTCTCGTAATTACATCGGTCAGGAAAAATGGTTTCCTGGTATTGTAATGCACAAATTAGGACGTCTTCATTATTTAATAAAGATTGATACAGGATACCAGTTGAAAAGACACATTAGTCCAAGACAACAGCCAAAAGTAACTTTCAAGTTACCAGCCCCAGTAAAAAATCCAGTTTGTTCATACAATCTTCAAGATAAATGGAAACAAGTTCAGACAAATGGAAGCAGCAAAGAATATGTTCCTCGATATCAGGAAACAGTCGACGATAGTAATGCTCCAGTATATGTATACTGCAGATTCTATGTGAATCACTAACAGTCACAGAATTGAGAGATATTTACGAGGGATACCTCTACATAGGGCTGCCAGATTTTTAAAATTAGTTCGCGGGACAAATTATAAACTAAATAAAATAAAAAAATTTAAATATTAACTGCTATTTGCCCGAATCTGACTTCTAATATTTTTTTATGTTATTGTCATTCGACAAAATTTGTTTCAAACGAATTTATTTTAACAATAAAATAAATAATAAATTTAATGAAATTTGAATTAATAATTCTTTAGGTTAGGTTAGGTTTGGGTGGCGGTCCACCAGAACCGGGCATAGACACAAAAAGGTCCTTAGCCATACCACAATTTAAAAATTTTCCTCCAACTCATTGAAACCACTGTGAGCTTGCTATAAAGCGCTGGATACTCCTGACGTCCCTCCCGCTGAGCTCCGCCAGGTCGTTGAAAAGGGGTGCCTCTAGAAAATTCAGTCTGTTTCGTACCAGACGAGGACAGGTGCAAAGAAGATGAAGTACTGTCTCTTCCTCCTCTTCGTCCTTGCAACTGCGACATGTATTACCCAAATACATTCCATTGTATTTGGGTAATAATTCTTTACTTTAATATGGTTTCTACTTAAATCAACGATAATTCAAATATTAAATTAAGATAAAATCACAAAATATCACATTACAAAAAAAAATTATTTGGTGTTACAAAACATTTCATTTCAGTATCAAAAAATGATATATGTACATATGTACTAATTAATATTGAATTAGATTTTTAAATTAATTTCTAAAGATTCTCTGAATTTATGCGTTAACAAACTTAAGCAGCTGAACCATTACACTTTACACAAAAAATTGTAAGATTTTCCATAGACAGGTTACTCGAGGAATTCGATTTTATAAACAATAGATTCAGCTACTGATTTTGAGAGTTCATTGTCTAGAGTATAAAAAGGTAGGGGTCCGTTTCTAGTACAAACTAGCTTATCAAAATATGTGAAAACTATAGAGAAAATGTTTTCAAATTACCATTGTTGGATGCATCGGTGTTAAATGAAAAATATTGTACCGTATTTATTCCGTTTAAAATAAGATTTTTTGTCTCTGGTTGAATGGTTACGCCGAAAATCAATTTGTAAATTCTTTTCGAAAAATTTGTTTATAGCGGGACATAATCCGATCTAGCGGGACGGCGGAACTGATCTTTTCAAGCGGGACAATCCCGCCGAAAGCGGGACGTCTGGCAGCCCTACCTCTACAGTTCCGCTTCGAATCAACATAGGTTCAGAAACATTTAGGATTGATTCTAATATTCGATTCAATCTCAACAATATATGAATTATACGAGAAACGATTTAAAAGTTTAAATTGAGCTCTAAGAGCACTAAATATTTCATAATTTACGACGGATTGATTCAATTGATACCTTTTATGAGCTTTAAATTTCCTTTACATACTTATATCAGCACGCATATCTTTCGAGACCGCTATAAGAAGTCTGCCACCTCTCGCCATCGGTACACGCTCCGAATAACGATCGCGTCTGAATACTTAGTAGTCCGGGGGGAAATATTCTGCAGAATTGTACGAAACGAACCAGTCAGCCATGTTTCCGTGACGCAAATGACATCATAGTAATTTTTCAACACCGATAAATACATTTCATGCGATATTGATGGAATACCGCTAGAATTGTGATAATAAATAAATAACGAGTCAGCTCTAGCAGAAATCGGCATTGCAGGTTGAGCGAAAGGTGCAGACAACGGCACTTTGACAACCCCTACAATCTCATCCAAACTACCTACATGCTCGCGGTATTAACAAGCATTACTTTTACGTGACCATCTGCCCTCCTCCCCCATCAGATATCGTTGTCCTCTTCACTACTCTACTTACATATGCTGGACACTTATCATCCCATGCTTGCAATTTATTAACAAAAATGTTATACATTTAATAAATACATACCTAAATTTCTTAATTCCTAAATAACCTACAAAACATTCACAGTGAAAACATTTTTTTAACTTAGTTGTGAATGCTCTAATTTGTAAATTCCACTATTAAACATTGCAAATTTCTGACTTTTAGAAAATTTTAAATTAGAACTAACCGTTCTCCCAATAGCCGTGTTTTTTTATAAGTCTCGATAGATCTCAATAGATCGCATCCAGATGTTCTCTATTTTTGTGGTTAAACTGCAATTGATTCAGTTTATTTTAATCAAGAATAACATTTTATTCAACAGTTTATCGTTTTTAATTCATTTCCTTGAATTACATAACTTATTAATTGTACATGAAAATCTTGATTTTTATCCAGATATGCTATCGAGACTACAGATTTTCCCTTTTATGAGTAAAGACACAAATTAAAAATTTTTATTTTAGCATGGACGCATACAAAAGTCAATTTTTAGTACATCTATCATACAATAGGAAACTAGTAACTGATTTACATTTAATCTGTTGCTCTATTTTGAAAGACAGAATATGTACGATAAAAGCATTAATTTTATTATTATTTCCTTCCATTATGAAGATACATATTAAAAATGTGTTATTTAATACTTCTTACCGCAATCCGCAACTTTTTTTAGCGAAAAAGAATTGAAAAATCGAAAATGAACCTGTTTATCATTTTTCGTAAAAGTTGCTCAACATTTAAAAAATCATAGTAGCATTTTGAAAGAAAAAAAAAAGTTTTAATGTGTCCGTCTCATTTTTATATATGGATAAAATGTATTCGCACTTTTCCTCATGTATTTATACTTTTGGAATAACAAAATATAATGAAAACAACATGGCGTAGCGTTGTCAAAATAAACATAATTCTTAGTGCTGCGAGTGCCAATATTTTTAAGTGGATGATAGGAGTAGCTACAATTTCCCATTTTTTATTTTTGCAAATATCTGAATAGATCTATCGAGACTTATAAAAAAACACAGCTAATTTCAATTATCGTGTCCTAAAAATATTACAACAAAAAAATAAATTTGAACAAATGTACTAAACAAAAAAAAAAAATTATTCTGCCATCTACCAACGAATCGCTTACAACACTTTCTCATTATTAAGGCAAAATACCAATTAATTTTATTTTCGATACTTTTATTTGAAATTCTTTAATTTTGTATATTTACACATTTCATTTATATAAAATAAATTCAATTTAAATAATTACTTAATAAAACCGATAAACAAATCATTCATTATTCATAACAAAAAGAAAATTTATGAAAAGCAAATTTTAAATTTTTTTGTTTGTATTTTAGGTATTCAGGTTATGTCCCAATTTTGAATCAACAAAATTTAAATTACAGCAACAGTGATACCGCGCGCCAATACTAAGTTGGGGCCAAACTGCCATTGTTAGGGGATTTTGTAGACTAAAAAGTATTATATGTATTTATGTATGTGTTGTGTGTGTTTATATTTATGTTATATAGAGAGAAAGTGGGGTTTTAAGATGTTGGTAATGTTGTTGGTGGCCCCGAAATCGATGGCGATGTTTGTAACGCTTGAGCGGCAATCGCCGGATTAAAGTGAATCCCTTCCAGCGCCTGTGGAGGTAGAGTTGTACTTACGGTAATTGGTGGCATCCCGGGTAATGAAATCGGTGTGGTGACGGATGTACCGCTCGCACCACTTTGAACTTGGGGATACGTCGAGTACGTCTGCATCGGTGGAAATGTCGGGATTGGTGACTGGGTTGCGAGCTGCGCAGCAATTGATGTGGGTGGTGGTAATGCTGATGCCGGATAACTTAATAACGCCGGATTAAATGGTTGGGCTACAGACGTGGCCGGAATACTGCCGGGCATCGATTGCATGTGTGGTTCAAATGGATATGGATTCATTGGTACATAGCCTGCATGATGCGCGTGCAATGTGCCGACATCGGATGAAGGCGGTGCATAATTATGTGATTGTAACGGATAATTTGGAATTGGTGTTGGCGCTGCAACTGAGGTAAACTGGCTTGGCGAATACATTGGTATATCTGCTGCGGCTCCAGTAAACTGCTGCGACTGGGCAAATAATTCACTTGTCGTTGCAATTGGTGGTGCTGTGGGTGGTGCAAATGTTTGCACAAATTCAGGTGCAACGTTTTGACCATTAGCCTGCTGATTACTTAATGAAAGCTTCGAAAGACCGGCGGCCAAATCACTTTCGGAGTTCGCCTCTACGCCCTCCTCCGGCGTTGATGGATGTAAATATTTCGAAAATGTATTAGCTAGTGGGGGCACATATGGTATATTAGGATTAGTTTGTCCTGCCGCTGCTGGGGAAGTGATAATGGCTAAAACAAAAACAAAAATTTGAAATCGTTCAATAATTTACAAATTCTAAAAGTAATAATTACCATTGCCTCCGTAATTTTGCTGGGAATGTGGCAACAAAGGCTAAAATAAAAAAGTCGTTAATCATGGACCAAAGCTATGAGCTCACAAAAGCAACTTACCGTTACCTCTGTAACTGTTGGTGGATCAGGAATTTTATGCCGCTTCTCCTCAGGTAAAATTCGCACCGGAATCCTATGCAAATACCCGTATCCGATACCACAACCTAGACTACCTTCACCGCCCCATTTTGAAAACGGCTTGATTGTGACTTCCCGACAACTGTCGTCATCGATATTGTACACGTAGAGTTTAAGTGGGCGACCCTCATGCGACTCAATCAATGTAAATAGATCTTCACTCTCGTGCAGCACCGAATCGGCACCAATAATATAGTCAGAGAATGATCTAAGACCGGCCGCTTCAGCAGGTGACTGCGGATGCACCTCCAGTATATGCCATACATTCTCACTGGCTCCTTCAAACGAACAAAATCGTATACTAACACCGAGTAGACCTTGGCCACCCCAACTCGAAGTCGGAGTCAATTTTACTTCGCGCACATTCTGAAATTTGCTGCTGTATACCGTGACCCGAATCTCCCGATCGATATTCGATTTGAGCAGTTCCTTCAATGTATCATTATCCTGATCGAGCCGCGTATTTTCTATTGCCACAATAAAATCAAAGAAAGCCTCCAGACCAGCACGGGACCCGGGTGAATTATCCTGAACCTAAGCATAGGAATCCCCCCAAAATACAAAAGTTACACGTCAGCTGACAGCCGCCAACCGTACTACTGGTTGGTATTCACAGTATTCAATCAATATTTACCCGTAATACATGATATCCTTCGGTTCCACCACCGGGCACCGAAACACTATGGGATGATCCCATTGCACTAATATTTTATTGTAAACCAAATTAATTAAATGTATGCGAAAGCAATTTTCAAAGTCGGAACAATACAGAAAAATTCCAAAAAAAACTTTTCTCGTCTTATTTGACAAACTATAATATGAGCCCACTGAACTTAATTTTGAGTTGTCATTTTTGATTCGACTGGAATATGCGCGAAAGCCATCTATGAATCAATAGTCGAACTATTCTAATTTTTTTAAATTTTTAACGAATATTTAATTTTTTCGCTAAGTAGAGTCGCAATATAGATCTTGTAGTGTTAACATCTTTATTAAGTTGGTGGTCCCGGGTACTGCGCATTTTCGTATAAGGCCCGTTATATCGTATAACTGAGCGAGGGTATCACAATATACAACTTAATAAAATAGATAGTGGTTCTGGGTACTGCATTTTTATATGTATAAGGACCATAATATCTGTGCTAATCGGAGGTATCACAAAGTGCGACTCAGTGAAAGTAAATAATTAGACTTGGGACGGGAGTCGACCTAAGCAAACGAAAATAACAACAACAACAACAATTTTTTCGCTAACGGTTTATTTCAATTTTCGGCAATTATTTATCAATGGCAATTTGCACAATTTATTACTGACAATTTGCTAATGTAATGATAATTTGCACCGGTATCAATGACAATTCAACTAAATTAGCGACAATTTGCTAAATCAATGACAATTTCGCACCGCTCGTGCGGTGGTCTGAAACGCCAAATTGATTTCTTGTGCTTCTTTGCTATGTTTGGAGGATTTATACTTATTAATATCCATAATTAACACGACCACACAATATAAAAATAATTAGAAATTGAGTTGAATGATAATATAAAACCAGTGAATTGTGTGATACATAGTTTAAACTTCGTTTTTTCTATCAGTTGACTCCCGCTGCTAACATCTTTGCAGACCTGAATCCGCTCAATATACTTGTGTACCGATTTGAGAAGTGCGAATGATGGGGTAAAAAGGAAGTGTATTCTTTACTTACGTTTGAGGTTATGATATCTCTACACATCGCTGTAGGTACAATGTTTTCTAAATTTGACATAAGAAATGAGCTTATTGGGGTTTAAATGATTGATATTTAGTTAAAGGGTGGCTTATCCATCTCCTTCAAGGTTTCTAAAGGCTGTCCACAATGTGGAGTTCTTTCTCCTCTACACTCTACTGTAGCTTTTGCTACTTTTGGTCATAGACGAGCTACTTGTTAAACTGCAGCATTCTGGCTTCATTGTCCAAAGCTTTGCTAAAACGCTGAAGATCTAATTATCACAGTTTCAGGTAAATACCTGAACGTTTTATTCGACTTAATGCAACAGGCCCTACTTATAGTAGAATCATGATTTATTGATAAGGACTGTCATGTTAACCCAGCTAAGACTAATATCTGGTTGTCGTGTAGAAAAGTGTCGAAATATTGAAGAACTTGTGGGATATGTGTCGATACGAGGATGACTATGCGTGTTCTCTCGATTAACACTCCACTAAATTCGCAAAATGTTATATTTATACACGTGCGTGTAGCAACCAATAATTAATGTACACCGATTGATATTTTATTAATTCGTATTTTATTCACTAATAGACTAATGTATGTTTAATCGATTTATTTAATTACATAAAGAATATTACACTTCGGATGATGCGATGATTGTTGATTTTGTTAGGTCGTCAACTTTATTTTTCTTCTCGTGGTTTTTACGTCGAGCGTGTTTGACTTCCGATTTTAAACTTTTTATTTTTTAGACTTCCGTCGTTTTAGAATACCGTGATTTTATCAACCCAGTAGACCATGAAAAGGTGATGTCGTTTTTACTGATGACTTGCCTTGCCAGTAGGGTTGCCGCCACAAACTAACGGTTTGTTCCCTGTCTTTTTGGGAAACCGACACTCAGTGATAAGAACCTTGATTGACAAGGCGAAAACGTAACAATTGGTGAAAGCTGTGGGATTATGAATAATAAAATAAGGAAAATGATTCTCTCCGAATTAAGAGTTCCAGAGTTAAAGAAGGAATTAAAGAAATGGGGTTTGTCTACTGATGGTGCGTGCTAAAGCAGCTTTATAAATGTGACTACGTGATGCCATAGAGAGAGAAGCGGTTAAACGCTGACCATCATGATTTTTACGTGCAAGTAACGGATGCGGCAACCGTAGAGAAGGCCCTAGTTCCATCGTCATTCTTGATAGGAGCTATTTATGCTAAAGGCCTTTATTGTCCTTTAGTTGCTTTCTAAAGGGAATAATTATTGTCCTTGTTGCCAGAAAGGCCGGCTATCGGAATTTCTTTGATAAGCATTTTCAATTTGTTGCTTAAATAATTAAGTCGTGATTTGCTTTGTGGTACTAGTTCCTCTGACAGATTTTTTGCGCTTTACGTTTTTCTCAACTAGGCCTCTTACTTCTATTGGATAGTTCATTTGATTTTCCGTTTGGTTTCGAGTAGGAGGAATAGTAGTACTTTGCCACGCTTCTTGTAATATACTGTTGTTAAGCGGCTCTAATTGGCCATCAAGTTGTCCCAGAGTTTTAGTTGGTACTTGCAATTCAGTATTGCCTTCGACTTAGTTCCGGAAGAGATCCCAGTTTGTATTTTCATTTGTTAACCTAGGCAAATTTTCTTGTTTGATAATGGTATCACTGACTATCATTATGAATGTCGTGTGGTCAGACGAAATTTTTTCACTGTTTTTGAGTAGCACGTAGTTTTTAGGTATCCCTTTTGTTACAAAGAAATCTATCATTCATCATGTTGGTTTTACCTCCAAGCGGGAACTCGTAGTCGTAGTAAGCCCGTCCAGCTGTTAATAGCATCTTACCCTTAAGGGTTGTTAGTCTTGATCCCCAATATATATTTTTAGCATTAAAATCGCCTCCAATTATGAAGTTGAAACCGAGCAATTTGAGTAACGTAACATAGTGTGACGATTATGCCTAACATTAAACATGTCCACATCAGTATTGTGGTTAGTCTGGTGGATAGAGCCGCAGCTACATAACATAGAGTAGTAAAGATCGATGGTTCGATCTCCCCTTATAATTTTTATTACGGATATTTCATAAATCGACGACCAAAGTTGATGCGATGATTCGCAAATGCAGAATGACCATTATTCAGCAAAACATCAAGTTTCGGGACGCAAGGCGTTTACAAGAACAAATAAAGGAGGAATATGAAGAAGGGCGTGGAACGAGAGAGAGAGAGAGCAAATTGCAATGATTACGTCATAGAATTATCTCGAATAAATAGACGGATACTTGGACAATTTTGATGCAACAACACAATATGGAAAGTTCGAGAGTTTATTGAACAAACAAGTGAAGAAATGGTAATATGTAAAGTGAAATAATGAACTAATGAAAATAATGAAGCTTTAAAATTAAAAGAGCAAAAAGTGCTGGAAACAATTATATTAATTTAATGCCGAATAAATTGTGCAGTGATAATAAATTAATCGGTGTTTTATTGCAAAATTCAATACGAATCCTGAAAAGAGCGCGAAATTCGTTTGGAGGTGGTGCCTTTTCTTTAATTTTGTAGGTTGGTAATTTTGCTAATTTTAATTTAATTCACCTGATTTTGAAGTTAGATTTGAAGCTAAAATTTTTGTAGAAGATTCTGCCTTTTTTCTTTTGCAGGTATTTTTTCCTGTCCTTTTTAGGATCCGGTCAGTTTCTTCCATTAATCCTTTATCGTCAGTGTGGAACTCTGAAGCATCCTATTCCTCAGGATCCTTTGTTTGTAAAATATTTGTCTAGTTAATTACCTCCAAACCAAAACTCTTACGTCATTTCTCCTTCATTATGCTCAAACGGGCACCAACATTTTAATGTCACTTAAAATTATTGTGTACGTTTTAAAAATAATGAAGGAGTTTTGAAGGTAATGATGTGTGTAAGGCCACTTTTAAAATTAAAATCTTTATATCATTTTTTTAGAGAGAATCTACGAATCAATTACAAAGAAAGAAGTAATCCACACTGCTAAAAATATATAAAAGGATTAAAAACGTAATTAATAAAAAATATTTAAATGAAAAGTCACGTGAAAAATATGTATTTTCTTTTTCTTTCTTTCTTTCGCTGGCGCTACATCCCATGGAGGGATTTGGCCGCTTCATATTGAAGTTTCGTAATCATATTTTAATGGATAATGAGTGATTAATTCATTGATCCTACATTAACCAGCCGTGATTTTTTCATCACCCGCCGGGAATCGAACCCGGGACCTCCGGGGCTTAAAGCAAGCATGCTAACAACTGTGCCACCGGGGCGGCAAACTTGTGCTACTAAAAAAAATCTTGAAAAGTACTGTTAGTTTCCTCTTTCAAAATAATTATTCGTTGTTATTATACTTTTATTATACAGATACTAATTCCTCTCTCTTCTCATCGCAAATATTCTTTGCGAAAAATTACAAAAAAAAAAATTTGTGGCTACCCCATAACATTCCAAAGTTTTGTAGTTACAATTTACGGCTCATTGGTAAAATCAATAACGAACCGACAATTATGCGGTATATTGGGTCCGCTTGTTACGTCAAAAAAAAAAAACATTCGGGGACAAAAAATTACGCTAAAAAACCATGAGGCACGCGCATCTAAAATAAAAAGACATAAATGTTCATTTACTTAAATTAAATATTTTATTTATTTGTCTAAACTGTATTACAAGACTTTAATTAATGTAATGTAAACATTGTTTGTTTTAAACTAAAATCGGTGTGAATAAATTGAGTTTCCTGTAAAGTAGCCCCAAAATTACCCGTTGCATGATTACCCGACGTGATTTTTGGATAACCTAAAACACAAAACACGCGTGTAAAGGTGAATCTCGATATAACACTAATCAACGGAGTATATTCTCAGCACAAGCAATATTGCCAGCAAATATAAACGGCTTACAATTCAAATTCATCGGGAATAAATCAGTACCAAGACGGTGCTACAATCGACACACGCAACCACCGCGGGATTTAACACGCCTTACCCAACTATATACTTCAGTTTCATTTTTCTTCTCGCTTCTCCAACAAGGGAGAACTTGTATTATATAAATTTAAATAATAGATAACGTAAACTTAATTTGGTGTAACAGAGTGCGGGCGCCAAGGGTAAGTAACTTTCATTGTTTATTTTATTTAGTGGTGTGCGACATTAGCCAACAATTTTTTTGTTTGAGATCATTATCCACAACGCGTAATTGTCGTTAACTCGTTAATAAAAACCAAGCATATATACAAAATTTTATTCTCCCACCTCGTTTAAACTATTTCTAGCGGCGCGTTTCACAATGAGTGATGATGAAAACGAACCGCAGGTGAAACCTACAACGGTCGGAACAACCCAAGTGTACAAATTGGCAGTGAAATACACGCCATTCAATCATGACGATCCAGAAATTTAGTTCACACAGTTGGAAGCCCAGTTCCAAATAGAGGGCATCTCGGCCGATGCTACCAAATATGGCCAACTCATCGCAGCTCTCGACCCACACACGGTTAAATGCGGAAGTGATCAAATCCTTGCACCTCCCAAGGTTAACAAATATGAAACTTAAAAAAAAATTAATTATTGAACTCGATTGAAATTAAACTTGATTGTTTACTATTCGGACTGCAACTGGGCGACAAAAAACCATTGCAGCTTTTACGAGAGATGGAAGCGTTGTCTATTAATCAAGTAACCGAACCAGTATTGCGAAATTTATGGCTACATCGGCTTCCAAGACTCGCTCAGGAAATCTTATCCTGCATATGGACGACTCAAACCTACAAAAGTTAGCAAATGCTGCCGACAAAATAATCGACGTGCAGAAACCAGCCTGTATAAATAACTTAAAGGCTTCGACAAACGAAATACAGGAAACACAATCAAAAAATTTAGCAGCTCAATCAACATCCTTTCACAACGAGTGGGGGAACTGTTCGGTCGATTCGGTAAATCTGGAGACTAATTAACTCGTGGACGATCTCAAAGTCTTAACTTCGCTAACTCCTCTCGTCAACGCAGTAGTTCGCGTTCAAAGGAACAGGTCACGAAACATCCAAATTGCTGGTATCATTACAAATACGGCAGCCATACCAGAAAATTTTGTGTCAACCGCCAAGGCGCATCCATTCAAATCCCATCGTATGGCATCACTACGATCAAATACAATACGAGATACTGGAATTATTACAGGAATTCAAAACTGTTACCCGCGGCCGACCAACTTGAACGCGGTAAAGCGCAACTCGCATTGGATCGAGATTACGGGGCAACCCTGTCACGCAAAAGTACCACGTCTAAACGCTAACAAGCTAAAAACCGCTAAGGCTGAAATCGAAGCTTGGGCAGCACAAGGAGTTTGTCGACCCTCTAAAAGTAATTGGGCAAGTTCACTACACATAGCCAAGAAAAAAGACGGTAACAGGGGATTATGCAGTGACTACAGAACTCTAAACTCAATAGCAAAACCCGACCGTTATCCAATTCCATTCGTGATGGATTCGACGAAGATCGACCTCGTTCGTGCCTATATCACCAGGTACCCATCGATGAAAAGATCATCACTCCAATTGGATTGTTCGAATTTACGCGCAAGACAATTGGGTTACGCAACGCGGCCCAAACGTTTCAAAGGCTAATTCACTCGGTGTGTCGAGAATTGGCGTTCGTATTTCCCTATATCGTAATCAACCTGAACAAATGTGAATTCGCCAGAGACAAAATATCCTTTCTCGGATTTCACATCTCAGCAGACGGCATGTTACCCGACAAACAGCGAGTGGAAGCAATTCAGAATTTTCCACGACCAGATACAACCGACGGTATTCTTCGTTTTTTGTGGATGATAAACTATTATCGTATTTTCCTACACAAGGCTGCACACTACCAGACAATTCTGTACGACTTCATCAAAGGACGGAAATAAAAGGAGAAGTCACCGATAAATTGGACCAATGAATCAATTAAGGCGTTCCATTAATGAACTCAGCTGACTTATCCCGTTCCAAACGCTAAATTCACTATCCTCGTCGACGCATTAAACACAGCAATGGGATCGTTACTGCAACAATTTACTAAAAAAGGTTCGCAACCACTGTTCTTTCATTCGCGAAAGCTAAGCGATACCGAAACTCGCTACAGCACATACGACAGAGAATTATTAGTCGCCTATTCGGCTATAAAACATTTCAAAAATTTTGCGAGAGTCGAGAATTCATTCTATTCTCAGATCATAAGCCGCTAACGTCCGCACTTCGGCAAAATCCTCAAACGGCATCACAAAGGCCAAGGCAACGACGCCACTTGGATTTCATTGCAGAATACACATCAGACATTCGTCACATCCCCGGAGACAACAATGTTGTCACAGACACGTTATCACGTATCGACCAAATCCACCTCGGAAGCAGCATTGACTCATGGAAACAAATACGTCTTTAAAGTTCGAGAAAATTCCATTATTCGGAATAAACAAGGAAATCTTATGTGACGTTTCAACCGGCACACAACGTCCGTTCATTCCCAAGCCATTCCGTCGACAGGTACATGAATCTTTCCATAATGTTTCTCACCACGTGCAGAGCGAAATTGTAAATAACTCACCGACCAGCAAACGATTCGACGAAATCCGCATCGATATTGTCGGACCTCTACCACCTTCAGAAGGTAATTTATACTGCCTATATCTATAATCGACCGCTACACCCGCTGGGCCTGTGGCCACTCCGATCGCGGATATCAAAACGGACACTATAGCGGAGGCACTAATCAAAACATGGATAAGCCGATTCGGCATACCATCTATCATTATGACCGATAGAGGTGCACATTTCGAGTCAACCCTGTTCAACGAGCTCTCAAAATCTCTGGGATTCCATCGCAAACGGAGCATAACCTACAATCCGGCGTGCAACGGTATCATATAACGTTGGCACCGAAGCTGATAAGCAATGGACAAAATCTCTATCCATAATACTGCTCGATTTAAGAACAACCTTTCGAGAAGACACCCAAAGCACAGCAGCTGAACTCGTCTATGAAGAAACTATACGACTGCCAGCGGACTTTATTCAAATCGGAAAATACATACCGCAATCCGAATTCATCACACAACTACGCAATCAATTCACAGACATAAAACCCGCTTGGCGTCGCGAAATGCACAAGAACAAATCTTCGTCTTTAAGGAATTGGCAACATGTTAATATGTGTTAGTATGAACAGATGCAGTCCGGCAGTCACTACCCACCATATGAGGGACTATTCCCAGTAATCAAACGTAGCGCGAAAAGTAATTTACTGTACTGATCACCTTACAAACCAAATTGTGCTCAACACCCAACACATTCAACACCACCCACCAATGCCGAACAACCGATTAAAAAATCGGAAAAGCGAGTATAACCTTCAACCTCGCGGATCAACCAAAGTCAAGAATGCGCCGTTCCATCGTCAAACTGGTTCGGTTCCGCTAATTATTTTATCTTTCACCAGTTCACTGGGGATGGATTAGTGTGGTGACCCCAAAACATTCCAAAATTTTGTAATTACAATTTATGGTTCATTGGTAAAATCAATAACAAACCGACAATTACGCGGCATATTGGGTTAGCCTATTACGTCAAAAAATATAACATTCGGGTCAGAAAGTTACGCTAGAAACCACGAGGCAAGCACATCTAAAATAAAAAGACATAAATGTTCATTTACTTAAATTACATATTTTATTATTAATTTTATTTATTTGTCTAAATTGAATTACAAGACTTTAATTATTGTAATGTAAACATTGTTTGTTTTAAACTAAAATCGGTATGAATAAATTGAGTTTCCTGTAAAGTAGCCCCAAAATTACCCGTTGCGCTAAACGCGTGGTTAAAGTGGTGTAATGGCCTATGTCAACATACGTTGAGCCACAAAATATCCACACGTCTAATCAAATGACCCGCAATGTATAGCCTGCGATCGAATTCTTCAGTAAATGCGCTGAATAAGGTAAAAACATTTATCATTCTCATAACGAAATAAAAAAGGTAAATATGACTGTTTTTCGTGGTTCATTCAAATATTTCTATGCAACACAAAACAATGCTAATTTGGTACTTGTACCAACATTTTAATTACGCATTAAACCAAATGTAGTAAATACATACAAGAGCGTAACGCGCTATATACCTACTCAAAAATTCAATCAGCCAACCCTAAAATTTAATTCGTCTCTCGATTTTCTCCTATATATTCGTTAATTTCATTTCTCTCGGTTCCCCCTCAACATTTTGCATGATAAAAACAAACAAAATTGTACCAAAGAGCAGTGGAAGTAGTCAATCGGGTAGTATACAAATAGCGACGAGTGTGTAAAGACGTAAATAAATAAAAAATTGTAGTGAATTAAATAAATTTGTATTTTTCACTTTTTTGTGTTTTCAATTGAGTCAATGAAAAAAGTGTTCTAAATGTTGTTTTTATTGAATTTTATTAATTTACAACAAGAGCTAGTTTCTTAAGTGATTTATTATTATTTATAAGATTTATGTGTGCATAATAAGAGTGTTCGTATATGTGTGTGGTTTAGTTATAATTATTTCTGGAAAACACAGAAAATAAACAAATTCTAGTGTGTTATCATTTATTATTGTTGTTATTACTACTACCACTACTACTACTACTACTACTACGACTAATAATTTGATAAGAAAATAAAAAAATGGCAGATCAGAATGAAAAATTATTAATGGAATTACTAAAACAAAGTGGGAATAGTGATTGTGCTGATTGTGGTAGTAAATGTAAGAAGAAATTTGATAAAATTTTGTTTTTATTTTGTACACGGTAAATGTTAGAAGAAAAAAATTTTTATTTTATTTTTATAATTAAGATTACTACGCGATGACAGTCCAAACTTTGTGGGGGGCGGCTCACAAACACATTTTTTTATATATATACATATATACAAACATACAAAATAAACACTCATACAAAAACAAAACCAAAACCTTCTTTACACACACACACACATAGTCAAACAAAATCAAAACAATTTCATTTTTGTTTTGGTTTTTTTGTTTTGTTTTTTTACAATCAAAATATTAACACACATACACATACACACATATTCATTGAAGTTTTTGTTGTTGTTGTTATTGGGTTTTACGTTTCGATTTAATTCAAATAAAAATACGAATTATGAATGGGTTGGATCTAGGAGTGTAGTGTTTTTGAAGATATGCGAGGTTAATCGTGTAGTAATATTAAATGTTTGAGAAATTTATCTGTCTGAAGTAAATAATTTATTGTTTAGTTATTGAAGATTTAATGAAACAGTTAGAAGAGGTTTTCAAATTTTGTAAAGTGTCTACAATAAATTTGGTTAAATCATATCGTTTATTGGTATATGTGGATATAGAAATCAATTGCCGAGCCTCCAGCAACGAGTGACACTATATTTTGGAAAACAAGGTTATAATATTATGGTCTGCACGCTCATAACTGTAAGACATATTTCTTTATTGCGCTTTTTTTGTTTGGTTCGTGACATATCAGGTCTCAGCCCTTATATTGCCTTCGATTTGCAATGAATTCTGATATAATTCATATTCGTTATTTCTCTTTCGTTGTTAGTTAGACAAAAAGGAAAGAGTTTTTTGTGGCGAATAATTACCGGTGGTGAAAAGTGGATAATTTACGATAATCCAAAAATGATAAAATATTGGGTAAGTCCAGGAGAACCGACCACCTCAACTGCAAAGCCAAATATTCATCCAAACAAGGGTTTGCTTTGTGTCTGGTGGGGTCAGGAAGGCATAGTTAGTGTACTATGAATTGCTACAACCAGATTAGTCACTGCGAATCGATATAGCGCGCAACTAAAAAAAATAAGCCCAACTTCTGACACAAAAGCGGCCGAAATACGTGTCAAAACGAAATAAGGCCATGCTTTTACATGATAATGCAAGGCCGCATGTAGCAGCGCAAAAAAAAAACAGTTTTGGAACCAGGCTGGGACTGGGAACCATTACCACACCCTTCGTACTCACCGGATATTGCGCCTTCCGATTATGACCTTGTTTGAATTTCTTAAAAAAACACACGAATTTATGCATAGACCTAATATTACCATACGTATTGCCTTGTGTAGACCAAGCATACGCTGATAAAGCACCGCCGAACACATAACATAAAAATACTTGGATTTACATATAATGCAGGCTCGGATATTTAACGTTCTACCAGTGGAAATCCACCTGTGGTGATTTACTCAATGATATACACACACTTGGTAACTTATCACGTCGGGGTCACCATTTTATGGACTCTCTATTTATGCTGGGTATAAAGTTTAGAAGCCACCACTCTATACATTATCCGACTCCAAGGCAACGAATTATCGCACAGCAAGTGAAGTCGCTTGCTGTGCTATAATTCATTGCCTTGGAGTCGGATAGTGTATAGAGTAGTGGCTCCTAAACTTTATACCCAACATAAATAGAGAGCCCATAAAATGGTGACCCCGACGTGATAAGTTACCAAGTGTGTGTGTATTCTTGAGTAAATAGCCAGACACCATTGAAACGTCATCGGGTTAAATTCAATCATGTTATCATCATCATAAGAATGAATTGGATTGAGAGTTGCAGATAAAAGAAAGAAACCGGCGAAACTATTCCACCAGACACGATCGAACGCCATTGGGTATACTAAGCTGCTGATCGGCCTTGCCGAAATTCGTATTGCTTGTCTCAAATCATTTGGTGTGTTTCCAGGTATATTTCGTCAAATGTTATTGGACAATATTAACGGATATGGCGGTTTGTCGCTCTTAGTGCACACCCGTTGAACATTAGATAGGTGAAATCGAAAATGGTTTAGCCAGAAGATTTGCTACAATTTTTAAATTTAATAAATAATATTTATTCAATTAATAAAAATTTCTGGACGGTTTAACCTACACTAGTGTTCTCAATCGAAATTACCTTTTACGTTATTAACTCCATTAAGTAATTTATTTTATATAACATAACGAATAACGATATCTCACGTAACGACACCTATCGTTATGAGTATTATAGTCCAAAATATTAAATTTTTAATAATTTGGAAATATTTATTTTAAAAAAAAAACAGCTTTTGAGATTTCTCTTTTATCGTTGTTAAAATTGAGATCCTTGGTAAAGCTACACCACCATTAAACGATAATAAGTTTAACAAATATAGCCTAAATATGTGATGACTTCACAAAATTCGAAGGCATTCAAAGAAGCTTCTAGGTGATACCTGGGCTACGTTTTTAAATTTAATAAAATTCTTACACAATTTAAATAATAATATCCACCCTCATAAATTTTATTACGAAATGAACCACGCGTATAAAAATTTCATCCCACACGAAATGAAAACCTCAATTTTGAAAAGAAAATTTATAATTTCAAAGTTCGATCAACTTATTTCATCAAGCAAGACGATATAGACGCGACACTTAAAAACTTCGATATGTAGACAAAGAGGTCACCACATTAAACCTGGTTGTGTGTGTTGTCATCGACGAAATTTTTGTTATTGCTTAATCATGTAGACGACGTTGTAAATTTTTTTTTTTTTTTTGGTACTTTGATTCATCATCAAATATCAATTATCACATAACACAGAAACAATAAAAATAATGTCAATCACATACAGAGACACAAACAATTTTTTGGTGTGTCGGGGAAAAAAATTTACGACGATAAAAAATAAATTTTATTTTTATTTTTTTTAACTCAAATGGCGCCTATCTAATATGTATAACGCGCAAATAACAGAAAGTGCATTCCGACAAAAATCGTATGCTCTTATTTTCATATAATAATTCAAAGAGAATACACAAACATATTTTGGGTACCGCCGTCTGGGTCCACTGACATTAAAGGAAAACCTATATTTTGTATGTGTACAGTAGAAAATAAAAAAAAATTCTTTTCTCGTTACACATCGCATTTTTCATTGAATGCATTTTTGTTGTTGTCAAAAACACTGTATAGTAGTATGTATAATACACAAATTTATTTATGTACAATCAAACCTCGTTCTGCGCGCTCTTTAATACTCCCATCAAAAATAATGAATAAAAGCGCATTTGAAAACGAGAGAGACAGAAAGAGAGTGAGAGACTATTAGTCTTATTCATGTTGATTAATTTTATGATGAGGATAGTGCTCGAGAGTGCATTCACCCCTAAATATGTGTATATAGTAAAAATGACAACAACAATAAAAATGAAAACGATGCAGTAATAATGAACGATTGAAAATGCATTCATTATTTAAGATTCATGTGTGTGTATGTGTGTGATGTGTTTGTGTTTATGTTTTTTATATTAATTCTCTATTGAGGAATTTATTTTTTTATACTACGTTCAAAACAGAGAAGAATGTTTGTATATCTTTTGGGACAGAGGTGAAATTGGGGGGAAATTTTAATTTCAGGCATCAAACAAATAAATTTTGAAAATGTAAATCATAAAATTTGGAAACTTGAAATTTGAACCGATAAATCCACTGTTTTTGATCTGATAAAGAAGAACAGAATATTTTATTAGGTGGTATACATCAGTTGGTGGTCTGGTAATCGTTTTAATTATAACATTTAGAAGACCAAACTGTTGGCGAACAAAGTTTTTTCTAAACATTTCCTAAACCCTCTTAATTATTTATTTATTTCATTTTATACATTAATACCAGCCAGTCATCTAAAAAATGTAGTTTCCTAGCTCTAAAATGAAATAAACAAAAAGTAAATATGATATCAATGAAAACTTCCTTCTATTTGAAAGCTTAATTCATGACATTAATGATGGAATATCACCTCTTTTAAAATGTTAGAAAATTATCTGTTAATCAATAATAATAATTAATGTTAATGTTCGTAGCTCGGCTTCGTACTGAATAGTAAAGTCTACTCATCAGGTAGCTACGACCAAACTACAAAAATACAATTCTCGCTTAATACCTCAAGTATCATGCAGAACGTACTGACTTAGCGAATTATATTCACTAAAATCAAAAAAAAACCAAGGAGAAACCTCATTTGTGTGTGTATTTATGCCCACACGAATGATTAAGAAGTTAAACAATTGTTTGTTATTCAAATTGATTTTTCGGCTTTATTATAGACAATATATTAGTAGAAATGACATTCACAGTATTTTAGATTTGGCAAATCAGAAAAATACAGAGGCCAATCACTCGTAATATATCTACTGGCAAAAGTGGAAATATCATTACCCCTCTTTATTTTACCCCAGAGTCATTCAAATATATCGACTCTCAAAAATGAGAACCCTCTTTGAGTTCAATCATGTTCGTAGTTCGGTTTCGTACTTAAAAGTAAGGTCTACTCATCAGGTAGCTACGACCAAACTACAAAATACAATTCTCGCTTAATACATATTAAGCATCAAGCAGAACGTACTGACTTAGCGAATTATATTCACCAAAAATAAAAACCAATGAGAAACCTGATTTGTGTGTGTAATTATGCCCACACAATTGATTAAGAAATTAAACAATTCTCTGTTAATCAAATTGACTTTTCGACTTTATTATAGACAATATATTAGTAATAAGAATAACATTCACAGTATTTTCGATTTGGCAAATTAGAAAAATACAGAGGCAAAGCACCAATAATATATCTACTGACAAAACCAGAAATATCATTACTCATCCTTTACTTTACCCCAAAGTCATACAAATGTATCGACTCTCAAAAATGAGAACCCTTCGTGAGTTCAATTATGTTGGTAGTTCAGTTTCGTACTGAAAAGTAAGTTCTCAGATAGCTACGACCAAACTACAAAAATACAATTCTCGCTTAATACATTAAGTATCAAGCAGAACATACTGAATTAGCGAATTATATTCACTAAAATAAAAAAAAAATCAATTTGACTGACAGACAATTTTTTAACTTCTTAATCATTCGTGTGGGCGTAAATACACACACAAATGAGGTTTGTCCTTGGGTTTTTTTGATTTTAGTGAATAAAATCGCTAAGTCAGTACTTATTGCTTGATACTTAATGTATTAAGCGAGAATTGTATTTTTGTAGTTTGGTGGTATCTACCTGATGAGTAAATTGTATCCTGAAAAAATTACAAGGAACACAATGAGGCTAGTAAAACAAGCATGTGATGCATTGATGCCCAAGAGAAAATACCGATCGGGGAGAAATCCCGTGGTTTATTGGTGGTCTGACGAAATAGCAAACCTCAAGAAGAACTGTCTACGCCTAAAACGCGCACTCACTCGCGTAAAAAGAAGATACGAGTACGTGGCAAAATTGGAATACAAGGAGTACAGACTGGCAAGAAGAGCACTAAAACTAGAAATGAGCAGAAGCAAGTGTCTCAATGGGAAAACTTGAAACGAAATGTCGACACGGAACCCTGGGGCTCGGGTTACAAGATTGTGATGCTCAAACTAGAATCCCAATCGCCCAGCCTTCTCTCCGAAACAAGAAAGCACCAGGCCCAGACTTCCAGTGCCCATGGATGTTTGAAGGTGATAGCTAGATCTCATCCGGAGGCACTTCTAAATATGTACAATCGCTGTCTCGAGGAAGGAGTTTTCCCTAAAGCATGGAAAACCCAGCGGCTGGTTCTCTTAAACAAAAGGAAGAGCGACCCAACCTCTGTGTATACTGGATACAGCAGGAAAACTATTAGAACGACTACTAAAGCCACGGCTCACAACTGCTATTTAAGCTTCAGGAGACTTATCAAATAAGCAATATGGTTTCAGGAAGGGTCGGTCTACTATCGGCGCTGTAGAAGATTTGGTGAGAGCTTTCTTTATAGCAAAACAAGGGAATCACTTTTCACGGAAGCAGTATTACTGGCTACACTGGATGTTAAGAACGCATTTAACTCGGCGAGGTGGGCGGATATGTTATCGGCGCTATCAGACGCTTTCAGACTAGTGCCGCCCACGGGTCTATTCTAGGGCCTGATTTATGGAACGCAACATATGACGGCATCCTGAGAATGGAAATGCCAGATAATACCTTCATGGTTGGGTATCACACAAACGATATTGCAGCAGTAATAGTCGTCCGGGATATAGACGACGCTCAACGCAAGGTCAACCAAGTAATGAGAAGAACTACCTCTCTTCTAACTGGCCATGGTCTGTCTCTAGCAACAGAAAAAACAGAATTAGTTTTGCTTACGAGATGCCAAATTGCAATCGATGTGCTGTTTCAGACAGGCACTCAATATAGATACAGTCCGGCACAGCAATAAAATACCTGGGGGTACATCTGAACACAAAATTTAATTTTAGAGAACAGGTTAAGCGATCCTCAAAAAAGGCGCCGAAAGTAACCTGTGTCCTGAGCAGATTGATGACGAACATCGGGGACCCAATGGCTGGAAAAAGGAGGCTTCCAATATCAGTCACGAACTCCATCCTTTTGTATGGGTGCAAAGTATGAGGAGACACAATTAAAAAGGAAACATACCGTAAAAAAATCGCAGCTGTACAACGTCTTAGGGCACTCAGGATCTGCAGTTCTTACAGCACTGTCTCAGAACCTGCTGTGTTGGCCCTAATGGCGAAGGAAAATAAAACTATATATAACACTATAAATAAGCTACATATATAAGAGCCGCGGAAGGTGGACAAAAACACTAATTAAAACCCTGTCTTCGTGGGTGCATACTGGATAGGAAACAGGGCGAAGTAAATTACTTTTTGACTCAATTCCTCACGGGTCATGGGTAATTTTGCAAATATCTGAAAACGTTGAGCAAGGTGGAAGAATCGTCGCGTATCTATGGCGATGCAGAAATTGATGATGCAGAACACACTTTTTTCACTTGCGACCAGTGGGAAAGGAGACGTGGGCATACGAATATAAAAGACGAAGCATAGAACAGCAATATACGAGACACCATCTTGATGTAATATCAAGATAGTTCCGAGGAGGATTTTCTGTCTGAAGGAGGAGATGTTTTTTTAGTCGGTAGTTCTGCAAGGCAGGAAGGCCGACACATTGTATGTAAATACATTTTCTCACCCCTCATAATAAAAATAAAAAAAATCTGATGAGTAGACTTTTCAGTACGAAGCCGGACGACCAACATAATTGAACTCAAGGAGGGTTCTTATTTTTGAGAGTCGACACATTTGTTTGACTCTGGGGTAAAGTAAAGGAGGGTAATGATGTTTCTACTCTTGCCAGTAGATATATTACGAGTGATTGGCCTCTGTATTTTTCTGATTTACCAAATCGAAAATACTGTGAATGTCATTACTACTAATACATTGTCTATAATAAAGCCGAAAAATCAATTTAACCTCTTTTAAATGTGCACCACGACTACGTCTAACATGGCGCATTTTTTGACGCATATATGCACGAATCTCACCAATAAGTTTATTTGTAATTGGTCAATTTATGTCGGTTTATTAGCATAAACAAGTGACTTTAAATATCCCCACAAGAAATATCCCGATGGTGTAAATACTCTTAAAGCCTTATAAACATACAAATGTTGTATAGGTAGAATATTGGCCGACTTGAATAAAGGCCAAGATGATTTCAATCTTTTTTTCCTCAAAATAGTTATTCCAATTTAGCCATTACCAAATCATGAAACGTAATTTTCAACACAGAACAGGGTATAAATCACGAAGGAGGGTTTCTAACATGGATATATAAGTTTTCCAATTAAGGCGAGTGTTCAAAAGAAACCCAAGAAACTTAAAAGAGTTAACTAGCTCGATATTCAAATCATACAATCCGTATGACAACTAGCAGAGGTACACTTAGAAGCACTATGATATGTTACTTGGGACTGATTAGGATCAGCTGTACTGTCAAACATGTTAAACCACATGAACTTAGTATTTTCACTTAGTATCACGAAATGTTTATCAAACTATTTATGTAAGACCTTTAGGTCAGAATTAGCCATAGAAATCACATCGTTAAATCATCAGCAAATCCAGTAGTGTGCCCATTTAAATTGAGCTTAAAAATAGAATTCGTATAAATTAGAAACATCAAAGGACCTAGCACTACTGATCCTTGCGGCACCCCCATATTCACAGTTCTAAAATCACTAAAACTGTTATTGAATGTAACCATCACTACTTTATCATCTAGGTAGGGAGCAAACCACTTGTTTGAAACACCTCTAAAACCAACATCAAACAGAATAGATATAACAGAAGTTTGGGGTTCACCATATATATATTAAATGCTTTAGAAGCATCAATAAACAAACCAGCACAGATCTTACCATTGTTTAGAGTTTTAGACCATTATGAATAATATCCAAAAAATCTAACATATCCGTTTCAGTACTCTTACCTTAAAGAATAACTCGCTGGAGCGCAATGGGTCGATAGTTACCCTTATCAGTAGCATATTTAAGCCTCTTAGGTACTACTCCCTATTCAAATGAAAGATTGAATATATGAGCAAGAATAGGGCTGATAAATTTAGAAATAGCTTTTAAATTATTACTAATCCTTTCATTATCTAAAGACTTGTTCGTCTCCAACGATTCGATAATAGCTAAAATTTCACCATTAGAAACCGGCGTCATAAAGAATGTTTTCGAACAATAATGACAAAGGGAAGGTCGTGATTTATTGGCTATAAAACTAGAAATTTAGTGCAAAAATTCTTTTGCTGGAGTATGTATCACGTAACCTATAAATACACAAAATCACATAAATATCAGTTGCTAAACTCCAATCAACTCTAACGATATCACTCGAAGCTAAGTTAAAGGCAAATAGAGAACAACACAAATGAGTATCAAAATAAACACAGACTATAAGCAATCATTACAAGCACCAAATAACGTGTAACCGTTTAGATTATGAAGATAATTCATCACTATTGGTCCAAGTTTCACTCAAAAATATATGTAAATGATGCGGTTTATTCTTATACTCATTAACATTGGCTACCAAAACATCAAAATTCCTACGAATTGTTTAATTGTTTTTATTCTTAATCAATGCATTGATTGTAAAATCAAATCAATAATGAAAATATCGTATTTGATGTATCGGAGAATTTTCGCAATATGTGAAGTTAACGCAGAATTTTAACGCTTAAAACCGTATTTAATATTATGCGAAGGTAACCCATCCATGTTGAGGTTTCGTAACAAAAAATTTTTACAGGTTGGGCTGTTAACCCAACGCCAACCTTCTGTAGAAGGACCACAGCCCTCACACTTTAGCCTACTCCTTTAACAGAGTAGTTTCTAGTGGCGAAGAGGCAGTGTGAGCATTTGCTGAAGATGGTATCTGCAACGAAATGCTCAAGTATGGCGGCGATTATCTGTTCTGCCGCATGTTTGAGCTAATAGCAACAATTTGGTCTAGAGAAGAAATCCCAGTAGAGTGGAAGACGACTCTTATATGTCCACTTCATAAAAAGGGAGATCGATTGAACTGTAACAACTACCGCGGTATAGCTTTGCTTAACACAGGCTACAAGGTTTTGGCCAACGTAGTCGCAGCAAAGTTATCAACTTATAGCGAGAGGATCTTGGGTGATTATCAATGTGGTTTTCGACCAAATAGATCAACGACCGATCAAACTTTTACGCTGAGGATTTTGCTGGAGAAATGCTATGAAAAGGACATCCCTGTACACAGTCTATTCATAGACTTTCAACAGCCGTACGACAGCATTAAGAGGAATACGTTATGGAACGTATTGTCCTACCTGGGCATACCGTCAAAATTGGTTTCAATGTGCCAGCTTTTAATGAATGGCTCAATATGTAAGGTGCTAATAGAAGGCAAAATTTCGGATGCCTTCGAGATAACATCTGGAGTGCTGCAAGGAGACCCAATAGCTCAAACTCTATTCAATCTATCATTAGAGTATGTCATTCGTCAGCTTAATATAGTGCAGCGTAGCTGCCTGTATTATAAATCAACCCAGCTCGCAACATCATCATCTCTCTGAAAGAGGTCCTCATCCCATTGGAATTAACAGCCCAACAAATAGGCCTTCAGATCAATGAAGCGGAGACCAAATACATGGTGACCGCGAGAAGGCAGACTCGTGGGGACTTCATTTCAGGAGATACTCAATATGAAAAGGTGAATGAGTCTAAATACCTAGGATCACTGATCACTGAGCAAAACTCCGTTTCTGTAGACATTTCATCGAGGATCACAGCAGGCTACCGAGCATTTTACGCCAATATCAAAATTTTCAAGTCTCCTCATATATCGCCAAAAATAAAATTGGACATCTACAAGGCGCTGATAAGACCAGTTATCACCTTCGGTTGCGAGTCTTGGACACTAACAGCGCGAAACATCCAGAAAATCGCGGATACAAATTTGCTACTTACCAATTCATGTGAGTAGAAACTCAATGAAACGAAAATTTGAATAACACATATAAAAACATCTATTGTGAGTAGTTTGCGCACATGAATGGAATACAGCTGTTAAATACCAAAATTACATAAATATTCAATAAACATAAACAATTAATAAAATTTTAATCATCACTGATATGTTTATGAATCAAGGAGAATAAAATATAAATTAAAGATTTAAACGCAAACCGTGTTGTGAGGCATGACCTTTGCATGTAGGGTGTCTATGCTTATGTCTATATGCTTTAAAGTAAAAGTATAAATCTTGCTTAATCAAAAGCAGCGTAAGGTTCATTTAAATTAAGTCGTTACATTAACTGACAAATTGTACCAAGTTACATTCAAATCGAATCTGTGGCATAAATAAACTTGATCGTATGTTTGTGATTTAGGATAGTTTGATTATTTCATATTGTAGTCGCGAAAAAATCTTCCCGTTTCCTTTTTTCTTGTCAATAAACTGCGGCAATGTTTTATAAAGAGTGTCGTCGATCCTTGTGTAAGGAATTTTGTCCTACTAAAGGCTGTTTAGCCATTATCGAGATATAAATAATAACACAATTTTTCAGGGAATATGGGACATGGCACCTCCCTGAGGGGTTCCTCTAATCATTCGCCTGTTAATGGTGGAATTCTCCAGCTCTGATCTAACAATCCTGCTTATAAATATGATTACGGCTACTGAAAGGTCTCTCAATTTGAGCCTAATAAGATTCGTAGTAAGGGCTCCAAATTTGACTACAGTATTCCAGACAACTAAGCACTAAGCTTTTAAATATTGTAATAAAAACGTTGGGATCACGAAATTTTTTACCACGTCTAAAAATAAACCCAAGTAGTTAATGTGCTTTTACACAGACATCCGCTATACGGAGATTAAATTTGAGCTTAAAATCAAATATAACACCCAGTTCAATAATTTCGTCTTAATTGATTAGCCTTCGACCACAATGTAAGATTTTGGAAATCAGACTGAAGAATTACACCTCGTAATTGAAGAGATTCTTTCTCTTGAAGAAATCTTTATTAGATCCCTCAAAAATTCTCTTACCTCCACTACACATAAAACTTGGGCTGATGAAGCAATACATATGTGAAATTGTGAAGGCATTAGATAAAGAATGTCAATATTTCCAATAAATAGCACAACAATTTCCAAAACTGATGGAGGCTAAAATTAAAGAAGATACATTTAACGGACCTCAAATACGAAAACTATTTCAAGACAAAAATTTCGTTAAAACCATGCAAAAAAAAAAAAGAGAAAGCTGCCTGGCTCAGTTTTAAAGAAGTTTGTGATAACTTCTTATGAAATACCAGAAGTGAGCATTACAACAAATGTTCCAAAGTTGATAGAAAATTACAGGCAATTGGTAATGTCTTATGAACTTAAAGCTCCATTTTTTGGATTCTCATCTTGATTACTTTCCTGACAATTTAGGCGACTATAGTGAAGAGCAAGTAACACATCAATAAAACTTTACTTGAACACTCGTGATAGATTAATGACCAAAAAGTTGATGAAAAGCAACAAACTGTAACTCAATCTCAAGCCGTGAATTTGTCTTATTTATTTTCTATTTGTAACTTATACTCTCTGAATTTCAGTTTGCTTGTCATAGTTCAAATGTGAGTTTTGCTTTTCGGTTTGAGTAACAGTTTGATTGTCTGAGTTTTAGTGTAAGTTGTGTGTCTGGGGTTTAGTATGAGTTTCTTTATCTGACTTTCTAACAATGGTTTAGTCAAAAGCCATTAGTAACGAATACAGATAAAGGTAAATTACTTTGGAATTTTTTTGGCCATTTTGACCTAAATTTGAGTTTTTTTGCGTTACTGAAGTGTCATAAGTGAATTTGGACTACGGAATCCTTTATTGCGGCTAAAAATACTCCGGAAACGATATATCTGGAGTAAACGGTACAAAAAATAGACTTTGGTATTTTCTTGGGCAATCTTGACCCAAAATTGGGGTTTTGTGGATAACTGGTGGGTGATAGAGCAAAACAGACATCGGATTCGCATTCAGCGCATCAAAATATAAAAGAATTGATATGTTCGGGTTCAGAATTTTTTTTTCGTGTGCCGGTGTTATCAGAGCCAGCACTTTTTTGATATCAAGTGAAGATATTACTTTTAAAATATCTTCTTCGGAAACTAAATCTAAGGAATGACCATTAACATGAAAATTTGATAAGTCAACAAATGACTCTTCAACATAAATGGACTCGAAATGATGAGCAAACAAATTACTAATATCGTTTGCTTCAGTAGCTTCAGCATCTAGTTTCATACATGATGGGTAAATAGATCTAATAGTAAGAGATTGATTATAGCCATAGGTTTATGTAATTGGGGTTTACATATTTTAAATAGTTTGAAGAACACTTGCGGATTTCATATTTAACACGCTTACTAATCCCATAATCACTAGAATATTTAAATTTACGATGTCGATTACGAAATTTCTCGTTTAGACGAATTAATTTAATCAATTTATTGAGTACCAAATTGGAAATATTAAACGAACACCAGAACTATTGCTAGGTTTCAATGGCTAAATTCTATCAATGGCTTGCTCGACTATACAATTTAAAAACGTATATTCCAATCAAGTTACTCAATTTCACGCAATATTTCGCGATAGTCAAGTAATTTTAGATTGGGTGAATTAGCTGCTTGTATCGCAATCATTTCAATAAACATTTTTCAACTCGTATTTAGCGCCCACAGATTCCGTTTCTTACTTATATCCTCAATTTACACTGAAGTGGGTATCGAGGAGAATCTAAAGATTCTCCACTTGAAGTCTCTAAGACTTCTTCCATTTTATCACACAAGAGTATCCAGGACTTTCTTAATTATCTCTCTTGTATATTCTTAGGTCCTTCTTGTAGGAGCCTCACTTGTAGTTTTTGGCTCTATTAAAGTATGGCTTGTAGCCTTTCGATAGGTCCCCAGTTCATATCGGTATTTGCTTTCACCTAGGCCTGACTAATGGGCAAGAAGCGACATAGTGATGCTATCACCTTATCCTCCAGTTCCCTTACTGTCGCTGGAGTTTCTGAAGCCTCGGCGGCAAGAATCCCTCTAATATTATCCCATATTTGTTCCAGTTAGTCCTTCTAGGATTCCTAAAGGTTGTCTGGGAAGTGGAGTGAATATCGAGGCTATAAGTTAAGTATCGGGGGTCAGAAAGGAGTGTTCGTTGCCCGCCCTCTATATCTTAACCATATGAAGGTTGGGTACGAATTTCTGTTTTGTATAATTCTGTTTCACATAATTCTGCAATTAATTTTTTTGCCGCAATAAAATTAATTGCAGAATTAATTTTTTGAAGACTTATAAAATCTTAGGTTTCGTGATGTGTATGGGTGGGGAACTTCCCTCCCGGTACGTGTAGGCTGAAACTAGTCAGAATCTGCAAGTACCTATCTCCGGGCTGACCGCAGTTATATCACCGCGTCTGTATTGAGAAAGTAGGAAAATATTTGAATTGAAAAAAAAATTCAAAATCCAATGGCGTACTATGAAAACTGAAGCAACTTTTCAATGTTCCGTGTTTCTTTACCAAAAACATAAGATCTGATCATTCCAGACTAATTTGAGACAATATTATTTGGTAGTGCGATGTTGGTAGTGCCCTCCAGCTTGGGCAGGCTGCCATCATCAGCATCCACCGGTTGAACAGCTTCGCTCATGTCAATCTCATCCTTTTCCAAATGTATCGACCCCAGTACGAAGTCACTGGACTCACTAACCTTACTGCCCGCAGTCGACGCCCATCATCTTCTTCAGAGGGTCAAGGGGCTCTTTATTGATCACGGCAATGAATAATCTAGAGTCCCCTTTCGTCTCCTCCTGCTTGACAATCTTCCTGGTTGGAAGATTTGGATTGATGGCCTGAATAATTTTCATGACTTCATTCGATTTAACCGGTTCTGATGGTAGTCAAACATGTGCCTTGGCCTGCTATGTATCTCTTCCCTGCTGACTGGTGCAATTTTATAGAGATCCACCGATCTTTGGTCCGAGCACGCAGTTAACTTCACGCGCCCTTGTTACACTGAACAGATTTGGCTTGTTCTTCTTGGTTAAGCCCAAGTGACCTGCCTTACACCTAGGTCACTTATGTCCCCCCGTTCCCCATAGGAAATGAACCGGGAGGCGACAGCAGTTGCAAGTCAAGATTATTCTAAAGTTATTCGAGATTTTGCGAGCATTTAGAGATATTCAATACCATTCGTTTCTCGATATTATCTCAAATTTGCAATGAATTGAATTGAGTTGTAACATGATATTTCAGAATTAGTGATAAATCGGAATTTTCGTAATTCTATATAGAAGATTTGTTTTCCGTTGGATGATGTCTGTATATAATAGATATTAAATATTTTTCGAGATTATTACAGATTTTTGCTATTATCAAGCAATATTATTTTAGAATTCTAAGTTTATTCAACAGTTTCGGGAATATTCGATTTTTTTGTGAATCTACGATACTTCCACGCCGAAACAGTTAAAATTACAAAAGTAAGATGTTTATAATTTTGATACTTTTCAAAAGTCTCTTGAAAGCTTTCAAAAAATGAGAGTAAACAGAATTTATAGAGGGTTGCCACATTATTAGGGACAAATCAATTCTGTTAGGATGTGTTGACTTCTGGCATCTTATGTAATTAACTAATATGTATTTGGTGCTATTACAACAAGTAATTTTAGCTCTGATGCAACGCCTTAAAAACTCTAAAAAAAATTTTTAAATCTGAATATAACGATTTTTAATTAACCGCACACCAACGATCACCACCTTCCAACATTTTTTTATTATTATTTCTAATAATTTTCTTTCCACATACATACATATAAAATAATCTCGACCATCATTAGCTCATAAATCAATAATGAACCTAATAATTTTCCACAATAAAATAAAATGAAAAATTGGAAAATTTTTTAATGGATTTCCTATTTAATTAGTTTCAGCATAATAAACGAATATATACGTTAACATAATGAATAATAAGGAATAGTTTTTTGATTTTTATACCAAAAATCTAATCACTTAAAATTCTCTTTAAAATGGCAAGCAAAGTGTTTAGTGAAAGTATCTAAGTTTATAATTAATTAATTTTATAAAGTAATTTTTAAGTGTTTAATGATAAATTAATTTGTTTAGTCGGCGGTTATTTTATCTAAGATAATTAATTTTTTTTTTGTTTTAAATATTTTAATTTTAATTTCTTCACATCTTTAACGATGAAATCAATGAACTTGACACATAAATTCATAAAACTGTAATTTAAAAATAAATTTATTTATTTTGTTTAGTTGTAAATAAACAAAATATTGGGAGTAAAGTGAATAACAAAAGAGGGCTAATAAGCCCCGCAAGATGTGACTCAGTTGATAAATAAAACTAATAAAATATTTAGAGTAAATAGTGATAAAACTAATTTACAAAAAAATACTATGTTACATAATGGTAATAAAGAAACACGTAATTCCTTTCATGAATTACAACCAAATTAAGATCTATTATTATTATTATTAATTGTAGGGCCATGTGGGCGTTAAGTCCCCTCGTACTGCGACCTAAAAGATCTTTTGTGCATGTCCCTGCTCAATACGCTCTTAATGAACCTAACAATACTGCCAGCCGGTATATGATACATACTATCTGGGCTCATTACTCTCCCTCTTAGATGTTGTAGTCTTTTGGCGGAAAATGGCTGGGCAATAGCAAAACACATGTTCCGCTTCCAGGTCGCAGGAGCGGCATCCGTCTATCATACTTAGGCCCATTTTCTTAAGGTGATACCACTGAGCATAATACTAGAGGAATAATTTGTATGAACGACAAATGTCCATTAAAAATAAAAATCGATTTTTCCTCGATTTGAATTTTGAACTAGACGAGACTATTATATAAATTTCTGATATTTTGTAATGCCTCTTTTCAATCTTTCATATTTTATATACAAAAATTAAAAGGAGAAATTTAAAGGCGTTACCAAATTTTACGCTGAAAACAAAGAATTAAAAATATACACAACCGCAAATTTATGAATGAACTGACAATGTTGTTAATTTTCTTTAAAAATAAAACAAACTACCATTTTACAGTGTTGGTATTATTTTTATTTGTTTGTTTAGAAATATAAATTTATGAAACTGCAAACAACAAAATATTGGGAAATCGCATTTTAGGTTTTAGGTAAGAATTTTTAAATATTTTGAATTAAGTATTGCATATAAGTTAAAGTTTATAACTCGATTTTACATACGAGTATATATATACATACATTATTTGTTAAATAAAACAGAATAACAATCAATTTATTTTAGTATAAAGTTTTATTTGAAATATTGTTTCGCATAAACTTAATATGTCGAATTGTCCAGATATCTCGTTTTTATAACAACCATAAGTATGGGTCATAGAAATAAATTTGTGTATTTAACTAAAGATATCGCTTTATTCATTCAACATTTTTTATAGATGCATTAAACTGTATAAGAAAAGTAGCAAACTAACTATTTTACAATTTTTATCATTCTGTTTTGCAAAGTGTATGGTTTACCCGAAGATAATCAGATTGTATACTAGATATTTTTTTGTTTTTAACTCAAGATAACCTTTTTTGAGCAAAATTTTAGCATTTCAAGCTTAGGGTTGTTGAACAGAATTTATGGTGGTATCCCAAGAAGTGTTTTCCTTCAGTTAACCACTTTTTGTTTAATACAACAGAATTTTAATAATATTTTTCCATTTTAATGAATATTATTACTTTATTAAATACCTACAGCTTCTTATACCTGGATTTCAATTACAATCAATTGTACTGAAAAAATGATCAAGGGTAACTAAAAAATTCGCTTTCATTTAAATTATTCATTGCAGTAATTACCTAAAATTTGTGTAAAGTGCAAATGTGATTGCATATTCGAGCTTAAGGCATTTACTTTCTGCGTTTACCTAGAAGAAAATAAGCCTAAAGTTTATCGAGTTCCATTATAAATACATAGTACATAAGCATCGCCCGCTTCGTGACAATAACTCCTATCTGAAAAAATTGTGCTTTCCAGGAAACGAGAAAAACTGTTTTTTATTTATATGGGCTACCATTATAGAAGTAATAGTTGTATCTATTAAGTTTTTTTTATTTTGACTGTTTCTGTGTATTAAACTTACATGTTAGGTAGGTATCCTATATTCCCATATTTCTACATCAAAATCTCATTTATACAAAAATTGCAGATATGAGTTATTGCCACGAAGCGGGCGATATTATGAAATTTGTCCGATATATATATCCACCGCGGGTCGAATTTTATGATTTTGGGTTTAACGATAATGGATATTGTTGTATGTGGTAGCGGTGCAGTTATACATTGCTCCAAAAAATTAAAGGAACACAAATTTTGTTCAATTTTTTTAGTGTTTTTTGAAGAGCTGTATCTTTTTAAAATACTGTCGTACAGAAAAGAAAAGAAACGCATTTTAAAGCTTCAAATCTCTAGATTTGAGATTTTTGAGCAGACAATTTTTGTGAGATACTGTTATCACGCAATCATAAGAAAGGACGCGAGAAAAAAATTTCGATTTTTTTTATATTTTAAGGATCTATGGCTCGGGAATTTTTTTTTTAATTGAACCAATGCATAGGTCGGTTAGCCTGTTAATTAGGCGTAAATTTAATTTCTTTCTGGTCTCTCTATGTCAACTTTTTGCTGAGATATCTGACTTTGAATTAAAAAAGATCCTTTTGTATTTGATAATCGAAATCTCAGCAACCAATGATTGCACAGTAAATTTTACGACAGCCTTAAAAACTTGAGTAAATTTCCTACAAGACCCTTTAATGATTAGTTCAGAACAAATTTTGTTTCACCCTCAATACTGATTTGAAAAAAGTACAAAAAACGACTTTTTAGGTTCGCTTAGTAAATCTACCGTTACTTTACAAATATTTATGAAAAGACTAATGTTGCCAGGTCATTTTACAGTTGAATGTACTCCTAATAGATCTGTATTTTTTTCAAATTGGTCCATCCAACCGTTTTTCCGGTCATCATCAAAATAAAAAAACAATTTTTTTCTCATTTTCCGTTAGTTATTTGTTAACCCTTAACGATCGTAAGATTTTTTTTAATACTCGCCCATAAGAGACGACAGAAAATTAAATAAAGTTCTGCAATATGACCAATTATTATGGAACTTAGCCATTTCTTATCCGATTTTAGTAAAATTTGGTATGCGCCATAGAAATGGGATTCTAAAATGATTCGTGGATGAAGTTCTGGAAAATGGAAACATAGAGAGACCAGAAAGAAATTAAACTTACGCCTAATTAACAGGCTAACCGACCTATGTATTGGTTCAACTTAAAAAAAATTCTCGCGCTCTTTCTTATGATTGCTTGATAACGGTATCTCACAAAAATGTTCCGCTCAAAAATCTCAAACTTAGAGATTTGAAGCTTTAAAATGCTTTTCTTTTCATCTCTGTACGACCGTATTTTACAAAGATACAGCTTTTCAAAAAACACTAAGAAAATTGGAAAAAATTTGCGTTCCTTTAATTTTTTGGAGTAGTGTAGTTACACGGGGGGTTATCAAAAGTTACCGGTATTCAAAATAAATCGTATTGGCGATTTTACCGAAGTTTTAAAAAAAATTTGAATTAAAACTTTATATCTGAGATAAGATGTTCATTTATTGGAGCGCTTCAAAATTGAAAAAACTTGTTACCTATATTGCCATTGTGAGGGAGGAGATATACCAGTGATTTTGAAGCTCATCATTTCGTCAAACGCGTAGGTGTAAGTATTAATATCTATTGTAGCAACTCGGCTTAAACCAGTCTTACACCTCACAGCCTCATGCTTGAAAAGTGAGCAGCACGAAATTTTGCCCTTGGTCGTGGGCAATTACTCATAGTCATCAACAATAAGCATTACATTAAATTTAAATATATGATTGCATAGGTTGGTCCGTAGACTTCATGCCAGGCGGCGAGGAAAACCGCTCCTGGAACCTCTGATTTTGAGCAATTTAGAATGCTTGAACCGCACTATAGAGAGAGAACGCAAAAAAAAAACAGTGGCAATTAATTTATTTTAAATTAAAATAATTATTTTCAACATAAATTTTAATTAAAATTACAAACTACAAAATAGCGATTTACAAATTATTGACAGCATTGAAGCGAGAAAACGCCTCATCTAATCGTAGCAATTTTATTGTATAAAAAACTTTTGTTTGTGAATTTTTTTCGAGTGAAGGCACAAACATAATGTGAAGGATCAAGAATAAACACTCGCGACCATTTGTTGAGCAATGTGTGTCAAAAGAGATAAGCAAATTCGTGAATTCGACAAAACACGAAGCATCCACAACTTTGTTTTGGTGTTTTGTTTTAATTTTTTTAAATGATTTGGTCGACAGCCGTGCGTAAAATAAAAAAGAAAGGATCAAAATATGCATTTCTGCTCAGATCAGTCTATTTTTCGTTGCGTTAGATTTCAGTTGGATTAATTTCTATAGCTTGAATTTACTATCTGTGCCACTAATATAACCAAGCTAGAAAAGAAATTTAAAATAACACAAAAACACAATTTTATATTTTGGTTTAACATATTTATTTAAATTTATTTTATTTTAACTTTTTATGTACCAGTTAAAATTTTCATTTTGTGGATGATTGAGTTGACTTTATCGGATTTTTTTTCCTACATTTTTCAAATTCACCTTTCAACACAGACCACCTTGAATTCTTTCTTGTTAACACAAGAACAAAAAAATATATTAAATTTTATATGTGCATAACATTCATTGTCTTTTAATGGTAGAAACCCTGGATAACTCTGCTCCACAACAGTTAGATACTTTTCTGTTATGTTTGAACAGACGTTTGGTAAATAACGTAGTTTTTTAAAAGATGATTTAAAAGAAAACAAATGCCACATCAGCGTATTCCGAAGTTGGCATTTTGGGGGCTCCAAAATTTATTGATTTTTTAAAATTTTTCAGCACTAAAGGTTTCAGCTGTTGCTGATACTGCGTCATTAACTTTTAAAAGTTTAGTCCTGCATTTATCGCAGTTAATTTTTTTATATGTACAAAGGCCAGCATAATATTGTATAACATTGCAATTTTTTTTAACATGTCGCTTCCAGTATCAAATTCCAAGTTAAATTCTTCAGGCAAACTCTAATCTTCAGGTTTCGTATTTATCAAACTTGATTTATAATCTTCATGGAAGGTATTCCAATCCAACTCCACCATTTCTCCATCGTCAGCTATACAATTGGAATACTCACTATTAAAAAGTAATTTAATTACAATTATATTTGCAAAATGTACCCCTATATTGTGGCTGGTAGAATTGTAATTAAATCCACCTTTACCACGTAATTTTGATAAGAAATTTTCAAGACAGTCTTGGTTTGTTTTTCCATTCAGTAAATATTCGACGTCATAATTTGTACTTAAAAATTCTATTAGCATCAACTGCGATTGGATCGTTAACTGGAAGCCTCTTATAAATTTAAAATAATTTTCGTTTTTTGACAGTATCTTCAAATTTTTTAAAAACTCTAAACTATCGTTTAAATAATTAAACACGTTATTGCCTACTCGTAGTAGTTGTTCAAAAGGCGCCTTTGATGCGAAATGACGCGAGTTTAGACAGTCAAATATATTATTGAATCGCTCGATAAACTTTGCAGTTGGTAGTGCATTGTCGATGTAAGAACCCAAAATATCCGGGCAAGTTTGTACCGCTGTTTTTATAGCGCAACATACGGTATTACTCAGCACTTGAGCTGCCAACGAAACATTCATTTTTTCGAAACAGTTAGGGTACAAATGTGTCTTTGATAATTTTGGCAATATTTTACAAGATTGTGTCGAATCACGATCAAATATTTTGCGTACCACATTTATATCTGCTATTCCATATTCACTGTGAGAAACTTGATTATTTAAAAAAGCATTTCGAGCCGATTTAATGAGATGAGGCGCATCATACTAAGCGAAATTTTTTCGATTAATAAAATCGAAATAAGGCTTTTCAGGTGTTTTATACCGAGAAGTTTGTAGGTCTGAATATGAATTGTGAAGAACGAAAATGTGTAGTATTTTGTTAAGTGTAGAATTGCCCGCACTCAATGTGGACGGTCAAATGTAAAAGTAAAAATTAAAGAACCCACTCTTTTCAAAGAATTTTGAGTCAGTTTCTCAATGGCAAATATACATAAAACTGAAAAATTTCGCTCTATGGGACTGACAACGTTTCTACGAATTTAAAATCTTGTTGACTTGTAATCCAGGCCAGGTGATATAAACACTGAAACTAGGTATTACAGCAGAAATCATTATTTTAAACCGGATCGAAATGCCTTTATAAAGAATCAAATACGACATTCCAATAAAGACTAGTTTTATATTTTACAGGTCAGTAAATATTAAACAATAATTTAAATAATACTTCTTATAAGACGTCAAATCCTAAAAACAACCGAATGTTAAAATAAACCAAGACAGCCAGGAATGAATTAAATTACCTACCAATGAAAGGAATTATTATTTTATATGTTTTGTTTATGCTAATAGCGATGAAACTTTTATCGGAAATAGTATTCAGTTTCGATTACGACCCGACAAGATTACGAAAAATATCAATCCCTGCCCTCTGATTCTGTTGAACTTGTTTTCCAACACACTATGTAAACCTGAAAACTATTGTTAGCTACTAGAAAACTATTGGAAAGCTAACTTTTATTCACAATCAGTTAGTAACATACAGCGTTTCCAACCTCTTAAAGGTTGTGAGCGATTTCCATGGATACACTTCAAGGGGTCAGTAATAGTAAAAGAGGGGTTAGTAATGAGACGTAATCGGTTAGTATTGAAAACATTACTAACCTCTAATCTACTAATTTCAATTATTAATTAATTTAATAAAATGTCAATTGTGCAGTGCCTATACTAAGTGTTAATATTTTGCCAAAATAAACGATAATATAGAGATAGGTTTTATTTATTTAAATTATAATGTTGCTGGTTTTATTAAATGCCTCTGATTATGAATAAAATGGTATGTAAACCTCGGCGAAAAGTACCATTCCCGTCTCGGAAACTAGTTCACCTCGAGGCCTCGGTTCTCTCGACATTAAAGGAATACTTTCCGCCGCGGCATGTAATCTACTATTATACTTCTTCCTCTTATACATAGTTGATAATTTTCCAGCCTGTATACAGGGAGGCTTGAGTTTTGTTTCGAAATATATGTTAACACTAAATATACATTACCAACCAGTCAAAATGACTGGTTGTACTTTTATTGAACTTATTTTTTTTTAATACATATTATGTAAGTATTGTTTCGATAATTTATGATGAGTTTTAATACATATAATTACTGTGTTGCATATTAAAAGTCATCTTGAATTTCCAAAACAATACTTACATAATAATAAAAAAAAAATATTTCAATAAATGTATGTACAACCCGTCATTTTTACCGGTCGGTATATCTAGTGTTAATCAGAATAGTGGAATTATAAGTGCAAATTTGAAGAACGAATAATTATTGTAAACCTCAAGAAATATTTATCCAACCAAAAGTGAAAAAAACAATTCATATTTGATATTGAAAACTTAAAGGTTATTGGTGGTGACTTTATATTAAAAAAAGGTAATTTTCTATGCTACTTTTATGATCATGGGTATCAAAATGCTGTTGCTGAGGATATGGAAGTATAAAACCTAGCGATTCGGATGAGAGATTTACCAGCCCTGGCCAGGAATTACTCATGATGGTAGGATTTTGGAACGTAATGAAGTTTTTCAAAAATTACCGCGGTTTAGTGGTTCTGCTTCTCTGCTTGAAAAGTTGATGTAGTCTTATTTAAATTTAATTAGAATTTTAGAAATTGGTTTAATTCAAATTTGATCCTTGTTCTAGAATTGTATCAAAAATTCATTTTACTGCCCCGTATTTTTTTTCCATTTTAGTGTTAAATTGTGTTACGAACGTATGAATCGTCATTTTAATTATTATAGAAAAGCTAAGCTCCCTATTTCATAAGGCAAACATTTTTTTTATAAAACCGTATTTTTATGTTTACGTGAAAATGTGACGAAAAATAAATTGTTTTGATTTATTTTTATTCATATTTATCTATGTATTCAAAATATATACATAGTATTTTCGATGGCCCACTTAGTGAAAATTAATCATTTTGAATATATGATTTGGCATCAATTAAACTACACTAAAGTACTTTTCATACCAGGCGCCTCGGCTTTGAGCTTTAAAAATAAAAATTCTTTATTTTATTTTTCAATTATGCAAATTAGTTTTATTTGATTGATATCGTTTAATTTTATAGAAATAAATTCAATTTGTAGAGAAATAATTTATTTTTAAGTGATAATTAAAAAAAAATCAAAATATATTGCAATGAAGTTATCTACAAAGCCAAGGCAATGCGTTCCACACTCGTCTGCGACATTTTAAGGTAGTACAAAGCGAAGCGCTTTGTCAACATAACCTACAAATCACATTTTTGGTACAACTGTTTTATATTTACGGAAAAATTTAGGACATATATAGCTTACAAATTCATAGTATCTCATTTCTTGCTATAATTCACGTGTAAATGTGCAAAGCCGACGCCACCGGTATGAAAGGGCCTCAGCTTCACATTTGTGGTAACTAAAAATTTCGAGGCGAGGCGCCTGGTATGAAATGTACTTGAACGAGGAAAATAAATCGTTTATGTATTGCATTGTTTGGGCATGTACAGACATTCGTGTTTATTTTGATATTATATGTATTTCACTAAGAACTTATGTACATTTTAAATTTGGTCATTTTGACTTAAACATTTATGAACTAAAATTCACTCGAATTGAATATATTATTCGATGATTTGGGTCCTCAATATCTTTAGAACTAATGATTGAAAAATCGTAGAAGAAAATCGCTCTACTTTTTCAGGTAGGATGAGAAAAGAAAACCACCATTTTTCACTACTTATACAATCAAACAATAAAATTTTTGTGTATACATATAGGAAAAAAAATTTAAAACAAATCAGGAATGCCTTGATTTTTTATGCAAGCACTGCACTTCAAGAAGACAATCGCCGTATACAATATAGTAATTACTCGGGCTAGTTCATATATTTTTGTTGGTTTTGTTTAGCGTAAAATTTGGTAACGCCTTTAAATTTCTCCTTTTAATTTTTGCTTATAGAAAATATGAAAGATAGATAAGAGGCATCACAAAATATCAAAAATTTATATAATAGTCTCGTCTAGTTCGAAATTCAAATCGAGGAAAAATCGATTTTTTTTTTTAGTGGACATTTGTCGTTCATACAAATTATTCCTCATATTATGCTCAGTGGTGATACCTTAAGGGGATGTGACCTATGAAGAAGCAAGTAAGCAGCCTCAACTCAGGTTTCCTAAGTACAAGATACTCCTTAACCCTGACTGACGAAGCTGAAATACATTTCTTCGCCTGACGCAAACCTGGAATTCTGCGCCAATAGGGGATGTGCTCCTTAGTGACGCCGCAGAAGGGCTTCGGTCCAATGAATGGAGCAGCAGAACCCTCGCGGGCGAGGCCATCAACTGCCTCATTTTCCACAATTCTAGTAGGACCTGGCACCCAAATAAGTGTTACCTTATTTGAGCTTGCCAAATGCTTAATAACCTTCAGACAGTCCCATACCAGCCTTGACTCAACGGTAAAAGACCTAAGAGCCTTTAAGGCCGATTGGCTGTCTGATACAATATATACCCTTGCATCGTTTATGCCTTTTGCAATGCCTATCCTAGCGCAAAGTTCTATAGCATGTACTTCTGCTTGAAAGACGGTAGCATTGTTATAAATCCCGGTTAGGTAACCCAACACAAAATGGTTTGTGGAAGTCCAGTTTAGCTGGGATACAGTCGGAAGGCATTACTGCCATTAGGGTCTGTCTGAAATTCCCGGAGGATTTTCAGATGGCCCACCATATTGCCCAAATAAAGATCTAAGTGATTCTAATGATGAAGAAGTAATAATAACTGTAAACAAAACAATAATAATACCACCACTTGTTATTAGGTACTAATAATAATAAACAAATCAATGAAATTAAAAAATTGTTAGCGGATAACTCAATATCAAAAACTATCATCTGAAAACATCAAGGACTATCATGTGATTTTAAATGTATTAGAAAAAATGCCGGAATACAAAAACTTTACGTTTGCAGAATCAAATAATAAGCCGATTAAAATTACTTTAACGGATCTTCCAAATTTTGACATTGAACAATTAGAACATCATCTGCAGAAGAAAACGTACCAGTTCCTATGCAATTAAAGAAACCTAACATTAAAAAACGACGGTACGATCATCAATCAATATATTTCCTGTATTATAAAAAAGGTGAAACAACATTAAACGAATTAAAAAAGTTTAAATCATAAGTAACATTATTGTATCGTGGGACTATTACTGAATCCAAAACCGGGGTCCCACACAATGTACAAAATGTCAGTTATTTGGTTCAGAATTCTTTTTAACAAACTATTATCTCAGTTTAGATTTTCGGTTTCCTCTGCCAAATTGATTTTTAACTATCTTTCTAATCGTTATCAGGCAGTTTTTTTCGACAATTCTTTGTCTGATTTCCTTCCTGTAATTTACGGCATTCCTCAGGTTTCAATGCTGGGTCCTCTATTGTTTTCTAAGTACATTAATAAGTACATTAATAGAATCCTCTATTCACCATTGTTCAATACAAATTTTCACTGATAGTGAATTTTACAGTAACATCGTTTAACACTACTAATGATATCGATGAGAAATTAAAAGGTAAAAACGTAATATCTCAAATATACAACGCACGCGATGCTGCTGTACCTAAAGCATTCTCACATAAAAATACGGATTTTGCACTACCTGATCCGGTGAAAATATTAAATAATTTAAAAAATTATCGAAGGCGTCAGTGGCAACAAATGAAAGCTGAGATTGAATTTCAAATCACTTAGCTACGAAATACGTTTTACCACCTTTGAAACAAGATAATCGGACGCTCATTACTGACAGAGAAAAAGCAAATGCCTTCGCATATAAACGACTCCGATATTATAAATACGGTAAAATCGTCCATTAATTATTTCAATAGAATATCAAATGACATTTTAGATTATACCAAACCAGCTGAAGTGAATTCGGTCATTAAGTTGTTGAAGACTACTAAAAGTTCCGGTATTGATAATATTAACAATATACGACTAAAAAATGGTTCACGAAATTTAGTTATTATGCTGTCATATTTATTTAATGCTTGCTTTAATCTAAGCTATTTTCCACAATCTTGGAAACATGCTTTAGTAGAACCTGTACGCAAGCCGAATTATAGTAATCCAATGAATTATAGACCAGTAAGCCTACTTTGCTCAATATCGAAAATATTTTAACGCATAATTTCTTCAAGATTACATAATCATCTTATATATTAATCTGCTAAAATTGCCTAGCGAAAAATTTGGGTTTAGACAATTTCATTCCATCAATCATCAAGCTAAACGGTTAGTCCATATTATTCAAGATAATAAGATATCTTCTGGAGTTGTCTTGCTGGACTTGGAAAAAGCCTTTGATATTGTGTGGCATGATGCTCTAATATATATATAAACTAATAATGTTGAATACACCCACTTACATTACTAAATTGATACAAGATTACTTGAGCAACAGAACATTTTCGGTTATGTTAATGAGCAGGTGTTCCACAAGGGGCTGTATTAAACCCAACTTTATTAATATTTTTAATTTCTGATATTCCAACCCCACATGATTGTGCTCTGATATGCCGACGACCCAGCTCTAATCACTTGTTCCATAAATCCGAACCAAATTATCTTAAATCTGGAAAATGGTGTTAATATTCTTTTGGAAATAACTTTAATTAAAACAAGCGCTACATAGGCAATATTGTAGTTAATAGTATTCCTAAAATTTTGAAAATGAAATCTATAAAATTATTTCGATTACTTCCATGTAAAGTTCATCGGTGAATTGTTAGTTTGGCGATATTGATATCGTTATGAATTTTTTTAAAAATATTTTTATATTCAAATTCGCCCAAATGTACGTACGAATAAATATGCCCAAATATCATCATCTATTTCTATCCGTAGATTGAAGAGCTACGTATAGTCTACGAATGTTAAAAAAACCCCAGGGTATGACTTGATTACTTGCCAAATTATGAAAGCTCTACCTGACAAAGGATTTCGTAAGCTACTACACATAATCAATACGACCCTACGGTTAAAATATGTTCCGCATCAATAGAAAGTAGCAGAAGTAATCATGATACCAAAACCTGATAAACCATCTAACGATAAAAAATCATACAGGCCAATTTCTCTGCTACCAATTATGTCAAAACTCTTTGACAAATTATTACTAAAGAGACTTAAACCAATAATTGAGGACCGACAACTAATCTCTCCACATCAATTTGGATTCAGTGAAAAGCATTCTACAATTGAACAGGTGCTTATAATAACAAACATAATTGAAAGAACGTTAGAATGTAAAAAAGTATTTTCCCATATGCGCTTTTTTCTTGTGCACATTTATGTCGGTAAGATTTTTTTCTGTGCGTAAATTTCGTGTGTTTTTTTTCTTGTATGCGTTTTTCATACCATATTGTACGACAATTGATTGTGGCGAAATTATTTTTATTAATTTGGGCGCCCGAATTTATAAAAATAATTTCGATATTGACAAACTAGGATTACACGGAAAAAAATAAACTGGTCCTCAGCTAGGAAAACGGACTTTTAATTCAAGAAAACGAACTTTTTCTTGATTTAAGAGCTAATTTTCTTATTTCTATCGAATTTTTCTTCATGTAAGAATTGTGTTTCTTGAAATGAAGAAACAATCGAAAGAACATTTTCTTGAATTAAAAGTCCGTTTTCTTTGCTGAGGACCAGTTTATTTTTTTCCGTGTACGATAAACAGAAAACCTGCTATAGTGTAAGTCCTGTAAGGGCCAAGCCGATCGTTAAAGACTAAATTGCATAGAATCTCGAAATTCTTAATTTTCTGGAAACTTATTAATTTCTGAAACACTAAATTTCTTGGCTGTTACGGGAAATCACTATAAAAGTTGGACACTTCAAATTGAAACGAGGAACAGGTGAGGAATTAATAAACACTACTATACCTTAATTTGGGGCTTCTATTTTTATTCAAATTTAATATGAATAAAAATAGAAAGTACTCGAATTTTGTATTTTCGATCTTTTATCAAATTAATAAGTGACATAACAGAACAGAACACATTCGCTAAACCAGTTCGTATCATTGTTTATGTATTTTAGATGGGACTACCCCGTATAAATAACCTGTCCCCTTTCAAAAATGAATTAAAATGAGTTTATATACCGCATACCTATCTTAAAAAAATGTAAACCATGTAAAGAAAGATTTGAATAAATTATGGATTCATTCCTAACATATGATGTGATTTAAAAAAAAAAAAAAAACGTTAAGTATGACAATAAGAACACAAACCCATACAAACACACATCTCTTACCAGAATTTTATTTTTATTTTATCACATTTTTTTTATCAATCAAATTTTATTAAACATTCCAAATACTTTGTTGTATTCAAATTTTATTTTATTACAGGTTATTTCATTGATAATTTTTATTTATGTAAATACATACATATGCAACTTGACATTCAAAGCATGTTTATTCATTCAAGAAAGCATATGATTTGTTTATAAATTTAATTGTTTTTGTATGTTTATTTGATAAGAGAAATCAACAATATTCAAGTTCAATGTAAAAGATCAACCGGAACTTGAATGGTAAAATATAAGAAATATCATTTCTCCGTATATTGATATTGGCTTCATAAGTACATATGTACGTAAGTACAAATCAACTCTTATCTATCGAGACTAAACCAAATAACACTGTATCGACAGATATTGTTTTATCAACGGTAGAGAACGTAAAAACCAGTTTCGCTTTTCAACAAAAAAAAAAAACATTTTTATGGTTTTTAATGAGTTACAATCTTATCAGATTGTTCGGTAATTGTTGTTTGTACATAATACACATAGTATTTTATTGGTTTGTTTTGATAATTAAATTTAGGTTTTTATTTACCTGGATAAAACGTTCCTGAGTTACGTTTCGTTTTGTTATTTGAATAAAAAGAACGTCACTAGATCTTGTCTCATGAAATGACACCAAAATGCGTAAACCCAACAAAATCCAAATGTCAATTTTCTGTTTTCTGCACATACGCGTATTATATTCATCATATTCTTTGTCGCTTCTTTTAACCAATTGCTGTGTTCCATTGGCCTGAGTAAACTACTCACAAGTACTTGTATCTACTCGCAACTACTAATGCTCAAACGATGGTGTAGTTGAGAAGTAGTTACGCACAAAATTAACGGCAGCTGGATTTTAGTTTAAAAAATTCCAATAGACGGCTCTATACTAGTTTTGTTTGTGGGGAATGTCATTTTTTTAACCCTAATCCAACCAAAGTGTGCTTTTTGGTTCATTTGATAAATGCATCGATTTTCAAAATAATGTTAATTTAGTTATAAACTTGAATGTATTTTATTTTAAAACATTTCCATACATTCCATACAACGTACTTGGCATTCTTTGCAAAAATTTAGGAAGTCATTTGATTAGAATTTGAATGTACTGACATAACAAAAATATGCTGATTGGATTAGGGTTAAAAAAAAAAGGTTGTTTATGTTTGTGATGCCACACGGCAATTTTTAAATCGCAAAAATATTTTAATTATTTTGTTGTTTAATGTTTTATTACGTTTTATTATTAATTCTTATTAATGGAACAATGTGTTTTTTATCAAAATCTACCAGTTTTATATAAATTGAGGTTATGTTTTACTACTGTCACGAAAATTCGCGTTCCATTGGACATCTACTCACAAGTACTTGCAAGTAGCAAATTGTTTTCAATGGAACACTACAAATGAGAAAATAATACATATTATGAATACAATACTCATGTGAACAGGCAAAATGAGTTAGGTTCAATCCATGATACAAAGACTTAATAATTCCTTGTATCATGGGTTCAATCACTTGATGTTAATTCCTTGTATCATGGGTTCAATCACTTAATAGATTGTGTGATTAGTATGTCTACTTACCACCAGAGTATATGAACGTGGGGTCAATTAGTTTTGTTTACATTTTTTTATATGGAGTTTGGCCCAAAACAGCTCTATTAAAATTTTAAAAAAATCAATGAAAATTATTATGATATGAAATACAAATTAAAATAATTGATTAACAAAAGAATAATTATTATATTTTTAACATAAAATAAATAGAAAAACCTTTGGTTTACAAGCATTTGATGTTTAAACACCGAACATTATTTGAGTTTTGTGAGGTTATGTCAGATGCTTTATGTTTGTTTTTGTTCAAGAATTTAAATTTTTCTTCTCCATTTCTATTAGGAGCTCGTTGCTGATCATTGTCTTTGTGAAATTTGTTATTCCAGGCAGCTCATATGGTTCGTTTAACATAAAATTTACCATACAAAACTTAAATAATTGATGATTTTATATTTCGTTTTACTAACAATTGTAACGGCGATCCGTTTATTTTATGTTAAAAATAAACAAATCCTTATTTTGTTAACAAATATCATTTGATTATTATTCGCGTCGAGGTAAATTTCATTCATTTTTTTAATTTTTTGTTAGAGCTGTTTTGGGCCAAACTACATATAAACAAATGTAAACAAAAATTTTGACCCCGTAACGTCGCGACGCCGAGTGGAATAAAGGTTGATTTACATATGCGACGTGCGACGTGTGACGGGAGCTTTTAGCCAATCGGAGACGAATATTTTGACATTCGTCACACGGCACACGCCACACGTCGCGAGTTGGTTTAATTTTATCTTTCCCGTCACGGTCGCACAAACACATACAAATTTTTTGTATGTATACAACGAGATAGTAGGCTTTGACAAACTTTTTTTGAAAAACAAAAATTAAAATATAAAAAATTTTATAAAGTGTGCGTGGCGGGACTCGTCGCAAATGTAAATTGTTGTCAAAAAAGCGTCACGTTTATTGCCACTTGTCACACGTCACACGTCGCATATGTAAATCAACCTTAAAGCATAGACATTCATACTAGATTTCTTATTTCATAGTAACTAAAGGAAAAAAACAAAAACTTCTGATAATTCCAATGTATCGTTGTGTTGTGTATTTTATAAGGCAATGATTTTAGAATGCGTTGCAAATATAATACGTATATGCAATACATCGATAATATTTGAATGGAAAATTTTTGTTTTTATTTTCTGTTTTTAGTCAAATGAGAGATCTATTATGAATGTCTATGCTTAAAGGTTGAACTGATGTACTAAAACACAATCTATAGATTGTGTGATTAGTATGTCTACTTACCACCAGAGTATATCAACGTGGGGTCAATGTGTTTTGTTTACATTTTTTTTATATGGAGTTTTATAAAAAACAACTCTATTAAAATTTGAGAAAAATCAATGAAAATTACCACGATACGAAATGCAAAATAAAATAATTGATTAACAAAAGAATAATTATTATATTTTTAACATAAAATAATTAGAAAAGCTTTTAGTTTACAAGAATTTGATGTTTAAACACTGAACATTATTTGAGTTTTGTGAGGTTATGTCAGATGCTTTATGTTTGGTTTTGTTCAAGAATTTAAATTTTTCTTCAACATTTCTATTAGGAGCTCCTTGCTGATCATTGTTTTTGTGAAATTTGTTATTCCAGGCAGCTCAAATGGTTCTTTTAACATAAAATTTACCATACAAAACTTAAATAATTGATGATTTTATATTTCGTTTCACTAACAATTGTAACGGCGATCCGTTTATTTTATGTTAAAAATAAATAAATCCTTCTTTTGTTAACAAATATCATTTGATTATTATTCGCGTCGAGGTAAATTTCATTCATTTTTTAAACATTTTGTTGGAGTTGTTTTGGGCCAAACTCCATATAAAAAAAATGTAAACAAAAATTTTGACCCCGTAACGTCGCGACGCCTCGTGAAATAAAGGTTGAACTGATGTACTAAAACACAATCTATTGACGATTGTAAAAGTAGAGAAAGCGCCTCTCGAGGACAATAGTTAAAATGATGCACCTGATAAAATGATATTTGTCACAAATGCGACGAAAGAAAATTTAGCAATGCGGTAATTAGAAATTGTTTTTATAGTCCAAAATTGGAATTATTTACAATTATTAGCAATCCGGTAAGTAAACATTGTGTTTACAGTTCAAAATTGGAATTGTTTACAATAATTTCGAACGTCAAATTATCAGATACCTCAGTTTAAAAATGTTCCACTAGGTGGAATCCGTGATACTCCAATCGTCAATACAAAATTATTGTTCACCTACATTTTAATAGCTGAACTAATTTTTAGATCAAAATTTGTGATCCAAAATCAATGTTAGAATGTTAGATTAAATGTTTTTATTGCTTATGTTATAACATACATATAAATTTTGATTTGCTGCAGCTAATATTCCAGAGAAGTGAAAAATAGTTTGGCTTGTTTCATTATTTACTACAAACATTACTGGTATGCATAAAAATCAAGATTTATAAACTAAAACGCAAAAAGGGTGCAACGAATTGAAAGATAAATGCAAATATGTTTGTACGTCAGATGGAAAAATACGTGTTCTTAAATCAAATGAATCATACGTCATATACATTAGATCAGACTTGTTCAAGGCAAATGAGTATATTTGACAAATTTTCAAAATACATATATACACGCTGAAAAAAATGTAGTCTAAATTTGATGAAAATGTAGTTAATTTCAAGGATTTTATGACTTGGTTTGAGTAATTCAATAATTTTAATGTTTAGAAATAAACATCAAAAATACTTATCCACATAAAATGCAAGTTTTAAGTCATTTACTTAATGATAAAATATATTAGTCATTGTCATGATTAATAAATCCTTGATTGTATGCCGAACAATCCTTATTTTATTGATAATATTCGTTAAAGTTGGTATCTTGAAACTTTTAAAATGTTTGCTTCAACAAAATCAAGTTGAGGTTTAATCACCTAAATCCAATTCTATTACGTTACATTAAAATTCAGATTTTGATCATTAATTCAATGAACGTTTATTCTGGATACAAGGGAATGTTTTTTTTACCTCAAAGTTCCTTAGCATTGCAATTTTCCGCAGTTTACTTTTTGTCTTTTTTAATCCATAATCAATGAAAAATTACAGTAGGCAACATGAAGTTAAGCATGCAGATACAATTAAGTGCTTAAATAGTTATGCAAAATATTTCAAACGTGGCCAACTAGGTGGTTCTGTGATTATGTGTTATATTGATATGGGAAGCAGTGCAATGTTGATTAAAGAAAATCGGGCAAATGAAACGTTAGAACAAGACAGCAGGTGGCGATAGGGTCAAAGGGAAACTGGAAATAGATGGCGCCGAAGCAGAGGTAAACATTTTAGTTGTTCCGGATTCTGCGCAAACAGTGTCACTACTAGTGGGTCATCAATACACCGAACAGGAACATGTGCAAATTATCAGTGATAGTAGTGAATTGATTATCCAGTCAGAAGTATGTCATGGCGAACATCTCCGCCTTCGAAAGTGTCCTTGGTGATAATCCAAGACACTAATATGTACACCGGACAATTACATTGGGTATATGAATGAACATGGTGATGTGAACAATCAGGAAGTATGTGTAGAAGAAAGTATACGCGAAATGATTTCGAGATGCTTAATTAAGTTGGATGGAGACGGGGACGCAAGATTTCCTTTAATGAACATATCTGGTAATGATATGACCATCATGTGGAGAAGCCTGTAGACCAAGTGAGCAGTTAAATGTTAAAACTAAGTCCGGACGGAAAGCTATATCAAAAGAAAAAGTCAACGCCGAATTATGCGGTGAAGATCAGGATCGACTGGTGAATCTGTTCAGTCAATATCGACATTCGATTGCAAGTGATGTGATGCAAATCGGAAAATCAAATAAAGCAGAGATAGATATAGTATTGAAGGACGACGTACCAATTTAATATAAGCCTTACCGATTAGCTCAAACAGAACGAAATTTAAAGGAAGCTGATATTATAGAAGACAGCACATCACCATATGCGACTCCTGTAATATTAATTCGGAAGAGGAATGGCGATGTTCGAATGTGTATCGATTACAGGCGGCTTACCAGGTACCAATAGCAGCAGGGTCGAAGGCTAAGACGGTTTTCATAACACCAGTTTCGCAGGATGTCTTTCGGGCTATGTAATGCCCTGCGGTATTCCAACGGCTAATAAATAACGTATTGAGAGAGTTCCGGTATATGATAGTCATGGCTTATTTAGACGACATCATAATTCCAGCCACTACAGTCGACGAAGCAATGAAAATCTTGGATATAATTATGCAACCGATTGAGGACGCAGGCTTACGCCTAACTCTTAACTTGAGCAAATATATTTTTTGCCAAAAAAATAGAGTACTTGGGGTAAAAAGAAATTTGCTAAGTGTGGAACGTTTCCCTGAATCAACAGGTATAAGAGCGGTACGCAGTTTTATTGGGCTCTGCAGTTATTTTCGAAGGTGTATCGGGAATTTTGTAACTATAGCTAGGCCGTTAACCAACTTATTGAAAGAAGATCACAAGTTTCATTGAGGAGAAGACCAAGGAGCAGCTGTCCAGGAAATAAAGAAAAGGTTAGTGAGCAAACCTATTTTAGCCATATACAATTCGAATTTGAGTTGCGAGGTTCATACGGATGCCAGTGCTGTCGGATTGGGTGCTGTATTATATCAAAAGCAAGAAGACGAAAGCCTGAGGCCGGTAATGTACTATATAGTCGATAAACATCCAGGGAAGAGTTCAAGTATTTAGCAATTGAATAAGAGGCTCTGGCGATAGTAACCGGTTTACAAAAATTTCGGGTCGGACCGACTGTAACAGCCTAAAGTTGTTAGCGAACAAGGGATGTCACCAAGAGTTGCGAGATGGTTCTTTTGGGTATCTGAATTCGATTTCAACGTAGCTAATTAAGTAGCTGATTCACTTAGCCGAAATCCGGTGCACGAAGCTGGTGGATGACAAGATTGATAGAAGTTTCGTTATTAATATGAACACAGACTGGGTAGCAGCCATGCAGCGTACTGATTCTGAAATTTTGAAAATTCGGGAGAAATTAGAACAAGGTGACCAAGAGGTTCACAGCAAATATTCGATGTACAACGCTCGCATATACAAATATACCAAATATAGATGGCGGCTATATGTTTCTGAATGCTTAAAGTACGACGTCGTTAGGGACGCACATGAATGTGTAGCTCATTATGGAGTAGACAAAACACTCGCAAAGTTGAAACAGTCCTATTATTTTCCAAAGATGAGGGATTTTGTAGAGCAGTACATCAACCGATTAATTAAATGGATATTATTATAAATTGCCGAGTTGCAAAAAACCCGGATATTTACACCCATTGGAAAAGGGAGTAGAGCCTTTCGTAAATGCATTATAAAATAATTTTTATCGATTAATCTGATACTGCGATCTAATTTATACGTTTAACACTTTGCTAAATATCTTACTTACGAAACGAATCTTATACTATCACAGCATCCAGAGCTAATTGTCTCTTAAATAAATTAAAAATGGGTTTAGATTATATCACATACCGTTCATGCCGTAACATCCAATTTATCTAAAATATACTACCATTCAATATAGCAGGGCAACATGAAAGGTTCTATCCTCATGTTGCATAACCAAAATTTAAAATTTTTTAAAATCTAATCTTGTGGACGGGCTTCAAGTGTAACATTCCACATTCTATAAGGATTCATCTGCCGAATACTACGACAAAAACTACCGAAATGCAGATGTATTTGTCTCACAGATTAAACGATGTTATTGACTCAATTTGAAAACAAAAATCCCGAAGTCAAATTGTTTTTATCAAATGCCCGTAGTCAGTGCTAGATGTAGAAATTATCCAATTTCCGGTTCGTGGGGGCCGGCCATATAAATAACAAGCAATTTTTGTAAGAAACATTGTACAAAGTCCCACCAACGGAATTTCTTCAACAAAAATGAAAAGCCAAACTATGAGCGTGGTCCTTGTTTTTTATACGACCGAATTTCTACGTCTAGTGCATACTTCGCACATTCAACAAAAAGTCGTCTGACTTTGGGATTTTTGATTTGTTTAGTGAAAAAATTTCGTCAGTAGAATTTCATACAAGGATGGGATCGGCCAATTGATAGTTTTTACATCCAGTGCATACGTCAGACATTCATGAAAAATCATTAACATTGAAACTTTTGATTTTTGTTGAAGAACTTTCGTCAGCGGAACTTTCCCAGCGACTGCCCATTTGATAATTTGCTGCTTGATGTAGCATTAAAAAAAAAATCAATTGACTTAGTTGGGACCTTTCGTTTTTGTTGAACAAACTTCGTCAGCAGAGGAACTTCGTATAACATTGACAAGTCACATCAATTTAATCCATTTCCAGACATAACACTCTAGAGGCTGATTTTATTCCAATTAAAATATTTTTTTGGGTTTCGCGAGTTTTCCACAGTTTTCCATGAGGAATATTAACAAAGGTCTACATGCTATTGATGCATCCTTAGTAATTTTTGGCTAAACATTCCGATTGACATCGACTTCATTTTTTATATGCGGCTGGGATAACAAAATCTGCATTACCGCGTTTTGTTTGCGGTTTGAGTAATCCAATCTGCATTATCGACCTTTTACTTTCGGCTAACTCTGACAGTATCAAATTTCAGAACAAATTTATGTGGTCGCTCCAGGGACCGACCATTTAATAACTGTTACATTAAGTGCATACTATATAGAAATTCGAGAAAAATCATTTGACTTTAACAGCAGAACTTCGTACAACATTTGATGCAAAAAGTGCTTCTTTTTATATAACCGACCCCTGGGACCGGGCATTGAAGAATTTTTACATTAGGTGCATCAACGTGGATTTGACATTTAATTTGGGTTTGGTTACGATAAGCGTATTTTGTTGACCAGAATTTAATTCGAATTATTTTGGGTTTATTTTTTTCCCAAGAAAATAGCCAACTTGATTTAATTGACAAAAGCCAACCTATCGAAATAAAATATAAATTTAATATGTATTACGGCATCTGCTGGGAGGTAAAGGTATTTTTGGGTTAATGTTATTCTTGCAGGGATTTATTCTATGCAATTATTGTTGTAAATTTGTCAAGGAAATACGCTTTTTGTTGAACAAAAATCGCCATTAATTGGAATAATACTCGTTTTCTCAGTATTTATCGACATTCAGGCGTATTATTTGTATTGCCATCACTTATAAATATGTCTGCTATGGTTTTCACAGGCATTATAAACTAAATAATTATATTCGACAATCATACCAAACATTAGCTCGAAGAGATGATTAATAAATATCAATTTGGCTTTGATGACGAAAACCTCCAAATAATTAGTTCAACTACTTGTTAGCAAGGGGCTTTTAAATATTAATGGTTTGCGGCTTCCTGTAATGAACAATATTACTCTTGTTTTAATTTTATGCAAACTGGTATAGTATGAAAACAATTTAATCAGCATTTTCAGCAGTTTCACTTTTGCCATCCCAAAACTATGTTTCAGTTTTTCTCTGTCCGTCCTTCCAGTCACAGATTTTTACAAATGCCTTACAAACGCCTTACAAATATTGACAGTTTTGGTCGAAATTTTGAAGAAATGCTCCCATACCTAATTCATTCATTAAAATATGAAACACCCGTTCAGTTGAGATGCCCATGGCCTCAGCAATTTCAGAATTAGTCGGTGATCTATCTTCATGTACAAATATCATACAATGGGGTCATCGGTAGTATCAGTTTTTGAATGTCCAGAACGAGGGATCATCTTCAAGGCTATGTTATAAATGAAGATAGAAAATGTGGTACAAAGTGGTATAGAAAATGTGCTAAATTACCTACATCTAGGTAATATAATATGACTGTTTCAATATTTTCAACATCCGGATTTTATTTCGATCATTTCGTAAGAATTCTCCTTGTTTCTTTTAAGTTTGGAATTTTGGATATCATGCTTCTCTGAACCATCGGATGATGTTTGAAATTTAACTCAGACTGTGATGTCATGGTATTTGTATTTTAACGAGAAAACGGGAGCCATCGTATGTCAAATTGTTACTGTAACAGTCTTTGATTGTGACATTCCATCGAATAATAGTTGATCAGGTTATCAGGTTATTTTAATTGCTCGTACGTTTAATAAGATCTGTTGAATCGGCTGTTATGGTATTATTTGGCATTTTTCTAGAAGCGGAATAAATGCGCTTGCTTTGCTTACTGAACTCCAAAGTCATGTGTTATGAAAAGGTAAGTGCATCTGGAAATTCGTTTGAATAATGGTGATGCTTTGTGGGAACTGGTTCTTTATCCTACATTCTTAATATATATGTGCTAATGATGGGCTAATCACAAGTAGGCTTTAAGTTCTCTTATACGTAGTCATCGTCATTATTATTAGGTTGGATTCTTTCTTATCGGCTGTTGGTCCCGAATACTAATTTGTACGGTCTGAAATTTGTAGAGCAATGGGATGTTGTGTTGTATACATGCACATTGCGTAGGGCTAGTGGACCATTTTATCCTAATTGTTATGGTCTATAGTCAAGAAATTTCGGAGATATTCCTTCAGTGTGTTATAGTGGTTATATGCTTAATTTTGAAGAGTTTGCATAAATTCTCAAATAGATTGCTCATGAAATATTGAATCCCAAATCAGTCAGGATATTTTCAGGTGCTCCAAGCTTCGTTATTTACGGCTCACATAACGCTTTCGTTACGGTAGCAACCCTTTCTTCAGGCAAAGGTACGGCACCAGAGAACTTAGTCAAATCGTCTTGAAACATACTTTACTGAGCACATCTGCTTCCGTGATGGTTTTTCCCCAGACTTACACTACATTGTAGTCATACTCTTCCAGTTGTAAACACCACTTGAGGATTCGTTTTGATGCATTATGCAGGTCACCTATCAATGGCTTATGATCTGCTCTGAAGGTAAACTTACGCCCGAATAGATACGGTCTGATACTACTCGATCATTTCTTTTTCGATCGTCGAGTAATTATTTTCCACATCTGTCTTTAGGATAAAAATATCCGGTCGAAATCTGGGTTTTGGAATAATGGAATAATGGTGAGTTTACTTTTAAGACAATCGAACGTGGTTTGGCATTGGCACTTCTGGGACAATTCAAATTATTTTTCGTTTTTTGGTTAGTTGGTGTAGAGGTTTTGCAGAGAATGTAGAGAAGACTGGTATGAACTTCCTACAGCAACAGGCGAGGCTTAAGAAATATTGACTTTTACGTATGTTTCGCGGAATTGAAAAATTTACTACAGCCCCTCTACTGTGTTAGGGCTAGGTGTTATACTTTCAGGAGTGATGGTGTGCGCTTAGTATTGGATTTCTTTACTTAGGAATTGACACTTCTCTTCAAAAATGTCCCTCAACTTACAGTGATGGTCTCTCAGGTTTCTTCCACAGATAATAACATCGTCTAGATACCGGAAAAACCCAACTGATCAAAAATATAATTTATCAGCGGAAGTTTATAAGAGTCACCTATTGTCACCTCATTCCCTCTTCGGAAGGCAACTACCAATCTTCACCTTTCTTTACCATTTTTGTCTTCTTTCTGCGGCACCACCAGTAAAGGTCTATTAAACGGATTGGTACTATGGGTGTCAATATTATCATCCAGCAAAAGAACATGGGTGTCTATTTCCTTCTTCAGTATTTGGAGAATTCTGTACGGTCTAGTGTTTATTGGATGTTTGTTATCATAAAGATGTACTTTACGCGTTTGGCGCCTGACGCACGTACCACTTGAAAGTTTGTCGCCTTCGATGAAAAAAATGTCAGAATAATAAATCCAATTTTCCTAATTAATTCAAGAAGTGTAGTGGGTTATTTAACGTTTAGATTTGTATGTAGAGCTGAGTTGGAATTACTTGCTCTATTATGAGATCATCTCTGTTTGCGAGATGTCGTTCATTTCCTGTTTCAGAACAAAAGTTTAATTGAACGATGCCTTGATGATCCAGAAAGGTATGGGTACGAAGTTTTCAATGGTTACATTGTTGAAATTTGGCATTGTTGGGATGTTAAACTGGATGAGACAATTTCCTGCATATACATACACCTTGCATTACTTCTTCCGAGCTGCTTGTTGATATGCATTGGTTGATTGTAGGAGTTTATATTTGTACTTCCACCTCTTCCCGAGGAGGAAGTCGGTATCTTGGCTGGGTTATGGAAAGAAGTACTGTACAAAATATCAAATTTAGTTTCACTCATGAAATCTCTATCGAGAATTCCATCTCGCTCGATTTGGAAATCGTCATCAACTACAGTTGTTGCTGCTTTGGCAATTCCCTTTAATAGGAATTTCCCTCTCCGGTCTATCGACCTTATGTCTTTAATCATTTCATTTTTGGTTATTGACACTGAAAGACTAGAGTCTTCTAATAGAGTTGACTCTTCTTTGGATTTTGCCAATTTCAACTTTACCTCATCGTGGGTAAATTTACGTTTTGATACCAGGTTAATCTGGTAAGGATTTAGTTTCTCTGAGGATCCGTGGATTTGAGCAACGGTGATGAATGGTTCCGTTGGTGGGCAAGTGACCAAACCTCCTCCGTTCCGACCTCTGGTAGTTATTATAGCAGTACGAGGCAGTTTTCGTAAGAACTTGGCATAACTCTGGCAGCTATTATAAGATAATGAGATGGAACTCGTAGGAACTACCAAGGCGGAAATCTGGCAGTTATTATAACAGAGCATACTGTGCCCAGTAAACCTTAAGTCATATTAATTTTCTTGATTGATCACATGATGGTCCTATTTTAGTCAGCTGGTGATTCAAACGTCACAAGTTAGTCATTATGTTGACCACAAAATCTGCAGTGGTCATATATCGGTTTTAAACTTGATACAAAGCCATAACGAATCAAATATTGATCATTAGATTGACTTAGACTAGATGACATCTCTTATTTCAATCATAATTTTGGTCGGTCATTTTTCGAATACGTATTATTTTATATTATTTGGTATTATGATCGAAGTACAACTCGGCCTGATTTTAAACCACAAAATAGTCCTAAAGTAGCATATTTTATGACTCTTAGATTGCCGCATACTTGTAACAAATCCATTTCACAAGTGACGTAAAAGTTTGGCAATTATTATATTGTTCATTTGCTCCAGCTTGTATACAAATATATTTAAATTAAAAATATGGATAAGCCGAAAACGAATCAATTTAGTTGGAAACAATTAAAATACAGCGGAACATACAAAAGACATTTTCGAAAAATAAGATATGATAAAATGTCAAAGTTTACTAAGGATGCAGAAATAATATTTAATAATAAATTCAGCGAACCAGTACATAATTTGGAAAATGAAAACTCGTCCATCGCCGGCCCATCCACATCAGGATTAAATAATGTATCTATTCAGCCATCTAATACAGAAACTATGGTTAAGCATACTGAAGTTGAGAGAAGCCCTTTTCCCGAAGACTACTGTGACAGCGATAGTGAAAATCCTGATGCTACTATTGACGTTGATTATTTTAGTCCAGAGGAAGATATTTATGATGATGAAATTGAAGTTAATGGTGATAATGCTAGTGCAAATGAGTTATCTGGTTGCAGTGATAGCGAGGAAGTTGATGTATCATTCAAAGATTTTTTAAAATCATGGGCACATCAATATAATATAAACCAAGCTGCTTTAAGACCGTTAATTAAAAACGTTAATAAAAGTTTTGGAGCTAATTTACAGAACGATCCAAGATCAATAATGCAAACTCCACGTCAAACAGCTCAGAGCTTTATAAAAATAGAAGGTGGTGAATATTGGCATCAAGGATTGGAAGTTTGTTTAAGAAGATATTTTGCAAAACTTAAGGAATCTATTGTGATCTCTTTAAATATTAATATTGATGGTTTACCTATTTTTAGAAGTTCTAAATCCGAATTTTGGCCTATACTGTTTAACATTTTTGAAATTCCGGAATTTCAACCAATGGTAATTGGAGTATTTTATGGAACCAGTAAACCACAAAAAATAGAACAGTTTTTAAAACCATTTGTTGATGAAACCATTCCAATTCTGGACAATGGAATACAAATAAATGGCCATAAAGTATCAGTGAAAATACGATGTTTTATATGTGATACGCCGGCACGATCGTTTATAAAAGGAACAGTTTATTTTAATGCAAAGCACGGTTGCCTAAAATGCACAACGGTAGGACACTTTTCGCATAATTCAAATACAACCGTATTTCATAATCAAAATGCTCCTCCCAGAACTAACGAAGGCTTCCGATCGAGAATATATGGATTACACCACAACAACTATAAAATAAAAGTACCTGAAGGACCAATTTTACGAACAAAATTGGAACCAATTATATCACCATTACTACGAATTAAGTCGCTAGATATGATAAAAGATGTAATCGTTGGAGATCCGCTACACATTCTACATCTCGGAATTGTAAAAAAATATTTACTGGGGTTTAAAGATGGCAGTTTAGGATATAATACAAAGTGGGATTCTAAAACGATACATATCCTCAATGAAAAATTATTGAAAATTAATTTACCGGACGAAATACATCGCGGTGTTAGAGGTACAGACGTTCTTGCTTTTTGGAAGGGAAGCGAATTTGCTTCTTTTCTTAATTATATCGGCATAGTCATCCTAAAAGATCACTTACCTGTAGATGATTACTATAATTTTGTTGTGTTATTCTGTGCAACTACAATTTTCTCCTCTAATTACTATAAAAAATATTGGCCATTAGGAAGATCTTTGTCAGAGCACTTTGTAGAAAACTACACTTTCTTATATCCCGATCATTTGACATCAAACCCACATAATTTTTCGCATGTACCAGATGAAATTGAACGTTTTGGACCATTGCCAACAATTTCCACATATCCTTTTGAAAATATGTTGTATCAAATAAAACAAAAAATTAAAAATGGTCGCCTGCCGCTAGTTCAGTTAGCAAACAGACTATCCGAAATAACCAAACGTGTCGAACCCCATAAATTCAGAAAAAATTATCCATTTTATAAATATCGTTTAAAACTTGATGAATCGAATATAAAAAAATTTGGGTGGATACAATTAAAAGAAAATTTCATCCTCAAAAATAATTTTGAGAATAAGTGGTTCCTGAATATAAACAAAGACATCATTGCAATGGAATATGGAACTGAAATCGATGCAAAACATTTTATTTTTGGACAAAAGATAAAATATCGGGATGATTTTTTTTCAGACCCCATAGAATCATCTAATCTTAATATTTTTTATACCACAAATTCTACTAAGTTTATTTCTAGTGATTTGTATCCAATTGAAGAAATATTGTGCAAGCTAGTAGCAATAAAAAATGAAAATAACCAAGTTGTGTTTATACCACTGCAGCACACATTGAACTAAAAAATATTTTAATTGAAACAAAACGAATTCTAATAAAATTTAAAATAATTCATTAATTCTGAGTTTTATTTCCAATAAATTTCGATTTTTCAATATAAAAATAAAATTCTTTTAACATTAATTTGTCTTCGGAGTAGATGGAGAAAAAGATGAGTCTGACGATGGAATATTTCTGGTTTCCTGTACCAACTCTGTCATGATTTCTTCGTCCAAATCTGGCGAATTTCTGTAAAAAAGAAATATAAAATTATTGTGCTATTATAAAACGAAGGAATAAAATCCAACAGCATACAAATCTGAGGAGCACGTGATAAATATTGTGTTAGCAGTTGTAAACATATTACTAGAACTAGAAGAAATGACTCAATATTTAAAGCAAATTAAGGCATTTATTTTAATCTATCACTTACTGAATTTGGCCAACATCTAACGTGGTAGTAGAAGTCGCACAACGCAGGCGTTGACGTTGTGTTGGTTTACGAAGGAATTTGGAGTTAAGCCGAGCCGTATAGTTTCGTAACTGTTTTTTTAAAAAATCTTCGCATTGAGACACTGAAAATGTTGGATCTGCCACCAAAACAACATCACAAAACATTTTAATTACATTGTGTTGGTTGTCGAATCTGTGCTTTGCAGTTTGACGTCCTATTCCGGTCCATGAACAAGTAGCCAGAAATGAGCGCGCTAAAATCCGGTCTAAAATATCATAACAAACAGTGCGCCCACTACCGTTGCATTGGCCATTGAAGCATTTCAATCGATTAAACTTAAAACATAAAAATAATTATCTTAATACATAACGTAAATTATTGAATAAATTGTAAAACATAAACGCATTTTATAAAATTACAAGCTAAAATATGGCTATTTGGGTGAGGTCAAAAATTCATTTGCTGTACAGTTTACGAAGCACAACAGTATCAATGGCGAAATACATAAAACTTGCAAGCAGAGCAAACGTTCACTTTAGCTGCAACTCTTAACATTCCATTGCGGCGCCTAATTTTTCGACTACATCATTTAAATTATATGGTCGACAAATGGTAGCATTACAAATATGTTTATGTATATAAAAATGAGTAAACTGCTTACCAAATTTTGAAAATAGTTTAAATCCTTTAGATTTTCCTCGAACTCCTCTAGTTTCGATAATGAATCGATGATAGTAAATCCAGGTAAATCAGTTGGTGTTACCGAGGGCTCGCAAAATAATGGATTTTTGGTACGTAACTCCTTGCGCGAATAAAATTGCTCCAAAGTTGTTTGTATTTTTGCTGATTCTTCCAGCAAAGGCCTAGAATTAGTAAAAAGTTAATAAAACAACACATTATTTATTTCTAAGTGGACCGTACTTGGCAGCTTCCGTCATTAAGGAAGGTAATTTTCCAATCTGATTTTCGATGGAACTGACTCTCATTTCCAATGCTGACATCCTAGTCATCATGTTGTCTCTAAACGAAGTGACGTTTTCCAAAATTTTGTGCAACATCGATTCAGAACGATTTATATCGGCCTGGACATAAGGATCGCTATTGGTTTCTGGAATTTGTTGTTGCTCTGAATCAACAGGTATTTTCAATAACGAATTACTTTTTTTAGCTATAAGCGAGGGCGTTTTTTTGATATATGAAGGATGGCCGTTTAACTTTCGAATTAGTTTTGGTTTCCTCTCTGCATTAGGCGTTACAGTAGGGCCTAAAATATTTGAAACGAATAAATAAGCAATGTTTTGAAATAAATGAATTTTTACCATTAATATCTATGAGCTGAGATTTAAAATTTTTGTTTGAAAGTCCAGAAGTCCTCATTCCATCAATTTTTTTTTTTTTTTTTTACCCCTGGATAATTATCCTCCTCCGTTTCTGAAATTTCCATCATGACTTCTAGAGTTTTAGTAGCCTCTTCAAATTCCAAATTTCGCCTCTTTATCTTGCATCGCATTATCTAAAATAAATAATTCAACATAAATAGCGATTAAAGTGAATGTATGGACAAGTAAAACCATTCAAATATATAAATATATGAATATTATTTTGTAAGCTTTTATTTATTAATAAGCAATTTTATTGGTTTTGATTTGATGTGTTAAAATTAAAACACATTTACGCTAAAACCAATAAAATTGTTTATTATTGTAATATGTATGTTACAAAATAATAAAACCCACCTTCCAACTCGGTTGCGGTACACTTTCTGCTAGTTTTAAAAGTTCTTTAACCTTTTCTGGTGGCCAATACAGCAAATCAATGCCATCTAATTTCGCAGCAATACCATCCGAACACCCAGTAATAAATTTCTCCCAGCCATTTTCATCTACCCAATTAATAGGCACAACCGTAAGGTATGGTTTATTATTTTCGTTGGTTTGTACAATGCTATACGCCATATTTGTGATTATAATATTTAATTTTATTAAATAAAAAAACTCACGTTTATACACTCTGATGTACACTCATTAAATGCTGTCACTTAAATACCGCTAGAATGAAGGCTAACTCTATTACAAGCAAAAATTAACCGTTTTTTCCAGTCATAAAATGATCATATGAATACTTTATATTAGCTTTAATATATTTTCAAGCCTGGTTTTGATCATATTACAACTTCATAATGGTCATATACAGAAATATAGATATCTCTCTCTATCGCGCCATGTTCCACAATAATGATATCTTGCATCTATTTTCTTTGAATACGTTTCGTAAATTAAACAATATTAATACCGCAAATAAACAAGTTTTGTTAGGAGCAGCAATAGCAAAGGTAATTAAGGCGTAGCATATATTCATACATTTAGTATTCTTAGATGGCACGAGTTCGAAATGCAGCGAGAGGACATATCACAGGTAAAATAAAATAAGGTAATTCTAATCCAAAAAAATAATAATATAAATATTTCAGTAATGATAGAAAAATTAATTAATATGTAATAACGTAATAATTGGTTGAATAAGAAAAAAGGGAAAATTAAGGAATTATAAAATATATTTTTATGAAAATTTTGAAAATCATATATCAGCATTATATAGTAAAACTATTGCTGATCATATAACAATCATAAAACATATTTATTTTGTGATCCATCTTTTATCGATCATTAATTAGCCACAAACAAAATAATACAATATTCAACAGGGTTCGCTATACAGTTTCAAGTCATAGAACAATGACATACTGAATTTTATATGATTCTTATTGGACCGTTTTTAGTCATATAATTTGGGCCATTTCGATCAGATAAACATCACTATTTGGTAAATGCTGATGATTATATAATTTCCTTTAATGACATGTCATATAAGAGAACCATTCAAAATTATGTATAATGGAATTAAATACTTTTTATGTGATTTCTGGTTTTCTGGGTGTACTTTTGATTTACAGGTTCATATGAATTTTCAACATAACGAACAAGAGATTTTGTTCGTTATGTTGGAAATTCACAAAAACCTTGTAAGTTAAAAATAAAAAGTTTTCCGTTGTGTAACCTTTCGTTTGCCACTTTTCTGGTGGCACAGTTCTCTAGTACAAGACCGGCCCATTTACAATACCGGCATACTCCGGGTTGGTACTGTATTTCCCTTTCGGTTCTGTGTACTTTGCCGGCATGTTCTGGCACGGTGCCTTTCCTTTTCGCACAGGTGGCATTTTAGCTGTTTACTTTCTTGACTACTAGTCTTACTTTCTTGACTACTATAGCCTAGTCGCCGATTTACTTTGTCTGCCATTTCCATCATCTGTTTATTGGATTTTCCTTTGGCTACTGACAAGTGCATTTGAATAGGCTCATTGTGTAGACCACGGATGAATGCATCATTTTAACCATTGTAACCAGACACCTACTTCATATTCCAAGGCAAAGCCTTGTATTCTGCTTCTGCAACTAAAATCTGCACAGCATTTTGCATTATTATGCCTATAGCATATCTATGTGTACTTTGGAGAGATTCCACCATGTAGACTAAACGGGAAGATACTTTTAGGATGCCGCAAAATTGTTTCAAGTGGTTTGCGGTTTGGTCTTTAAATATAGTATATGCCCTTCCCCGGAGCCGGAACATTACTTCTTCCAAAAGTAATGCCATGTGATTCGGCTTACCAACCAATGCTTTTTTCGATCTTTCTGTAGACATCTATGAAGAAGTGGATGTCACTTGGATCGACATGTACTTGTCCATACAACAAATGAACATGTTTTCCCACTGCTTCGATTGATTCGAAAAGTTCACAAAATATTCAACCCAAAGCCGACAAATTTGTTCCGCAAAATCGCCTTCGCGTGACAATTAGCGTCAGCCATCATATTTGTCACAAATGTTTCTCATATTTTTTCAACAAATCACCATTTTATGTGAGAATTTTGTCGTTTGTTGTGACACTTGGTTACTGGGGAATATCGTCAATATTTCCAAAATCAATATCTACTAAGCTTTTATATCTGCATAAGTTCCATTTCTGTGACGTTTTAATTGACATTTTATCAAATTTTACTGAATTTTAAATTTTACTCTGTGGTAAAGAGGTAGGGTATCGATCACAAAGATTATTGACCTTAATTCTGATTTTGTTGAAGTTCAAATTTAAGAAAACCTGTAACATATTTTAATAACTGTCCCTGCTGAAAATTACGGAAAATGATTGCAAAATGTAAATGGTTGGTTTGGTGAGGTATAAATACATTTTTATTAGATGTCACATTGTGGGAAAACTGTCGCCCGAGGAATAGGATAAAATGATGTGAATGAAGTGAATTAATTGAGATTGGCTCTCTGCTCATGTAACAGAATTAAATAACGGCATTCTACTTCTTACAATAAAGCTTTAAATATTCTCGAAAGTCTGTTTAATTTAATTCTCATTTTGACGACTTTTTGGAATTTTTACAAACAGAGAAAATAGAGTGGTGCCCCACAAACATATGAGTCAAAATTCTCGTGATCACAATGTTACCCCCAAATGTCGTTGACCTTACCAATTTTACATACTAAACGATAGATGTAAGCAGAAAATTATACATTAGACATACATTGGAAATTTGTATCGACTCATACACATAACAAGAATATCCTCATTTCTAAGAACTTTTCATCATTTCCCATGACTCATTTCATTACACATTATATATGAGTACATACATAGGAAAAATGCGATTGATAAGTAAAGGAAACCAAACAATTTTATTTTTATCGATAAGTACTTAATAGTGAAAATTTTTATCAAATTTTCCCGTTTACCTGACGACTTGTTATTATTTAGATTACAATTGTTTACAATAATACATGCGTATAATCAGCAGCATGGTATTGTGTTACTCATAGCGTAAAATTAATCATTACATTGTTTTTATTAACGTAACAAGGTATATTACGCCAGCGACACAACCCTTTGCCGCACAACATGTGTTTTCATTTGTATTTAAAATCCCCTCGGTTAGTAAACAAAGTTTTTGCTGTACTATAGTTTATTGAACTTCTATTTTGCATAAATATACGATTACCATTTTTTTGTTTAGCTTTAGTATGGTGGTCGTTTTTTGTGCTTTAACCCCATTAAAAAAAATTTGCAAAAATATAAAATAGCAGTCACCCCTATATACATGTGTTGGTTGGTAATCGGAACTACCAGAAGAAACAAAAAAAAAACGAACATCATACAAATTGTTTTATGTCACACGTCAAATGACACACGAAACTTGAAGGGTGATTTTTGTTTATTTATGTAAATTTTTTTTTTTTTGCGGTCATAATTTACTGTTTTGAGTACACCAACTGTCGAGAACTCCCAATATATAATAAACATTGATTAAGTATATCGATATGATAATCATATTATACCAATATTATATGGAAAGAGCAGCCAACCGGTTTAATCTAGAAAACATTTTTAAAACATCAAAGTGTTTCTCTGTTTGATTAGCACTGTTGTACTAATCATAAAAGCACGAGCATTTATTTTAAAATTACATTCTCTCAGCATTCATCAATGAACAGTGGCAACAAGAGGTGAACATTCGGAGAAAATAATATTCAACGCAGTTTTTTAACCTTTGAACTTTGTGTTAGCACATTAATTATAAAGTGCCAAATACCAATAGAAGTTAATTATCAACGCAATAGGTAGAACAAAAATGATTTTGTTGACCATAATTTGAAATGGCAAAATTGCGATAAAATAATTTTACAAATTTAATGTTGGCTCATTATACCTACATTAAAAAGGTGCCAACTTTTATCGTTTTAAATTGAGACACGAACATCAGATTTCCTTTTTGTATATGACACATTAATTCAAGTAATTAAAAGAAAGGCATGCAGTAATATTGGCTTAACGTTAAAATAGAGTATAGTGATGAAACTTTAAGTTAATTATGCTAAAGCTCTTTTCGATTATCACACACTATATTGGTTGCTTTCCCCACCTGAATTGTCATTTTTTCTGGAGAATTAACTACAGTGTAAAGTAATGACCTAAAAATGGAACCGAAGTGAAATTCTTCCCAAATAACAAAAAATGTGAATGTGTGCGTGTATCTACAAATAGTATTCGTTCAGGCGATATTTTGTGCCTATAAAATAAGAATCAGAAAAGATTGATTTTAGGGTTGGTTAAAAGCCAATAAGCATATAGGTTTTTAAAGAAAAATATCAAATGGTCGATCCCGAGGGTCGGTGATATAAATAACAGGCAATATGTACCTATACCGAATGTTGTAGCAGGTCTCAATGAAGAATACTCTTCCACAAAATAAAACAACCAACATCCGAAAATGGTTTTTAGGATATCTGTTGTATTGAGTTTGTACATACTGGAAATTTCAAATTGGCTTAAATAGGCGATCCCTGAGTTCGGCAATGTAATTATCAATTTCATTAATGAAGTTTGTTCAACAAAAAGCAAACGATCTCGATCGAACTGTCATTTTGTCTACGATCGATATAGTGTGAACCATCGAATTGTCATTTTGTCCATCGACTTAATTTTAGTCAATATAAATCAAAGGGGGATCCCCGTATTTTCTCGGTATTATGCATTCAGTTTTTGTATATTTAGTTTCCTTTTTCTGAGTATAAAAATATTTGGCTAGTGTCCCAATAAAGTTAGTTTTTAATTTATTGAACTCACATAATTTAGTGACTAAGTGATTGGTTGTAATTAATAATTACTTTTCATACACATAAGTGCATTTATTCTGAAATTTAATTTTGTGTGTATGTGTGTAGTGTGAAATTAAGTGTAGTGTTTTATCATAAACTAAGTGTGTAGTGAAATATTATTTTTTGACTGGTTTGATAGCTTAAGCCTAGTAGTGAAACAAAACCTTACAGGGTTGTAGTACTACTTGAAGAAAGTATTTTAGAAAAAATCCCCACCTCTAAAAGTTGAGCCAACCCTGAAATTAGGGTTGGAATAACCAATTTTAGGTGTTCAGGAAAATGAAAATAACTTCTGAACGGTACACAGCACAAACTCGAAAAATGGTTCAAATGGCGGAGAATTTAATAGTGCACATTTTTTCCACGTGTACGTCTGCAAATTCTGGTACACATTTGATGTAATTGGCAGCCTCATTGTATGATGCAGTTATCCCTATTGAATTCAATAGGTTGATTATATGCCTCGAACCAACTTTACGATGAAAGTAAACTGATAATCCAAGGAGCACTGGTGATATAAACGATTTTGGTCTGCATCCGTATATCATACATTGATTGAGAAACTGCATCTTTTTATTTGTTTTCGTTGAAGAGCGTGCGTTTCGTTTTTTATAAAGAGTTTCCGTAAATGTCTTTAACCCTCCATTACTAACCTCGAGGTGGAATACACCCAATTTGAATTCACTACAACAAAATCCTATGATAATCAATCCTTACCAACTTCAGACCACTATGTATTTTAAATTTACATACATATTTCTCTTTGTTCTACTTATTCTTTAGTAGTGTTTTGTCATTCAACGAATGCACAACTTGAATTTTAGAAACTGATTGGGTGATTCACACCCAGGTTTGTAGTTATAAAAACACATTTCTGGGTAATTTCGACCCAAGTTAGTAAGCAGGTCATTTTTTTTTTATATTTTTTTACGTGCTAAAATAATTCCCTACCTAATGTTTTAAGGGCTAATAAATATAATATACAATGTGCAGTTACGAAAAAGATCAGGCGAGGCTTAGAGCAATTCTAGAAGAACTAGATAGTGAGGAAGAGTCTTTTGGAGGCGAAGTTAGTGAAAGTAAAGAGGATATGGAAATACGTAGCGAGCATGATACCGAAACGGAGCAAGAGTTAGACTCTGATGAAGAAAATCTTGACGCAGGTTCCGATGTAATAAATAATTTTATAGGGAAAGATGGATCGATTTGGCGGAAAACCCCATTTGTGCAACGCAGACCAAGAACGGAGAATATATTCCCGGTTACATCAAGCTTGACAGATAAATCTAAAAATGTTACAACACCACAAGGAAGTTGGCAGCTGTTCTTTTCCTGTATAGACCTTATTGTTGAAAACACCAACATTTTCATCAGAAAAAATCAATCAAAGTTCAAAGATGTTAAACATGCGCGTATTACCGATAGTGTTGAAGTAAATAGCTTGCTGGGCTTATTGTACTTATGTGGGTTATACAAATAATCCCATATTTACGTTCGCAATCTATGGGCTAGTGACGGTACCGGACTGCAAATATTCAACGCCACAATGAGTTATATTAGATTCCAATTTTTACTTCGAAGTATTAGATTTGATAATGTGGAAACTAGAGAAGAACATCGGCAATTTGACAAATTGGCACCTGAACGAGAAATGTTTGAAAATTTCAACAAAAACTGCGACGAAAATTACAATGTGGGTTGCTATGTCACTGTTGATGAAAAATTGGATGCTTTCGAGGTCGATGTAGCTTCAAACAATACATCCCTAATAAACCAGCCAAATATGGAATTAAAATCTTTTCCGCTGTTGAAGCAACCACATTTTATACATCGAAACTGGAAATATATTGCGGATAACAACCACCAGGACCATTTAATTTATGCAATAAACCTGAACAAATAGTTCAAAGGATTACAGGACATCTTCAATTTGCTGGCCGGAATATTACAACCGATAATTGGTTCACAACCTATCCATTGGCCAAAGATTTGTTGGAGAAGAGAATTACTCTAGTCGGCACAGTAAGGAAAAACAAAACGTTTTTGCCTTAACTATTTACAATTGCGAAAGGTCGTGAATTACATTCAACAGCATTTGGCCACCAAAAAAACACTACAATTTTATCTTATGTCGCAAAAAGAAACAAGTGTGTCTTACTCCTCTAAACACTACATACGGGTAATAATATTATCAGTGGGCTCAAAATGCGACCAGAAGTTATACATTTCTATAACAAAACAAAAGGAGGGGTTTACACTACAGATCAACTGGGTGCCACCTATAATATTGCGAGAAATGCACGCCGCTGGCCGCTTGTAATATTCTTTTGTCTCTTGAACGTATCAAGCATAAATGCCCGCATCGTATTATTGTTGACCGATAATTCACCACTCCAGTACAAAAAACGATCATTGTTTATCAAAGATCTTGCAATGAGCCTAATCCAAGCACAAATCGACAGGTGTAGTAAAAAATGTTTAAAATTTGCAACTAAAAATACCAACGACCAACCCCCTGCGTCGAAGAAACAAAAAGTTGAAAAACAGAGCCGATGCCAAGTATGCTCTTACAATGGCGACCGCAAAACAAAAAAAAATGTTACCAGTGTGACAAATTCATTTGTTGAAGTCATACGATCACACTTTGCCCAGATTGCCATGAGCCAATGGGCTTACCGGATCCAGAAAACTCTGCATCCTTTGATGAATTTCAATTTTGAGAAGCAAAAAGGTATGGTTCATCGGTTCATTTCAACCGAATTGTTCTCCAAAGATTTGTTCTACAGCAAAAAACTTTTGTACTAATTTAATTTTGATTATCATTTCAACTTTTTTAAAATACGTCTTTCTGTGGTTATATAAATCTAGGTCTGTGATAAATGTTCCTGAACCTTTGCCATTTTTTAAGTCTTTTAAATGAAATGTTGAATTATTTATATATATTTTTTTAATAAATGGTTGGACTGTTAAATTGAACTGGTTTTTTTTCTGTATGATACTGAATTATTGATAAAATTAACGAAAATAACAATAATTGGTAATTTTTGTGGTCCATTCGTGATATAAATGACTATCAAGTAATGGGTGGAAAACACCCATAGTTAGTAGAAACTAGCTAAAAGTCGAGGTTAGTAATGGAGGGTTAAAGTCGCTGGTCCAAACTTCACCACCATTTTTGATATCATCGAATGTTGGATATATCTTCTTCAATAGTACTGCATTTATATGAGTTCCAATTCTGCACTAATAATTCTTCGGATAACATGTCCTTTGCAATAAAATTTCTTCGACGTTCTCTAGGTTTGGGTGGCGGTCTACTAGGACCAGGCATAGACACAAAAAGGTCCGTAGCCGTAACGTTCTCTAACTTTTTACACAAATCATCATTTCTTGATTTTGAAGCTTCGATTAAGCTACCAATTCCATTTTTCACCACTGTAGAGTCCTTTTTCCGCATACACTTATTACAAATAATACAAATATCTTTATTTTCTTGCATTACAAAATTTACACTTTTTCTGACAACTTTTACACTTTTTCCGACCGCTTTACTCTTTGATAGTTAAATTTATTTTTTTCTGCTGGCGCTACATCCCATAGAGGGGTTTGGCCGCTTCATTATGAAGTTCCGTAATCATTTTTTAACGGATAATGAGTCATTAATTCATTAATCCAACATTAACCAGCCGTGATTTTTTCATCACCCGCCGCGAATCGAACCCGGAACCTCCGGAGCTTAATGCAAACATGCTAACCACTGTGTCACCGGGGCAGCGATATTCAAAATTACATTGAATAATATTGCCCTGAATCCATACCTATATATAGTATTCAACAATATTGTTCGGTTCACACGTAATTCGCATGAATCACCCCTTAAAATGATGCATAGCGCAGATTTAAACATCTGCTAGCATATGCAGGTAACAAAAAATGTTCCTATAAGGGTGGATTTATATTATCCGTTCCTTTCAGTTCCTACACGTATCGTGTGAGACATAATCAATTTATACTAGTAGGAACGGAAAGGACAATATAAATACTCATACAGAAAATACATGTAATAATATTTTTTTGTCTGACACGATACGTGTAGGAACTGAAAGGAACGGATAACATAAATCCTCCTTAATTCTGAAAGCGATTTTCTTTACTGAAAGCAACCCTTAGAGATTAGAAAGGCTTTTTTTTCAAACACACAAAGGAGAAACCTGGAATGAGGGTACCTGCCCATTGACTTTTTCTGAAATATCTCACTTCGAGCGGGCTTTTAAGCAGTTTATTGTAATAACATATAATATTTAATATTCTATTATTAAATAACCACCAATTCTCAGATAATTCCGCATCCGCATAAACAGCTAGTTTCTAAATCTTTTATACCCAAAATTATTAACCATTTTAAGAATCTCAAAAATTCAAAAAAAATAATGAAATAATAAAACTAAAGTACCGTTATATTTTTTTGCTCAACACATAGAGGTGGGAATCTGAAAAGTTGTGCCGAAGTATAGGGAACAAAATTATATTAGTTAAAAGTTTATTGGAATTATTTACAAGTTTATATGGAGCCCTGTTTTTGTTTCCTGGACTATAGTACGCTGTTCAAGTAAAAGTTTCACTGGTCTCAAAAAATAGGAAGATACATCTGACGTGAAAATTTAGTTTGACGAGTTTCGTAAATATTTTAGTGCGTATAACTTCATGTTGTCTCTGACAACATAATAATAATGCAATAAAATTCACTTCGATAGTTGATTATTCTCAAAACGCAAAAGCAAATGAAATTGTGAAAATGTATCTCCACATTTATCGTCCAGGAAGATAAAAATGAAGTGACAAATGTGTAGAGATAAAATAGTGACATCTGTATTCTAATACGAAAACTCCCATTTCGCTAGCTAAACTGCGTACCGCAAAGTCAAATTCAGCGGTGAAATTTTCATTTTCGCTTGATTTTATATGAAAAATTTCATTTCACTTCAGCAGCTTGTTGACCTTTAAAGTTAAAACTAATTTTTGTAATTATGTACTTAAAAGACGGTGCAATAGTTTTTGTAATAATGCCCAATAAAAGAAGAAATTGGACAAGCACGACGAAAATCCTTTGTAACAAGCATTAAGTTAATTAAATTTAAAAATTGATAATTTTACCAGCGTGGTTCTCATTTAATGGATAATCTGTGTATTTTTATACAGTGTGAATAGAATAGCTTTATATCAGCTAAAACTTAAAATTTCCGGACAGAATAAAGTAATAAAGTTCCAGCTCTAGCTAACATAACAGTAATGACTGATTCTAAATATGATGGTTCAGAAAACAACTCGGCTCCTATAAGTACCATTTATAATATGGACCATTGTAACAACGATAATTTTAATTCCTACGTGCCAACTGATTCCTATTTAATGGGCGAATTGGAAATTAATGATGTGGTGGAACCTAAGGTTCAACCTTTAAGTCTTCATTTTGAACATAAATAAGTTCAATCAGAACCACAATGGGTAACAAAACATGTTATTCCCGCTAAAATTGAAATTACCGATAGTTTAACTACCGAAAATTTGCGAAATTTTATTCAAACCGAAATGGCAGCATTGAAAAATCCATGTGTTATATCTTTCAGAACCATTCATCCTAAGGGAAAATTCAGATGCGGTATTATTGCTTATTCTGTTTGCAAATACGAAGAACATCAGCTAAAATACAGAGTGTTCGGTGCATCGTTTGCCAAATTGAATTGGCCCAAAGGAGGGGTCATTTGCTATCTCTTAAGCCCCAATAACTCATTTTTGGCCCTACGGATTTCTTTTCATTAACTCTTAAAATATTTGAAATCTATAGTAAAAACTTAAAACTCAACTTAACATTACAATAAAAAAAACTAAAAGTGATCGTGATCTTCGCACTTTTTTATTAAGTTCTCTAGTCTATCCCCTTTCCAACACTGGGCAATATACTATAAAAACCATTTCAAATACTTTATTAAATTACAAAATTTGTGTATCGGGACACATCAGCCTGATATTCGACATTCGCGATAAAAATTGGTTTTGGCTTAAATTACTTACATACATAAATGGAGGGTCATTTGCTATCTGCTAAGCCCCAATAACTCATTTCTGGCCCCAATAAAGATCACCTTTAGGTTTTTTTATTGCAATGAAAAGTTCAGTTTTAAATTTTATTTTACCTTTTTAAAACATTTTACGAGTTAATAAAAAAAATCCTTAGGGCCAGAAATGAGTTATTGGGACATAGGAGATAACAAATGACCCTCCCTTGATGTAAGTATATGTAATTTAAGCCAAAACCAGGTTTTATCGCGAATGTCGGATATCTGGCTGATGTGTCCCGATACACAAATTTTGTAATTTAATAAAGCATTTGAAATGGTTTTGATAGTGTATTGCCCAGTGGTGGAAAGGGGATAGACTAGAGAACTTAATAAAAAAGTGCGAAGATCACGATCACTTTTAGTTTTTTTTATTGCAATGTTTAGTTGAGTTTTAAGTTTTTACTATAGATTTCAAATATTTTAAGAGTTAATGAAAAGAAATCCGTAGGGCCAAAAATGAGTTATTGGGGCTTAAGAGATAGCAAATAACCCCTCCTTTGGGCCAATTCAATTTGGCAAACGATGCACCAAACACTCTGTATAAATTCATTAAACGAAAAACAAGAAATGACGGTTGTAGTGCAAGGAAATGATTTGGAGTTTCACGATAGCGAGAAACCAGTTTTTAAGGAAATTAAAGGCTACCAAAGAAATAATTTGAAAGAAATTTTTTTACATAAAACGGCTCATAATCTCCAATTGGAAATTATAAACGTAACCGACCTCGAGCTAGCCAAAAAAGGTAATACCCAAAATTTGACGAGCACTGTTGTACTAAGACGCATTCGATCGGAAAAATTAAAATACTATGATTGTGTAGTTGACTGCGATAACGTCGATCTAAATTATAAAAAATTACAACAATCTCATGATGATCTGTATACATAGTATATGGTATCAGATTTATTTCAAGTTTATATGATATGGAAATCTCAAATAACTCTTTCATTAAGGCACAGGGTCATTATCATTACCATACACTTTGATGCTACAGGGAGCATAGTTAGGAAGCCCACCTGACATAATCATAATTACTCGCGCTTATTGTATTACGCTTGCGTTATTACAATTGCAGAAATGATTTCATCCCAACATGACGTCGTGGCCATCTCAATGTTTCTATTGTGCTTCAAAAAGGAACTTGCCGAACTGAACGCTTAGTACCTCAGTGTTTAACGTTTTTAATGAAATGTCTGTCCACGAGTATATCGAGTATATTTATGACACTTTGGTAAAAAAAAGAATCCAAACTGAACAAATATTTTATTTCAATTTGTTGTTCGCATTTTGTAAAAATTGTGTGTGTTCAAATCAAAAAGAACATTTTAACTGCAAGTAAAGAACAAAAATATTTGATATTAGATATATATATATTTGCTGCTGTTGTCAACTGTAAAGGTATAGCTGAAGTTGACATGCTTTTTGAATCATTTATTTATATATTTTGCTCCGAATTTATAAACGAAAATGTAGAAAAAAGTTTCAAGAATTTCCAGAATCTTATAAATGATTTATACAGCCACAGTGGTAATACTAATTGGCAAGAAGAAGCACCTGATACATTTTACAAAAGATATTTAGGAAAGTATATGTTAATACAATCACCCAATCAATCAAAAAACAAAATTAAAGTGGTAAACCGAATGGTAATTTAACAATGATTTAGCAGTTTTTTTATTAAGAAATATTTTTCTTACCTACCATTGTGGGTTAATTTTGATATGTCTGATATGCCTCACGGACGAATATCCAATGCAGTGGCTGAAAACTGGTTCAACCTTATGTGAAGTACCAGTAAACAGACAAAACAATTTTTAAAAGTTGGTCGATTTGTCAGTATCCTATAGAACAAAAAACTGTACAAATCCAAAAACGAATCAAATTCAATAAAATTCAGATCCGGACGACATAGCCAACGAGGAAGGTTGGAGAATAAAAACAAATACAACAAAAGCTCCACTCAATTAACTTCGTAAACAAAAGCTCCGAAACATATGGGCGAAAAGGTTGTAGCTCTGCCCCTGTGCGCTTCGCGCCTCAACTCCGCGCTGCCGTTTCGCGGCAACTTTTTAACTTCTATACTCCCTGCCAATCAACCAACGTCACACTTTGATGAGAATAACTATAGTATATAAGCTTTATTTTCGTTATGTAATTTTTCAAAATTTATGAGGATTTAACACTTGTAACATGGCAGATTAGACCGAAAATAGCGTGGTGTTTCCTGGACTTAATGAACAACACCATTGAAACGACGCATATACAAACATCAGAAGCAATGTTTTCAGGCTGTTTACAATATTTGTCCCTTGATCTGAAGGATCGAACAAAATTATTCACGTGATCTAATTCTACAGTCAATGTACGCATTAAATCAATATTACAGTCAACATTTGCTCTCTCACGCATTCTTATACTGATTTGACTTTCGAGTCAGCCGAACGCAATTATTTTTTTTCTTACAAAAATGTTTATTTTAAATTTTAAATTTTTTTCTATAATTTTAAATTGCATTAGCATACAAATGCAACAAGGCATAAACCACCTATAATCCTCGTGCTCGGGTCATTTGGAATATTTTAAAACTCGCCGAACAATTAAAAGGTTTCCTAATAATGATGCCCAACATCGACATTATAACTTTCGAATCAGCGGAAACAAATACTCATGATCGCGTTGATTGGAACGATTCAAAAATATCCGAATGGTTATAACTGGTTTTCTGCTTTGGATACAATACATCGATAATTCATCATCCTACAAAATGAAAAAATATCGAAGCAGCAGACTTGCCGCTTTACAGGATTAATTTGAAGGGCGGGCTATAGAGTGAACATTTTGCTAAAAAATCTCTTTTTATGCATATCCACATCTCATCTTGCACAGTCTGTTATAAATGAGCCTCTAGCTCAAAATAGATTGTGTAAGCATGGAGATGGTTTTATATAAATTTTTTGTAAACAAATAAATAAATAAAATAAATAAATAAAAATAAATAAATAAATAGCAGTATCAACATCATAAAAGTGTAATTGTGCATAGAACGATTGACGACCATATTCAGATGTTAAAGCCCCAGCTCGATGATAAAAAATATTATGAATCTTAAAATGGTATACACCGTTCAAAAGAGTATTAGACAATTTAGCTTCAGAACTAACCATTGCAAATGCTGAATTAAAGGAGCGAATATTTTCAAAGTAATTTTTAGAATGACGTTTGATCGAATTATTATTAGAAAAAAGTCCATCGCATAGATTTTTAAATAATGTATTCATACCAAGAGGAGGTAAATCAATTTTATATAAGGTAAACGACTCTGTGTTTCGTAAAGTGACTTCTGCCTGAAAATGTTTGGCACTACAACATACACAACACAAACTCATTAAACCACAACTATAAGAATTAAAATTACGCGAGATTGAATTTAAAGCACATTTAAAAGAACCATCTAACCTCACGGAAAAACCCTCCAAGTCAGGTGGAAATGAAAGTCTACAGGCTCAACTGAATTAAAACAAAATTAATTTCGAGTTGATCTACACTAACATACTCCGAACAAACCGAGGTCACGTCCCTCTATACAAAAACCATGAAACAAACATTACACCCGGGACTCCCCGACACCCCAAACAAAGCTTTTCAAAAAATATCGTCAACATGGAGGCTCCATTCACCAAGCAGGCTCTGCTTAAACTTACACGATAATATGAAGAATAAGAATCCTATTAGAATTGAATACAATAAAAATTTTCGTTGTGCTTGTGTTTGTGTAATTCATGGTTTACATTATACAGAATATTTTTATTGTCTCATGAATACAAAAACACCAAGAGAGAAAACAACACTAACTAAAACAAAATACTACTTAGTACCGCAATACAATAATAATAATAAACTAACCACCAATACACGCTGCGAAGATAAATATTCTCAAATAGTCTTCCATCTTCCATGTACCCATACCCACTAACACATAGTGACATACTACTGTAACGAACATAATCCAATTATATTTATTCAACCAAAACCAACAAAAATGTAAAATATTTACTGTTATTCAAACCGCGTGCATAACCAAGCGCACGCGGTTTGAATTTACCTGTACCGGAACAGTACCGTTCTCCCATAACTGTATTTAGCTAAATCACATGCTAAACTTAATTATTTAACCACTATTTGTTTATTTAAACATCACACAAAACCACTGATTTTATGCCGCAAAATAAAATTGCGATGACGCACTTTTTAACTAAAAAAAACACACACTCAATTAGATATCACAAATGTGTATCAAAACTATTTATTCATAACAATTTATTCACGAGTCACGACATATTTTTCACTAAATTTAATATAATAAAACAACAAATAAAAATAAAATAAAATAAAATAAAATTAAAATTAAATTAAAGTTACGAAGAGGACAACAAAAACACGTCTTCCTTCCCTCTTCGAGCGTTGATCACCGACCAAGAAAAACAATTGATCACAATTGAATATAAACTCACCCCCACTCCCGAACACTTTAAAAACTAAAAGCGTAATTTAAATACACAATTCACAATCACAAATCGCTTTTTTAATTGACTTCTGAACAATTTGAATGAACAAAAGAATATGGAAAATGAAAGCCTAATTAGCAACCGAAAAACACAGCTTGTCTCTTTTTACATGTAATATCATCAAAATAATGAAAGAGATGACAATATAAAAATCAAAACGGATTTAATATGATTCCTATTTGATTTGATTCCTATATGAAAATATACAAATGTTGTTGTTGTAATGTGTTATTTTTAAACCGTTATAACTCAGCCATCTGATATCCGATTTATTTAAGACACAGATTGTGCACACCTGCAAAAGAACACCTTTCGAATGGTGTAATTTTTATGAAAATCGGTTGGATAGTTTGGGCGTAAAGGCGTTTTCACATGAATGGCGATTTTTCTCGTACGAGGAAAAATAATTCACCGATTTCTCTTCAATTACATGGTAAAACATTTACTAGTCACTTGAGAAATAGTAAGTAAACGATTTCAAATGTAATATTATTGACAATTTTTTTAGCAAACGCACATTTCTTAATAATAATTGCAAAATAGTGTTTTCTTGCGCGAACTTTCCAATATGGCGGCGATTTAAACAATTTTTGCAGCTTTTATTAGGAAATGTGCGTTTGCTAAAAAAATTGTCAATAATATTACATTTGAAATCGTTTACTTACTATTTTTGAGGTGACTAGTTTAAATTTTACTATGCAATTTAAGAGAAATCGTTGAATAATTTTTACTCGTACATGGTGATGATGATGATGATGATGATTGGTCTAACTGCAGATTTATATAAAACACAAGTATTTTATTAAAATATTTCAAAATTATATTCACGAGGCCTGTGATATAGAACTTGATATTTCCACTAATGTTGGACAGTTAGTTAAATTCTTGTTACTAAAATCTGCAATTGTCAAATTTTCGTGTAATGCAGCTAAATATAAAAGATTTATACTATCTACCATTGGACTTTCATAATTTCTGCCAATTATCATATAAAATAAAAATGTTATATAATTATGTATATCCTCAGAGGTTGACCATTTGAAATTTCCAGTACAAAGTCAATACAACAGATCCCAGAAACCATATTCGCATGTCGGTTTTTTGATTTTTGTTGAAGAGATTTCTTCACTGAATCGTGTTGCAACATTCCGTTTACATATTGCCTGTTATTCAAATCGCCGAACCCATGGATCGACCTTTTGAAATTTCCAGTATAATGTCAATACAATAGATATCCTAGATATCTTATTCGCATGTCGGGTTTTTGTTGAAGAGATTTCTGGAATATGGCCAATTAGGATAGAACTTGGCTATTGCTTAATCGATTATGATGAAATTCAAGACTTACGATGAAATGAGATTCTAAAATGATACTTTCAATTCCGAGACTCTACACTAACGTTAGTACTTTTAATTTTTCAGCGCGTGTTCGCCACACACTTCATTTTTTTAAGCATGGCCAAACTTATAGCTCTGACAGTAAATACTCAGGAAACATACCCCTAACGTTTAAACGAAGAATTGGCGAGAAAAGTTTCTATACAAACTTGAATATTATTTCGAAGATAATCTAGATCGTTATGCAATTGAAATAGACGTTTACGCTGCTTCAAAGAAACTTCAATAGCTACATGATTTATAGAAACCTCATCAGACAACAATTTAAAAACCATATTGACACATTGCTCACAACCTCATCCAAAAGTAATTTTTGTGTCACATTTCCTTCTATTATTTGGATACGACAAAATCCATCACAATCAGTTAAAAATAACTAAGGTATATTCTAATTGCCCCTATTCCAGAATTTAATCTTAAAATCATTCTAAAATGCAGTTTCCAACACATTTGTCAAATTTCCTCCAAATCGGTTGAAAAATGGGCAAGTTCCATCATACTTGGCCATATTCCAGAACTTCATCCAAAAAACATTTTAGAATCCCATTTCCATTCACATAATCGGTTGAAAAATAGGCAAGTTTCATCATACAGTTTAGAATCCCATTTCCAATAAATACATATGTCGAATTTCATCATAATCGGTTGAGAAATGGGCAAGTTACATCCTACTTGCCTATACTCCAGAACTTCATCTAAAAATAATATGAGAATCCCATTTCCATTGGAAATATTAAATTTCATCAACATCAATTGACAATTTCGATTTGTTAACCCCTTCAGGTGATGAGTATACCTATAAATCAAATGTCGTAATTCAACTTTCTGCCTCGGAAATTATAAATGGACTAAACGGTTTTATATACTGCAGGTAGCACGGGTCCAGACGGCGTGACACTTTTGATCCTGAATAAGTGTGCCCCTTCTTTGTGGGAATTGCTATGTTATTTATTTAATGTTAGTCCTTCTAGTGGAATATTTCCTGATATTTTGGAAAATATCATTTATTATTCCCATTTTTAAATCAGGTAGAAAGGGTTATGTTAGAGTAAATTCAATTCTATCGGCGATTCCTAAGCTTGTCGAATCTTTGACTAAGTCTAGAATAGAATTTTAAATAAGACAAAGAATAAGTTCGCTTCAACACGGCTTTATACAGGACAGATCTACGATTACTAATCCATGGTTTTTTCAAATGATGCGTTCAACATTATTGGAATGCGTGGGCTCGTCGATGTTATTTATACAGACTTTTCGAAAGCTTTCGATATTAGATCACAAACTTCTAATTCAAAAATTGTACGACTTTGGATCCGATTTTATTCCAATTAAATGGATGATGTCCTACCTAATTATGCGACGGCAATGTGTAAGTATCTCAAGATCTCAACAGTTAGTTCTTTCTTATTTCAGACATCTTCCAGTATTCTACAGGGCAGCCACGTACAAAAATTAGTCGGCCCCCAATTTACTCTTTAGCACAATAACGCTCCCATACACAAGAAGTATCATTGCTCTAACAAAACCAAAAATGTATAATGGGGTGCTTGTATAAAACAGTGAAGAATAAGATTCGATTGAAAAAATATTTGGACCACTTCCTAGACGTGATAGAGACGTAAACGTTCTGTCAAAAAAGTACCGGGAATTGTTAAATAAAATACAAATTTTAAGTTCAATCATACAAATTTATTTTGTCGCCCTCAAAGTATTCCCCATTAGAGGCTATACACATATGCCAGCCTTTTTTCTAATCATCGTAACATTTTTTGTAGCCACTTTCCGGGAGGCCTTTCAGTTCGCGTGCCGAATTTTGTTTTATGGCTCCAATGGAGTCAAAATGGGTTCCACGGAGTGGCAATTTGAGTCTGGGAAACAAAAAAGTCACATGGTGCAAAATCAGGCGAATATGGTGGTTGATCGCTGGAAAAAGGAAATTTTCCATGCTTAGGGCCCAGTTTCTCCTATTATTTTGAAGTGTAGAGCCTAGCTTTTCCTTAATCCGCCACTGATGGTGAGTCAAATTCACCTAAACTATGATGTCCTAAAGTATGTACAACAAGTTTTATTCAAGCCAATTTTCGGTCGTCATTTTCTTATCTCGCAAAAGAATGTTAGCAACGTTAAAGTTTTTCAATTTATTTTCTTCTTTTTAGTGTAACAAATTTTTTTTTTTTATTTAAATTCTACAAATTTACATAATATCCAAGACGCTTGGATCAGTTCAGTTTGGTCTAGATTTTACTTGAATTGAATTTATAGCTATAAAGCTAAATAACAAACATTAAGTTAAGCAAAATTATGTAAGTGCTCTGTACTCACGCACTATGCGAAGACGGTTTCTTTGTGGCAAATATTAATAATTTAATTTACAGTCTAAATTTTATATCTAAATGCTAATAAAATATTTATATTTTCGTTTCTCGTTTCAGATGTTGAATGGGCCTCATATAATATCGGCATTTTTTTATGTAAACGATGTGCTGGCGTACATCGTGCTATGGGCGCACATATATCCAAAGTGAAACATTTAAAAATGGATAAATGGGAAGACAGTCAAATTGAACGTATAAAAGAGGTGGGGAATACGCGATCACGATTAAAATATGAGGAGCGTGTGCCACCATGTTATCGGCGTCCGAACGAAGATGACCCACAGTAAGTACATCTGGAATATTATACCGTAGAATATTTTAAAAGGCAGAACCAATGCCAAATTCTCACTCAGAGACATGTTTGCCAATATTAGTCTAAAAGTTTATTTGCCCAATTTTATTTATTGCTATGTTGAAAGAATTATAAAATGAATGTACCACCATACAGACCCGTGAGCCGCAAAATTTTTCGAAGAGGGCGAATATGAAGGTAATGCATAAATTGCAAGCATTAAGAAAAGCGCGAAGCAAAAATATTTTTATTTAATTTCACCAACAACTTCTTGAGAATGCTGAATAAATGCTAAATTAGCTAAATGTTTTAAAGATACATGATCAATTGATAAAAAAGCAATACTTATTGTTCAAGGACCCATATTAAATTACTTTTACCTATCTGTTTGGGTTCATAATATTTAAAAATTACCTGCAAACACGAACAATGTAAAATAATTTATTACAGTCCAAATTCAACTCAACATAAAGCAGTTATACTGAACCCTGGTAAATTATAAATCTGTAATCCTCAATAGTTTTGAGTCGGTATTGTCGTAAATCTCAAAAATGTCGAATTATCTTCAATGTTATATGTTAATCTCAAATTCTCAACAATATCAAATAATCTCGATATATATACCAAGTCATCCAATTCGCCCGTTTAAATTCACAATATCCGGAATAATCCCAAATTTTTGGGTCAATTCGTATGGCAGGTACCCCGCCCCCTTGACGTGCAGTCTCCAAAAGCTTTCCAAATCTCCGCCTTGACCATAGAAACAGATTGGTGAAAAAAAAAAATCCAAATCGGACAAGCCGTTCTCGAGATACCATGGGTCCAGACACACAGACAGACGGACGGACATTCTTTTTTTTTTGCATTTTCAGACTCAGGGACTTTCAAAACGTCGAGAAAAGTGGTTTTGGACCAACCAAATTTTTCGTCATTTTTGACAGGATTTCAATACTTTGGTCTTTTTAGACCGAAGTAATTAACTTTTTGGCGAGTGCTGTAGCTATGAACATCACGAGACAGCGCGAGTCAAGTAATTATTCTTTACTAAGTCATGCTTGACTTTGAATATGAATAGGATGGTTTCAAAGTCAATTAATTCACCAAATGTTAGCAGGTTTGAATCAAACAGAAGATGAGTTGGTGTTAGAAATGGCAACCATTTTTAGTAAGCTGACTACGAAAGAGTAATCCCCTAGCGATTGTAATTTCTAGCGTCAAACACTGAACTAATCTTTAAGTTAAGCTCTGATATTTATTTTTTTATTTTTTATTTTTAACTAGTTTATCATAACGGGCTCAGATCCCTAAAATCTGAGTCCGTTATGATGCACAATGCATTTTTTTCTTATGTAGTGCATGCTCGTTCGTTCTCTATAGGCTATCCTCTGTTCATAAACTTTAGTTCGATACATTCGATACATTATTCGGGGAAATTATGGAAAAAATCCAATTTTGGTACTTTTGGCATTTGGAGACTTTTATTATAATATTCATTGTGAATGTCTTAGTTAAGTCCTCTAACTTAAAATATCGCAATTATAACTATTATATCTGCTCAATTCGTATCTATACAAAGTGGCCAGTGCTACCAGTTATATAAACATTTTTTCAGTTTCTGTCCCTTTTTTGGTTTTGACACAACCTTGTATATCATACAATTGACCAAGAATTTTTAAATCAGCGCACATCTGAAGATATCCTTTATGGGATTTACATTCAAATTTTTACCTAATACACTAAACAACTAGCTGTTTGTTGTAAAAACTCGATGGTATTGACTTGAAAACGAGAATATATTGACAAATCCCAAACGAATTAATGAATAGGGGTTGATAATGGCCAACCAGTATTATTATTCGTGGTTTTCCTATTTTTGTTAGTTTTGTTTTGGGTTCCTACTCTCTGATAACTATTTCGTTTTGTATATTTTCCACATTCTACGTAATAATGCTCGTCATTATTCCGCCTCACATTCATATACATATTTAGATTCATTGACAAAAAATGTTTGTGACAAAAAATATGTTGTTGGCTATTTTGTTCATTCATTTACAGTTTTACTAATAATATTTTTGCTTTAAATGTTATCATTTATAATAAATATTTCCTTCCGGCCTTTAATAGTTTTATTATGTATATAAGATAAGTGCATAACAAAAATTCTTGTTTTGTAAAAATTAGTTAATCATACTCAAAGATTAGAGGGTTTCGTTGAACCAATCAGCTCATTTTCTCTCAGTTGGTTTTGTCCAGTAGCTACAAAAATATTTTTTATAATTATAAATTTCTTGGAATGTGGAAATTCGAAGACGACTAATTATTATCTACATATGAGAATATTGTGCTACGCACAAAGACGTTTTAAACGTAATTTTAATTTACTATAAATTTAATTTCAGATACTATTAAATTTCTTTGACTATAATACGAAAAATATGGATCGTCATGTTGTGAGGTCAAGAAAGAGAACAATTTAGAATTGATTTCTAAAGTTATCTGCTGGCCTATTTGACGCTTTTCGCTAAAAAACCGACGGTCATGATCCTTAAAAATTTCTTTTTAACCGTTTAGTAGTTAATCTTAATGATTCGCCTTAAGCACACTGAAATTTCTAAAAAATCTCTAAAAAATAAGATTTTGTGTAGATATGACATGACGTGCATTGCTAATTTCACACAGAATTTCTACCCTAAAATTTCAAATTTTTCCAATGCAACTTCCTCGCTCTTTTTGTCATAACTTTTAATAAGACTGAAAATAAATTTGATCTTCAAAATTAGTGAACAAATTTAGTGAAATTAGTGTCTTAAAAATTTGCTAATATTATTGAATAAATAAATTTGATAAAATGTTGCTTTGAAACACAGCTTTAACACGTTAATCGCCATGTCAGTCATATGTGTCTGACACTAAGAAGTTCTACATGAGCCATGTCAGACTTATATGTTGACATACGGAATTTAGTAGAAGGCCACATCAGTCACTGATTTCCAACGCAAACGATAAATTTGCTGTTTCTTTCAAAAGCTTAGCCTACCAGGAGCAAAACCTGAAAATTGCTTGAGTAAGTTTGATTATGGTGGCGATTAACGTTTTAAAGAGTTTGTTTATGAAAGTATTGGGAATGCAACTTTTTTATTACACACAGAGAAAACTTCATTCGTTCAAGTAAAATACGCTTAAGCCTCGTTCTCATTAGTCAAGTTACTTGATTTCAAGTACTTGAATTCAAGTAACATGAACCTACTCGACCAACCAATATGGACGTGTTATTTTGCTTGAATTCAAGTTAATGTTACTTGGCTTCAAGTTTCAAGTAAAGTAGAGACCTTTGAACTTTTGTATTCAAGTCGAGTCGTTTGAGAGACTTTATCAAAACAGTGAAGGTAGAATTTTTGACATCTACAAAAATGAATTGGAGTAGTGCAGAAATCATAATTTTTTTGAAAATTTATCAATCCTATGTAGTTTTGTGAAACATTCGACGACATTTTAAACAACTACTAGACTAAATGAACTTGAATATATGTATGTACATATATGAACGTAAAATTGAACTCAAGTTACTTGAATTCAAGTACTTGAAATCAAGTAACTTGACTAATGAGAACGAGGCTTTAGTGTACGTTTTAGGTGTGAATAATCCGTCTGAAGAACGAAGCACAAAATTTCCGCCAACACGCTTTAGTATTAGAATTAGAATTATACTGCTCAGGGGCATTTGGCGACATCACCATTTTTCAAAATAAAACCATAAAAAGGAATGAAATTTTTAATTTTAACATCTCATATGCAAATCCCCATTACCACGAACCCAACAGTCATAGTGTTTGGCGACCTAATTTTACATATTTTTGGAAGAAACAAACGAGTTATAGCTATTCCTTGCCTACAGTGTCCCTACTCTGGCTATTCCCTGGGAATTGCGAAAAATATTGCTATATTTCCAAACTTTAATAATTCCCAATTTTTTAATCCCTAATTCCCAAAAGTGAATTATAACGTAATTGGGAATAATTTCCAATGGAAAAAACACTTTCAAATTTTGCAGCCGCCATTATTTAAAAGTTGTATTTTATACATATGAAATAAAAACTTTACCGATATTACGTTGTAAATAAAATAATGACAATACCCAAAATAATCAGTTTCTTCTGGTTCCCCAAAAAAAATTTAGGGAAAAATAAACGTCAAAACTTACAAAAATTCCCAATCGCCAGAATACACTTTAGGAAAAAAAAAAATTCACAACTGCTAGAATACTGTCAAAATAGTTCAATTCCCAACTCCCAGGGAATAACCAGAATAGGGGCCAGAAGAGTCCAATTTTGCCAGGTGTTTTCTTGGTCCACTAGGACTAGACTATAGATTACCTACAATACTTTTTTGTTGACAACTACTAGACAATGCACAAAAATAAGCTAGACAATATCCTAAATTCTTATTAAATGTCAAAAACATATCAAAACGTATTACCAATACATATAACCGACAAAAAAAAGATTCCCTTCGGTATGCAGCTCAAGGTAAGAAAAATTTAAACGCGGTTTCCACGTCATAAATTAAAATTCAGATAAATTGACAAATTAAAAATTTGTTTGACTTTTGATTTCTTTGCTTTTGATGTATTCTCTTTTAATTTATTGTTTGAGATATTTCTAAAGAATTGTACCAAAATGCGAAAAAATTTTGATTGATTGATTGAAGTGTTCGACCAAGCTTTAAGCAAGATTTCCCGGAGTTATTAATGGCCGGGCTTCACCGAACACCTTGTTACATAAAACATAAAGAGGATTTGGATAGGTTTAGTTAGTGAGATAGAAATTGACCAGATTACAGACACCTAAGTATAGCCAATAGTTAGTAAATAGTAACACAATGACAACACATTTCTAGTCTACTTACATATATGATTATTAGAATTTAAATTACAATTGTACTTTAAAAAAATTGAGGTGTGGCCAACACACGACTTTCTTTTACGAACAGCGAATTTTGAGAAACTTTTATAATGCAAATTCCTTGCAAACTTAAGATTGTTTTTATTTTTTCTTGTTTTCTGTAAATTGTATATTTTTGAAATATTTGCAAAATAAATTTTCTGTTTCACGGAATCTGGGAGCTGGGAGCTGGGACCCTATTATTATTATTATTATTATTACTTGAGGGCCATGTAGGGGCTCAAGCCACCCCGCACTGCGACCTAAAAGATCTTTTGTGCATAAGCCCTACTTAATTATCCGTCCAGTCAATATTCAGGCTCTTAATGAACCTGATAATACTGCCTAACGCTACGTGATACATACTATCTGGGCTCATTGCTCTCCCTCCTAGATGTCTACTGTAGGAAATACTTCTACACGCGTTACATACTATCTGCGGGCTCATTACTCTCCCTCCTAGATGTAATAACATTTACTTCTGCTAGAAGAGCGGTAGCATTAGGACTCAAGGACATCGAGAGGGCAGACCCACTCCCGTATATTCCTATCCGTGCCTCGTCTACCGTTTTGATTTTACTCTTGCGAGTTGCTGGGACATAGTATCTCCGCTCATTGCTCTCCCTCCTAGATGTTTACTGTTGGAAGTACTTCTACACGTGATACAATACTATCTGGGCTCATTGCTCTCCCTCCTAGATGTAATAACATTTACTTCTGCTAGAAAAGCGGTAGCATTGGGACTCAAGGACTTTGAGACCCACTCCCGTGTATTCCTTCCAGTGCCTCGTCTACCGTTTTGATTTGACTCTTGCGAGTTGCTGGGAATAAAAAAGTTGCCTGTAGGTCACCCAGGTTTACTAGACTTACTTCACCCAGAGTCCGCATATATAGACTGATTAACCTATCAGCCATTCATCCATCGGCATATGCTGTTCCACCTTAGATTAGGGATTTTTTGTCAAGGTTTTCTCCTTTAGCGCCGTACTTTAGCCTGTCACAAAAGTCTATATTCAGCCTAATGGTTACAGTTACCGGTGGTTGCCACGAGGAGGCAGTACGTACACTTGCGCCTACTGGAAGGTTACGGAGCCCCTTCCAATAGACGCCAAACCACCAGCTGGGACCCTAAAATTTATGTAAAAAGTTTAAACATGAAGTTGCAGTTTGATTGGTTAAACCATCTGGACTACAAACTGACAGACATATATACCAACAGATACCACTCCGAAACCCAAGTTTTCGGACTCATTATTACACACTTAAAAGAAATAAAAGGTGATATTTATGAGCTTAAATTTTTTCTTTTAATTTTTTGGAATTTGTATTAGTGATTTTTTTGTAAATCTTATACTTTTTAGGATATGTGCAAAACACATTTTCTGGCCCAAGAGAGTGGCCACTTCCGGTTGACCGATTTGGCAATTTAACATACATTTAGGCTAAAAAATCGGAAGTACGTAGTGTGCAAATTAATTATAATTAGCATAATTGGGCTAATACACACAATAATTAAAATGACAAATGCAAGAACTGCTGTAACTCCCTGTAAAAAAGTGGGGGGAGGGGAGTTGCGAAATATTTTTGCAATTATTAAACGATATACATACTAAAGGACCACTAACTCTAATAAGTCATTAAAAAAATTAAGGAACATGAAAAAATGATGTACATTCAATTATGTAATATTTGCATTAAAAACCGGAAGTACGTCACTGTAGTGTGCAAATTAATTATAATTAGCATAATTAAGCTATATATACACATATATTTTTGTGTTGGCAAAACAGCAATTTTATTTTTTTTTAAATTTTTTAATTTTTTAAAAAATTTTTTTTTAATTTTTAATTTTTAATTTGTTTATTTTTATTTTTTTTTAGTTTTTGGAAAAATTTTGTATTAGTAATTTTTTGAAAACCTTATACTTTTTAAGATATTTGCAAAACAAATTTTCTGGCCCAAGGGAGTGGCCACTTCCGGTTGACCGATTTGGAATAAAATTCACTGGGACCTCCCAATTTATCAAAAAAAGCTTAAATCTGAAGTTTCAGTTCGATTGATTAAGCCCTCTGGGCCGTAGAGAGGACACAGACTGACAGACAGACGAACAGACGGACAGACAGACTGACAGACAGACATCATTTCGAAACCCACTTTTTCGGACTCAGAGGACCTAAAAACAGATAAATCATCAATAATTTTACTTACGTAAAAGAAAGTAATAACATTTATTAGTTTGCTGCATCAGCTTCCTGGGCTCTTCTGTAAATCATAATCATAGTTAGTAAATATATAATTAATAAATATATAAATATATAATATATAATAATCATAAATTATTTTAACATTGACTTAGAGCTAATAATATCGTCGAGATCATCTGTTTGTTCACACTATTTCCTCCATCCTGGTCCCTGTCGCTACTTATAACTACAATTGAGTTCAACTTATAACATATATAGCGTTTCAGCAAAATCTGCCACTAAGATTCTAGTGGTGTGATATACTTATAATAAGCGCAGTAAAATTAAAATTAAAATTAGAACATAAATTCTCCCAAGAGCTAAACTAATCGGCAGTTTCCTACATATCCGGAAGAAGAAAATTAATAACATTGAAAAACTTTTCTTCATAAATTATTATGATCTAATTTAAAGATGATTCCGAACGTTACAGCCACAATCAGAGTGCACCACCAATTTAGTCAAGTATTGAAGTACTGTATGTAAGCTGTTTACGAGTACGGCCCAAACAACGATAACGAGACCGTAGCATGCTTGAAGCTTCAGGCTGCTCAGCGAGGATTGATACGCACTTCTGAAAACCCAAATCGGAATTAATCAATAGTATCCCACAGCTACAATTCAACTCTCTTAACAAATGTAATGTATTATTTGGCCACCTGCTTCCGATGAACATCCAAGCATTTTGGCGGGAAAAACCCCGACCCCCCGTGCATCCATCGTACGACCTTATACAAATAACCAAAAACCTAATGATGGAATATAAGGCGCTACTACCTTGTTCGTGTTCCTATATCTATAACTACAATTAAAAATTAAAATACAAATTCACCCAAGAACTTAATCCTAAACATCAGTATCCTACAGGTCCGGAAAAGAATAATTAATAACATTGCATCTTTATTAATAAAATTATTGTGCTCCAACTTAAAGATACTTCTGACACGTTACATCAAAAATCCAGGGTGCACCACCGACGTAATGCAGTACTGCGTGAAAAACCACCCGTTTATTTAAGCACTGCATGTAATGCGATTTAATGCTCAAATTGAGTTTCGCGGGCCTCTAGACCACATTCCTCATCAAGCAATTCCCATTTCTTACTCCACACCACTTAGCCCCCTTCTTTCTTTCATTCTCGCGTCCTTTGGAAGAGAGAACAAAATAAATAAATTAAAATCATAAAGTAGTGAGTGCGCGCAGACACGTAGGAACTCTTCTTCCTCCCTCCTCGGTAGGGCCGTAGTACTTCCTTCCCCATACCACAATTAGTCCCGACTTATCCCTATTTGCCCGTCTTCAGCTCGGCAATCTATTTGTCGAGCTGGACCAACCCGATGACCCTGTACTTCTGGACGCCCTTAAAAGCAAGTAAAATAAAATGTCTGGGCCTTATTCACATAAGCAATTTCACCTTCCTAACCTCACATTTCTAATACACCAACCGTTATCCATATGTCAAGTTACAAATTATAAGCTAACCTACATCGATTAACATAGTTGTGTCTTAATATATAACTAAGTGATACCTGTTACAATTATTTTGGAAAGTGAATAAACTGCTCAGTTTCATACATTTTATATTTGAATCGTGCTTGTGAATTCAAAACATTTATACAATAATATACGCCCAGATGCAAGTGTGTATAATCCCGGGAGATGGCGATTGCCTGTTTAATGCCCTACTTCATCAATTGCTTCTGCTTGACTCGGAATGTCCATCCCGGTCGTCAAGCGAGTTGCGATCTGAACTAGTTGACTTTATTCGTCAAAATCTTAAAGATTATAAACCCACTTTGTTGGATTCCATTTAGTCCATCTATATTTCAGAGATGATTTCAAGCTACACTGAGAGTGAACTGCTATAAGGGTATAGTTACCATGAATTAACTTCCGATCCTTCCACTTTATTCCACAATATACTTTACTATGAAATATATACATTTTTTCAGGTATTTATCGGATCTTCGAAATGATGGCTTCTGGGGTGGAGCTGAGTGTCTTTCTGCCACCGCAGAACTGAGAAATGCAAGAATATCTGTTCATTTCGCTGATTCCGACCAACGGGTATTCTTCACTCCAGTCAATGGTATCTATTTGCATGAGATTCATCTCATATATAACGGATCCCATTATGATAGCTTAGTACCCCCATTTTCCTCATCGCTATCCTCCGCTTCTGCTGTACATACTCCCTATGGATACAACGTCTCCGAACACATTCATCGCGTCATTCAACCCAGTAACAATCCCTATCGCCTCACTGAGGCATCACCACAGCTTCCGTCCCTCGCTGCCCACCACTCCAATTCATTTGGTTTTGGGACCTGGAATATTCGAGGACTGAATAAACCCGAAAAACGCAACTCAATCGATGATATTTTACATACGAATGAAGTAGAGGTTTGCAGCAATCAAGAAACTTACATTATTTCTGGTGTCTGTTCAACTGCCAACTACACGTTGTATCATGCCAACGACCCAACAACTCAACGACGCGGCGTTGGTATTCTTTTAAGGAAGAATTCATTGATTAGGTCAAAGCGCGTTCGACATTATTTTGGAGCCATTATCACCTTGCTAGGGCATATTTCGAACTGGGGCGAATTCTTTTTATATCTGTCTATGTCCCACCCCACACTTCGAAATTTAATCGGCAAAAATCATCCAGAATTTTCTCCACACTTTTTTCGATAATAGATCGATGCCCTAAATCTCGCGATATCGTTTTATTCGGTGACTTTAATGCCCATTTAGGATCCAACGATGTCTAACGAGAATGGGGTTTTATTAGGTTTCCTTGCCCGTTCTACCCAACTTTTCGAGCACACATCCACCAGCCGTCGCCGAGGCCTTACCACCTGGACCAATGGGCACAGCTATTCTCAAGTAGATCACATCTTGACTCGCGACAAAAATCACTACATATATATTAAATCCGCCAAGGCTGATTTCTTTCACCCAGATATAAGTGATGATCGCCTCATTTGGATAGAGCGTACCCCCCGGAAAAAACTCGCCACCTCTCATTACAGACTCCAACCAGCCCTCAAGTCCCCCGTCTCATCAATCTATTCTCCTAGAGCTTTAAACCTTTCCCTCCTACTATTTTGTCCTCAACCTTCAAAAGATCTCTTTCAGCGTGCAGAACTCACAACTATTGGCCCTTACTTATTGACAGCATCAAAACTTCTGCACAGACCGTTCTTATTTCTAAGTCTCCTTTAACCCTTAAGCGGAGACTCACCCTTGCCCAGCTTAAAAGCGCAACCTTTAATCGACATAGACATCCTAACGATCCTGATGCTTCCATTCGTCTGCAGACAGCGCCGGGCACCAAAATGCGAAAAATGTATAAAAAGTAGTTGTATTTACAAAATAATGGATACCAGGACAAATAGGATATACTTTTTATTCGTGCTGCAATCGTTGCTGTACAATTAATAAAAATACAGGGCCTATTCCCTTAGAGTTGTATCCTAGAGGTAAAAACTATAGAGAAGAAATAAACAAACTTTAAGCGTATCAAAAACTTTGCGAAAAAGAGCTAGACTAAAATAGTTTAGGGCCGTATTTAGAATTTTATTCAATACATTGAAACGGAGTGGGTTTGCTTAAAATAAAACAATTAAAGTTTAGAAAATGTTTTTATTTTAGTTGCAAATACGCGGATAATTATTATTTAGAAAAAAATAATTTTGTAACTTTTCTAAAAATGCGTCATTATTTTACACTTTTAGTGCGGATCTGGTAAAAATAGTTGTCAACAAATCGTAAGATTCCTAAGCACAACTCAGTTACCACCTCCATAGATTGACCAACAATTCTGGGTCCCTTAAATAGCGACTTTAGAGAAGTTTCCCTGTATATAGTTTTTTTTAGTTCAAGTGGGAACTTTAATTACATAAAATTATATTGGAATTACTTAAATTAGGGTGAATAATAAAAATTCATTAATTCCGGAATTAGTGTTTTCAATTTCGAAATAATTGAAACCAAAATATGGGCCGGTATTCCTGAATACCGGAATTCTGAATTCCGGAATTGGATGCCCTAGTCATTTTTGGTCTCTAGAAAGCCGACAGCCGGATAATTCATTTTCTCTCTTGCGCCAAACAAATTTATACTTTGTATAAATATTCGCAATATTGTATTAGGTACTGTATCCATCGCTGAAAATGGATATCCGCTTGCAATTATCAAGTCCAGGAGAGCATACCTGAAAGATGTTAATCATGACGAATCGACTTAGAAAAATATTTTTTTCTGTAATCGCTTTGTGTTCCAGAAAAAATGTTTTACCTGTCCTAAGACTGCCTGCCGCGCATGTCTTGCGCCGAATGCAAACAATTATGGAATGCTGATTATTTTGTGATGGTTATTTGAGTTATGAAGGTATATGAAAAGAACAACTTGAGTTGGAGTTGGAGCGAATCACGTAGTTTGCACTAAAAGGTTCACGCAAATCGGTAAATTCTTTAGGAGCTCGATATTTTTTAATTTTTTTTTTTTTGTATAATTAGTTAGTTTATATGGCACAAACAAGATATTGATCCTTGAAACAAATGCCATGTTTTCAAAACTATCAACAAGTATTTAACATTTACATTAATTTTGTGGTACATACTCCCATAAATCCAAGATTAAATATCGATGTACATCGCGACATACTTCTTATTTGTGTATAATAACTACTTCATGATCATTATGTACATTCTTTTAAAAAATCATTCATGAATCAGAAAACTACTATAGAGACTCACTTTATTAAACCGTTATTAAAACAATTTATATTTACCGTTAAATAAACTATTAAAAAACCACAAAACAACAAAAAGAATTTTTTCGTGTATTGGAATGCGATCGCGATCGCGTAAAACGGAACTAACAACAAAAAAACTTATGAATGAAAAATATACAACACAGCAACAAACAATCGACCACACACGTGTAATCACTTACATGTATAGATATGACTAATTACTGATTTTTAGGTATGAGATCGCGAACCCCACGCACATACATACATACATATATCATTATAACCTTGAGACGTTGAGATGTTTCCCCCGCTTAGTAGCGAATATGATTTTTGTTAGCAGCTATAATAACACGTGGCTTAACAATTACAACATAATACATAATGGCAAGAACCATTATAACGTATTTTTGTTTGTCTCATTCAACATACATATATGTAAATGTACCGATCGCTATATACATTTGGATAAGATTATAAAATATGTATATGAAAAATTTTCATTTTTAATCATGAGTGGGATGATAGGTCAATAAACATACTTGAAAATAATAATAATATGATATGTGATGCGCGATTTGATAACTGGGTGCGAAATCCGGTGCTATCTACGCAATTTTTAACGTATGTCAATTGTGATGAAAAACGCTTAGGATTACTATATATACATTATATACAATATACATATAATGTATTAGGATTGTCTGAAATAAATTGGCCGAAAAAAATAATTTGAAAATCACCGTGAAAAGAGAAAAAAATTGGGTCGCAAAATGAAAATCTACAAAATGATTAAGTCATTTTACTGTCTAGGCGACTCGACAGAAAAAAAAACCAAAACAAATGACACACGATATTTAACAAACAAAAAAAAAATTAAAAGCGATCACAATTTTTGTTGGGATCGTACTACGATCATTATTAGTTACAACAAGTGTGCGATATGAATTTAGTATTTCGTTTTAATTGTTATAAATTTAAAACGATCAAAAAAAAAAAAATTTGTGTGCGCGGCGCGGCGCAACGTACAATATTTATGGAAGATTGAATATTATTTGCATTGGGATTACCATTTTTTTTTTGTGTTTTGTTTAGAAATTAGTCTGGGATTAAATAGGCGCCAATGATTATAGACACCGGAAATATAAAATAGTTCAGAGCATAAATATTTAATGAGCCTGTAAATAGTACCTATATGCGTAACTAAAACCATTTTATCTTTTGGTGTGATTTTATTTGTACTGATTTAAGTGCCTTTATAGGCCAAAGAATTAACGAAATCGCCAAGGTTAAATCCCAAAAGTAATAGACCGTAAATGATTTTCGTTACTGAACTGACTCTTCAACATTTTTAACAAATTTTTTTGTAGAAAGAGCAGTTTGTCTGTGTATTAAAAACAATAAGATTCTTTCGGCTTTTTATAGACAAAATATATTAACAATAAAGGCATTCACAACATTTTACGACTTGTTAATCAGAAAAAATTGAAGAGGCCAATCATTTATAAGATATCTACCAAAAAAGTAGAAACATCAAAATCCCCCCGTACTTTATGTACGTCAAATCTGCACCTGTATCTATCAATATTGTAGCAGATGATCTGCGAAAAAAGTGCCCTGTATATTCTATCGCATTTGGCAACTTCAAATAAGTAGCTACAGTTTGAGGCAATTTGCCAAACTGATGTATGCCCACTACTTGTCTGTTACCTCTACCGTTTGTTAATTTGAAAAAGAATCGAGGGTTATCGAAATCAGTGGGACGTAATGCTATGTATCTACGATATATTTCGATATACGCTTCATTTACAATAAATGATCTTGGCTTGTTCGTCTTGTTAACAGGAATGGTAATCAATATCCTATTTCCCAAATCTTGAATGTCATTCAAATTTATTCGGCATAGTTCATCTTGACGACATGCGCCAGAAATTCCAAAAATTAAGGCAACCTAGAAAACAAATTTTTTGTAAATAAATTATGAGCGCGTACATCTTAACATACTTTTGCCATTAAATATGTATCATCTGGAGCAAGTTCCATAAATGTTTCTATTTGTTGTTTCGTTAAGATTTTGGATTTTTTAGGCTTATATCCATCTGACTGACGTTTCAGTAATGCGCGTAGTTTTCCATATTTGGATATATCAACATTATTGTTAATGCTAAGCGTCGACCTCACCATGGAATAGTTGGACCATAAGGTTGACGGTTTCATTTTTGACATAAATCCGAAAAATATGCAATTAAAACGTTTTCGGAGAATGAATTGGCCTTGTTATTTATGCGATAATCCATAAAACGCTTGTATGCATTTTCGTACTTCTCCCTCGACTTCTGCGGCAACAAATTTAGTGTAGTCAATCTTGCTGTCTCCAAGATGCCAGGCGGAGTACCTGGGATTGAATTATCAAAATTGCTGTCCATTATATTTAAACTAAACCACAAATTAACGACGGGTATCGTTTGCTCTGAAAGACCTTTAAATAAATTGACAGCGCACGCGATTGTTATAATTCTAAGGTAACTTTGATAGTGAAATCTATTGAAAATATAAATTGGAAAATTTTGCGTATTTTAAAGAATATAATGAATAAAATGGATAATCTGATATACTGCCGATTAGAGAAAAAATCGTATGTGCAACTCGTGGAAAAACTATAATTCCCGGACTCTTATGGTTGCTGGAACTCGGCTGACGCCTCGTCCCAGCAACTTCCATACTCGTTCGGGAATATATCGTTTTTCCTACAAGTTACACAATATACTATTGTCTGTATGCTAAATTTTTATATTCGTATTTATCAAGCTTTGCTATTGGCTTTGCTGATGTATGAAAAAAATCAAAACCTAAACAATCTATAAGGAAAAAATAAAAATAAAATCTAGTTGTGCCTTCCGCGTTAGTATTTTAATCTTTATGAATGAAAAAGGCGTAAACTATTGGCGAATTGTTGTTGTTTATGTAGATTTATGGGAATGTATAATAAAATCACTGAAAGAATACGTTGTTCATTTTCTTCTTTTACAAGAATATAATTGAAATTTTTAGAACGGCCTGCCTAAATGAAATGAAATCTTACACAAATGCAATATACATAAGTAAAATTGTGTGTATGTGAAAATACGTTAGCGAATTTAATAAAAATTCGGTTTTAAAAATTTTGGTTCTACAAAATTTCGTTTTTTCAAAAATCATAAATTTACAAATCTCGGTTTACAAAATCTCGGTTTTTAAAAGCTCGATTTTCAAAATCTCGGTTCTAATCGCGGTTTCTATTTAGTTTTTCAAATTAAATTCCCCATTTTCCAGAATTTATAATTTTTGGTTATTTTCGTTTTGAAATTAGGGAGCATCTCAAAATCTCGGTTTTCAAAATCTCGATTTTAAAATATCTAAATATCTAATCTCGGTTTTTGAATCTGTTTATTTTAAAATTAAATTCTCCATTTTCCAGAATTTAATATTTTTGATTATTTTCGTTTTAAAGTGAAAATACCCATTTTCCAGAGTTTATAAAAACCGAGATTTTGTAGCACCGAGATTTTGAAAACCGAGATATTATAGACAACCGCAACAAGATACATACATAATCGCAAACCTGATCTCAAAAGCTCGGTTTTGAAAAATTCATTTTTATTAATTCGGGCGGCTCAAATTAATAAAAATGAATTTTTCAAAACCGCGCTCAAGAGAACGGAGATTTTCAAAATCGAGATTTTAAATACCTAAATTTAGAAAACCGGTGTTTTGAAAACTGAGATTTAAACACCGAGATTATGTAGCCAACCCATTTAATACAACTTTTGGAAAATTACCTAAGTAAATAACCCAGAAATTAATAAGATATATATATATATATATATATATATATATATATATATATATATATATATATATATATATATATATATATATATATATATATATATACATATTGTAATCATCTCTTTTGTATAGCAAAAATAGTAAAATATTCTAAATAAATTTAGAAAGAAGTGATGAGTGTAAATAGGAAAAACCTATATATATCATATTTCGGATATCTCATTTCAACATATGGATGCTAATTTATTTTATTATTTCTGAAATAATTTGACCTATCTAGATACCGCATTTTTGTTATTTTATTTGCAACTTTATTAATTGCGAAAAACTGAATAAGTTAAAAAAATTAGTTTTTTCCAAACTCATATCGTTCTGATTTACAAACGCAGTGTTTTCTGATAAATTTTTTTTTTTAGATTTCAGATAACTAGTTTTGTTGAAAATTTTCTCGGGAAATATAAAAAATTACGTAAAATGACTTAGGTTATTTGAATACAGCTTCAAATTTTAAAACGTTTTGCATCAAAAAATTAAAAAAATGTTTTTTGCAGGTATCCAGATTTGGTTAATTTCACAGAATTTATCCTTGCTAATGTTTGGTATGGAAAATAACTAGCTAGATGAATACATTTTTTGGTACTTTCCCAGTGTGCTTACAAATTCGACATAAACTTTATTATTTTGCTAAATTTTTCATTTTGAATTTCGGGGAATAGACAAATAAATTTTTAATTAATAAAAACAATTAAGATTTTTTCAAAGAATGTCACGACTTTTATTTGGTTTTAAGGAAATGCATAAACAAATCCCCTGGTTTAAAGACAGGATGATTTCCCCAAAAACTGTCCGTAAACCGAAAATCCGTAAAATGAAACGTTTATTACTATGGGATCTTATTGAAAACTTATAGATGCGTTCTAACTAGTGAATAAAATCCGAAAAACGAAACCAATTTTACCATAAATTAGCTACCATAAATAATGAAAAAAATACGTGTTTTTCATCTGCATTTCACAAGTAATAGTAAATTGCAACGAAATACAAACCATTTTTTCATTTAAAATAATCAAATAAATTCATACAAATCATAATTTATTTGTACTTTTATTAAATCTAAATTATAAATCTAACGAAGTTTACAATTAATCGTCTGTTCTGCTGAACTGTTCATCAGAACTGTCACTAAAATTTGCACCGACATTTGTTTCAATAGCATTTGCTTCATTAGTTTTAGAAAAAAATGGAAAGCTTTTGACATTTTACTTGCACAAATCAAGTTGAAGTTGAGTTTACGTCTGAAGTGCATCGGTGGTTTCTTTAACTAGCGTGAACAACTCTTCAGTGGAAATATCCTCATTATCATATTCCAAGAGTTCAAAAATATCTACGGTATTTACGGGCATTGTCAACGATTAGCAGAGCCCTATTTGAAATATTTTGATCAGTGTTGGATTTTTTAACTGAATTTGTAAAATCATTATTTAACCATTCCTCAAAAATTCGTGTAGTTATCCAGCCGTTTTTATTTGAGTGCCAAATAATTCCAAGTTGTGACTTATTAATATTTTTGAAATCCTGTGGAGTTTCTGAATGACAGATTAGAATCGGTTTTAAATTCTGGTAACCGGCATCATTTCCTCCAATCAAAATTGCAATTCGTTCTTTAGCTGCCTTGAATCCTGAGCTGTTTTTTCGTCTTGAGCATTACTCGTCTCATTGATATTATATACACCTGCTGTAATATGTATCCATCCACCGGCTTGTACAATTTTTGAAAACTCCTCTGGATAGCGCTCTGCTTTTTCCTGAATTATCATGGTGCTTAATGGTATATTCCAGTAGTTTCATGGTCTATCCACGCACTAAGTAACTGATCCATCTCTTCCATAACCTTAGTTCTTTACTTTAAAATATTATTGCGGTTAAAGGTATCTCTTTGTACAATTGACAAATTGTACCTCTATCGCCCGCATCAAACCGCTTTAAAATACCAAGTTTTAATTCTAAAGTTATTGCTTTGCGTGCATTTTTCACGCACTTTCCATCACAACTCGCTGTTCGCTTTTCAGACATTTTCATATAAGTTCAGTACAAGTTTAATTTATCCCCCGTATAATCTATTTTCGAGAGTCCCTGAAAGTCATGCACAAAGAAAATGAGAAAAAATATTCTGTCCGAAATTGAGAATATTTCATCTGTATACCGGAACGTTGATCATACATTTGTCATGTCCGCAATTTCGAATATCTGTAAATCGACCGTCCGTAAATCGAGGGACTAAGTACAAAAGTTTAGTTTCATTTATTTTTGATAATAATTATATTTGTTTTTCATTATCATCTTTGCTTGAATGACTTTAATTTTTTGTTTTAAGGGAAAATCATAATCATTGATCAATCACAGGATTTTCTTATTTTTGTTGTTTCATTTAGGCGGGTTATTGACCTACCTATAATAAATTCATTTTCAAATCAGGAAAATAATTCTCTGAATTTCCAAATCACACTTGCCGTAATGTTACGTAATTTCGTTGTAACCCTATTTCAATTTGTTGACTTTTTCAATTCTGGTGTTTAAAGAATTCATTTAAATAAACTGCTAAATAGTAATTGAGGATGACATTAGGATGCGGTTCTTAATGTATCTACATATTTTCTTATAGTGTGCATAATATGCTCACGGGAAAGTTTTGTATTTTGTTTTAATATATCTTTCCACTGGCGTTTTGGTGCTGCTTACATCGTTAATCAGATATGAGCAATGGCCAAATATGACCAATTTAGAATTCCTTATCTGATTATGGTGAAATTAGAATTGTAGAAATGGGATCCTAAAATTATATTTAGAAGAAGTTCTGGAATATGGCCAATTTCAAGGAAAATATTTCGGGTTGGGTACAGTTGCCCGTATGACAAAATACCGTTTACAAAATCCCGTATACATAATACCCCATTACAAAATCCTGTATTCCAAAATCCCGTATTACAAAGTCCCGTATCCCAAAATCCCGTATGCCAAAATCCCGTATTCTATCATCATACATCGGCTTAGGTTAGGTTAAAAATCGCACGATCATGATAGAATACGAGATATATGGTCGTGTATGTGTATGTGTGTGTGTATTTGTGTATAGGTCATAAAAAACAAAAAATTACAAGGGGCAGGCAGGAGCTTGGATCAGAAAAAAACATAAAGTTTACTCCAATAAAAAATAAAACTGATGTTTATAAAAGAACTAGCTGGAGTACTCGGCTATTCCCGGGAATAAAAAATATTGTTTGTTTTATTTTAGCAAAGTAATAAACTTCAAATTTTTCATCTGTACCTATTAGAGCAAATAAAATTAAATAATGATAGTTTCGAAGTATAAAGAAATCGAAGTCCTTGATGTAAATAAACGATGACAACATTTTAGTAATAAAATATATTTAAATAAATAAGATTAAATGATGGTACCTAATGGATTGCTAACTTGGGACCAAGCCACACATAATTAACTATAAGAGAAGCATTTAGATTCTAAATTTATTCCAGCTGTCTGCAGCGATTGTCCTTATGCCTTATTGATGGTGATAGCAAGCGCAATTCGAGCGGGATGTAGCCGTTTGAACTTAATTGGAGTGTCCGGCCAGGGGCCCGATCGGACAATTTGTTTGGGTGCACCTAGACCCAAGGGCTGGTCCCCTTCGAAAATACTAAGAAAACCTGGTCATTTTAGTATTACACCCTTATGCAAAATTTGATTAGATGATCCATGTGAAAACGTATAAAACACATACATACACAGATTTTCATTTTTATTAATATATGTACATAGATTACGAATAATTTAGTTTAGAATTAAATAATAATAAAAAAATTCACAAAAAATAGTTACTGAAAACCAAAATTGCTTTTTAATTTGATTAATCCCGTAATCCCGAAAATACTAATAACTTAATACTAATGTGTTATCCATTAACAGGTAATCATAGAGGTGTTTGCATAGGGGCTTCACCTTCAACGGCTTGGCAAATGAAATGGCAAACCTATGTTTGTAGTATGATATTATCCTATTTTGGCTTCATTAATTATAAATGCGCAATTTTGTGTAATTAATTGTTGTTGTTAATAACAGATTGTTTAAAATATCGAACATCAGAAAGTAAAATTGTCTGTTTGGAAAAAGTTAATTCATATTTGCTTAAATAAAATTTCTGTATCTACCTATCTATGTATACTGAAGAAAATAATTGGTTGGTTATATTGATATTGAATGAATTAAGCGTTACATTTTTTTTTGGAATAAAATCGAAAATATTAAATTTTATGAATCCTGAATCTACACCAGCTTGTGGATGAATTTATTAAACCAATTTTTGCGGTTAATAGGTGCAGGTACTAATTGATCCAGCGATTGAAATAATAGTAAGACTCACTATAGAAAGTGTTTATCCTATTGAGCAAAAATGTTCCTTTCATTAATTTCAAAATATGGCTTATCTGGCTGTTGTTTGCAGATATTCTGTTATTGTTAAATTCCACAGAATTATACAATGACTACAATAGGAAAAATATCGCGCCATTGATATAAAAAATTCAAAAGTACATTTTGAGTATTTTTTCTCTTGAAACTAATTGTTTATTTTCAAAAAGGATCGTAGTATGTGTAATTCTGTTCATGTGTGTAATAACTGAAAACCCCTAATAAAAACATTCTCGACACAATGATATTTTCTAAAGAAAGTCAGCTGACGTAGGTAGTTTTTTTATAAATCATTTTATTATAGTGTTTGTAAGTTTTGACGCGTTTTTGGTTCCCTCGAAATGAATTATCATCATCGAAAAGGATCATAGTAGGCTTAGACCTACTCTTATATCTGTTCCATTTACAAATGGAAATGTGGCAAAATATAGAAAGAGATAGATCCCATTATTTCAGAAATAGTAAAATAAATTAGAATCCATATTTTTCAATGAGATATTCGAACTATACGATATAAGTACATAGCTTTATCCTATTTACACTCTTTACTTCTAAATTTATTTAGAATATTTTACTATTTTTGCTGGGTTGGGTATGAAATCTTGGTTTACAAAATGTTGGTTTTCAAAATCTTGTTTTTTATAAATTCGGGAAAATGGATATTTTAATATTAAAGTTTTCAAAAAACCAAGATTTTGGCTACGTCAAGATTTTGTCAACTAAGATTTCGAGACGCTCTCGTTTTTGCTTTATGTACAAAATAGATGTTTACAATATGTAACTACATACGATATCTTATTATTTTCTTTGCTATTTACTTAGGTAATTTTCCAAAATTCATTTAGGATGCAAATCCTAAATTAAATCTGTTCAATTATATTCGTTCAATTTCGTTATCATTTCCTTATGACTGAGCAATAAAATAATTATCTTTTTTATTATTTTGTTTATCTAGCACACGACTACATAATCTCGGTGTTTAAATCTCAGTTTTCAAAACACCGGTTTTCTAAATTTAGGTATTTAAAATCTCGATTTTGAAAATCTCCGTTCTCTTGAGCGCGGTTTTGAAAAATTCATTTTTATTAATTTGAGCCGCCCGAATTAATAAAAATGAATTTTTCAAAACCGAGCTTTTGAGATCAGGTTTGCGATTATGTATGTATCTTGTTGCGGTTGTCTATAATATCTCGGTTTTCAAAATCTCGGTGCTACAAAATCTCGGTTTTTATAAATTCTGGAAAATGGGTATTTTCACTTTAAAACGAAAATAATCAAAAATATTAAATTCTGGAAAATGGAGAATTTAATTTTAAAATAAACAGATTCAAAAACCGAGATTAGATATTTAGATATTTTAAAATCGAGATTTTGAAAACCGAGATTTTGAGATGCTCCCTAATTTCAAAACGAAAATAACCAAAAATTATAAATTCTGGAAAATGGGGAATTTAATTTGAAAAACTAAATAGAAACCGCGATTAGAACCGAGATTTTGAAAATCGAGCTTTTAAAAACCGAGATTTTGTAAATCGAGATTTGTAAATTTATGATTTTTGAAAAAACGAAATTTTGTAGAACCAAAATTTTTAAAACCGAATTTTTATTAAATTCGCTAATGTATTTTCACATACACACAATTTTACTTATGTATATTGCATTTGTGTAAGATTTCATTTCATTTAGGCAGGCCGTTCTAAAAATTTCAATTATATTCTTGTAAAAGAAGAAAATGAACAACGTATTCTTTCAGTGATTTTATTATACATTCGCATAAATCTACATAAACAACAACAATTCGCCAATAGTTTACGCCTTTTTCATTCATAAAGATTAAAATACTAACGCGGAAGGCACAACTAGATTTTATTTTTATTTTTTCCTTATAGATTGTTTAGGTTTTGATTTTTTTCATACATCAGCAAAGCCAATAGCAAAGCTTGATAAATACGAATATAAAAATTTAGCATACAGACAAAGTAAATTACTTTGTATTTGTTTGACTGCTTGGATTCATTTCTATAGATTCATGAAATATTTTTTTTCGTAATTTAAATGCCGAAGGAAGAAAAGAGATAATTAATTTTCGTTCGATTGTATATAGCCTTTCGTTCGAGATACAAACATTTCCCCTATAAAATTTGTGTATTTTACTTCAGCTACATTTTTTTCCAAGGCAACTTGTTCATCTGGTTAAGTAATTATTTGTGGTATCAGTATAAGTTGTTATACTACTTTCGGTATAATGTTCTAGAATACGATTTTTCATTTTAAATTGGATGCCTGTACTCATGTTACTGAAGCTTTTGACCTGTTTGGCTGTTGTATAAGTAAATGTTGGTTAAAATAGAAATCAATAATGTCAAAACTGTCACACCAACTTTATGACATTATTGAAGATACCAAAGACCGAAGTTCTGATCATCTCGTGAGGTTTCAGCCCTTTATATTTTATATATTGAATTTTGTCGGACTATGTTAGCTAACAAAATATTATATCTTTACAATAAATTGGCGCAAAAGTTAAAGGAGGAAAGGCATGCATCCATCTATATAATAGGGATAAATTGCATAGTCATATTCAAGGCCATCGAGATTAGTGCTGCTTCGAAGATAGTAGCTTGCACAAATACTACTACCTATGACAACTCACTTTCATCTGCGAGTTAATGGCGCAATAACCATTTTGTCTCGTTGGCTGTAAATCAACGTTACATATACCTGCCTTTGTATTATTTTAATGTTTATTCTTGTTTACCTACTCACTTTTTGTGATGTTGTAAATATTTTAAGATGTAAAACAATTATAAATATAATTTTGAAATAAAAAATAAAACATTACCTAAAGAAAAAAAAATACATAAAGTAGAGGAAAAGTGAAAGGAGAAGTACGAGAAAATGTTTTCAATATTCTCTATTAATTTAACCAACATTTTAGGGATTTGGAGAAAATAGATGGTTGCGGCTATTACGAATATCATGGGCAAATGATTCTAATTTAAAAAATGGAAAAAAAATTTCCAGTTGGGAAATTGAATCAACTATGGCAAAATATATGTACTATTTTCATTAGATAAAGCAGACAATACTACCGCAACACTTGTTGTACATTTTCATAGACAATCTAGCCTTCTGGACTAATCACCAATTTGATTCTGATCTAATTTACTAACTTGTATTGGTCTATGGCTTCTTCTCGTTGGTGTTGCATAGTGTCTGGTAGGTTAACGTAAACATGTCCGGGGAGTACTTACTTATTTTCTTAGTAAAATATTTAACAGAACATTTCGCAAAAACTACACGTTGTGGTTGGGCAACGAGAAAATTTTACTAATGAACTTACAAAATATTTTTTACTGTAGATGTATTAGTGAACTACCTGAAAATTATTATGTCAGGAGTTTATTCAAAAGATTTGACATGTCGCAATATATAAAATGTCTTAAACAGAAGTAACCCCTGCATCAAAAACACCTCGCTTATTTTTGCGGTTCGTCAGGGGTTTACAACTTCTTCGTGTACCATATCGTTCTAAACTTCAATTGGTCAAATATTTAAAGAAATTTTAAGATAATCAATGCTACCTAAGAGACAAAAATGAATTGTTTTGCAATGATTTTGTGGTATTTAGCACAAACAAATTTATTTCCTTTTTCCCATAATGAGCAACGGTTTTTTAAAAAATAAATAAATCTACACATAGGGTTTCCAATTCGTTGGTCGAATGTTACATCGCTTTAATCAAACATAAGTCGGTTCTCCACAGTAACTTGAAATTTGGGAGATTCTTAGATGAAATTAAAAAAATTAATTCACTACCCAAGAATTTTTATTTTCAATTTTTTCGTACAATTTCGCAGGATAATCTAAGCTTAGTGTTAGCTTTTTCCTTCGCTCGAGTTCCAATTTATTAAAAGAAATCGTATATGAAACGTGTCGCGAAAATCCGTAACTCAACGAAACTGAATATAACAATATTTAATGCATAAATGTGCATATTTGTAAACATTAAAAAAAGGCGGGAAATACTTTGTGCGTGTGTGAGTATAAATATATACGTCAAAATCAAAATTTGGAGGGAAAATAAACGATTTTTATGGAAACAAAATTTAAATTTCAGGATAAAAAAACTATTTTTTGTATTTTCGTGTTTTTATATACATCACAGGTAATTCATTGCTTAAAGTATTAAAGGTAAACTTTTGGGATAGTTCGTCTGTAAATATGATTTTTAAGTTTATTCGGTTTCCTTGCTCCTTTGTAAATAAATATTTCTGAAAAATGTAATCGCTATTAATTTGATAAAATTTAGTTAATACATATGTTATTATTTAAAAATTCATTGTTTGATGAATCACGTTGCCTTTTAATACCAGAACGAACTTCCCAAAAATCACCATATTGAAATTCAGATTCAAATTGACTATAAATACAATTTGTAAAACTAAAACCAACAGAAAAGTTATACAAACTCATCTTTTAAGTTTCGACTCGGATCCGTTTTTTGTTGCAACTGGAAAACCACATAAATATTTTACTGAACAAATAAAATACGACCATCATAGTACAATTTCCTCAAATGTGACAACACCAATTTCTTCAAATCATGACATAAAAAAAATCGTAGCCATTCTTGTCAACAACATTTTTCTATTAAGGTGCTATTCCACTTGACTGAATTGACTGATAGTAAAATTAAAGGAAGATTAAAATATACATTTGCTAGATGGGCGAATGAAACAAAAACCCTTCTCAGTCAAGAAATTATTGTGTCTGGAGTAGTGTGACTGCAATAAAAAGTATCAAATTGAGAACATTTTATAGCAGTCACACTAACACACATGCATAAAATTTGTATATGATGAGTAATATTTCCCGCACACTAATAATTTTATGGTTAAAATATTTTTGATAGTTTCTCCTTAAAATTTTGCTATAAAAAAGTAAAAATAAAAAAACCCATGCCGTTTTTTTGGTAGACATTTTTTTAATTTTTACGGAAAATATATTAAAAAATATAATTCTGATGTGAAATTGTTTCAGATACGGTTCTGACACAGTACAAAACCGTTGCAGACTCCAGTTTTGGCCGCGTTTTTTGAAATTTTACGTTTTATTTATACTACCTGGGAACTTATTTTAGTTAGTTTCAAAAAATCAAAAATTTGTGTTACAGTTTGAAAGCTTTGTAAGTTTTGTTGTAAAAACACCAATCAGTTCTTTTGCAACTGTGCAAGAGCTACATAGTTTATTTTAGTTTCAATAACACGGAAACTAAAAAACCGAAAAAACTTATTTTTAACCTGTTTTGCAAAAAATTAAAAAGTGCCAATAATACAACAAAAAATCCATTTTTAACCGGTTTGCAAAAATCTATAAAGTACCAAACATACTAATGGTTTTCAGGAACCTTTTCGGACTCGTTTTAGATACATTTTACAAAAATTAATTAGTTAACATTTTTGGTCACATAAAAACATTTAGGCCCTTTTCCAATTACCGACTTATTTCAAACTTATTGGGCCAGATACACGATACTCTAGCAATTCGCAAATCGATAAATATGGCGGATTTACTAATCGAAAATTTGATTGCGTAGGCTACTCGATTATTTTAGCAAAGTAAAATATATTTTGTATTCAGCACAAACGATAAAGTGCGTTAAAGTATCTCATTTTCTGAAATTCAGAAACAAATTGGGTTGCTAAATTATAGTGTATAACATTTCTAGCAAATTCGCAAAAAATAACTGCTTATCTGCTTATCTGAGTATCGAGTATCTAGCCCATTGACTTATTTGACGCCATCTTGAATAAGTCAATGAAGTCATTCCAATTGCTTTTATCGACTTATTTTGAAAATTTTTGAAAATACACAATAATTAGACAGAATGTTTCCATGACACCAAAAATAAATAAGTTTTCTATAGGAAAAATTACTAAAGAATAAGTCACCTTTTCAGCAGACTTATTTGAATAAGTTCGAATAAGTCAATAAGTCGGTGATTTGAAAACAGCCTTAGAATATGTTCCAAATAATCCAAATTAAAATCATAAAGAACAAAGAATCCATTTATTACTGGTTTTAGATATCTTTTACAAAATCTAATTAGATATAATTTGGATACAAAAAAACCTCTATAACTCATTTCGAATAATCCAAATTTAAAACATTTAGGCCCGATTGTATGAACGATGAAAAATGATTAATTCTCTGTTTTAGCATAGTTTGCCTTGTATGAAACAATGCAAACTACGCTAAATCAGAGAATTAATCGTTTATCATCGTTCATACAATCGGGCCTTAGATACCGTGTTAAAATAACTAGTTACAATAAAACCAATATGAACAGAATTTTATCGGTTTTTTAAAACTATGGTTTCAGATTGCTCCTTGGGTAATATATTGAATATAAATATATTTATTGAAATGTTTTATTTTTTGACATATGGGCCAAATGCGACCCATATTTCTTGTGATGTAAACGGTCGGTATATGGACTAAAATAGGACGCCATTTAGGTCAGTCCACTAAAAATTGCATGGTGTAAACTACCTCAGTCAATTTTTTTTGGTAATTTCGCAACAAAATAACTTCGAACAGTTTTTGAGGATGCGGCATTATTCTTGAAATTTATCGAAAAAAGTCGCCGTTAACTTTAATATAGAGAAATTTAAATTTTCGCCTGAAATGACCGATTTTACTATAAAGTCACCGGTTACTTTTTGCCGGGTGAATTTCATGACTGCAGGATGAAAATTTCCATAAATAAATTTGTTAAGGGCCAAATCGAAAGACTACAATTAATACGCGAATACGACTAAATTGCCTCTTTTGGTATTTTTAAACCTTAATAAATTCATAGATAAAAGTGTAGATTGAAGTTGTAGTCGTGGGTATCGGCGTTTGTTTACTTTGTAATCATAATCAGCACGAAAACCATAAAACTAAGTAGAATAGATCAAGATAATAACATAAACAAATCATTTTGTTTTTATTAAAAGAAAATATTAATGAAAAAATTTGGTTTGAAATAATTCTTTGTCAAATATTTTTCGGCCCTTAAAAATGGTTGAAAATTCGGTCAAATAATTTGTTATTATGGATCAAATTTTATTTAAATTAATAATTAAGTAAAATTAAAATGAATTATGGTTTATAATTTGTCATAATTAGTGCATGTACGTGGAGTGTGGTCAGCGCCGGCTCCAGACGTTTGAGCACCCTGTGCGAGAATTGTTGGAGCGCCCCTGTTATTTTTTTTAATTGATAAAAAAGTGAATTATAAACTTGAGAGTTTGGCAAAAAAATAAGAAGTCAAATTTAGAGCAAGTTGCAATCTGACATTTTATTGGAGCTATCTAGTTTTAAAACTGCATAGGCTTGAAAGAGGGAAAACCTAATGTAAGGATGTTAAAGTAGGGAATTGGTTAGAATGAGGTTAGATTAATTCGAGATTAATAGTAAACACTATAATTTTATTTTGTTGCTTTTAGTTAATAATAATATGTAGGGACAATAAGAGTCAAATAGTATAGTATTTCATAAATATTTTATTTAATAAAAATATTTGCAAGGAATAATTTTATTTATTCATATTTATTTTATTGTATTTATAGGTACAGGTTTAGGCATTAAGAATATATTATATTAATATTAATTTAATAATGAGTCATTAAACACAGTTTTCTTTTAAAAATTAACTTTTCGGCTTTCTTACTTGCGAAAGATTTTAGTACTTCGGAGAAATCGATACTTTGGGCTACATCATTTTCAATTGAAAGAATTGCTAATGAACTCAACTTTTCTTGCGACATAGTTGACCTCAAATATGTTTTAATTAATTTTAATATTGAAAAACTTCTTTCACCACTGGCAACCGAAACAGGTGTAGTTAATAATATTCTTAAACTAACCCATACATTAGGATATAAATCTTCAATATTACTTTTTCTAATGAAATTAAGAATATTGATTGGGGAGGAATCATCAAGAAGTTCGACAACTTTTTTAATACTGATGAGTTCATCACATAAAATAGCCCCTTCAATATCGGAAGTCTCACCAACTGTTAAAATCAACTGAAGATCGCTACAATGCTTTTCAATCTTCGCGGTTTGGCAGATTTTTTAGGTCGTAGAGGAATCCCCAGGTTTCGGCATGCTGGTTAATTAGTTCAAATCTTTCTTAAATCGACATTACTACAGTATCAAGCAATATGTTGAAAAATTTTATTTCAAATTGTTTTTTAGGCGTTGAAAAGGGCTCATCTCTACCCTCATAATTAGAAATCTCGCGGAGTATGTAAAAAAAAAATGAGCAAGGTTTATTCTTAGGTAATTTTCAACAAGGAATTTAATGATGAGCTTGGTTGTGACCTTAGCCGTCATCTTCAAGGTCATTTTGAGGTCAAGGTCATTTTTTTATAGAGAAACCCCTATTTATGACATTGAATTCGAAAAGAGTGATCAATTGTACATCCGAATATGTATTTTCCATGACCTCCCAAGGTCACCTGAATTAATATATTTTAATTGTAAAGCATATAATTTGCTATAAAAATTAAAAATAAAAAATAAAAAAAATCATAAATAACAGAACATTGTAATATGTTGCTATGAAAATGTTGCCATGAAAATTATAAAACAAATAAAAAAAAATAATTTTTAAAAATAAAGAAATAATTTTTTAATTTTTATTTTTTTAAATTTTCGTAGCAAATCATAAGCTTCAGATGACCTTGGGAGGTCATGGAAAATACATATTTGGACATACAATTGATCGCTCTTTTCGAATCCGATGTCAAAAACAAGGGTTCCCCAAAAAAAATTACCTTGGCCTAAAAATGACCTTGAATATGAAGGTTAAGGTCACAACCAAGCTCACCATTAAATTCCTTGTTGAAAATTACCTACGACTAAACCTTGCTCATTTTTTTTTTAACCGACCTCCGCGAAATTTGTAGGGGTTTCCATACTTTTTCCTCGCCCTGTAGTTATGTACATATTTTTGTTTTCGTTTATTTAACCCACTGAATGTCATTTATTGGTGTTGCTTGTTAAATATTAAAATTGCCTTTACAAGTTAGCTAATAACATGTTAGCAGAAACACATTAAAAAATTGGTTTTTCCGAAATACAAGTAGTGGCATGGTAACATTAGAATGTAATACAGGATAATAAAAAATTTTCTTATTTTATATTCAACACTAGCTGAGTTACCCGGCGTTGCACGGGAGGTATATAATTCAAATACCTTGATTGTTATGCAAGAATTCTCTCTTTACATCGCTGAAGTTGCAACCACATATGAAAAGACGTACACATCACATATCAACAATGAATTGGTGAAAAAGTTGACGGCACTTCATACCCATATTCTCCTTGCCAAAACAGTATTGGATACTGAAGAGCATCATACGATCTGTGTGTTTCAGTAACACGCTGTAGGCTTTCATTTTGTCTATGGATAATAATATCCCGTCGGTTGAAATCCGTTCCGACCATAACAATAGCAACTTCGTTGATTGTTGGAGCATTGAATCGTCTTTCATGTTAACCAGACGGTGTTTTGTCTGCTCGAATAACTACTCTGTGGTCATCTGATGGCATTTGGTCCAATGCAGTTTTGAATAAATTTACCAGATGATTGCGTTCATGGAATAAAATCTGTAAACTTGATATTATTTCACGTTTTGTTCCGGGAGTAATAGCACAACGTTGATAAGTGTCCGCCTCGTCGTTGCCCATGAAGTAAATTTGTAAAAACTTGGAGTCGTTGTTAGAGAGAGGAAGAAGTGATCCAATTTTATGATAAATTTGTCCTTGTACTTTAAACGTGGGCATAAAACCTCCATCCTTAACAATTTGGGTTGCTCCAAAAGATGTCATTTGAAAGCATGAGTTGTATTTTCGAATATTTTGTAGAAAATGTCTGGATAACTCAGTAGTTCCGGAGACGTAAGCTAGAAGAGGTTCAGGTGGATCACCCAGAGGAGGCAAATTCACTTTACCATTTGAAAACATATTCCAGGCGATTCATTGTGAAACTTTAAAGCATGACAATACAAACAAATGTTTTCCATTTGCCCAATTGAAACATTGTAATCATAGTCTTTCTCGTAATTGAATGCTGCTAACTTTAACTCACCTCTAAAGGTTTCTATTAATCGTCCATATCGTAACCGATCGACTTTCAGCCGGGCCTCACGATGTTCAATGGTTTCAGTAGCTCTAGAAGAAGACATCCTGCTCCGAACGTTTGCAATTCGTGTTTCGCATCGTTCAGTTGTTTCATTAGATCTAGAAGAAGACGTACTGCTTCGATCATATTCAAGTCGTGCTTCACGCTATTCGCTTGATTCAGCCACCCTTGCGGCTCTAATCTTCTTCGACTTTGCAGTTACCTGCCCAATTGATTTTTTTTTCGGTGGCATTTTTAAACAAAAATGAAACGTGTAGCTAATTAATCAGGAATGACGGGCATTCAAAACAGAAATTAGTATTAATTTATCAAAACGATTTTAATGTTCCCTTCGATACGTTTCACCGCGAACTGTGTTTGAAAACGTCTTTACGGAATTTTTTTAAGCAAAATCAAATGTTATCTACAATCAAAAAGTAATCATAGATTTAACACGTTTATAAACTGAAAACTTAAATCTAATAAGAATGTATATTCACTTGAAATAATAATTAATATACCTGGAAAATAATCACCATCAATTATTTTATTGCAATATAGCTAACTAATCGAGAACAACGGGATCCGAAACACAAATTAATATTAATTTATTCAAAACGATTGAAACTACGTCCACTTCGATACGTTTTACCGCGAACTGTGGTTGAAAATGACATTTCGAAAAACAAAAGAAGTTTTTTCAAACTAAGGCAATTTTACACGTACAATAATTTGAATCCAAGGTTGTTTCTGGTAGAAGAGGCTATTTTCAAATATAAAACGCTACTTAGTACTTTTCAAAGTAAATCAGTTTATACGTAATATTTTTTAGTACCTTTCCTAGAATTGATTTTATGAAACAATCATTGATTATTTAAGTAATAAACTAAATAAAGTAATAAACTATTGGCGTTTAGTATGAAACTACTATTTTCATTAAAAGCCGCCGGTTGCAATACATAATGGATTAAAATAGAATGTTAATTATTTCTGAAGTTATGTGGAAATTAGAACTCGCTGACTATGGTACATTTCAAAACAGGATATGATAAATAGGATATCACTAAACAGTACATGTCAAACCAGTAAAAATGGATTATTAGTATGGATAATATAAGTGTTCAGAGATTTGTCTTCAGTTAAAGTGATGAAAGATTGTCTAAAATTTAAATTAATAAAATTAATTTGAATAATTAAATCAATTATAGTAGAGGTATGATTTGTGTATAACAATCGCACGCTAGATATCCTTTTTGGTGTATAAATTTGAGGCTAAGGCGCTATTTCGGAACATTTAAATAATTGTATCTATACAATGTAAAAATGAATTCTTGATCCAGGGCAGACTTCCGGATTGGAGCATGTCACTAATTTCATATATCCCCTTTCCTAAAGTCATTCCCGTCAAAAAATCTTAAAAAAATTGAAATTTGAGAAACCACAGCCGCTAGACCCCGGGGTCCAGCCCCTTCAAAAGTATCGTGGGCTTGGTCCTGATCATGCAACATATAAACCCCTTTCCAAAACTCATTCTCGTAAAAAAATTTAAATTTTTAAAAAAATTTGTACCATGGTCCCTAGACCCCGGGGTCCAGCCCCTTTCACAATATCGTAAGATTGGTCCTGAACATGCAACATTTGCATGGTAAACATTTCATGGCGATCGGTTGATCGACTGAGAAGTAATTTTGAAATAATCAAATATTAAAATTAATTTTTGATCCAGGGCTGGGCCCCTCGGATTCGAACATGTCAGTAATTTCATATAACCAGCCCCATAAACTCATTTTCGTGGAAAAATTTAAAGAAAATTAAAATTTTCGAAAAAATTTGTACCGCAGCCCCTAGACCCCGGGGTCCAGCCCCTTCCAAAATATCGTAAGGTTGGTTCTGGATATGCAACTTGTACATGATAAAAATTTCATGGCGATCGGTTGAGCGGCTGAGACGCCCATTCGGAACAAACAAACAGGAATTCATTTTTATATATATAGATTTAGCAAGTTCCTTTTTTAAAGTGTAAAATACAATTTTGCGCCCCCTAAAAGTTTTGCGCCTTGTGCGGCCGCACAGCCTGACCACCCCTCGAGCCGGGCCTGAGTGTGGTTGTGCGCATCAATATACGTGATTGGTTTCTAATAGATGACTCTATACCAATTTTGTTTGTGTGGAGTGTCATTTTTTTAACCCTAAACCAACCAAGGTGTGCCTTTTGGCTCATTTGATAAATGCATCGATTTTCAAAATAATGTTAATTTAGTAATAAACTTGTATGTATTTTATTTTGAAACGTTTCCATACATTCCATACAACGTACTTGGCATTCTTTGCAAAAATTTATTAAGTTATTTGATTAGAATTTGAATTTACTGACATAACAAAAATATGCTGGTCGGATTAGGGTTAAAAAAAAAAATTTTGTTTATGTTTGTGATACCACACGGCAATCTTTAACTCGCAGAGATATTTTAATTATTTTGTTGATTAATGTTTTATTGCTTATTATTATTAATTATTTCTAATGGAACAACGTATTTTTTGTCAAAATCTACCAATTTTATTTAAACTGAGGTTATGTTTTACTACTGTCACGAAAATTCACGTTCCATTGGACATCTACTCACAAGTATTTAACAGTAGCAAATTGTTTCCAATGGAACACTACAGTTAAGAGCCAAATTTGTCTATTGGAGCTTTTTGAGATTTGTAAACCATCAATACCTAAATCTACTTCTACGCTATCAAAATTAATTAAATTATATTCTCTAAAAAAATAATCAAGTGCTCTTGAAACTCCTATACTATCCGATTCATTAGTATTTGTGATGAGAAAATTTAAGGTAACGTTTATGTTTGTTGTAATATAAAACCAAAGAAAATTATTGTTTTGAATTTATTTTTTGTCTTATTTAATTCAATTATAAATAACGTTTTATTTGATATAAATTTCATAAATAAATTCATAACTGTAATGCAAATAAATTCAATTAAACTTGATTCAATAGTATTTGTGATTCATATTTTTGATTCATAAGTATTTGTGATATGCAGAAAAATTTAAAAATAATTAGTAAATCAATTATTTTTAAAATTATTTTTGACTAATTAAATAGTGATTAAGTCACTTATAATTTGTGAACCATTGGAACATTTACGTCTCCATAATGTCTCGGAAGTAACCAAAAATGTTGTTCATAAAATCGCAGGGAATCTTATCCCACAACGTTTTATAAGCACCACATTATAAGTTTTTGTTCTTGCTAGATTGCGAATACCTTCCGATTTCATTAAAACCTCAGCAAGGACAAATAAAAACTCTGCCTTGGCCTAAGCAACCATTTATGGTCAATATTTTTATTTAATTTCGAAGCAATGATACTTCTTGTGTATGGGAGCGTTATTGTGCTGAAGAGCAAATTTAGGCCTGACTAATTTTTCAACAAATAAGAATGCTACATCATTCAATAAACCGAAATTGAACATTGGCCTTGAAGAGTTGTAGCTTATAGAACACATAGCCAACCAGAATATGATTTACTGTGAGGAAACAAAATGTAAACGTAATTATATTGGATTGCCAATTGAACTCTGGAGAACCTTTGGTATGTCCAAATTAGTGCGTTTTGTCGTTAATTAGAAAATATGGAGAAAAAAAAATGTTGGTACTACAGAGAATATCAAATACGGTGGTTACTTCTTCCGTTAGCATCTCTTGCGGAAGAAATAAAAGTTTATGTGGCCGTATAAATTACAACACTTCAAGGTCAATGTTCAATTTTGGTTTATGAATGAGGCAGTATTCCTAGTTGTTGAAAAACAGTCGAGTCACAATTTGCTCTTCAGCGCAATAATGCTGCCATACACAAGAAGAGAATTTGGCAATTTTGGAAATTTTATAAAAATATTGAACATAATTAGTTGCCTAGGCCAAGGCAAAGTTTTTATTTGTCCTTGCGAGGGTTTAAATGAAAGCGGAGGATACTCGCAATCTAGCAAGAACAAACATTTATAATGGAGTGCTTATAAAACCTTGTGGGATGAGATTCCCCGCGATTTTATGAACAAAATGTTTGGTCACTTCCGAGACGTGATGGAGACGTAATAAAAATGTTCTAATGGTTCACAAATTATAAGTGACTTAATCACTATTTAATTAGTCAAAAATAATTGATTTAATAATTATTTTTAAATTTTTCTGCATATCACAAATACTTATGAATCAAAAATATGAATCACAAATACTATTGAATCAAGTTTAATTGAATTTATTTGCATTACAGTTATGAATTTATTTATGAAATTTATATCAAATAAAACGTTATTTATAATTGAATTAAATAAGACAAAAAGAAAATTCAAAACAATAATTTTCCTTGGTTTTATATTACAACAAACATAAACGTTACCTTAAATTTTCTCATCACAAATACTATTGAATCGGATAGTACATAAAAATACGAAACATCTAAGCCAAAATATGCTACATCAGCAATTCTCGGAGTATTCTTTAATATCCTTGTATTAGTTGGGAGCCACCAGGGTCATGCCGAGGTAATTAGCTGTGTTCTCATACGGCATTATTTCTCCACTTATAGTAACCGGAATTTTTAGTTGTATTCGCCATATTTTTATCCATTTATGGATTTGATTAATAGTTGATTATATCTCCTGTGTTTACTCTTCGTTGCTTCTCCAATAGCTAAGATCGCCGTGTTGTCTGCAAAAGTCGTGACAGCGTTGTTTTCTAATTTTTTTTTTCGCTGGCGCTACATCCCATAGAGGGATTTGGCCGCTTCGTTTTGAAGTTTCGTAATCATTTTTGTTAACGGATAATGAGTGATTAATTCATTGATCCTACCCTTAACCAGCCGTGATTTTTTCATCACCCGCCGGGAATCGAACCCGGGACTTCCGGAGCGTAAAGCAAGTATGCTAACCACTGTGCCACCGGGGGGGGGGGGGGGGGCGTTGTTTTCTAATGCAGAGGGGTAATAAAAAAATAAATAAATAAAATGAAAAATAAATCCCAGAGCTTCGGCAATTGATCGGTCTAACACAAAATCATCATGAGACTGGTGTCAAATATACATTTTGAATTATGAAAATTAAATTAAATACAACTCACGAGGTTTTGCGGCCATATTTGACTATGCCCATCCTCATAATAAAATTCTGAAATTCCAGAGTACTGGCCATTGATAGGTCTAACACAAAATCATCATGAGGTTGACACCAACTATATACAGAAGTCAGAAAAAATTCTCAAATGAATTGCGAAAAAAATCACAGGGATTTCGTAATTTCCAGTTGTATTGGAAAAATGTAATAACTTGTTTTTATCCGGATGGCAAGTCTCATTAAAAATTAAAATGTTGGCAAGATTTTAGAAAATTTCGGAAATTTTTAAATTCCTTTGCAAAAAATCTCTCAAAGTTACGAAATCTTAACTTATGATATTTTTGCTGGTTTATTGACTCGATGTGTGTGCACCAGCCTCACTTTACCACTTTAACGTGTATTCACTATAATTAATATACAAAATGCCAAATTTGATACAATCGAAGCATTTTTGAAAAGCTTCAACCTCCTCTCATCGAATCACATTAATTACTGAATGGCGCATGAGGTTGTCTAATGCCTAACTAAGCATTATTTTATTTCTAGCGTCATACTAGCGTATTTGATTTCCTTTTGCCGAACACGTGAGATAATTTCACATAATTTTATAAACGAAATTTCTATTTGCCGTTTTACATATATGGTCTAATTGTGATAATAAAATCAAACACTTAAGCCAATTTAATAACAAACAAAAAAAAACGCAAAATACATAAATTAAGTCAAACAAAGCCTAATAAAATATTGGATAATTGCCGACAATCATAAATTACAATATTTATACATAAGCAGAAATGAAATAAACACCATCGGAATGCGCAACAAACCAAAAAAAAAAAGACCGCGCGAAGAATAAGAAAACCAAGAATTAATTAAATCCTTCCGGAGCTACTTAAAATGGTAAATCCATTGAATTGAAATAAAAACGGCCAATTTGTATTTTTTTTTATAATTTTCATTCATAAAATTATTGTACGAGAGTGTAAAGAAATAAGTATTGTGTTTTGAGACACCCACCACACCCAATTGTTATGTTGTTTTGATGTAATATACAATTTTTTATTTTCGCTGATGATGATGATGATGATGATGACAAGTGAATCAAGTTGAATTAACAACTCCATTTATGAGTGAATTGTTTTTTGTTGTTGGCTTGAGAATTATAAATCAGTAAACAAACAAATCTATTTTCGTATTTAGATACGATTTATTTATGTTATAACGCGGAAAATGATTTACTGTATGCGATATGCACAATGCTTGTAATGATTTAACACCTTATCGTACTCTTTGCTCTAAACAATAATTTAGTTTGATCTCAATTTGTGTTGAAAATTACAAGCCAAAGTTTTTCAGCCTTCTGTCACGAAACTACAATTACGGAATTTGAACGATAGTCTGGGGAACTCTAATGCCGACTAAAACACCATACTTCTTTATACTACCACAATGCTTCAAGAATTCATGGTCAATCAAAAACCTTTCGACTTAGAGTTCTTGAAACAAATTATGATATTTTTGCTGTTTGTAAAACTAGGCTTTCCAGAAGCTTTCACTCCGCTTAATACTTCCCGCAGGACTGATTAGTATACCGTAAAGTAGGTGTAACAACATTTGTACCAATCTCAAGGGTGGAAGTGTATTAATTTCGGTCGAGAACTCAATATTTAATGGTAAAACGATCATATTGTCCCAGCAGTGTATATTCCGATTAGATCAAGTCTTGATCTTTATATCGAAGTTGTTAAATTAATCGACTCAGCCCTGGCATCATCGATAGATGTGAATGACCATCTTATAATTGTGGGCGACTTGAATCGTCCCGACGTAGCTTCACGACAAGCACCTAAGAGGACTGTCAGATAAACTTTCATACAATTTAAAATGACGTTACAAACTTTTCTTGTAATAAAAACACTATAAACTTGTAGGATGCCCTTTAAAATAGCTTTGCAGGGGCAACCATCTTTTACAAGGTATCCTATTCCTTAGTTCTGTGTATTCTACACGACAAGCACCTAAGAGGACCTTCAGATAATTTTTCATACAATTTAATATGACGGTACAAACTATTCTTGTAATAAAAAAACTAAAAAATTGTAGGGTGCCCTTTAAAATGGCTTTGCAGGGGCGACCAACTTTTAGAAGGTATCCTATTCCTTCGTTCTGTGTATTCTAAACGACAAGCACCTAAGAGGACTCTCAGATAAATTTTCATACAATTTAATATGACGGTACAAACTTTTCTTGTAATTAAAAAACAAAAAAATTGTAGGGTGCCCTTTAAAATGGCTTTGCAGGGGCGACCAACTTTTAGAGGGTATCCTATTCCTTCGTTCTGTGTATTCTAAACGACAAGCACCTAAGAGGACTCTCAGATAAACTTTCATACAATTTAAAATGACGGCACAAATTTTTCTTGTAATTAAAAAATTGTAGGGTGCCCTTTAAAATAGCTTTGCAGGGGCGACAAACTTTTAGAGGGTATCCTATTCCTTCGTTCTGTGTATTCTAAACGACAAGCACCTAAGAGGACTCTCAGATAAACTTTCATACAATTTAAAATGACGGCACAAATTTTTCTTGTAATTAAAAAATTTAAAAATTGTAGGGTGCCCTTTAAAATGGCTTTGCAGGGGCGACCAACTTTTAGAGGGTATCCTATTCCTTCGTTCTGTGTATTCTAAACGACAATCACCTAAGAGGACTCTCAGATAAATTTTCATACAATTTAATATGACGGCACAAACTTTTCTTGTAATTAAAAAACAAAAAAATTGTAGGGTGCCCTTTAAAATGGCTTTGCAAGGGCGACCAACTTTTAGAGGGTATCCTATTCCTTCGTTCTGTGTATTCTAAACGACAAGCACCTAAGAGGACTCTCAGATAAACTTTCATACTATTTAAAATGACGGCACAAATTTTTCTTGTAATAAAAAAATTAAAAAATTGTAGGGTGCCCTTTAAAATGGCTTTGCAGGGGCGACCAACTTATAGAGGGTATTCTATTCCTTCGTTCTGTGTATTCTAAACGACAAGCACCTAAGAGGACTCTCAGATAAACTTTCATACAATTTAAAATGAGGGCACAAATTTTTCTTGTAATTAAAAAATTGTAGGGTGCCCTTTAAAATAGCTTTGCAGGGGCGACAAACTTTTAGAGGGTATCCTATTCCTTCGTTCTGTGTATTCTAAACGACAAGCACCTAAGAGGACCCTCAGATAAACTTTCATACTATTTAAAATGACGGCACAAATTTTTCTTGTAATAAAAAAATTAAAAAATTGTAGGGTGCCCTTTAAAATGGCTTTGCAGGGGCGACCAACTTATAGAGGGTATTCTATTCCTTCGTTCTGTGTATTCTGGACGACAAGCACCTAAGAGGACTCTCAGATAAACTTTCATACAATTTAAAATGAGGGCACAAATTTTTCTTGTAATTAAAAAATTGTAGGGTGCCCTTTAAAATGGCTTTGCAGGGGCGACCAACTTTTAGAGGGTATCCTATTCCTTCGTTCTGTGTATTCTAAACGACAAGCACCTAAGAGGACTCTCAGATAAACTTTCATACTATTTAAAATGACGGCACAAATTTTTCTTGTAATAAAAAAATTAAAAAATTGTAGGGTGCCCTTTAAAATGGCTTTGCAGGGGCGACCAACTTATAGAGGGTATTCTATTCCTTCGTTCTGTGTATTCTGAACGACAAGCACCTAAGAGGACTCTCAGATAAACTTTCATACAATTTAAAATGAGGGCACAAATTTTTCTTGTAATTAAAAAATTGTAGGGTGCCCTTTAAAATAGCTTTGCAGGGGCGACAAACTTTTAGAGGGTATCCTATTCCTTCGTTCTGTGTATTCTAAACGACAAGCACCTAAGAGGACTCTCAGATAAACTTTCATACAATTTAAAATGACGGCACAAATTTTTCTTGTAATAAAAAAATTAAAAAATTGTAGGGTGCCCTTTAAAATGGCTTTGCAGGGGCGACCAACTTATAGAGGGTATCCTATTCCTTCGTTCTGTGTATTCTAAACGACAAGCACCTAAGAGGACTCTCAGATAAACTTTCATACAATTTAAAATGAGGGCACAAATTTTTCTTGTAATTAAAAAATTGTAGGGTGCCCTTTAAAATAGCTTTGCAGGGGCGACAAACTTTTAGAGGGTATCCTATTCCTTCGTTCTGTGTATTCTAAACGACAAGCACCTAAGAGGACTCTCAGATAAACTTTCATACAATTTAAAATGACGGCACAAATTTTTCTTGTAATAAAAAAATTAAAAAATTGTAGGGTGCCCTTTAAAATGGCTTTGCAGGGGCGACCAACTTATAGAGGGTATTCTATTCCTTCGTTCTGTGTATTCTGAACGACAAGCACCTAAGAGGACTCTCAGATAAACTTTCATACAATTTAAAATGAGGGCACAAATTTTTCTTGTAATTAAAAAATTGTAGGGTGCCCTTTAAAATAGCTTTGCAGGGGCGACAAACTTTTAGAGGGTATCCTATTCCTTCGTTCTGTGTATTCTAAACGACAAGCACCTAAGAGGACTCTCAGATAAACTTTCATACTATTTAAAATGACGGCACAAATTTTTCTTGTAATAAAAAAATTAAAAAATTGTAGGGTGCCCTTTAAAATGGCTTTGCAGGGGCGACCAACTTATAGAGGGTATCCTATTCCTTCGTTCTGTGTATTCTAAACGACAAGCACCTAAGAGGACTCTCAGATAAACTTTCATACAATTTAAAATGAGGGCACAAATTTTTCTTGTAATTAAAAAATTGTAGGGTGCCCTTTAAAATAGCTTTGCAGGGGCGACAAACTTTTAGAGGGTATCCTATTCCTTCGTTCTGTGTATTCTAAACGACAAGCACCTAAGAGGACTCTCAGATAAACTTTCATACAATTTAAAATGACGGCACAAATTTTTCTTGTAATAAAAAAATTAAAAAATTGTAGGGTGCCCTTTAAAATGGCTTTGCAGGGGCGACCAACTTATAGAGGGTATTCTATTCCTTCGTTCTGTGTATTCTGAACGACAAGCACCTAAGAGGACTCTCAGATAAACTTTCATACAATTTAAAATGAGGGCACAAATTTTTCTTGTAATTAAAAAATTGTAGGGTGCCCTTTAAAATGGCTTTGCAGGGGCGACCAACTTTTAGAGGGTATCCTATTCCTTCGTTCTGTGTATTCTAAACGACAAGCACCTAAGAGGACTCTCAGATAAACTTTCATACTATTTAAAATGACGGCACAAATTTTTCGTGTAATAAAAAAATTAAAAAATTGTAGGGTGCCCTTTAAAATGGCTTTGCAGGGGCGACCAACTTATAGAGGGTATTCTATTCCTTCGTTCTGTGTATTCTGAACGACAAGCACCTAAGAGGACTCTCAGATAAACTTTCATACAATTTAAAATGAGGGCACAAATTTTTCTTGTAATAATAAAAAATTGTAGGGTGCCCTTTAAAATAGCTTTGCAGGGGCGACAAACTTTTAGAGGGTATCCTATTCCTTCGTTCTGTGTATTCTAAACGACAAGCACCTAAGAGGACTCTCAGATAAACTTTCATACAATTTAAAATGACGGCACAAATTTTTCTTGTAATAAAAAAATTAAAAAATTGTAGGGTGCCCTTTAAAATGGCTTTGCAGGGGCGACCAACTTTTAGAAGGTATCCTATTCCTTCGTTCTGTGTATTCTAAACGACAAGCACCTAAGAGGACTCTCAGATAAATTTTCATACAATTTAATATGACGGTACAAACTTTTCTTGTAATTAAAAAACAAAAAAATTGTAGGGTGCCCTTTAAAATGGCTTTGCAGGGGCGACCAACTTTTAGAGGGTATCCTATTCCTTCGTTCTGTGTATTCTAAACGACAAGCACCTAAGAGGACTCTCAGATAAACTTTCATACTATTTAAAATGACGGCACAAATTTTTCTTGTAATAAAAAAATTAAAAAATTGTAGGGTGCCCTTTAAAATGGCTTTGCAGGGGCGACCAACTTATAGAGGGTATTCTATTCCTTCGTTCTGTGTATTCTGAACGACAAGCACCTAAGAGGACTCTCAGATAAACTTTCATACAATTTAAAATGACGGCACAAATTTTTCTTGTAATTAAAAAATTGTAGGGTGCCCTTTAAAATGGCTTTGTAGGGGCGACAAACTTTTAGAGGGTATCCTATTCCTTCGTTCTGTGTATTCTAAACGACAAGCACCTAAGAGGACTCTCAGATAAACTTTCATACAATTTAAAATGACGGCACAAATTTTTCTTGTAATTAAAAAATTGTAGGGTGCCCTTTAAAATAGCTTTGCAGGGGCGACAAACTTTTAGAGGGTATCCTATTCCTTCGTTCTGTGTATTCTGGACGACAAGCACCTAAGAGGACTCTCAGATAAACTTTCATACAATTTAAAATGAGGGCACAAATTTTTCTTGTAATTAAAAAATTGTAGGGTGCCCTTTAAAATGGCTTTGCAGGGGCGACCAACTTTTAGAGGGTATCCTATTCCTTCGTTCTGTGTATTCTAAACGACAAGCACCTAAGAGGACTCTCAGATAAACTTTCATACTATTTAAAATGACGGCACAAATTTTTCTTGTAATAAAAAAATTAAAAAATTGTAGGGTGCCCTTTAAAATGGCTTTGCAGGGGCGACCAACTTATAGAGGGTATTCTATTCCTTCGTTCTGTGTATTCTGGACGACAAGCACCTAAGAGGACTCTCAGATAAACTTTCATACAATTTAAAATGAGGGCACAAATTTTTCTTGTAATTAAAAAATTGTAGGGTGCCCTTTAAAATAGCTTTGCAGGGGCGACAAACTTTTAGAGGGTATCCTATTCCTTCGTTCTGTGTATTCTAAACGACAAGCACCTAAGAGGACTCTCAGATAAACTTTCATAATTTAAAATGACGGCACAAATTTTTCTTGTAATAAAAAAATTAAAAAATTGTAGGGTGCCCTTTAAAATGGCTTTGCAGGGGCGACCAACTTATAGAGGGTATTCTATTCCTTCGTTCTGTGTATTCTGAACGACAAGCACCTAAGAGGACTCTCAGATAAACTTTCATACAATTTAAAATGACGGCACAAATTTTTCTTGTAATTAAAAAATTGTAGGGTGCCCTTTAAAATGGCTTTGCAGGGGCGACAAACTTTTAGAGGGTATCCTATTCCTTCGTTCTGTGTATTCTAAACGACAAGCACCTAAGAGGACTCTCAGATAAACTTTCATACAATTTAAAATGACGGCACAAATTTTTCTTTTAATAAAAAAATTAAAAAATTGTAGGGTGCCCTTTAAAATGGCTTTGCAGGGGCGACCAACTTATAGAGGGTATTCTATTCCTTCGTTCTGTGTATTCTGAACGACAAGCACCTAAGAGGACTCTCAGATAAACTTTCATACAATTTAAAATGAGGGCACAAATTTTTCTTGTAATTAAAAAATTGTAGGGTGCCCTTTAAAATAGCTTTGCAGGGGCGACAAACTTTTAGAGGGTATCCTATTCCTTCGTTCTGTGTATTCTGGACGACAAGCACCTAAGAGGACTCTCAGATAAACTTTCATACAATTTAAAATGAGGGCACAAATTTTTCTTGTAATTAAAAAATTGTAGGGTGCCCTTTAAAATGGCTTTGCAGGGGCGACCAACTTTTAGAGGGTATCCTATTCCTTCGTTCTGTGTATTCTAAACGACAAGCACCTAAGAGGACTCTCAGATAAACTTTCATACTATTTAAAATGACGGCACAAATTTTTCTTGTAATAAAAAAATTAAAAAATTGTAGGGTGCCCTTTAAAATGGCTTTGCAGGGGCGACCAACTTATAGAGGGTATTCTATTCCTTCGTTCTGTGTATTCTGGACGACAAGCACCTAAGAGGACTCTCAGATAAACTTTCATACAATTTAAAATGAGGGCACAAATTTTTCTTGTAATTAAAAAATTGTAGGGTGCCGTTTAAAATGGCTTTGCAGGGGCGACCAACTTTTAGAGGGTATCCTATTCCTTCGTTCTGTGTATTCTAAACGACAAGCACCTAAGAGGACTCTCAGATAAACTTTCATACTATTTAAAATGACGGCACAAATTTTTCTTGTAATAAAAAAATTAAAAAATTGTAGGGTGCCCTTTAAAATGGCTTTGCAGGGGCGACCAACTTATAGAGGGTATTCTATTCCTTCGTTCTGTGTATTCTGAACGACAAGCACCTAAGAGGACTCTCAGATAAACTTTCATACAATTTAAAATGAGGGCACAAATTTTTCTTGTAATTAAAAAATTGTAGGGTGCCCTTTAAAATAGATTTGCAGGGGCGACAAACTTTTAGAGGGTATCCTATTCCTTCGTTCTGTGTATTCTAAACGACAAGCACCTAAGAGGACTCTCAGATAAACTTTCATACAATTTAAAATGACGGCACAAATTTTTCTTGTAATTAAAAAATTGTAGGGTGCCCTTTAAAATAGCTTTGCAGGGGCGACAAACTTTTAGAGGGTATCCTATTCCTTCGTTCTGGGTATTCTAAACGACAAGCACCTAAGAGGACTCTCAGATAAACTTTCATACAATTTAAAATGACGGCACAAATTTTTCTTGTAATAAAAAAATTAAAAAATTGTAGGGTGCCCTTTAAAATGGCTTTGCAGGGGCGACCAACTTATAGAGGGTATCCTATTCCTTCGTTCTGTGAATTCTAAACGACAAGCACCTAAGAGGACTCTCAGATAAACTTTCATACAATTTAAAATGAGGGCACAAATTTTTCTTGTAATTAAAAAATTAAAAAATTGTAGGGTGCCCTTTAAAATGGCTTTGCAGGGGCGACCAACTTATAGAGGGTATTCTATTCCTTCGTTCTGTGTATTCTGAACGACAAGCACCTAAGAGGACTCTCAGATAAACTTTCATACAATTTAAAATGAGGGCACAAATTTTTCTTGTAATTAAAAAATTGTAGGGTGCCCTTTAAAATAGCTTTGCAGGGGCGACAAACTTTTAGAGGGTATCCTATTCCTTCGTTCTGTGTATTCTAAACGACAAGCACCTAAGAGGACTCTCAGATAAACTTTCATACAATTTAAAATGACGGCACAAATTTTTCTTGTAATTAAAAAATTGTAGGGTGCCCTTTAAAATGGCTTTGCAGGGGCGACAAACTTTTAGAGGGTATCCTATTCCTTCGTTCTGTGTATTCTGAACGACAAGGACCTAAGAGGACTCTCAGATAAACTTTCATACAATTTAAAATGACGGCACAAATTTTTCTTGTAATTAAAAAATTGTAGGGTGCCCTTTAAAATAGCTTTGCAGGGGCGACAAACTTTTAGAGGGTATCCTATTCCTTCGTTCTGTGAATTCTAAACGACAAGCACCTAAGAGGACTCTCAGATAAACTTTCATACAATTTAAAATGAGGGCACAAATTTTTCTTGTAATTAAAAAATTGTAGGGTGCCCTTTAAAATGGCTTTGCAGGGGCGACCAACTTATAGAGGGTATTCTATTCCTTCGTTCTGTGTATTCTGAACGACAAGCAGCTAAGAGGACTCTCAGATAAACTTTCATACAATTTAAAATGAGGGCACAAATTTTTCTTGTAATTAAAAAATTGTAGGGTGCCCTTTAAAATAGCTTTGCAGGGGCGACAAACTTTTAGAGGGTATCCTATTCCTTCGTTCTGTGAATTCTAAACGACAAGCACCTAAGAGGACTCTCAGATAAACTTTCATACAATTTAAAATGAGGGCACAAATTTTTCTTGTAATTAAAAAATTAAAAAATTGTAGGGTGCCCTTTAAAATGGCTTTGCAGGGGCGACAAACTTATAGGGGGTATTCTATTCCTTCGTTCTGTGTATTCTGAACGACAAGCACCTAAGAGGACTCTCAGATAAACTTTCATACAATTTAAAATGAGGGCACAAATTTTTCTTGTAATTAAAAAATTGTAGGGTGCCCTTTAAAATGACTTTGCAGGGGCGATCAACTTATAGAGGGTATTCTATTCCTTCGTTCTGTGTATTCTGAACGACAAGCACCTAAGAGGACTCTCAGATAAACTTTCATACAATTTAAAATGAGGGCACAAATTTTTCTTGTAATTAAAAAATTGTAGGGTGCCCTTTAAAATAGCTTTGCAGGGGCGACAAACTTTTAGAGGGTATCCTATTCCTTCGTTCTGTGAATTCTAAACGACAAGCACCTAAGAGGACTCTCAGATAAACTTTCATACAATTTAAAATGAGGGCACAAATTTTTCTTGTAATTAAAAAATTGTAGGGTGCCCTTTAAAATGGCTTTGCAGGGGCGACCAACTTATAGAGGGTATTCTATTCCTTCGTTCTGTGTATTCTGAACGACAAGCAGCTAAGAGGACTCTCAGATAAACTTTCATACAATTTAAAATGAGGGCACAAATTTTTCTTGTAATTAAAAAATTGTAGGGTGCCCTTTAAAATAGCTTTGCAGGGGCGACAAACTTTTAGAGGGTATCCTATTCCTTCGTTCTGTGAATTCTAAACGACAAGCACCTAAGAGGACTCTCAGATAAACTTTCATACAATTTAAAATGAGGGCACAAATTTTTCTTGTAATTAAAAAATTAAAAAATTGTAGGGTGCCCTTTAAAATGGCTTTGCAGGGGCGACCAACTTATAGAGGGTATTCTATTCCTTCGTTCTGTGTATTCTGAACGACAAGCACCTAAGAGGACTCTCAGATAAACTTTCATACAATTTAAAATGACGGCACAGATTTTTCTTGTAATAAAAAAATTAAAAAATTGTAGGGTGCCCTTTAAAATAGCTTTGCAGGGGCGACCAACTTATAGAGGGTATCCTATTCCTTCGTTCTGTGAATTCTAAACGACAAGCACCTAAGAGGACTCTCAGATAAACTTTCATACAATTTAAAATGAGGGCACAAATTTTTCTTGTAATTAAAAAATTAAAAAATTGTAGGGTGCCCTTTAAAATGGCTTTGCAGGGGCGACCAACTTATAGAGGGTATTCTATTCCTTCGTTCTGTGTATTCTGAACGACAAGCACCTAAGAGGACTCTCAGATAAACTTTCATACAATTTAAAATGAGGGCACAAATTTTTCTTGTAATTAAAAAATTGTAGGGTGCCCTTTAAAATAGCTTTGCAGGGGCGACAAACTTTTAGAGGGTATCCTATTCCTTCGTTCTGTGAATTCTAAACGACAAGCACCTAAGAGGACTCTCAGATAAACTTTCATACAATTTAAAATGACGGCACAGATTTTTCTTGTAATAAAAAAATTAAAAAATTGTAGGGTGCCCTTTAAAATGGCTTTGCAGGGGCGACAAACTTTTAGAGGGTATCCTATTCCTTCGTTCTGTGTATTCTAAACGACAAGCACCTAAGAGGACTCTCAGATAAACTTTCATACAATTTAAAATGACGGCACAAATTTTTCTTGTAATAAAAAAATTAAAAAATTGTAGGGTGCCCTTTAAAATGGCTTTGCAGGGGCGACCAACTTATAGAGGGTATTCTATTCCTTCGTTCTGTGTATTCTGAATGACAAGCACCTAAGAGGACTCTCAGATAAACTTTCATACAATTTAAAATGAGGGCACAAATTTTTCTTGTAATTAAAAAATTGTAGGGTGCCCTTTAAAATAGCTTTGCAGGGGCGACAAACTTTTAGAGGGTATCCTATTCCTTCGTTCTGTGTATTCTAAACGACAAGCACCTAAGAGGACTCTCAGATAAACTTTCATACAATTTAAAATGACGGCACAAATTTTTCTTGTAATAAAAAAATTAAAAAATTGTAGGGTGCCCTTTAAAATGGCTTTGCAGGGGCGACCAACTTATAGAGGGTATTCTATTCCTTCGTTCTGTGTATTCTGAATGACAAGCACCTAAGAGGACTCTCAGATAAACTTTCATACAATTTAAAATGAGGGCACAAATTTTTCTTGTAATTAAAAAATTGTAGGGTGCCCTTTAAAATAGCTTTGCAGGGGCGACAAACTTTTAGAGGGTATCCTATTCCTTCGTTCTGTGTATTCTAAACGACAAGCACCTAAGAGGACTCTCAGATAAACTTTCATACAATTTAAAATGACGGCACAGATTTTTCTTGTAATACAAAAATTAAAAAATTGTAGGGTGCCCTTTAAAATGGCTTTGCAGGGGCGACAAACTTTTAGAGGGTATCCTATTCCTTCGTTCTGTGTATTCTAAACGACAAGCACCTAAGAGGACTCTCAGATAAACTTTCATACAATTTAAAATGAGGGCACAAATTTTTCTTGTAATTAAAAAATTGTAGGGTGCCCTTTAAAATGGCTTTGCAGGGGCGACCAACTTATAGAGGGTATTCTATTCCTTCGCACTGTGTATTCTGAATGACAAGCACCTAAGAGGACTCTCAGATAAACTTTCATACAATTTAAAATGAGGGCACAAATTTTTCTTGTAATTAAAAAATTGTAGGGTGCCCTTTAAAATAGCTTTGCAGGGGCGACAAACTTTTAGAGGGTATCCTATTCCTTCGTTCTGTGTATTCTAAACGACAAGCACCTAAGAGGACTCTCAAATAAACTTTCATACAATTTAAAATGACGGCACAAATTTTTCTTGTAATTAAAAAATTGTAGGGTGCCCTTTAAAATAGCTTTGCAGGGGCGACAAACTTTTAGAGGGTATCCTATTCCTTCGTTCTGTGTATTCTGAATGACAAGCACCTAAGAGGACTCTCAGATAAACTTTCATACAATTTAAAATGACGGCACAAATTTTTCTTGTAATAAAAAAATTAAAAAATTGTAGGGTGCCCTTTAAAATGGCTTTGCAGGGGCGACCAACTTATAGAGGGTATTCTATTCCTTCGTTCTGTGTATTCTGAACGACAAGCACCTAAGAGGACTCTCAGATAAACTTTCATACAATTTAAAATGACGGCACAAATTTTTCTTGTAATAAAAAAATTAAAAAATTGTAGGGTGCCCTTTAAAATGACTTTGCAGGGGCGACCAACTTTTAGAGGGTATCCTATTCCTTCGTTCTGTGTATTCTAAACGACAAGCACCTAAGAGGACTCTCAGATAAACTTTCTACAATTTAAAATGAGGGCACAAATTTTTCTTGTAATTAAAAAATTGTAGGGTGCCCTTTAAAATGGCTTTGCAGGGGCGACCAACTTATAGAGGGTATCCTATTCCTTCGTTCTGTGTATTCTAAACGACAAGCACCTAAGAGGACTCTCAGATAAACTTTCATACAATTTAAAATGAGGGCACAAATTTTTCTTGTAATTAAAAAATTAAAAAATTGTAGGGTGCCCTTTAAAATGGCTTTGCAGGGGCGACCAACTTATAGAGGGTATTCTATTCCTTCGTTCTGTGTATTCTAAACGACAAGCACCTAAGAGGACTCTCAGATAAACTTTCATACAATTTAAAATGACGGCACAGATTTTTCTTGTAATAAAAAAATTAAAAAATTGTAGGGTGCCCTTTAAAATGGCTTTGCAGGGGCGACCAACTTATAGAGGGTATTCTATTCCTTCGTTCTGTGTATTCTGAACGACAAGCACCTAAGAGGACTCTCAGATAAACTTTCATACAATTTAAAATGAGGGCACAAATTTTTCTTGTAATTAAAAAATTGTAGGGTGCCCTTTAAAATGGCTTTGCAGGGGCGACCAACTTATAGAGGGTATCCTATTCCTTCGTTCTGTGAATTCTAAACGACAAGCACCTAAGAGGACTCTCAGATAAACTTTCATACAATTTAAAATGAGGGCACAAATTTTTCTTGTAATTAAAAAATTAAAAAATTGTAGGGTGCCCTTTAAAATGGCTTTGCAGGGGCGACCAACTTATAGAGGGTATTCTATTCCTTCGTTCTGTGTATTCTGAACGACAAGCACCTAAGAGGACTCTCAGATAAACTTTCATACAATTTAAAATGACGGCACAAATTTTTCTTGTAATTAAAAAATTGTAGGGTGCCCTTTAAAATAGCTTTGCAGGGGCGACAAACTTTTAGAGGGTATCCTATTCCTTCGTTCTGTGTATTCTAAACGACAAGCACCTAAGAGGACTCTCAGATAAACTTTCATACAATTTAAAATGACGGCACAAATTTTTCTTGTAATTAAAAAATTGTAGGGTGCCCTTTAAAATAGCTTTGCAGGGGCGACAAACTTTTAGAGGGTATCCTATTCCTTCGTTCTGTGTATTCTAAACGACAAGCACCTAAGAGGACTCTCAGATAAACTTTCATACAATTTAAAATGACGGCACAAATTTTTCTTGTAATAAAAAAATTAAAAAATTGTAGGGTGCCCTTTAAAATGGCTTTGCAGGGGCGACCAACTTATAGAGGGTATTCTATTCCTTCGTTCTGTGTATTCTGAATGACAAGCACCTAAGAGGACTCTCAGATAAACTTTCATACAATTTAAAATGAGGGCACAAATTTTTCTTGTAATTAAAAAATTGTAGGGTGCCCTTTAAAATAGCTTTGCAGGGGCGACAAACTTTTAGAGGGTATCCTATTCCTTCGTTCTGTGTATTCTAAACGACAAGCACCTAAGAGGACTCTCAGATAAACTTTCATACAATTTAAAATGACGGCACAAATTTTTCTTGTAATTAAAAAATTGTAGGGTGCCCTTTAAAATAGCTTTGCAGGGGCGACAAACTTTTAGAGGGTATCCTATTCCTTCGTTCTGTGTATTCTGAACGACAAGCACCTAAGAGGACTCTCAGATAAACTTTCATACAATTTAAAATGAGGGCACAAATTTTTCTTGTAATAAAAAAATTAAAAAATTGTAGGGTGCCCTTTAAAATGGCTTTGCAGGGGCGACAAACTTATAGGGGGTATTCTATTCCTTCGTTCTGTGTATTCTGAACGACAAGCACCTAAGAGGACTCTCAGATAAACTTTCATACAATTTAAAATGAGGGCACAAATTTTTCTTGTAATTAAAAAATTGTAGGGTGCCCTTTAAAATAGCTTTGCAGGGGCGACAAACTTTTAGAGGGTATCCTATTCCTTCGTTCTGTGTATTCTAAACGACAAGCACCTAAGAGGACTCTCAGATAAACTTTCATACAATTTAAAATGACGGCACAAATTTTTCTTGTAATAAAAAAATAAAAAAATTGTAGGGTGCCCTTTAAAATGACTTTGCAGGGGCGACCAACTTTTAGAGGGTATCCTATTCCTTCGTTCTGTGTATTCTAAACGACAAGCACCTAAGAGGACTCTCAGATAAACTTTCATACAATTTAAAATGAGGGCACAAATTTTTCTTGTAATAAAAAAATTAAAAAATTGTAGGGTGGCCTTTAAAATGGCTTTGCAGGGGCGACCAACTTTTAGAGGGTATCCTATTCCTTCGTTCTGTGTATTCTAAACGACAAGCACCTAAGAGGACTCTCAGATAAACTTTCATACAATTTAAAATGACGGCACAAATTTTTCTTGTAATAAAAAAATTAAAAAATTGTAGGGTGGCCTTTAAAATGGCTTTGCAGGGGCGACAAACTTTTAGAGGGTATCCTATTCCTTCGTTCTGTGTATTCTAAACGACAAGCACCTAAGAGGACTCTCAGATAAACTTTCATACAATTTAAAATGACGGCACAAATTTTTCTTGTAATAAAAAAATTAAAAAATTGTAGGGTGGCCTTTAAAATGGCTTTGCAGGGGCGACCAACTTATAGAGGGTATTCTATTCCTTCGTTCTGTGTATTCTGAACGACAAGCACCTAAGAGGACTCTCAGATAAACTTTCATACAATTTAAAATGAGGGCACAAATTTTTCTTGTAATTAAAAAATTGTAGGGTGCCCTTTAAAATAGCTTTGCAGGGGCGACAAACTTTTAGAGGGTATCCTATTCCTTCGTTCTGTGTATTCTAAACGACAAGCACCTAAGAGGACTCTCAGATAAACTTTCATACAATTTAAAATGACGGCACAAATTTTTCTTGTAATAAAAAAATTAAAAAATTGTAGGGTGGCCTTTAAAATGGCTTTGCAGGGGCGACCAACTTTTAGAGGGTATCCTATTCCTTCGTTCTGTGTATTCTAAACGACAAGCACCTAAGAGGACTCTCAGATAAACTTTCATACAATTTAAAATGACGGCACAAATTTTTCTTGTAATAAAAAAATTAAAAAATTGTAGGGTGGCCTTTAAAATGGCTTTGCAGGGGCGACAAACTTTTAGAGGGTATCCTATTCCTTCGTTCTGTGTATTCTAAACGACAAGCACCTAAGAGGACTCTCAGATAAATTTTCATACAATTTAAAATGAGGGCACAAATTTTTCTTGTAATTAAAAAATTGTAGGGTGCCCTTTAAAATAGCTTTGCAGGGGCGACAAACTTTTAGAGGGTATCCTATTCCTTCGTTCTGTGTATTCTAAACGACAAGCACCTAAGAGGACTCTCAGATAAACTTTCATACAATTTAAAATGACGGCACAAATTTTTCTTGTAATAAAAAAATAAAAAAATTGTAGGGTGCCCTTTAAAATGACTTTGCAGGGGCGACCAACTTTTAGAGGGTATCCTATTCCTTCGTTCTGTGTATTCTAAACGACAAGCACCTAAGAGGACTCTCAGATAAACTTTCATACAATTTAAAATGAGGGCACAAATTTTTCTTGTAATTAAAAAATTGTAGGGTGCCCTTTAAAATAGCTTTGCAGGGGCGACAAACTTTTAGAGGGTATCCTATTCCTTCGTTCTGTGTATTCTAAACGACAAGCACCTAAGAGGACTCTCAGATAAACTTTCATACAATTTAAAATGACGGCACAAATTTTTCTTGTAATAAAAAAATAAAAAAATTGTAGGGTGCCCTTTAAAATGACTTTGCAGGGGCGACCAACTTTTAGAGGGTATCCTATTCCTTCGTTCTGTGTATTCTAAACGACAAGCACCTAAGAGGACTCTCAGATAAACTTTCATACAATTTAAAATGAGGGCACAAATTTTTCTTGTAATTAAAAAATTGTAGGGTGCCCTTTAAAATAGCTTTGCAGGGGCGACAAACTTTTAGAGGGTATCCTATTCCTTCGTTCTGTGTATTCTAAACGACAAGCACCTAAGAGGACTCTCAGATAAACTTTCATACAATTTAAAATGACGGCACAAATTTTTCTTGTAATAAAAAAATAAAAAAATTGTAGGGTGCCCTTTAAAATGACTTTGCAGGGGCGACCAACTTTTAGAGGGTATCCTATTCCTTCGTTCTGTGTATTCTAAACGACAAGCACCTAAGAGGACTCTCAGATAAACTTTCATACAATTTAAAATGAGGGCACAAATTTTTCTTGTAATAAAAAAATTAAAAAATTGTAGGGTGGCCTTTAAAATGGCTTTGCAGGGGCGACCAACTTTTAGAGGGTATCCTATTCCTTCGTTCTGTGTATTCTAAACGACAAGCACCTAAGAGGACTCTCAGATAAACTTTCATACAATTTAAAATGACGGCACAAATTTTTCTTGTAATAAAAAAATTAAAAAATTGTAGGGTGGCCTTTAAAATGGCTTTGCAGGGGCGACAAACTTTTAGAGGGTATCCTATTCCTTCGTTCTGTGTATTCTAAACGACAAGCACCTAAGAGGACTCTCAGATAAACTTTCATACAATTTAAAATGACGGCACAAATTTTTCTTGTAATAAAAAAATTAAAAAATTGTAGGGTGGCCTTTAAAATGGCTTTGCAGGGGCGACCAACTTATAGAGGGTATTCTATTCCTTCGTTCTGTGTATTCTGAACGACAAGCACCTAAGAGGACTCTCAGATAAACTTTCATACAATTTAAAATGAGGGCACAAATTTTTCTTGTAATTAAAAAATTGTAGGGTGCCCTTTAAAATAGCTTTGCAGGGGCGACAAACTTTTAGAGGGTATCCTATTCCTTCGTTCTGTGTATTCTAAACGACAAGCACCTAAGAGGACTCTCAGATAAACTTTCATACAATTTAAAATGACGGCACAAATTTTTCTTGTAATAAAAAAATAAAAAAATTATAGGGTGCCCTTTAAAATGACTTTGCAGGGGCGACAAACTTTTAGAGGGTATCCTATTCCTTCGTTCTGTGTATTCTAAACGACAAGCACCTAAGAGGACTCTCAGATAAACTTTCATACAATTTAAAATGACGGCACAAATTTTTCTTGTAATAAAAAAATTAAAAAATTGGAGGGTGGCCTTTAAAATGGCTTTGCAGGGGCGACCAACTTATAGAGGGTATCCTATTCCTTCGTTCTGTGTATTCTAAACGACAAGCACCTAAGAGGACTCTCAGATAAACTTTCATACAATTTAAAATGACGGCACAAATTTTTCTTGTAATAAAAAAATTAAAAAATTGTAGGGTGGCCTTTAAAATGGCTTTGCAGGGGCGACAAACTTTTAGAGGGTATCCTATTCCTTCGTTCTGTGTATTCTAAACGACAAGCACCTAAGAGGACTCTCAGATAAATTTTCATACAATTTAAAATGAGGGCACAAATTTTTCTTGTAGTAAAAAAATTAAAAAATTGTAGGGTGCCCTTTAAAATGGCTTTGCAGGGGCGACAAACTTATAGGGGGTATTCTATTCCTTCGTTCTGTGTATTCTGAACGACAAGCACCTAAGAGGACTCTCAGATAAACTTTCATACAATTTAAAATGAGGGCACAAATTTTTCTTGTAATTAAAAAATTGTAGGGTGCCCTTTAAAATGGCTTTGCAGGGGCGACAAACTTTTAGAGGGTATCCTATTCCTTCGTTCTGTGTATTCTAAACGACAAGCACCTAAGAGGACTCTCAGATAAACTTTCATACAATTTAAAATGACGGCACAAATTTTTCTTGTAATAAAAAAATTAAAAAATTGTAGGGTGCCCTTTAAAATGGCTTTGCAGGGGCGACCAACTTATAGAGGGTATTCTATTCCTTCGTTCTGTGTATTCTAAACGACAAGCACCTAAGAGGACTCTCAGATAAACTTTCATACAATTTAACATGATTTTACAAACATGATGTTATTATTCGATATTTTGTGGATAGCGATGTTATTCGGGATTTTCGATTCGAAAGTTTAACTTGGAATTAAATTACGTGTAGGTATGTGCTCAAATGAATAAGCTTACAGAGAAGAGATTCCCGAAATTCAAGATTTTTGAATATATGTTGAGTTCCTGATTTAAAAAGCGTTGTATAACTTAGCTTAATTATCGTTATTGAAATTATCGTTAATAAAAACATATTTCTAATTCTACAACATCCTCGAAATACTTTTAAATTAATCCATATTGCGAATTCGAACGACATGTGGCTGCTTGATTTCGAGTTTTTTCGATACTTTCGAGATTATAGTTTAAGATTATTCGCGACGTTAATCGAGTTAAATTACAGGTTATTCAAAATGAATGAATTTGAAATAATCTGGAAGAATAAACCTTCGAGATTATTTCAAATTTATAACAGTAAAAATTGTGCGAAGATAGTTAATAGTTTATTAGTGTTCACTTGTTGAGTTGCTGATGATCTGTAGTAAGGTCATTTCTCAGTACGTATGGTTCTTGTAGATATTGTACAAATTCACAGATAGGTAACAGTCCCGAATTATTCCCTCTATACATAATCAATTAATTTCACCAGGTAGTGAGACTAAAAGTTGCTTCAAGGAATATTCTCAGCTTTCATTCGATTATAAAGGGAGGGTTTTCTAGTTTTTTCAAACCTTAAATTACTAAAGGACTAAAGGATAGCAAAAGTAACAAACTGTGATTAAACCCAACATTTAGGATATTTTGAAAAAAGTGTTGAATACAAATTGTCGTGTTCCGTTTCTCAAGTTTCCAAAGGTGGCAAATCTAATCCTCCGATGTCTGATGAATTTTAAATTTTGTGCAAAATTGGACAAAATCACATTAATTATATTTGAACAGATTTCGCCAGTACCCACCGATACATCGCCAAATTACTTTGGAAACAAAATTTATTGCCATAAAGTTTACACGTCTTTTTGGCATGTTTAAATTTCGCATGGTGCCGCCGATGATGATCTCACGGTTAACGGAGTTGGTGGTAATTAGGAGGGTGATGGACTAGTAAATAAATGGTGTTGATTGCGGTTTACGTGGATTTGGTGAACTAGTATTGGCGATAAACGATAAACGATAAAGTTGTTGGTTGAATAAACTCTAATATTCATTTGTTGTTAAAATTTTAACACACTGATTAACGTACAAAAGAATCGTCAACAGTTCTCAAATATTTTAGCTGCACTTTATATAGAATGTAACTCTATAGCTGTGCTAAATATTATTATTTAAAAACGTGCTTTTCAATGTAGGGCATATTTAAACCCTTAATACAAAAATAATGTTGCCTATTAAAGCCACGCAAAAAAAAAAAAAAATGACTGTATTCCTCATATTTGCATACGGTTGCATGCATTTCTATATAATTAGCATATTTTGAGCAATTTACCTAAGTAAACAAACAATAAAAAAAAGCAATTTATTACAAACTTGCAATTATTTATTTTAATACCCATCAATTTGTCGACATGTCGCGTTAAATTACATTTTGTAAAGCATATTTAGTTTGTCACGATATCAATATCGTTGTAGTAATTACCCTAAATTACCCGTTTTGTATTTTGTATTTTGTTTTTTATTCAATTAAATATTAAACATAAAATTTTCTTTTTTACAGTGTCCTCATCGAGCAGTGGATTCGAGCTAAATATGAACGCCGTGAATTTTCCGCCAACGAATGCCCCAGCTACACGTCAGGCCATATGGAAGGATTTCTTATGAAGCGTGGCAAAGAGGATAGCCGATATCAACCGCGCAAATTTATATTATCCGAAACAGACGATACCCTAAAATATCATGTAAAAGAAAGCCGTGACCCCAAAGCCATACTCAGAATATCCGAACTTAATGTTGCGCTGGCCCCAATCAAAATGGGACACTCGAATTCAATGCAAATCACATACATGAAAGACGGATCGACACGACACATTTATGTGTATCATGATGATCCAGAGGTTATAAATAATTGGTATATGGCGATACGATGTGCAAAATTACATCGTTTGCAGGTGGCATATCCGTCGGCGGCCGAAATTGATTTAGTTGGTTTGTTGACACGAGATTTTATACGAGAAGGTTGGTTATGTAAAACTGGACCACGCTCATCAGACGGTTATAAAAAACGATGGTTTACGCTTGATAACCGTAAACTAATGTATCATGATGATCCGCTAGATGCATATCCAAAGGGTGAAATATTTCTTGGCCACCAATTAGATGGATATAGTGTAAGAGTTGGAGCTCCATACGGAGCAAAAGATCAAGGTTTTAGTTTTACCCTATTCACCCCCGAACGGAGGTATAATTTGTCAGCGGACAATAGCCACGATCGGGACGAATGGATGGTAGTGATACAGAAAATTATTGATATACCATTAACACCTCAGGATAGTTCAAGTAAGTACAAGTTTTAATTGGTCATTTGTAACAAAGATAAATGAACAAAAAATTAATTTTCAGTATCAGCCCGCCTAATTCGGAAACGAACCGGCACAAATATTTTTACAGGAGGAAGATAATTTTATATCAATAAAATTTAATTTTTTTTATTTTTTAATTATTATTAATATTATTGTTTAAATTTAAATTAAGTAAATTAATTTACCATGTTCAAATAAAAAAAAAAACTCAGTTGAATGTTTTTTTTTTGTATAATTTTGTAAGCATTAAATGTACAACTGCAATATATCGTTATTTATGAAAGAGTTATGCGCTAGGATTGATGTGGTTCGATTGGGAGTGTAAAATTAAATCTACTCTCTTCATATGCATATTGATGCGTTTTGCCCACAATAATGTGGGTTTCAAGTTGTACGCAGATCGATTTGAAGTATTTAGTATTTATGGTTCTATTTTCTGGTACTATAATCTTTTTGAACACTATTTGCAGCGATATTGAGTGAAAAATCCAAATATTTTTGAATTTAGAAACGTTCTTGTGGCCATTCAAAATGTGGTAAATTCCCAAAAACTCATTTCTTTATTTTAATTCATACAACATTGTACGTTAGTCAACACTATTTTACATTTCAATATTTATTTGAGTTGACCAACAGATGGCGATACAATTACATAAAAATGAAAAATATTTAAACTTAATAAAAATCGACTTATACTACATTCGGCCAATCTGACAATAGCATCGACTCGATGATACTGGATTTCTTTCAACAAATTAGCGGTTATCAAATTTTAAACGGTTTCATTAAAACAGGGCAAATACACCTTTAAATGGTCTACCTGACACCTGCTGACTGGCACAATACTCACCTCGTATCTATCACCTGGCAAGATTCTTGAAACAATTTAGGGGTCTTTAAATTTCGGTAACAGCTTGTGATTTATTTCTGCCTCTAAAACGCGGTTCCGAATAACAACCAAATCATTTATTTTATAATTATAGGAATCTTTTCGCTTTGCATCGAAACTGTCCTTCAATTCTTCAACTGAGACTTCTGCATCACTTTCACAACTCGGTCACGTACGTTATCCAAATCTCTATCAGCAGATCCCAACAATTCGACGACATTATCGTTCTCACAATTTTGGTTAACACCAAACAAAACCATTGAAGGAGTTTCTTTCATGGAACGATTTAAAGTATTATTGAACGCATATTCTGCATCAGGCAAATGCTTATCCCATTTGTTAGGATCCTCAGACAACTTAGCTAACATCGGAACTAAGCTCCTGTTCACGCGTTCTACCTGTCCGTTCGATTGAGGAGAAGCGGTTGTGAGGATGTGAAACATGTTCCCCTATCACTAATAATCAGTGGTGAGCTGCTAAAACTTTTACTACCGGTTCGCCCAAATCAAAAATCTATAGACATGTTTCATTACCATTACCAGTAAAAATATAGTTTTTATTTTAATGTACATAAGTATTGTATGAAAAATTATAAAAGTTTCCAAATAATTTCATTGTTGCTTTTGATATCTCTTTTGGCTGAAACTCGAATTCTGGTATCGTTCGCCGAATGGTGGGTACTCAACCATGTTTTTACATATTCATTAGCTTTCCATATTTCAAGTGGCGGACCAATCATATTTATAGTAATTAAATACGAAATGTGTTCCACAGTTAAATTAGCTCGTTTCTTTTCACAAATTATGTTCATCAGTGAAAATCCCCGTTCAGCCTCTGCTGAGCTAATTGCTATTGTATTTATTTTATTTTTTGCTTGTTTTATTGATTCGGGTATGTCGCTTTTATCTTTTCCCTCTATTACATTTTCAACATACTCTCTTCTCCATAAACCCATAGACAAGTAATTTCAGATAAATTCCAAGAATTTTCCTCGAGTACATCAAATACTTCAGCGATGTTATTATTGTCCTGGTTTTTGTTGAGTCTGATGTGTCCACACAGTAGCGGTCCGTGGGTCTTAATTCAGGGTGGGCAAAATTTTAAAACTGGTGGTTAAAATCGAAAAATTAAGTATATTAGTTAGTGGCATAACCGTTCATTGCAAAATACTACAAAATTTATAAGAATAAATTATTAATTTCAATAAAACTAAAAGTTTTTTAAACTAAGAGAAACTAATGGCGCGTTAAAGCCGTAGATAAATGATTCATATCAGGATATCCTTGCCGAGTAGGTACACACATTATCACCACCAAATAGTACACATAGAAAGCAATACAACTTTTAAGTTTTAAACTGGGAGTTAACCATTTTTTTTCTTTCGAAAACCTCTCTTTGTTGAATTTTCTGTTTGACGCTTTGAAGTTGTTATTGATAATTACCACATTCGGACGATCTGGGCCCATTTTTTTTTATTTTTCGTTTATCTTCAAAGGTTAAGTTTGTCAAATAAAATCAACAAAATTCAAATTTTCGACAGACATTGTAATATAAAGCTTATATACGAACTTTTTAAAAATGAACTTGTAGCATATAACAATAACGTCCGAAACTTTTCAATTAATTATTTAATTTTTTTATAACACACAAATTAGTTTCAAAATTCATATGACAAAGGCCTGACTGTAATTCACAATACTTCATAATGAAAAAAAAAATGATTTACACTACACTTCCTTGTATAATTTTGGTACCGTAAATTTTATTTAAAAACATATAAATATGTAGGTCGTCTTCTGATTGCGTCCTAGACGAATTTTCTGAATAATTATATTCATATACAAATCAAAAACTACTCTAATTTAACTAGGAAGCATCGCGTAAGTGGAGGAAGTCCAGTAGTCAAAACGAAAATTAAAAACAAAAACAAAATTCAATTCGACAACAAAAAAATTTTACTTGCGGGTGATTTTCGTGAATTGCCCCCAATGCTTGTTTCTGTGTGTGAATATTTAGCTTTATAAAGGAATACAAATAGAAAATTGAGGTAGAGAGCGAAAATGCGCGCGCATCTCAATGTTATGTAGATTTGCACTATCATGCGGCACTACACGATTTGCCCAATGAGAATTTATGAACGAAGAAGAGAATGAAATGATGTAATATACAGTAACACGGCTGAATGTGTGTTAATTTAGATTTTAGAATATAATTGGAGACGTACGTTAAAAAGAAATAGATATAGAGATTATTAGCTTCACATTTAAAAACAATTTTTTGTGTTAAGCTTCGCTCTCGTTTTATGCAGTAATTTATATAAAGGATTTGTTGTTGTATTTCATATTTGAATCTTATACACAAATTATGAATGGGGAATATTTACAGTGCAACTTATACTAACATTGTTGTGTATGATGTCGATGGACATTTGTTTTTATAAAAAAAAATTTGTGTAATTGGGTCACAAATTTAAGAGTGGGCACTGCCCACGTTGCCCAATATGACCGACCGCGCCTGTGTCCACAGTTAAGTAATCTGCAATTTAGTTTTTCGATTATGGATAGAAATAAATCTAGCTTGTAATCCAATGGATAGGTGAGAAATTTCTTGTAGGATATCAATCATCAAAGCTAAATCATTTATAAAATATTTGTTTGCCAATCGATTTGACATACCAGAATATTTTGAATTTTTGATAAAAAATTTGTAGAGGGGCACATAAGCACGCCAAACAGCTAGACAAGACCGTAAACTGCAAGCTGCCCATCTAGGTCCTAACACGCGACCAATTTTTATTATCTCAATTCTCAAATCTCGTGATATGTTCTGTAGCTCTAATTGATTTTTGTTCGACTGATGAAATATGGTGTATATTTTATCGATAAATGATTTAAAATGATTAACTTGTTTTATTTCGCTTATTGCGTCATCTAATACAAGCTGAAGTCGATGGTTTAAACAATGCCAAACTACTATATATGGAAATTCTTGTATTAATTTGGACGCAACGCCTGACTTTTGACCAAGCATGGTACTGGCACCATCAGAACAAAATCCAATTAAATTTTGTCTTAAAAACTCCATGGAAAACCCATTGGTTTTTAATGTTTCAAGCAGAACCTTAAAAATATGTTCAGCGGTTTGAGATTCCAGATGAACTAAATCCAAGAATATTGTGGGATTTTCGTCCTCTATTTCACATTTTAAAAAAATAACCAGTACACATTTACTTGAAATGGTTGACGCCTCATCAATGATAACACAAATTTTTGAATTTAATTCGATTATTTTTCGAACTATATTGCGTTTCATTTGTTTTGCAATATGTTCTGCAATTCTAATAGCCGTAAATCTCATTTTTAATTTGCAGTTCAACCTCTGCTTCCATATCGGAAAGCGGCCGATTTCGTTTTATTAAACTGTAAACGGTGTTGAAAATTTTACTTGTGGTTCCCACATTTTTGTTATTTATTACATCTATAATTTTGGGCAGCTCATTTTTTTTTTGCTTGTGTTAGCAATTCTAAGACCATTAAGTGCGATTTTGAATTAAAATGTTCATTCATTTTTTTCCTTAAAGAAGCCTGATTAATTACTTTTGATTTTCCTGACGCACTAATTTCAAAATTTCGCCATGATTCCGATATGTGAATATTTTGTTCATTGAAAATGCGAAGGTTATGCAGAACATTTTGAACAGCCAAGCTTTTTATTTCTCACTTCTAGGCCGTTATTATGTATTGGTATATATATTTAATAATAAGAACAGTCACTGAATCAAAACACTTGTATTATTTTGTATTTTATAATGATGATTATAATTTATTTTATTAATTGTTAACCAAGGAAGAACGTGTATATCTTCATTATTCCATAACCGGAAACACACACTATATCCTTCTCTTTCTGACGTAATTCATATTTCTAAGGGTTGAACCAACAACTTAAGGTTGAACTAACGAATTAAGGTTGAACCGTTGAACTAACAATTTGGTCCAATGAACATAGATAACAGCTCTTCCCCTCGCAAAATTTACATTTAATATACATCTTTAAATCTATTAAACTAATATACATTTTATCATAATATAATATTAATAATTTAATAATACGATGATTATTTTATAAGTTCAATTTCATAGGTTTTTTAATTACCCGGTTCGATCTCCGTGTTGCTTGTTCAATTATTTTGCTACTTTCAATATTATTATTCTTATCTTTAATCTTATCAAGTTTTTCTGGCACATTTCTAATATCTGAATCGAAAATATTTTGTTCAACGTTATCAGCAATATTATCATTGTTTTTAATCAATTTCTGATTGTCAAAGATTTTAAAAGGACCTTTAAAAGGACCTGCAAAGTCACAATGAACTCGTTCAAATGGTGTGTCGGTCGAATTCCAGCAATGTGGTACAGTTTTTGGAGGGTTGGATTGTATGACACTACAATCCGGGCAATTTCGAACAATGCACTCAATATCCTTATCGATATTGGGCCACCAGCAATACCCTCTCGCCATGCTCTTCATCCTAACTATTGCAAAATGTGTGGAATGTAATTCATCCAAAATCCTTTTCCGCAATTCGTTTGGTATGTAAACTTGAATACCTCGCAGCAAGCACTCTTTTTGAAGTGTAAATTCTGATTGATTAATTCCAAATCTATCGCGACTATCCAATTCACGACCATTTTTAAGACTTGCAATCAGTTTATGGATACTCTTATCCGAATATGTATATTTGCCTAATTCTTCGACAGTCACCGGTAAAGTTTCTATCATGTTTAGTTCAATTATATCGATTTCATCCGGTCGATTTGTAGCGTCTGTAGTTGGAAGTCTAGACAATGCATCAACATTCGCGTGTTTTTTTGTATCCCGATAACGGATCTCGTAATCAAACGATTGTAAGAAAATTGCGTAATGTTGCATACGCGTAGCACATAATGTTGGTAATCCTTTATTGGGAGCGAATATTTGTGTAATTGGTTTATTATCTGTAATTAATATAAACTTCCGTCCGTAGACGTATTGAATGAACTTTCGAATCCCGTAAACAATAGCATAAGCTTCCTTATCAATGTGAGGATACCTCTGTTGAGTAGCATTCAATGTTTGTGAGGCATACTGAATTGGCTTTTCCGAACCATCCGGAAATCGATGACTTAAGACCGCACCCACCCCATAAGGAGAGGCATCAGTTGCTAGCAGTAATGGCAAATTTGGGTCATAATGCACTAAAAAATGTTCACTTTGCATCTCTGATTTAACTAATTGAAATGACTTTTGACAATCTTTATTCCAAAAGAATTTAACGTCATTCTTCATCAAATTATTAATAGGGTACAACACTGTACTTAAATCTTTAAAGAATCTCCCATAATAATTTACCAATCCCACATAAGCACGTATTTGATCCTTATTCTGTGGAATGGCCAAGTTTTGGATGGCATCGATTTTCTCTTTCATTTTGTGGATTCCGAATTTATCAACCATGTATCCACAGTATTGAATGTTATCCTTGAAAAATTCGCATTTATCCAAGTTTATTCTCATATTGTAATGATTTAACCTGTTCAATACTTCATTTACTCTTTCAAGGTGAGAATCATCGTTTGGCCCCGTAATCTTAATGTCATCCAAAAAGACTGTCACACCTGGAATATCTTGTAATATCTGTTCGATATGGCGTTGCCATATCGCAGGTGCAGACGCAATTCCATACATTAACCGTGTAGGAGTATAGAGACCTTTATGCGTATTTAATGTTAAGACTTCACGGTCTTCAGGTACTATTTCAAGTTGTAAATATGCCTTAGTTAAATCTATTTTTGTAAATTTATCTCCTCCCGCCATTGATGAAAATAACTCCCCAATAGTCGGCAATGGCTGTTCATCTACAATTAAATTGGGGTTCACGGTGATTTTATAATCTCCGCAAATGCGTATTTTATTATTTGCTTTAGGAACTGGGACTATCGGTGTCGCCCAACGACTGTAATCCACTTTTACTAAAACACCATTGTCTACTAACTCAGACAATTCTCTTTCTACTCGACCTTTCATCGAAAACGGAACTGGACGAGCTTTGCAAAATTTCGGAATTGTGTCAGGTTTAAGTGTCAATCTAACTTGAATACCGTTTATTTTACCGATCGACTTATCAGAAATATTAGGGTATTTTAACATGATATTCTCGATTGAATTATCTAAATTCGATGAGCGCAACATACTCTCTGATTCGCAAAACGAAACTTCACCTACGCTTAGACGGTTATTAAAAATTTTATTCCAATTAAAATTTATTTCGCGCAACCATTCTCGTCCTAACAATGGGTGTTTATCGGATTGAACCACGTATAACTTTAAATTTTTTGTATACCCATCAACCCTGACTTTGACAACAATATAACCGCAAACGTTTATTTTTGAATTACAATAACTAATTAAATTTATCTCGGACTTTGTAATTTCTTTATGATCAAAATACTTTTTTTTTAAGTTTTCAATAATTAAAGCAACTGGAGAACCACTATCAATTTTAAATTTAATTTTTCTATCATCCACATCTAAAGTTATAACAAATTTTGATTTAATTTTCGGATCATCATTAAAACTAACTACTGAATTATTTTGTACGTAATTTTTTTTTTTGATTTAGTTTGGTTTTCTTTACCATCAATATCAAAAAGTTCATCAAAATTATTTTCTGAATCACCCTGTGGTTCTTCTTCCTCTAAAAAATTTGCTTGATCCTTCTTATTAGTTTCACTAGTTCTTTTCGATGCGATTTTGAGGCACACACTTGACAAATGTCCTTTTTTTTTACAGAATCTGCATATGGAGTTAACATGCTTGCAATTATTTGCCAAATGTGACTCACAGCCACATCGATAACATTTAAGAACTTTATTTGTATTTATTTTATGTAACTTAATCTTATCTTTATCAAAATTAGAATTTTTATTGTATTGTTTACCTTTAACAAAATTTACTGCGAGCTGTGTGGTTGTATGTAAAGCAGCACCTCCTATTGCTGACAATTCCATTGCTTGAGCTGTTTTTATGGCAGTATCAGCTTCAATTTGTCCGATTCTAACAGCCTTGATTGAATGTTTTTGTTTGCGAGCCCAAAAACAAATTGATTCCTTAACGCTGTTTCTAAGAACTGACCAAAATTACAGTTGATGGAAATTTTCCGTAAGGCCGTAGCAAATTCATCTACCGATTCCCCTTCTCGTTGTTTGCGGAGATGAAATTTGTAGCTCTCCGCTATTTCTAATGGGGTCGGTTCGTAGTAGTTTTTTAACATTTTCACTATTTCCTCGAATGATTTTTCATTTGGTTTGATTGGAGCTAGCTTGTCGCAGATGATATTATAGGCATCTTGACCCATATAGTGTAGTAATATATGTTTTCGCATTTCATCATCCTCCTCTTTGTTAAACAATTTAAAAGCATCCGTAAGTCTATCGATCCATCTGCTCCAAGTGACTTTTTTTCTATCGAAAACATCAATATTAAATGTCGGTAGCATTGCAATATTTTTATAATAACGTAAATGTTAAAAAAAAATTGTATATGAAAAATCTCGTACGATGAGAATAATTCTGCACGTGTAGACAAATTGTAATTTCTTTTAATCCTCGTCGCCACTTTATTTATTATGTATTGGTATATATATTTAATAATAAGAACAGTCACTGAATCAAAACACTTGTATTATTTTGTATTTTATAATGATGATTATAATTTATTTTATTAATTGTTAACCAGGGAAGAACGTGTATATCTTCATTATTCCATGACCGGAAACACACACTATATCCTTCTTTTTCTGACGTAATTCATATTTCTAAGGGTTGAACCAACAACTTAAGGTTGAACTAACGAATTAAGGTTGAAGTTGAACTAACAATTTGGTCCAATGAACATATATAACAGCCGTCATATTTAGTTTGAAATTTTTTAATTGAACAGCATTCCAGCAATCAGGTAAATTTTCTTCCAGGTTTGAAGTTATAATTGAAGAGGAACTTACTGAATTTGATTCTCGGTTTTGGTTATTTGATAACATAGCTTCGTTTTTTTCTTCATAACTGTGATGATTAGATTTGCTGTGAAAAAAATCACGTATATTCGGAGTATTATATTTACGCTTCATTGCACTGACTGCTTAGAATACCTGCTAAACCTTTTATGCGAAATAAAAAAATAGGAAAATACACATTGAAAAATTAAAATTAAAGGAATTTAATAGCGTTTTCAGGTCTCAACTCTTACGTTTGCAATTTTAAACTTTTTGTAGTTCTCCTTTTATATTTATTTTGCTTTTGTTTAGTTTCTTTTATATTGAATAATCTGTCTATATCGAATTTGACATGGCGACATTGCAAAAACACTAAAAAATACGAGAAACAAAATGAACATAGCTACGATTCTAAGAATATTTATAAAGGTCAACTTACACTCTACTTTAATTATTGCTAGAGATAACCGATAATATATTGAAAATTTATGGTTTTATTTATTTTTAATTTTATTATTATTTAGTATTTAAGTTTAATTAATTTTAGTATATGTACCTATATACAAATCGAAAAATTGCAATTCGTTTATTGAGAAAATAACAAAATCGAAAAATGTTTAACAACCGGTTCCATACACTTTAACAACCGGTTCTATAGAACCGGTGCGAACCGGCTGCAGCTCACCTCTACGAACAGGTACACTGTAATAACGGAAATAACTATTTAAACTATTTATTACCTCCGCCGAGTTTACTGACTTAGCCGGGGAGAATTTACAAAATTTCGTAAACGCATCTATTATTACCAAGATATATGTATTTGTATTTTCGAGATGTCTGTTCGAATGGACCTACATGGTCAATATACTCATTTACTTTATCCTGCATTTTGGGAAAGCAATAGGACCGTTGGATTAACTCTGTGGTTTTACTGATTCCCACGTGACCAATTTCATGCATCTTTTGAATGTTGCTATGTTCCAAACATTCTGGGACATAAAACACAAGTTTACCTTTATTTTTTCTATACAGCAAACTATTACGGATCGTGTAAAAAGCGATATCACAATCGGTTTTTATCTTATTCTTTATTTCTTGGATACTTTCATCCTTATGATGCAAAGCACCGAGCGACAATGAACGGCTGAGTGCATCCACATTCCGCATACCTTTCTCAGACCGGTGAACAATTTCATAATCAAACTGCTCTAAAAACAAGGACCACCTAAGTACCCTATTGTTGGAATCTTTTTTCTCCAGAGTTTGCTTCAAGGAGTTGCAGTCTGATCCTTGATGTTTACATTGCAATTTTTGAATTTCAGTAGTGTTTGTTCTATGATTTTTATGTTTGTTGGTTACATGTAGATGTGTATACTATTGGTTTGTCTGCGGGAGCTATGAGAGCGTTTAATACAAACAAAAAGAAATTTATTTTAATGCAATCGTGTATAGGTTATTACAGTTTCAACGTTGCCACTATTCTTACTTTCAATACCGTGTGTATTGCCTTATACCATTTTGAAATGATGCTTATCTTTATTAATATTCTTAATTTGGTTGAAGACCGATCGCATGATTTTTGTTTACAGGATTATTTGAGATTAATATAATATAAAATTATGGTAAGTTAATACGTTGTGAGTAATATGTTGAGATAAGAATATAAAATTATGCTATTAAAAATATTGCGACCGGTTGAAGACCGATCGCGTACTGTTTTTATATGATGTTTTGTAAAATCAGCAATATTTCGGGAATAATGGTGGAGTCGTCAAAATCTAGATCAGATGAAAACACCTTTATGTGTACAACTCCAATTGTATCAATTGGTATTTTCATAAAATTTTATTCCGGCGTAATTATGGATAAGATCGTAAATGTTATTATAATATTGTGTTATACAAAAAGTATTATCGCCATATCAGCATGCCAAAATGCTTTGTTATTTTATTTTTTATTAAATTACTTTTTATTATTTTTCACCGGTTTAATATGATGAATTATCTATGTATAGTCACGGTGGATGTGCTAATTTTTGTTGGAAGCGGTATGTGGTTATGGAACACTACCCGCAATTTGCCGATGTTAAAATAGAAATTCATAATATATAATTAAATTAAACTACTATTTTTCACCAACAGCTTGGTTATATGAAAATCACAAAATGGACGCCAAGATGCGTGCACAAAGAAAAAGACTTCTTGATTAAATTTTTTTAATACGAGCAAATCGTTTGACGGTATAAACTTGACTCTGTCTAAAAGAATTCTAAATCGTACTTGTTTTCTTTTCATCACCACGTAATCTGTCAATAAACTTCACCAACAAAATCCCAGACAATTTGTTTTAATCATTCTAATATTGGTAGTATATTTTTCATGTTTGTAAAACAAAAAAACCATTTTTTTACGCATTGTTCTATTCTCATCGAGATGGAGTCACAGAGAAAATCAATTCATATTTGAATTGAGTGCGGTAACGAAAATGAGATGGAGTAAATATCACAAAGTATAATTTAGTGTTCAATTATTTTGTGTCCATACTGTTTTCGCTAGATGTTCCCAATCGGAGTGGGAATGTCGAACCAAGGGTCAGCCAACATCAACCATTTATTAATTGATTCTCGGTTATTTTGGCGTTCTGAAACTTTCGTTGTAACTTTTACTTTTGGCAGGACGTATGCTTCAATAGTATCTTGCATAGTTTTATGGTTATTGATTAACTTCTTGTTAAAAGTCCTTCTAGGCCTCATGGAAACATCTATGTCCATGGGGGAAGGTGGTTCTTAAACAGAATGATTCTGTTTTTCGTTGTTTAATGGATTAAATTCTCTGTTTCTGTAATAATAACAATTCATTTGTTTTATATGTTTCTTAATTATATTTTTAATTCTCAATAAAATACACGTTTGCAAATTCATGTCTTTTACAATCAGCCAGCAACAACCTTCTCTCTCTTCTGTCACATAAACCATCATCGGTTTATTACTTTGTTTTTCCTTACTTCTAAAATACCTATAAACATCACTACGTATTAGGTACCTATAATGCACGTTACTACATTACTCCTTTCGATAAAGTAAATGATGCATTTATATGTATTTAAATTACTGGAATCAAATTACTTCAAATTTAAACTTTCAATTAATTCTACAAAATTTATGATCATTTACTTTACTTTTGATTTCAACTTTAAACAAAATTGCTTATATATATACATATATATATATATATATATATATATATATATATATATATATATAATTACGTATTTCGTATTTTAAAAGTTGTTAAAAAAAATTTATTTTAATTTAAATTTTTTAATTTTTATTTTCTTAGAATGGTTTTACAAGTTGTTTCTTTAAAATCTAAAATCGGACTAATTTCTTTAAATCTAAATTTCTTTAACTCTAAACTTAAAATTACTAACTCATCAAATTTGCCTCGACTCGATGAACATGATTCTATGGTCACGTTGATCAACCATGCGCTTAAAACAGTTTATGTTGCAGAATTGGATTTGCTGCGCTAATTGTCTTATCAATCAAGTCACGTTGTTTATCTTTTGCTTGCGTGGCAGTTTCTATGGGAACTGTAACTGTAACTATATATATATATATATATATATATATATATATATATATATATATATACATATATATATTAGTTTACAAAATCTTTCATAAACGATGGCGCCCTCTTGATTCTCGACGTCCTTCTTAATTGCATGTTGCAATCCTCATTGTCGATTTCCGGTCGTTGATCTTGCGATTCTTCCATCGTGACATTCTCTCTCAAAATTGAAGTAGACTCTTGTATTTCAGGTCTGACTAATCGCTCGCTATCGTTTGACTTTTCAACAACAGACATTTCATCCCTTTGCTTATGGGTATCTGCTATAGGTATCACCTTCTTCAGATGGTCAGTTCGCCTTAGTTGACGTTTACCATCCATACCTTGTATTACTGCTGCTTTTCCGTTCTTTTCCTTTACCACGTATTGGTCCGGATTATAGTTTGAAGATAATTTATTTTCTGGTCTCTCGTTTTGACTAATTACACTGTCCACCGTCGACTGCTCCTCGTTTACTGTCAATATACTCTTTTCGTTTTAATTTTATTTCCAAATCTCGTTCTCTTACATCCTCATCGAATACGAAACTGTCATCTACTATACATGGAATTTTTTCTTTCAAATCCCTATTAAACATGAGTTTCGCTGGACTTGCATTGGTTGATTGGTGTATCGCATTCGAATACATTAGCAAGTAATTTTTTAATTCATCTTTATAATTTTTTTCTCCAGTTGCGCGATTCTTAATCGCTTCAAAATTGATCGGTTCTGTCTTTCGACTTCTCCATTGGATGATGGTGAGTACGGTATTGTATGCTTCAATTTCACTCCTAATGTTTCACAAAACTGGCTAAATTCGTGACTGGTAAATTGTGGACCGTTATCGGTTATTAGTATTTCGGGAGGACCAAATCGTGTGAAAATTGGTTTCAGTACCTTGATCGTTTTTTCACTTGTACACGTCTTCATTATTTCCACAAGTACAAACCGACTGTAATCATCAGTTATCACTAAAATAAAATCCTTATTAGATAATGGGCCAAGGAAATCCATTCGTATCTGCCTCCATGGACCCTTAGGTAGTTCTGTAATATATAATGGCTCAGGATTTTTTCTTTTGGATACTGCTTGACAACTATTGCAAGCTTTTACGTAATTCGTCACATCATTGTCCTGATTGTACCACCATGTCTTCGTTCTTAGTCTCCTTTTCATTAACGACTCGCCAGGATGTCCCTCATGCGCCAACTCGAGTATTCTCAATTGGATGCTTTTTGGAATAACTATCCTTCGGAACCGCAGTAATATTCCGTTCACCTCCGATAAATCATCGGAGTATCGCTTATAGTGTGACATCTGTTGAGGCCACTTTCCGTATTTCAAACAACATTTTAAATCGCTTATCTCTTCATCCTTCATGACTTCTTCTTTAATTTCGTCCATTGTCATTGCTTTTAGCGTTGCCGTCCTAACTATTTCGTTTAGATACTTCTCACCTCTTTCATCGTGTGTTTCTAAATTTTGCTGACATAACCTTGATAATGGATCGGCTATATTCGTTTTTCCGGGTCGGTATAACACGTTCATATCATATGACTGCAATCGAAGTACCCATCTTTCTATTCTCGGACACGGTTTTGACAAAGGCTTAAATAATACCTCTAATGGCTTATGGTCCGTTATCAGATCAAATTTCTTTCCCATTAGATACATTTTGAAACGTTCGACCGCCCAGACTAAAGCTAGAGCCTCCTTTTCGGTCTGTGAATATCGCTTCTCCACATCCGATAAACCCTTGGATGCGAAAGCTATTATTCTTGCCTTTCCTTTGCCATCCTCTTGCATTAACACTCCGCCCAAGCCGTATGGACTAGCATCAGCCACCACAATTGTCCGATCCTTCGATCCGTAATATCCTAATATTGCCTCACCGACTATTATTTCTTTAAGCTTTTGAAATGAATTCTCTTGTTCTGATGTCCACTCAAATTTGTTACCCTTTCTTGTCAGAACTTTTAACGGCTCGCTGATCGTCGCTAAATCTGGGACGAACCTACCTATATAATTTAGTATACCTAGGAAACTACGGACTTCTTCTTTTGTATTTGGCTGTCTAAAATTTCAGATATCTCTAACCTTATCTATTGTAGGCCTGATTCCACTAGCATTCAAGATATGTCCCATGAAAATGATTTCGTTTTTTTTATACTGACATTTTTCGTTATTTAAACTTATCCCGTTATCCTTTAATTTTATAAGTACCTCTTCTAATATTCTATCATGTTCTTTGCAATTCTCTGCAAAAATCAAAATATCGTCTATATAAATTACGATTCCTTTTATTCCAACTAATAAATTTTCTATCGTTTTCTGAAAAATTTCGCTAGCACACGTCATTCCAAACATTAACCTTTTAAATCGATAAACACCCTCATGCGAAATAAATGTCGTTATTTGTCTAGATCGAGGAGTTATCTCTATTTGATGGCTAGGCCGAACGTCATATACACGAACTCAAATAGTCCGAATGGTGTTATTATGGCTGTCTTGTGCACATCGGCTGGATCTATCGGAACCTGATGAAATGCCTTTTGCAGATCGATTTTCGAGAAAAGGCGTTTACCGTATAGGATGTGACCACAGTCATTAATGTACGGTAGCGGATATTTGTCTGGCTTCGTGACTGCATTTAACGCTCGGAAATCTCCACATGGCCGCCACGTTCCATCCTTCTTCATTACCATATGGAGTGGCGATGCCCAACTGCCTTCCGACGGTCGATATATGCCTAGCCGCATCAACTCCTCGAACTCAGCCTTTGCTGCTTTGTATTTTTCCGACGACAGCGGTCTCGCTTTGGCGCTGACCGGATGGCCTTGTCGTATCGATTTGATGTTTCGCCATAGTATTCGCCATGCCGATTTCGCCGCTGAATCGCGTAATGTCCACAAATGCATGCAGTAACGAAGCAAATTGATGATTTGCATCAAAAGTTTTCACTACTACATCGTGCAGACTAGCGATTATTCCATGCTTTTCGAATGACGTCATCTTGTCAATCATTTTATTACTTGCCACGTCCACAAGTAGATTGTAGTGCGACAAAAAATCCGAACCGATTATTGGTTGCTTAACGTCGGTTGCGATCTTCTAAGCCCCAAAATGAATTGAAGGCGCTTTTCACCGAAAGTTGCAATTGTAGAGCCATTGGCGGCGTACATGTAGTAGTGTAAAAGCGTATGTCCTGGAACACCCCAAATGGGGTGGATTTTTATATGTAAATTACAACAACATAAACGTTTATGTATGTTTTTTTATATGAAGACTACAGTGCAACCTCGGTAACTAAATCTCTATATAAAATGTAAACGTAAGTATATAATTTTATTAAAAATCCGTTGTTCAACTGTACATTAACTGTACAATATTTTTTTAAGACATTTTGTTAGATGCCAGCACAGTCATAAACTTTAAGCTTTGAACTTTTTAATATTAATTAACTTTTCGATAGATGGTGCACATTTCTTACAGTTTTATTAACAACCACAATAACTAAAACTCTATATAAATGTATCTAAAATCAGGTATTCAACTGTAAATTATTATTATTTTCCAACTTTATCTGTAGATGTCACTTTAAAAGCTTATTTTATGTACATGGTTTGTAACTTGGTTCAATATACAGTTTTATTATCAACCACGATAACTAAAACTCTATATGAATTTATTAAAAATCATGTATTCAACTGTATATTGTTATTTTTTAAAACTTTATCTGTAGATGTCACATTTCAAAGTTTATGTATATTCTGTAAACATGGTTTGTAACTTAAACGAATAATATTTATTTTTTAATTGAAATTGCATACTACAAAGTTATAATAATATTTTATAATTTAACCTTGGCATTGAAAAAACTAGTTCAACGTACAATAAATAAAAACTGTAAAATATAATCAGCATAAAGTATGAAAAGATAAGAAAAAAAAAAAATTGTATAATTGAAATTGGATAGTACGTTATGTGTATTACTATTTTATAATTTAACCTTGGCATTGAAAAAACGTTCAACGTACAATAAATAAAAATTGTAAAATGTAATCAGCATAAAGTAAGAAAAGAAGATAAGAAAAAAATTGCATAATTGAAATTGGATAGTACGTTATATGTATTAATATTTTATAATTTAACCTTGGCATTGAAATCTTGATCATAATTTTTTTATTTTACCAACTTTATCTGTATATCATCTTTTTAAACTATACATTTAACGAAAATAAAATTATTTTCTATTAAGAAGTTATAAAAGGGTACGCATTTATTGTATGATACATTAGAATAATGTATATTGTTAGACCGTTTACAATGATGGTTGCGGGACCATCAGGGTGTGGAAAAACTACTTTCGTTATAAATTTATTAAAACATTTGAATGATGGTAGAAAAGTAAATAAAATTGTATGGTGTAATGGAAACTCAAAAGCGATACCACAAGATATCTACGAAACAAATCAAATAGAAATTATAAAAAATATCCCAGACACCTTCGAAAATTGTGAAGACGGAAGTATCATAATATTGGATGATCTAATGACAGAAGCTTATAATAAAAATATTTGCGAACTTTTTACCAAAGGTTCACATCATAATAATTTGTCTGTTATTTTAGTAACTCAGAATGTGTTTCACCAAGCAAAATATTGTCGAGATATTTCTTTAAATTGTAAATATCTGGTAGTTTTTAAAAATCCCAGAGATAGATCTCAGATTTGTTCTCTAGCAAGACAAATATATCCTGAAAACACAGCAGAACTTATGAGGGTATATAACGAGGCTACTTCGAGAGCTCACGGTTATTTACTATTTGATTTAACACAGTCAGCCAATGATTTATTTCGTTTCCGTACAGATATCTTAAAAAAAGATTATTTTACATGTTATTGTCCAACTATTTTATTCGAAAATAAAAAAGTGTGTGTAAAAAATGAAACGATTGAAGGCAAACAAACATATTCTACATGTGCTAAAAAAGTGTAACCCACAAACGAGAAAAGCGCTACTTAAGGTCTGTCCCCCGGAAGTTATAAAAACTTTATGTGAAATATCACTGAACACATTAAATGGAAACAATAGAATTTCTAAACAGTGTAAAACAAAATTAAAAAAGTATAAAAGAGAACTTCGCAGCTTGGCTTGTCCAAAACTGGGTCTCTCTTCAAAGCGTAAAATTCTTGTACAAAAAGGTGGATTCTTACCCGTTTTAATCGGTACTATTTTATCAGGATTGATAGGCCAAATAATTAATCAGTCATCATGAGTAATTTACAACGGATGATTGTTATACAACCAGAAATTTTCGAAAAAATTAAAAAATATTTAATTGATGATAGTAAACCACAGTACACATATATAAGGTAATATATTGCGCAGGATGTCAAAAAATTATAACAACAACAATGGCGGAGATCGTGACTGAAAGTTTATGAAATATTTAAACAATGATACATAGTTAATTATTTTGAATTAAAGTCAGTATAATTTTTCACACAATTTAGTTATATTCACTCAACACTCAAAATTATTACGCAAAACTCACAAACACGATTTGTTTGGTCACGATGTCCGCCATATTATTTTTTTTTTTACATAGATGCGCAAGAAAGAACGAAAATGAAACATCGGAGTATATTACCTTATTATGTGTACTGTGATAGTAAACTATCGGAATTAGATAAAAATATGAAATCAATTCTACATAACAACAAACTAACTGATTTGAATAAGTGGCATCAATTGGCGTGTTTTTTTATTACATCGGAGAGACCAGAGAGATATAAAAAAAACCTTTTGCGTTTTTTTATTTTCTCAGATCGATCCGATAGTTTTTTTAGCGTTTTTTTATTAAATCTGAAAAATCGCAGATTGCTGTTTTTCGATCTGAAATTTATTTCAGATAGTACAGAGAATTACATATTCTGACGTTCAAAATGGTGAACACTATAGACTGAGATAACAACAATCGAAAATTAATTTTTTAAAGTATTGTAGGTAGGCTTCTTGTTCATTATCGTTTAATTTTATTTTTATGCATTAATTATGCGTAGGAAAACAATTTTCTTGGCCATAACGTGTTACAAAACAGTGGTTAGCCAATTTAAATAGTTAAGCGTTTAAAATCCGAAAAAGGTCTTTTCAGATTAAACATTATCGGATATTTCAGATAATTTATCTGTCTGATCTCTCTGGTCTCTCCGATGTAATAAAAAAACTCGCCATATATAGGCAGAACTTATTGGCATATTCATCAATGAAGAGAAAAAATGCGTATAAGAATAAGTTTAATTGGCATCAACCAGCAATACGTCATGTTCAAGGAGTGGGAGTTCAAACTAAAAGAATTTTTTATACAGACCAAGAAGCAAATACAGATTCATCATCAGAAGGCTTTGATATTGGTACACAAACTGATATACCTAAAGTTGAAGAGGTGTACACCAATGTTGATGAAAAAACTAAACCAGATTTTACACAATTAGACACAGAAGAAATATTTGAAAATAATGACGGTGTATTTGATGGTGATGATGATGATGATGGTGATGATGATGATGATGATGGTGATGATGATGATAGGATTGTTTCTGAGGAGTATATTGATCCAAAAGAAATTTTGCGGGAAAGAGCTTCTTCAGACTCTAACATGTACAGAACATTTGAAATGAAAGACGGTGCAACAATCTCTGTTCCAACAAAAAAATATATTTTTAAAAACCGGAAAGATCTTCAGCCTCCAAAACCAGGATCAATGCAATCATCTCAGGACCCACCTAAGAGGAAAAGTGAACGTACGTTAACAGTTCAAACAATAAAACGTAGTGAACAAGAACGCTTACGAAAACATCCTTGGACAAGAATGAAATAAAAATTATAAAAATAAAAAGTTATATAAAGGATAAAATCGGTGTTTTTATTTATTAATTTATTAGTTATTAATGAGAACAGTGATGGATAATTTCACACACGTAACTCTTTTAAGTAACAGTTCTTTAAAATATTACCCAAACAATTCATTATCGAGGTTCACGGTTAAACTTCCTAACACTATAAATTTGGATCCTAATGAGAAATGGTATGTTGGTCTAACTAACGTTGCTCATACTTCCATAAGTGAACAAACAAAAATTACAATTAAAACGCCATCAAAATACATACTTCCTTTAAACGTTGAATTAATAATATTTTTATATGCAACTACCCCTAAATTTTATCAACCAATCGAAGAAGCTAATTTCTTTGATCGGTATAACTCATCAACTGAATTAGTTAGAATCAATTATAACAAAGAAGAACCATATATTCAGCTACCAGCGTTGAAAGGTGTTAACCCTTTAATAAAATGTCATCAAGAGTACACACTTGAGGAATTTTTTGATGTAATATTTTCTCAGATTAAAATAACGAGATGGCCAGAGTTTATAGAATCTTTACAAATGGAAATTAAAAATTTCAAAGCAACCAAAGAGAATGAAGCTAAAATAAAAAATATTAAAGATAATTATATTGATGTGAAGACTAAGATCAATCCATTTCCATTTTACATGTGTTTTTATTGTAATATAATCAAACCGAGAACTATTGGGGATGCATCTGTATCATGCTTGTATATGCATCCCCTAGGAACAGACGTTGATAGAGGCATATCTCGATCATATCAAATAGATAATGTTCAATATTGCCCCATTGAAAAGTATAATATATCAGAGATCAGTATTTTAATAACTGATGAAACTGGTGAACAAATTAATTTTAAAGATGGACTTTTTATGACCTACCTAGTACTTCACTTTCGCAAAGGTATATAATGAGGTATCTTACGGATTTCATTAATTACAAATGGATAACTATTACGCAAAGTACTACGCTAACCAATCCGGCGGTGGTGGCTATAACAATGAAGATTTTGGTCCACTATTACGATCTCAAAGAGTATATCAAAAGGGAAGAGGATTAGGAGGATTTTTCGGCGGAATATTCCGTTACTTAAAATCAATATTAACATCAGCCCTTCATGGCTTAACAAGTGAAGCACTTCAAGTTGGTTCAGACATTCTTCAGACACAAAAGCCGATTAATGAAATACTTCGTGATAGATCAATACAAGTGGTTGATAAATTACGAGATAAAGCAGCAGACAAAATTAAACAAATGTCTGGTACAGGAGCTAAAAAATCAATAAAAGGCTGCTTGAAAAGCCGTTGTAAACAGTTGAGAGTTGTTCGTGACAGCGTGAAAAAGAGAAAAAATATATTAAAAAATAAAACAAACAAGAAACGGATTATTGATATTTTTACATAATGGCGTTTACAGAATGCATGAAATCGGAGCTAGATTTATTTCAACCACCTTCAATTCAAACAAGTATTTTAAAAAATGAAGAAGTAGCATACAAACCTATAACCAGTTTAGAAAATCAGTCGGTTATTGAATTTGCTTGTTACAGTCATGGTGATTCATATTTAGATTTATCATCAATAAATTTATGTCTGAAATTTCAAGTAACTAAAAATGATGGCAAATTATATGTAGAGGCCGACAAAGATCAGCCTAGTTTAGTTAACAATATGCTGCATTCCCTGTTTCATCAAGTCAATATTTCTTTAAACGGAAAGAATATAAATTCAACAGATGGGAATTACAGTTATCGAGCATATTTAGAACAACTATTAAATTATGGTGATGATGCATACAAAACACATTTGCAATTATCAGGATGGAGTTTGGAGACAAAAAATCTTGATAATCTTGCTGAAAACGATGGATTAAAATTAAGAACAGCATTAACTAAAAACAGTGGAATTGTAGAAGTATATGGAAAATTGCATGCTGACATGCTCAATCAACCTTTGCTATTATTAAACAATGTAGATTTACGAATTTCGTTAACATTGAATAAACCGGAATTTTATTTACTCGGTGCTGATACAGATACTTCGATTGTCAAAATTACAGAAGCTACACTTTACTTGAGACATGCTCATGTAAATCCAAATATTTTAATTGCACACCATAAAATGCTTGAAAATACAACAGCAAAATATCACTATAAGCGTAACGAAATTAAATCATTTACAATTCCTGCCGGAGGAAACTCAATTTCACTAGATAATATTGTTCTAGGACAGCTCCCAACAAATCTAATATTTACAATGGTAGATAATGATGCATATTCTGGGAAAAGATCTAAGAATCCATATAATTTTAAAAATAATAAAATAACATCGTTCGCAATTTATATAAATGGGGTTCAAGTTCCTAGTGCACCGATTGAAATGAATTTTGCAGATGGGTCCAGTTACGCTAGAGCGTATTCAACAATATTTACATCGAGTGGAATTTTACACACACCTCAAGGAAATTTGATTACCAAAGAAATGTTCAAGAATGGCTATTTCCTGTTAGCTTTTGATCTAACTTCGGACATGTCAAGTACTTTATCATGCAACTCTCTAATGAATCAAGGAAGTTTAAGACTCGAGGCACGATTTGGGGAAGCTCTTAAGACAACTAAAACATGTTTAGTGTACTTGGAATATGATACAACTCTAGAAATAGATAAAAATCGTAATATTGTAACGAATTATTAATAATATAAATACCTCTTATATCCTAAATAAAAAGTTAGTTTATACTAATACACATGATGATTGCCAATACAACAACTACTTTAGATATTCAACAAGCATTGAAAACACATAAATTTACTAAGAAGTATTTTCAAGGTGTTTTTGCAATAAACACAATCCCAAAGAGGGTTAAATCAAAACCTGCTTTATATGTTATTAATACGGACAAATCAAATCAACCAGGGCAACATTGGCTAGCTGTTTATTTTCCATCAAATGGATGTGGAGAATTTTTTGATTCTTACGGAAGATCACCAACGAAATATCCTGAGATTAATAGATTTCTAAAATATAACAGTAAATGCATTACATACAATAATAAACAATTACAAAGTTTATTCACCGGAGTTTGTGGCCAATATTGTTGTGTATATTTGTTAAATAGATGTAAACGTAACTCAATGAAAAAATTTATAAAATTATTTAATGTTAAAAACCATATTGAAAATGATGTAAAAATAAAGAAACTTTTTAAAAAAGAATTTCCTAAGGTTTTAACTACAAGAACAAAAACAAACATGATTCATCACGTTTTAGGAATTTTGTAGAAAGGTTATTTAAGTTCATCGATAAGAAGAATAAAATATGATTTTATTAACATGTATGAAAGGGATAGTACCACTCTTGAAGAGTATAAATACGGAAGTTATTTTTATGAAAAACTAGTTTACATTTACCTTGAAACACAAACAATATGCTTAAAGTAAAAAGCGTTAATAATTTAATTAAAAAAAGATGGCAACCATACCTAATTTATTGTTGTCTCATACATATTTTTTAAATGATCAACATACAAGTTATCTAAATGTTGGTTATGATATTAACACTTTTGAAACTACTATAATCTTGTTCAAAAATACAATATTTCATACACTAAGTGCTGAAATGTGGACGACTACAATTTTCAATAATTTACCAACAATAAACAACCACTTCAATGGTAACATTTCCTTTGCTGAATTACCAAAAACGAATGGAAATTGTGATGTAAAGCTAACCAGCAGAAATAATGAGAGACGTATTATATTTACGAGTGGAGGGAAGAAAATCGTTTTAAATTCCAAAGAATGGGAACGCTGCTCATCTTTATCATCATTTTTGCAATCAATCATTATCTGGAGCGAAACAGTACGGACTGATGTTGCTAATTATTTCTATTTATACAAAGAAAAATGTTTCGATCAGCTAACATATTCTCTACAAATACAGGATTTTTTTATACCGCCAGTAACAGGATATAACTATTTTAATTATTCAAGATTGTTTAATGAAATACCAGTTTTATGTAAGGAAAAATGAATAAATGAACTTTGTACTCGTACACTAAGAAATTAATGAATAAAAACAATTTATACTTTTTTCAAATCAATTTTTTATTTCTTAAATATTATTTTTACAATGAATTACACCGTATTGAATCCATTTGGTTTGAATATTATCGATAAACTCTTCACCTCTAATGTTTTTAACGTGTCGGCATGCGGGAAACCAAAATGCATGTTCCGTCCATATTTCATTGGTGATATTCCAATCCTCGAGAACTCCTTTGCAGCTGAAACACTTGATGCAGTCGTCCACGCCTGTGTAGTAAAATCCAGCTCGAGATAGTTCTAATGGATCGATGAACCATTTGTTCCATAACTTCTCGAATGATTTTAGCCGACTCTGCACCTTATTCATTCCACCTTCTAACCCGTATAAACCGCATGTGTCTCCTTGTTCCTCTCGATGTACTGGTGAATCCATTTAAATGAGGTTTTTTACTTTTCGCGTGTGACTCGAACAATGTACAAATCTATACTAGATCAAGATAAACTCTCGTATATTTGAAAATGATGTTTTCAGAGGGGCCACGTGATGTACATATACATGTTGACTTGTTTGATTAACCATGATTAAACATGTTTATTGACCTTATTTTACGAATATGGATGTTGAAATCATTGAACGTAACTTGATATGATGACAAAGGTTTGTATTTAATCGATACTTCGTAATATTTATGCTGATGTGGTAAGATTGGAAAAAACTGCGCGTGTTTAAAAGTCAACTTAAACCATAATAAGTATAAATTATAGTGAGCTTCTTTGAAAATTATCAGTTTGATAGTAAGCATAAGATTGTTAACAACCAACCAACCATGGATATTCGTCAACAACTTTTAGAAAAACTCAACAATGTGCCAAGGTTTGCTGAGAAAAAAATAACCAAATTTGAAGATCTGGATGTGGGTAGAAACTACGTGGTACAAGAAGTCAAATCAGTCAACACGAGATATGGCGTGAAAATCCTAATAGAGACTGATGAGAACATCATATTTATGCCGGAGCGATTCAACGTTTTTAATGATCGAGAAATACAAAATTTAAACCATTTGTGTAAAGAACACTTAACTATGGTAAAAACTGATAGATATACATAATGTTCATTTTATATAAATAAATAAATAAATAAAACAATATTATATATAAAATTATTTAGAAAAAGTATTTAATTTCAAAACAATCTTATTATGGTTTTCGACTCCGCTACTTCTCTGTTTTCAACACTATGGGCAAATTAGCTAACATTTATTATGTTAAAGATCATTCATTTTGATGAATGTTATAGTGATCATAATCCAAGATATCTCTCGTTTTAAATAAATCCTAAACATTATGAGGAAACAATATTTTATATATACCAATCCAAAATTCATATGCTTTCATTATTAATTCATCCACTTACATAAAATGAGTCGGATTCAAATAGTGAATGAATTGCATAAGCCAGCACGTAAAAATTTTATACGCAGACATGTTAAAATTAAGGGTATTGATGACTTATGGCAAGCAGATCTCGTGGAAATGATTCCATATTCAAGAGAAAATGCTGGTTTTAAATATCTTCTAACTGTAATCGATGCTTTTTCTAAATTTGCTTGGGTTGAGCCTATAAAGAAAAAAACATCACAGATGATTGTTGGTGCTTTAAAAAAAATTTTCAATGAGAGTAAAAGAGTACCAAAGAATCTACAAACGGATATGGGAACTGAATTCTATAATAAAGATTTCAAACAGCTTGTGAAACAGAAAAATATTAACCACTATTCAACATTTAGTCCAATAAAAGCATGTATAGTAGAAAGATTTAATCGAACTCTTAAGGAAAATATGTGGAGGAAATTTAGTCTTCAAGGATCTTACAAGTGGCTGAATATTTTAAAAAAATTAGTGAAAGATTACAACAATAAAAAACATAGGACAATTAAATTAGCACCTGTAGAAGTTACTATGGCAAATGAAAAACAAATTTTAAAACAAGTGTAGCTATACATATCCTAAGTTAATGCAAAAAAATAAATTTAAAGTTGGGGATTTCGTTCGAGTTAGCAAATTTAAAACCGTTTTCGAAAAAGGTTATACTCCAAATTGGACTACTGAAATATTTAAAGTTGTTAGTATTAACAACAAATTTCCTGTAACGTATTTACTTGAGGATTATAAGGGACAGCTAATATCAGGCCGGTTTTATGAAAAAGAGCTGCAAAAGACACATCATCCTGACACTTACCTCGTAGAGAAAGTTTTGAAGAAGAAAGGTAATCAAGTTTATGTTAAGTGGCTAGGTTTTGAATCATCACATAACTCGTGGATAAATAAAACAGATTTAATTTAAACTTTATATTTTTTTTTTTTATTTTTTTTATTACCGATTAAAATTTTCTTAATTATTAAAACTACTTAATATATAATTTTGGTTTAATATTTTAATTTAAAACTAAAAGACATTAAATGTATTATATATATATTATATTTAAGAAATATAAAATGTATTATTAAACTAATTAAAATAAAAATTATCAATTTCTTTATTACCCCATGCCAAAGTTTTGTATGAATTTGGAATTACAAATCTTTTATCATCAAAATTTGATAACGCTACTTTGTTTAACAATTGAGTATATAGGTTGTGTCTAATACTTCTAAAATTTAATTGTGATCTAATTATATTATCATTTTTATTTAAACAATTTTTAAAATCATTTAATGATATCGAATCTGAAACTACATTTTTTTTTACACCTTTTATTTTCTTAATTATTTCATTATCATCTTCTAAGCTTATACAGTATGATTTTGCTCTAATCCCAATAAATTCTGTCAAAATTTTACCACAACATTCATCTTTAAACATTCCTAAAACTTTTTTATTAACTAATGGAAGATTATATATGTTATTGGATGGATAATCAGAAGTATCAAACTTCTCATTTAAATCAGGCTTGATATCTTCATAAAAATCCATAGTTTGAATATCATATATTAATGAATCCGTATCAGTATATAAAAGTGAAGCATTATCATCATACTTCGTCTTAATATAATCATAATGAAAATCATACATTAGAGTTTTGGATAATTCTAAAACACAGAAACCCACATAAATGGGTTTATTATACGTAACCGATAATCTATTCATTTGAATAGCTACCAAATTTTCGTCAAATATTGCTGAAGAATGAAAATTAGGTTTGCTGATCAAAGTATTTGCTCCAAATCTGTTTCCAATATTTTCCCAATGTGATACTAATCTTACATCTGTTCTCTTGTCAACATTTTCAATTGTTTTACCAAAAACACTATTATTTTTTAATTTATACAAATCTTTATCAAACGCATTTAGAGCTTTAGTCCTAAGATCGGTATTCAAATCTATATATGATTTGAGCCATGGTTTTTGACTAAACTTTAAAACTCTATGTATTTTAGATAATATTAGTCCATTTTTAATACATTTCTTTAAATTTGTTTGATGAATGACGTATGCTTTTTTAGGTTCTAGGTTAGCAATTAATTTATTTTGTTTTGCACTTTCGTATGGTGGCTGTATATTTTCCATACAAAATGGTAAATCATTATGCTTTTGGTGTAATTGATCAGGATATTCTAAATCAACTTCTAGAATATAACCTGATTCTGATTCATTATCTGTTAAATGATCGAAATTAAATTTATCAAGTTCTGCTGAATCAAGAAATCTGAAATCAGCATAAGGGAGTGATTGGCTCATAGCCCAGCCATATAGATTATTAGCATCTAAATAAACAAGAAAATTAGAATCTATATCATTATTATAATTTTTCATGTATTTGTTATTTGCTTTAGCATATCGTTTGGAGCACTGTGTTAATCCGCCACGAATACCTTTTTTAATAAAATTTATCATATCAATGTCTTTTAATAATTCTAATTTGATTTTGGTGAATTTAAGCATGGCATCCCAACTTAAACCTGGGGCTGTGAAATAATGGGCCGGGTCTAGATCGTATGTTTGCATACAAACTTTCCGGAAATTTTCAAATATGTCGGCTAAAATAAGTACATCTGATTTTAAATATAAGTCGGAATAATCACCTAAATTTTTACATTTAAATGTTTTCCATACATTTAGAGCATGATTATATTGCTCATCAGATATATCAGTATTTTGTAATTTGTTAAAAAAATGATTTCTGGATGGTAATTCAGTTTCATCATATTTTTTAAAACTATCTACATAATCGTATGGGAAAACACCTTTTTTCTTTATAAGATTAAATTCATTTTGATTAGAAAAACTCTTTCTAACTTCATCGAATTGAGAGTCATTAAGATTGTTAGCTAGTTTATCAAGACTAGCTGCCATAAATTTAAATGAATCTACAAACCTCAATTTAATTTTTTTAATCTCATTAATTTTGAACATTTTTGTAAATGAAATATATCGCTCCTTATTCTGAGCAATTAAATCTATTTGTTCCGTATCAAAACCTAATTCTTTTATGATAAAGTGCGAATCATAGCCACTTAAATTGTGAAAAAATATTGGTATGAAATCTGCTATCTTATAATTTAAATTGCATTTAGTATGCGCAGCACCTCTAAATTTTCCTGTTAAATGGCAATGGTCCATAACTTTATAGTTTTCATCATCATTAAAATCACCGTTACAAATATGACATTGATTTGATAAATTGTAATTTAATTGCTCCGTGCAGGAAAGTTTTTTCATTTTTCGATTTATGTGTAGGTCATTGTATATAATTTCTAAATCCTCTTTTATTTTATCAATGAAAATTTTTCCACAATCACTACCTCTGTATGTAACAAATTTAGATTTACTATCATTATATGAACATTTAATGTAATATCCAAAACTACTGGGTTCATGTTTTAAAATATTTTCAGTAAATGATGTTATAGGATTTAGAGTACACGAATCAATTGGTTTTAATATTGCTTCGAAGTCGCAATATATCACGTATGGGACTTGTAATTTATGATTATAATTTCTAAATTCTAAAATATCATTATCTTTATTAGGGAGCACACATTTAATTTTGTTACATCCATGTTGTAGATGAATATTTAATTTTTCTTCAGTATGAAAAAAAATTAAACATCCATCACAAATGAATTTTTTATTTGTTCTTTTTGATAATTGTTTGTGCACTAACGTATTTAATTTTTTTTATAAAACAATAATGACTATTTACACCATCGTCTATATACAACAAATTAACGTGGTGTGATTTTTTCGAATTTGTATAATATAAAGGTCCCACAATTTGATTACCTTCTATCCCATACACATTTACACTTATATTATTCTGATTTTCAAATTGTGGGATGTCTTTTAATGGCATGGGGAAACTAAGATTACTTAAATTTAAGATAGAACTATAATGAGGATAAGAATTACACCGTTGAGGATTTGCTACATTAAGATATTTGCTAGCCATGATCGACCAGGCGAAGCAGGCTTGATCTGAATTTTGGACATTGATTATAGCCTTTTTATCTTTAAAAAATTTTGGGAGAGGTATGTAAGAGGACCCTCTCATAGGACTATATTTATTAAAATTCACTTCAATGAACAATACTTTGTCCATAGCCCATCCAGACTCTTTCTCCTGAAACTCCTCACTCAGAGTATTGAGGGTGCAAACAATCTGAGAAAATATCTCATTCAAATCAGTAGCTTCCGTTAAAATTGCATTTTTAGTATTAAATGATTTTATTGAACTAACATTTGATTCATTTTTCAAATCATATTTAGTGAATAAACCAAACAATTCAAAATTTGTTTTAACAGCTTTAAATGATTCTGTTTGAAGCTGTATTAATTTGATTATTTTATGTTTTATAGAACACATAAAATCATTTATACTAATATAGTTATTAGGTACATCTGAAACCCTATAACTAATTATTCTGGATTTAAATGCATTGCTAATGATTCGAATGTTTTCATCATCATTCTCATTATAGTTTTGTAAACAATTATTTTTATGTAATAATGATCTATAATGATTAAACAGATTTTTTTTTGGAACACTTACATTACAATCACCACATAAAACGTTAGCAGCCTCAGCGGGTGCATCATCCGTTTTCCTTCTCTTAGCGGCTACTACAGCTATCCTTGAATTTGATGGAATAGATGGTCCTGGCTGTTGTAAATTATCAAGACGATTACATCTCTTTTGGTGATAATCCAGCTTTCGTTTATTGATATATGTACATCCACATATATCGCATAACGTCTTTTCTGTTGGATGCTGATTTTCCTGGTGACGTTTTAGATGGTCTTTTGACGAAAAAGTGAACATACATAATTCGCAGTTGTTCATTTTAGTATTAATTATCTGTAATATAGTAAATAATAATAATAATAATAATAATAAATATTTCTAATAATATAATAAAAACTTTTTATATATTTAAACTTACTTTTTCTTTAATGCTGAAATTATTTTTATTTATTCAAATTTAATATATTTAAATTGATATACAATAAAAACAGTATTTGAATTAAGTTTTCTTAATTTATTACAACACGTATAAATCAGCTTCGCAAATCTGTATCAATGCTGATTTTATTTTTATTTATTTAGATTTATTAATTCACAAAATAATTAACAAAACGTTTCTATATTTATGCAATAACACTAATAACAGAACTTCACAAATTTCTTGTAGATTTTAATGACCTTATTCACTTTAATAATATATTAAGTCATGTATATTAATTAATGTGTTAGATTTTAATGACCTTAGCAGTTTATTCACGATGATTTTTGTTATATGTACATGTATGTATATGTGAATAATTTTATTTTTTATGAAACGCGATATATCAGGTTAATACACTTCAAAAGCGAATATTTTTCTCTTACATAGACAGAAATTAATCATAATCAATATTTTTTACTTTATTACAGTTGAGTACCTAAAAATAAACTTTCAAAGACACTTGAATACTTGATTTTGGATAAATTCATATAGAGTTTTAGTTATCGTGGTTGATAATAAAACTTTATATTGAACCGAGTTACAAACCATGTACATAAAATAAGCTTTTAAAGTGACACCTACAGATAAAGTTGGAAAATAATAATAATTTACAGTTGAATACCTGATTTTAGATACATTTATATAGAGTTTTAGTTATCGTGGTTGATAATAAAACTGTATATTGAACCAAGTTACAAACCATGTACATAAAATAAGCTTTTAAAGTGACACCTACAGATAAAGTTGGAAAATAATAATAATTTACAGTTGAATACCTGATTTTAGATACATTTATATAGAGTTTTAGTTATCGTGGTTGATAATTAAACTGTAAGAAATGTGCACCATCTATCGAAAAATTAATTAATATTAAAAAGTTCAAAGCTTAAAGTTTATGACTGTGCTGCCATCTAACAAAATGTCTTAAAAAAATATTGTACAGTTAATGTACAGTTGAACAACGGATTTTTAATAAAATTATATACTTACGTTTACATTTTATATAGAGATTTAATTATCGTGGTTCTACTGTAATCTTCATATTAAAAAACATATGTAATCGTTTGTGTTGTTGTAATTTACATATAAAAATCCACCCCATTTGGGGTGTTCCAGGACATACGCTTTTACACTACTACTCGTACAATAATTGCGTTGTTGGCTTAGCTGAATGTGGTACGAAAGATTTGGGGAGCACCGATATATCTGCTCCGGTGTTAATCAGGAAACTAATTTTGTTCGAATTATCGTGAACACAAAGCTGATTAACACTGATTGCATCGTGGAGTGGTGTTGATGATGTTGACTGGATAACGGCACTCGTGTAGTGATTACTATTACGGGATTATGGTTTCGATGACTTTGAATTGTTGGTGTTACCAATAACTTTGTTGTTAGGCAACACTATGCTTGCTGTGCTATTATTTTTGACGGTTAGCTATGCTTTATGAGGATTCGGTTTAAATGGCTGTGCAAAATCACATGGCTGTCTGCATTTATTTGCCAAAGTTCCATACATTCTATGATACCAGCACGTGGTCGTTGGATATGAGCGATTTGAAGGGGCTCCATTTTGCCCATGAGGCCAGCTGTGAGCTGGTGATTTTGATCTAAAGCGGCCTGAAAACGGTGAGGAGCGATCCACAGAAAGCTGTTGCACCTGTACCGTTAATTCTTGCAATTGCCGCTGGAATTGACACTGTTCATACTGAGGCTAGACGCAAGATGCTTGTGGTGGTTGATTTATCGGCTGTTGACTTAGTTGATTCACTGAGAGATTCATTGCATCCATAACCGCATCTGCTATTTTCGCCACTTCGGATAACTCTCCCCTGCTGGCACTGACAATAACCTTCACCTGGGTCGGCAATCGGCTTAACCAAAAATTTTTCAATATATTTTCATCCTTCGTGTCGCTAGCTTGTCGAAATTCGTTCAACAAATGGTTTGGTCGGCGATCGCCCAGCTGAATACCCGACACCAGCTTTTGAAAACGCTGTTGCGATGTCTCGGCGTAAGCTGCTAGTACAGCCTGTTTGAGATTATCATATGGTTTGTCATCGGGTGGACATTTCACTGCCTCGTACAGTTGACTAACGATGTTCGAGTCCAATGATGCAACAACGGTACCGAATTTCATTTTCTCGGAAATTCTATTGATGAGAAACCATTGTTCAAGTTGAAGGAACCAGGTTTCCACCTGATCCTTCTTTAGCGTAGGGATAGGCACCCTCGATGCGACTACGTTCACTAGTTTGTTTGTATTAGAGCCGTCATCTAAATTTGGCATGCCGACATCCTTTTCGTCATCCGACATTGTCGCTTAATGCGCGTATTGAAAAATATAACCTCGAAAAAATAACGTGGTTCGAGTTTCAATTTTTAATTGCGTTTTTGTCCTCGTGGACGGTCACCAATATAGCGTTCAAGTTTGTGCAGATATTACTTACTAAACAAACACGATAAATAACTTCATTTATTTTATTTTATTATATTACAGAACACTTAAAATGTAAACTTCTATACGCTATGAAGACGCGCACTCGAATGTGTTCTTTTTTTTACCCAACTGTCAAATATTACAGTCGAGAGCAAATATACTGAAACACAGTCGCGTGCGTGAATATCGTAACGCGTAATATCGAGTTGCCACAAATCTATATGAATGATCCGATATATTTACTGCTGCGGCTGAATGCCTTTTAGGTGATGTTGTCCGACTACTATTCGATGCACTTTGTAAAGAAGAATCTCTTGAATTAGGAACATTTGCTCGCGACCTTTTACGAGCTGCTACTGAGAAAGTTCTGTGCTGGAGTCGGTAGATGAATAATCCGAGATATTTACTGCTGCGGCTGAATGCCTTCTACGAGCTGCTACTTCCTGAGATACTTCTGGGCTGGAATCGGTAGATGATATGTGTTTGTCGAGCAAATATATATATCTGTTTTTTAAGGTTTCAAGACAAAGTTCACAAATATTTTGTTCGCTTGTAACATTTTTAAATTTTGTGATTCCTTTTATGAGCCTTATCATGTTTTCCGACATTCGCCAAACTAAGTTGGCTTTAGTAACGCACATTAAACATTTGTCGGATTGGGATAAATGTAAACAAACTACGCCATTTTTCAACTGCCATATGTTTACGGTACGATCGAGTTTTTTTGTTAACTCGATCTATTTTTTGATATGGCAATTTTCTTTTTCATCCACATCAATGAGCCCGTTGTAATATTGTATGGCCTCGTACAAATGTGAATATGGTAGACTACTTTTACCCGTGCCAACATAAAATATTGAAGAGAGGAATTTTTCCCAAGTTTGTGATTTCGCGAGAAACTACACATGAAAAAATTATTTAGTCAAATATGTAGTTATGGGTTTCGCGTGTATGGTTCTGCAGTCGATGCGACAAAGATTAAAACACTTGGAATTTATTTTAATTCCCAATAACAAATTTTATTTTAAAGTTTAGATTTATAAAAAGTACGTGTTAGCTGTATAAAGTAATTTGAATAAAAGACATGGTTATCATATGCTAAACTGTTTATATACTAAAGTCATTTCCTGTTAACAGTGGAATGACGTGTTCTTTATTATTTTGCAATTGTGCATTTATTATTAATGTAGTTCCTATGTAGCTTCACTGTTGCTTTTTAATGTAGGAAAGTAGCTCGGTGCGGTGATCGGGTGTGTAGATGGGGTACGTGCACGTAACTATGTATATCAATTAAAGGAAAATATGTTAAATACACTCACTTTATATTGGCCGGGCAGATTGTCCGAAATCCGTGGATCAATGAGCAAATAAACGAAATCAGTTTTTAAGTGCTCTTTCCCTGCACATTATCTTACAGCTGACTATTAATGGTGCCAGCCATCCTAATGGGTCAACAATTCTTGACATTTCGGACAGAAATTGACGTTTTGTAAGTCCGCCGTTGTTGGATGATAGATTCACGTGAAATCCAAATCGTCTTTTGTCGGGCTATAATGTATTCCCAAGATTTTAGCTGACTGTTCATCCATAAAGGTGAGGTTTCCTATGAGGAACTTCTTCTGATGTATTCCCTTTAAAAGGTCTGCGTGGTTACTAGTCCATTTCTCTAATTCCATTCCCCCCTTACGAAGTAGTTGGATTAATTGAGATTGCAAATGTTGAGCCTCCTCTACCGAATCTGCACCGGTTAGTACATCGTCCACATAGAAATCATTTTTGATAGTGTGAATTGATTCAGAGTCCGAATGGCCAGGTACGGAGCGGCCCATTTAGCGAATTCCACTTTTTTGATGTTCGGTATAAAAAAACTTCGGGGTAGGCTGTGTCTTCTACACGGCCGTAGATGTTTTCCGTGATAACGTTTATAAGAGGTACGAGAAATGGCACGATGTATGGGCTTATTAAAATAAATTTCTTTATTATTAGCATCATGAAATGAGCATACAGTGATTGTTTGCAAACGATTAAGTACTGGGCGATGGTATGAGAAGTACGATATGAAGCGCAGGGTCTCAGCGGAGATGTGCCTGATGAATGTGAGTTCCGCAGGCAAGTTCCTCCCAAAGTCGCCGAGGCTAGTGTGGTGAATACACAGTCTAGGTCAAATATATAGTATACAGAGTCCACACTGACATATTATGACCTATCAGATCAGGCATTCCCCTTTATAGTGCTCTCTAGCATTGTAAATCGCCCCTTTGTAGATCTAAATTTTAATTAAAATTTATGTGAAAATTAATTATTTTAATTTACAATAAATTATCTGCCACAGTTTCTTTACGCACAAATTAGCATTTGAATTCCCTCGATCAGATGAGGCATGAGGGGTTGTCTCGCTACAGTGATCTCAAGCATTGTAAATCGCTATTTTGTAGTTTGTAATTTTAATTAAAATGTATGTGGAAATTAATTATTTTAATTAACAAAAGTTATCTGCCACAGTTTCTTTACGCACAAATTGACACCAGAATTACTCCGGCCAGATAAGTGATTCTCATGGTTGGTTGTAAATGGCTGTTTTGTACTTTGTAATTTTAATTAAAATTAATGTGGAGATTAATTATTTTAATTTAAAATAAATTATCTGCCACAGTATTATTAAGCAGAAATTAATAACCGAATTGCTCCGATCTGATGAGGCATTCTCTTGCTATAGTGCTCTCAATCTCTATAAATCCCTATTTTGTAGTTTGAATTTTTAATTAAAATTTATATGGAGATTAATTAATTTAATTTAAAATTAATTAACTACCACTGGTTTATTACGCAAAAATTGACACTATCGGATCCCCGATCGGATGAGCCGTTCTCTCGCTACACTGGTTGAAGCAGTTAAATCTGCCGAAATCAGAGATTCGCGGCGCGGGTTCCTGTGCCGCCCGATGACGTAATTGCAAAAATATTATGCGTGACACATAAACCCGAAGAACCAATCTAAGCAATCATCTCTTTAAATTAAAGATAGTGCTTATAGTTGATGAGTAATTGCCCCCGACCAAGGGCTAAATTTCGGGTCAGTTTTCTGAACATGCGGTGTAAAACGTTATCACGTCAAAATTCGCGCTTGAGTTCTTCAGTTCGAGGTTTCGGGAGCTTCACCGTAAACCTATGTGCATTGGTTGTTCCTCTTGTTACTCTTGTTGTTGTAACTAATGGTGGTATTTTCTCCGATAGTTCTGCAGAACATTTACCATCTAAGCATGTGTGTAAAACGGGAGAGTTCTGCAACATCTCGGCGTGCTGTAAGCTGTCTAATTCTTAAGTAAGTCTAGACAGCTTACAGCATCGTAAGCATTAACTACATTTAATTACATTAACTACGTTAACTACATAAAATAAATGACAAATTTAGTTAATGTAGATTTTGAAAAACTACATGTAATTTAACAACTCTGATTGCCTCACATTATCCATAAAATATGCTATAAAAGCATCTATACTTGTTCCACATTTTCCATATACATTTTTAATCATATTTCTCTCCTTCGATTATCTGCTTCTGCTTAAATCGTTGAATGTCTAGTAAGCATAATTATCACTCTAGCACTGCTTAAAGTATACTGATAAGCTAATGTTTATATTGCAAATCGGTCGCGCGTATATACCAATTTGCTGGGATCCTATATGCCATTTTGGAACGTACCGTAGTGGCATATGTCGTAATGAAGTTTGACATAACGACCGGGGTTTTTTGTATCAGTTAGGATAAATCGAAATAATTTCATTGATCCTAATTAATACAAATTTCCTAACTTTCTTTCAAAAATTCGTTGGCTACCCAATCAAAAATTCATCGATTCATCCTCTGCGGATAACTCGTAATAATAAGAATAAAAATTCTTAAATTTATCAAATTCAAATAATTTTGTTTACTAGTTTTTAAGTTTTGTGTGAGTTCTTTTTATACAAATTAAATAAATAAATATGGTTATTATTAATTATAAATACGCAATTAAATTCTGATTAAAACAAATGTAATTCAATTAAATATACATGCATCTAGTCAAATAATATTTATATTAATTATAAATAAATACAATAATTTTTAATTATTAACTTATATAATTTTTTTATAACGTAATATATTAATTAATTAAATATAAAATCAATCGTATGCGATAAAAATTTATAATAATTGAGTACATATTAAATAATTATAAATAAATTTTTTTTGGTCTAAATGTAATTTAATTAAATAAATTTAGAAAAAAATTAAATAAAAATATTTTCATACAAAAAAAAAAAATTATAAATTTACATAAATTCGTATGGATATTTGATCAAAGCCTTGTCTTCCACAATTAAATATAATTTAATGTGCTTACCGGATAAGGATTCATTTGTTTTGTATTTTTACATAAATTAATTATTATTTAATTTACAATTGAAAAACGAATTAAGACAATCATCATAATCCATTCAATTTTAATAAATTTGTAGATCTTCTTCACTTTATCTCTCCGAAGAGATATGAAAATCTCGGTTCCGAAAAGACTGCTTCCCTAATAAATGAACGTATTTAACATTTTTTTTTTAGAACACTAATATTTTTTAAATTGGACCAATGTTATCAAATTATTATTTTCTTTTATGTCATGTCCATTCTAATGAGATAATGAATTCTGTAAAAATGTTTTTGTTTTAAATGTAAATAAATTTAGCGTAATATAAAAAAAAATACTCCTAATAAAAATTTAAAAAAAAAAAATCAAACGTACGTAATAAAGAAAAAGTAAATGAATTTAATAAAAAAAAATACTTAAAGTAAATGCTCAAACAAAACAAGAAAATATATAATTTGAATAAATCAAAAAATAAACAAACACAATATTACAAATACTCAAAATAAATTAAATGAAAAATTGTAAATAACGATAAATAAATTAAATAAGTTAATTATACTTGTTGTTGTTTTTTTCATGTGAAAACATCTTTAGCGGGAGTAAGTAAAAAAAAATTCAGATAAAAAATGAAACGGAAATTCTGGTAAGAATGAAAATGAAAATCACATACAACAAATCCAACAAAAATGTTTATTGATGATTGGAGCATCACGGATTCCACCTAGAAACAAAAAATTTTAAACTGAGCTACCTGATAATTTGACGTTCGAAATTATTGTAAACAATTCCAATTTTGAAGTGTAAACACAATTTTTACTTACCGGATTGCTAATAATTCTAAATAATTCTAATTTTGGACTATAAAAACAATTTTTAATTACCGCATTGTTAAATTTTCTTTCGTCGCATTTGTGACAAATGTCATTTTATCAGGTTCATCATTTTAACCTTTTTCCTCGAGAGGCGCTTTGTTTGACGAAAATATTTTTGTTTACGTTTACAAAATGCACACATAAAAATGGCAAACAATTTTTGATAGCAAATATTTAGTGACACCTAGTGGCACTATGTGAAAGTTGCTTGTGTTTTCGGGAGTTATCCGAAAGATGGTAGCTCTTGCGGTTGTTGAAAATTTGATATTTAATCATGATAAAGGAAATTTGTCAGACCCGCTATTCGCCTTTTCACGCAGAGTATTTGACATCTGCTGAACGGTTTTACAACTTAGCCAAAGGTGATTAACCCGTAGCTCGTGTTTTTAAAACTAGTAGTGCCATCTTTAGATTTAATCCATCTATCGCCGTTTTTTGACAGATATGTCCTTTACAGGCATTATAATTTATTTGAATGTAGCAAACTACAAATAAGTACTTGTGAGTTTATGATAAATGGAACGCAGAAAATTAGTTGCCAAAGTAAAGTTTATTGAAACAAAAGTTTTTTATGCAAAATAGCAAGTTGGAAATTTATTTATTAATTTGAAAATATCCTGGTAACGATAGCGCCAAAAATTCGAAAAGCAAACTACACATAAAATTTAGCTTGACAAATACAAATATTGCTCTTTCGAGATATTGTATTTCGGTGAATCAGACCGCTCCCGTATTAATTTTTTTTTCTTTTATATTGACTATGCTACCATCTTTTAACTAGTAGCTAAAATCAAAAAATGTCAAATAATAATTCTTAGGTTAGGTTAGCTTTAGCCAATCAATATAAATTTTTAAAAGTATGAAGCTCAATGAGAATACCAAGATAATTGGTAAAAATGTTATTTTAGTCCCATACGAATCAAAACATGTCGAACGGTATGTAAATCCGATATCCTGATTATTATATTAGAAAAAGTAGTAAGGTCTGTTGTTTTTAGATATCATGAATGGATGAAGAGCCCCGAACTGCAAGAGCTGACCGCCTCTGAGCCATTAACACTTGCCGAGGAGTACGAAATGCAAGAAACATGGCGTAAAGATGATGATAGTAATGTTCCTATTCTAGTAATGATTTCAAGTAATTTGTAACGATTTTTATTATAAATTCCAGAATGTACATTCCTCATTCTAGATCAGAACAAGTATGGCACAACAAGAAATGAAATAGGTAACATATTTTTACGCGTTTTAATTTACTGTGTTATTAATTTTAAAACTTTGGTATCTAGAATCTCTTATAGGCGATACAAATATATTTCTACAGCCAATCGACGAAAATGAGCCAAAACTGTTGGGTGAAATAGAAATTATGATTGCGGAACAATCAGTTCGGGGTAAAGGTTACGGATTGGAATCCTTGCTGATCATGCTAAAGTACGGTGTGGATCATGTGAAATGTAAGAAGTTTATAGCCAAGATTAGTGAAAATAACACGAAGAGTATAAACTTATTTAGTAAAATCAAATTTGCGGAAACGAGCCGATCGAATGTTTTCCAAGAGATTACCTTTGAACGAGAGGTGACAGACGAATGGTTGGATTGGTTGAATAAAGAAATTTGCTTTAGCATAGAGAAATATGAGTAATAAAATTATTACCTAGTTTTTTATTTTATTACGGTTTGAAAGGGTGGCGAAAACAGGGGACTATATTTCTGACTACAATACGAATACGTAAGTAAAAGAATCTAATTTGAATTGAATCGTTGCTCTTTTTCCACAATCGCATTTGTTCCAACGATTAATAACTTAGGGCATAAAGAAAAATAGAATAAGAGAAACTACGTAGGCCAAATCTCTCTAATGATGCCAGCGCACGAAGTTTTTTACATTGAACCTTATTCAAGATCTTTTATAGAAATGAATCCAAGCAATCAAACAAACACAAAGCAATTTACTTTGTCTGTATGCTAAATTTTTATATTCGTATTTATCAAGCTTTGCTATTGGCTTTGTTTGTGTATAAAAAAAATCAAAAACCTAAACAATTTACAAGGAGAAAATAAAAATAAAATCTATTTGTGCCTTCTGCGTTAGTATTTGTAATCTTTATGAATGAAAAAGGCGTAGCTATTGGCGGATTGTTGTTGTTTATTGTAGATTTATGCGAATGTATAATAAAATCACCGAAATAATACGTTGTTCATTTTCTTCTTTTACAAGAATTTAATTGAAATTTTTAGAACGGCTTGCCTAAATCAAATGAAATCTTACACAAAAGCAATATAAGTAAAATTGTGTGAATGTGAAAATACATTAGCGAATTTAATAAAAATTTGGTTTCAAAAATTTTCTTTCTACAAAATTTCGGTTTTTCAAAAATCATAAATTTAAAAATCTCGGTTTTCAAAAGCTCGGTTTTCAAAATCTCGATTCTAATCGCGGATTTGTTTTAGTTTTCAAAATTAAATTCCCCATTTTCCAGAATTTATTATTTGTTGATATTTTAATTTTAATATTGCACTCCCCATTTTCCAGAATTTATAATTTTCAGTTATTTTCGTTTTAAAATGGAAAATCCCCATTTTCCAGAATTTTGAAAGTGATGGAGGGGATTTTGAAATCCAAGATTTTGTCATCCAACATTTAATACCCAACTCCAAAACCTTCTACAATTCTCTCTTGAGAAAGCCCAACTAAATGTATACTAAGTCATCATATATGTATGTATATATATATATGGTCATGATCTCAACTGGAAATAGTAGTGGTAAGAAACGAAAAAAATTTAATTTTTTTTATATGGTTTCTCGTAGCGACCAATACACTAACCAGTATATATTTTTAAATATGTGTAAGAGAGCTATACAACGCAGTCAGGCTTTCTGAAGAGAGAATTTTAGCAGGTTTTGCCCAACCCCATATACACAAACACACATATGCAAACATACATACTCACTCATACACACTCAAGCAAGCAACCCGCAACCAGTACAGCGATTTTGGTCGCAAAATGAGGATTCATTTGAGGATTACCGGAAGGCAATAGTATTGGTAAATGGTATTGGTGTTGAATGTGCATTTTTTCTTTCAATTTTTCGTTTAATATGATGCAAATAAGAGAGATAAAATGACGCGAGTAATGGGGATAACATGATACAAATAAGAGGAATAAGCTCAAAAGAGAACGATTGATGTATTAAATATTGAGGGGACTGAGATAGAACAACAAATTTCGAAATAAAAAAAAAATTAAAAATATTTACGACTACGAAGTACGAAGCGAGACTCAAAATAAAAAATATTAACCAAAAAAAAAACAAAAAAGTTAGAAAACAAAATGATTTTGCTTATTTGGTTTAGTATTGTGTTGCAACTCATGATGGTCGGTTGCTGTGCTATACGATGTTATGTCCGAGGATGGAGAAATTTTATTGTAGCATATACACAGCAAATAAAAAAGCGAGATGTAATGTAAATTCAATAAGAAGAATTTATAAATTAAAAATCATTTATATTACTGTTAACCGAAATTGAGGACCGAAAATTTTTATGTGGCGTAATTAATTACTTTTCAATAATAATTAAATATTTCACAATTAATTCTTAAAAATGAATTAATTCATAATTAAAATTTTAATTAGTTAATTGATTTTAAAAAAATTGATGTAGCAAAATTAATCCTTTATTAAAAATTAATTAATTTCACGGTAAAAATTTTGCGAAATTAATTAATTTTTGTCGTTAGAATTAATTGTTGGTAACTTAATGTAAGGGGCCAATTTTATTAAATTATACCTAAATTGTTATTAGTTATAATTTTTTTTTTATGAAAATCAATAAATAATTAATGAAAAGAAAAATTATAAATTATATTATATCACAATTATCACAATCTGCTTAAACAATAAACAACAATAGACACAAATATATTTATGAATTCCCCATGTCAGAAGAAAGGGAAAAATAACTCAAGGCGAGCGTAAGCACCAAAAATTTGAACCGATTCACCCGATTCGTTTATTTTTGATACTTACCACGAGGAAACGCATGAGAAAATACACTAATACAATAAACAAAATTTTACGGCACATAATAGCAAAATGTATATTATACGTTGTGTACATATACAAAATTCTCAATCCTCAATCCTCATTTTGCGACCAAAATCGCTGCACTGATACATAATCGCAAATTTCATCAAAAGCTCGGTTTTGAAATTTTTTTATTAATTCGGGCGGCTCGAATTAATAAAAATTTATTTTTCAAACCCGAGCTTTTGGGAACGGAGATTTTCAAAATCGAGATTTTGAAAACCGAAATTTAGAAAACCGAGATTTTGAAAACTGAGATTTAAACACCAAGATTATGTAGCCAACCCATTTAATACAACTCATGTACTAGATAAACAGAATATGTTATTGAAAAAGATAATTAAGGAAATGATAACGAAATTGAACGAATAGTTATGATTGAACAGATTTAATTTAGAGAGGATACAAATGAATTTTAGAAAATTACCTGAGTAACTAACACGAAAATAATAAGATGTATGTACATATGAAAGCAAATATAGTAAAATATTCTAAATAAATTTAGAAGTAAAGAGTGTAAATAGGATAAAGCTATGTATATCATAGTTCGGATATCTCATTTCAACATATGGATGCTAATTTATTTTACTATTTCTGAAATAATGGGACATATCTAGATACCGCATTTTTGATATTTTATTTACAACTTTATTAATTGCGTAAAACTGAATAAGTTAAAAAATTAGTTTTTTTCAAACTCACATCGTTCTGATTTATAAACACAGTGTTTTCTGATTATTTTTTTTTTAGATTTCAGATAATTAGTTTTGATGAAAATTTTCTCGAAAAATATAAAAAATTATGTAAAATGACTTCAAACAGCTTCAAATTTTAAAACGAATTGCATGAAAAAATACAAATTTTTCAAAGAATGTCAGGTAAACTTTTATTTTGTTTTTAAGGAAATTCATATACAAATCCCCCGGTTTACGGACAATATGCTTTCCCCAAAAACTGTCCGTAAACCGAAAATCCGTAAAAGGAAACGTTTATTACTATCGGATCTTATTGAAAACTTATAAATGCGTTGTAACTAGTGAATAAAATCCGAAAAACGAAACCAATTTTACCATAAATTAGCACAAATAATGAAAAAATACGTGTTTTTCATCTGCGTTACACTGAACTTATGTACTTTTATAAAGGGAACTGTAAAAAATACAAAAGTTATAGTAAATTGAAACGAAACACAAACCATTTTTTCATTTTAAAATAATCAAATAAATTCATACAAATCATAATTTATTTTTACTTTTATTAAATCTAAATTATAAATCTAACGAAGTTTACAATTAATTGTCTGAACTGCTGAACTGTTCATCGGAACTGCCACTAAAATTTGCATCAGCACATTTTTCAATAGCATTTGCTTCAGTAGTTTTAGAAAAAAATGGAAAAGCTTTTGACATTTTACTTGCACAAATCATGTTGAAGTTGAGTTTACCGTCTATCGCGGATCGGTAGTTTCTTTAACTAGCGTGAACAGCTCTTCAGTGAAAATATGCTCATTATCATATTCCAAGAGTTCAAAAATATCTACGGTATTTACGGGCATTGTCAACGATTAACAGAGCCCTGTTTGAAATATTTTGATCAGTGTTGGATTTTGTAACTGAATTTGTAAAATCATTATTTAATCATTCCTCAAAAATTCGTGTAGTCATCCAGCCTTTTTTATTTGAGTGCCAAATAATTCCAAGTTGTTACTTATTAATATTTTTGAAATTCTGGGGAGTTTCTGAATAACAGATTAGAACCGGTTTTAAATTCTGATGACCGGCGTCATTTCCTCCAATCAAAATTGCAATTCGATCTTTAGCTCCCTTGAATCCTGAGATGTTTTTTCGTCTTTGGCGTTACCTGTCTCATCGACATTATACACCTGCTGTAATATGTATCCATCCACCGGCTTGTACAATTTTTAAAAACTCCTCTGGATAGCGCTTTGCTTTTTCCTGAATTATCATGGTGCTTAATGGTATGTTCCAGTAGTTTGATGGTCTATCCACGCACTAAGTAACTGCTCCATCTCTTCCATAACCTTAGTTCCTTACTTTGAAATATTATTGCGGTTAAAGGTATCTCTTTGTACAATTGACAAATTGTACCTCTATCGCCCGCATTAAACCGCTTTAAAATACAAAGTTTTAATTCTAAAGTTATTGCTTTGCGTGCATTTTTCACGCGCTTTCCATCATAACTCGCTGTTCGCTTTTCAGACATTTTTATATAAGTTCAGTACAAGTTTAATTTATCCCCCGTATAATCTATTTTTGAGAGTCCCTGAAAGTCATGCACAAAGAAAATGAGAAAAAAATATTCAGTCCGTAATTGCGAATATTTCATCCGTATACCGAAAAGTTGATCATATATTTGTCATGTCCGTAACTTTGATTATCTATAAATCGAGCGTCCGTAAATCGGGGTAACTTACAAAAGTTTCTTCTGATTATTAAAATACCCATTTTATTTTTGATTTGCTTTTCATTTCTTATCATCTTTACTTGAATGACTTTAATTTTTTGATTTAAGGGAAAATCATAATCATTAATTAGTCAAACGATTTTCTTATTGTTGTTGTTTTATTTATTTATGTGGGTATTGACCTACCTATAATAAATACATTTTCAAATGAGGAAAATAATTCTCTGGATTTCCAAATCACACTTGCCGTAATCATACGAAATTTCGTCGTAACCCTATTTCAATTTGTTGACGTTTTCGATTTTGGTGTTTAAAGAACTCATTTAAATAAACTGCTAAGTAGTAATTGAGGATGATATTAAAATGCAGTTCTTAATGTATCTATTTTCTTATAGTGTGCATAGTATGCTCACGGAAAAGTGCTGTATTTTATTTTTATATATCTTTCCACTGGCGTTTTGGTGCTGGTTATGTGGTTGATCATATAAGCAATGGCCAAATATGACCAATTTACAGTTCCTTATCTGATTATGGTGAAATTTGATCTGATTGTGTAGAAATGGAATTCTAAAATTATATTTAGAAGAAGTTCTGGCATATGGCCAATTTCAAGGAACATATTTCATCATAATCGGTTAAGAAACAACCGAGTTTCTACCTTAGATTTTTACTGTATGTTCTCGGATACTACATTTTTTCATTATCTATTTATCAACACGAAAATGAAACAACTAATTCAGAAGCATAGTCTACTCCTATTTCTTAAGCAAACCAAATTTGCCATGCGACCCTCTGGGAATGAGCTGCCTATAATCATAGAGGTATTTGCATAGGGGCTTCACCTTCAACGGCTTGGCAAATGAAATGGCAAACCTATGTTTGGACTATCATATTATCCTATTTTGTCTTCATAAATGCCAAATGCAATTTTGTGTAATTATTGTTGTTGTTAATAATAGATTGTTTGACATATCGTACATAAGAAATAAAATTGTCCATTTGGAAAATGTTAATTCGTTTTTGTTTATATAAAATTTCTGTGTCTACCTATCGTATACTGAATAAAAGAATTGTTTGGTTATATTTATATTGAATGAATTAAGCGTTACACTTTTTTTTTGGAATAAAAACGAAAATATGAATTTTTATTAATCCTGAATCCACACCAGTTTGTGAATGAATTTAATAAACCATTTGCTGCGGTTAATAGGTGCAGGTAAAAATTGATCCAGCGATTGAAATAATAGTAAGGCTAATTATAGAAAGCGTACATCATATTGAGCAAAAAATTTCCTATCGTTACTTTCCAAATATGGCTTATTAGGCTGTTGTTTGCAGATTTTTGTTTAATTCCACAAAATTATACAGCGACTACAATAGGAAAATATCGCTTCATTGATATAAAAATTCAAAAGTACATTTTAAGTTTTTTTTCTCTTGAAACTAGTTATTTATTTTCACGTATGTAATATCTGAAAAACCCTAATAAAAAATTCGGGGTAGGCTGTGTCTTCTACACGGCCGTAGGTGTTTTTCGTGATAACGTTTATAAGAGGTGCGAGAAATGGCACGATGTATGGGTTTGTTAAAATAAATTTCTTTATTATTAGCATCATGAAATGAGAGTACAGTGATTGTTTGCAAACGATTAAGTACTGGGCGATGGTATGAGAAATACGATATGAAGCGCAGGGTCTCAGCGGAAATGTACCTGATGAATCTGAGTTCCAGACAAGTGCTTCACAAATTCGCCGAGGCTAGTGTGGTGGACACGCATGTAGGTCAAATATATATCAGAGTCCACACTGACATATGACCTATCAGATCAGGTATTCCCCCTTTATAGTGCTCTCTAGCATTGTAAATCGCCACTTTGTAGATCTAAAATTTAATTAAAATTTATGTGAAAATTAATTATTTTAATTTACAATAAATTATCTGCCACAGTTTCTTTACGCACAAATTAGCACTAGAATTGCTACGATCAGATGAGTCATGGGGGGGTTCTCTCGGTACAGTGATCTCAAGCATTGTAAATCGCTATTTGGTAGTTTGTAATTTTAATTAAAATTTATGTGGAAATTAATTATTTTAATTTAAAATAAGTTATCTACCACAGTATTATTAAGCACAAATTAATAACCGAATTGCTCCGATCTGATGAGGCATTCTCTTACTATAGTACCCTCAATCTCTATAAATTGCTATTTTGTAGTTTGAATTTTTAATTAAAATTTATGTGATGATTAATTAATTTAATTCAATATAAATTAACCACCACTGGTTTTTTACGCAAAAATTGACACCATCTGATCTCCGATCGGATAGGCCATTCTCTCGCTACACTGATTCAAGCATTTAAATCGGTCGAAATCAGAGGTTCGCAGCGCGGGTTCCTATGCAACCGGATGACGTCATTTCAATAATATTATGCGTGACACATAAAGCCGAAGGACCAATCTAAGGAATCATATCTTTAAATTAAAGGTAATGCTTATAGTTGATGAGTACTTGCTCCCGACCAAGGGCTAAATTTCGGGTCAGTTTTCTGAACATGCGGTGTAAAACGTTATCACGTCAAAAACATTCTCAACACAATGATATTTTGTAAAGAAAGTCAGCTGATGTATGTACTTTTTTTATAAATCATTTTGTTATAGTGTGTCAGTTTTAACGCGTTTTTGGTTCCCTCGAAATGAATTATCATCATCGAAAAGGATCATAGTAGGCTTAGACCTACTCTTATACATATCTGTTTACAAATGGAAATTTGGCAAAATATAGAAAGAGATAGGCCCATTATTTCAGAAATAGTAAAATAAATTAGCATCCATATGTTGAAATGAGATATCCGAACTATGATATACATAGCTTTATCCACGTATGTGAAGTTATCCCAGGATTTCATACCAGTAAATGAAAAAACTTGAATCAGGCAACCCTAGAAAATTTAAAGCTATATTTAATATTACGTGAAGTTAGCCCAGCCCAGGATTTAATTAAAATTAGGCTAAATACCAAAATGACATGTTATCCAATAAAATAAAATAAAATCCACATACAAAATTAATACAATTTAAATCCACTGATATATTTTATTATTTGAAAGATTTTACCTATAGTACCTAAAAATTTATGGATGTTACAACAATTGGTACATTTTGCCGCAAATAAAAATGTCTCGTATTAGCGAAAATCATTTTTGAGAAGGGGATACCATTAGCATAATTTAAAAAAAAATTCAAGAAAATCGTATTGTTCCAAGTGCCCCAAATATAGCAAAGGGCTGAGAAGTTGCATTCATTTTTATACTGTCGATCAGATATTCGTCTGGTTCGCCAAAACTAAAAATATCTTGTATTAGTAAAAAGCAATTTCGAGAAGGGGATACCATGAGCATAATTTAAAATAAAATTCAAGAAAATCGTATTGTTCCAAGTGCCCCAAATATAGCAAAGGGCTGAGAAGTTGCATTCATTTTTATACTGTCGATCAGATATTCGTCTGGTTCGCCAAAACCAAAAATGTCTCGTATTAGTAAAAAGCAATTTCGAGAAGGGGATATCAATAGCACAATTTAAAAAAAAATTCAAGAAAATCGTATTGTTCCAAGTGCCCCAAATATAGCCCTGGGCTGAGAAGTTTCATTCATTTTTATACTGTCGATCAGATATTCGTCTGGTTCGCCAAAACCAAAAATGTCTCGTATTAGTAAAAAGCAATTTCGAGAAGGGGATATCAATAGCACAATTTAAAAAAAAATTCAAGAAAATCGTATTGTTCCAAGTGCCCCAAATATAGCCATGGGCTGAGAAGTTTCATTCATTTTTATACTGTCGATCAGATATTCGTCTGGTTCGCCAAAACCAAAAATGTCTCGTATTAGTAAAAAGCAATTTCGAGAAGGGGATATCAATAGCATAATTTACAAAAAAAATTCAAGAAAATCGTATTGTTCCAAGTGCCATGGCTATATTTAAGGCACTTGGAACAATACGATTTTCTTGAATTTTTTTTTAAATTATGCTAATGGTATCCCCTTCTCGAAATTGCTTTTTACTAATACGAGACATTTTTAGTTTTGGCGAACCAGACGAATATCTGATCGACAGTATAAAAATGAATGAAACTTCTCAGCCCAGGGCTATATTTGGGGCACTTGGAACAATACGATTTTCTTGAATTTTATTTTAAATTGTGCTATTGATATCCCCTTCTCGTAATTGCTTTTTACTAATACGAGACATTTTTGGTTTTGGCGAACCAGACGAATATCTGATCGACAGTATAAAAATGAATGAAACTTCTCAGCCCTTTGCTATATTTGGGGCACTTGGAACAATACGATTTTCTTGAATTTTTTTTAAATTATGCTAATGGTATCCCCTTCTCGAAATTGCTTTTTACTAATACGAGACATTTTTAGTTTTGGCGAACCAGACGAATATCTGATCGACAGTATAAAAATGAATGCAACTTCTCAGCCCTTTGCTATATTTGGGGCACTTGGAACAATACGATTTTCTTGAATTTTTTTTTAAATTATGCTAATGGTATCCCCTTCTCGAAATTGCTTTTTACTAATACGAGACATTTTTGGTTTTGGCGAACCAGACGAATATCTGATCGACAGTATAAAAATGAATGAAACTTCTCAGCCCATGGCTATATTTGGGGCACTTGGAACAATACGATTTTCTTGAATTTTTTTTTTAAATTATGCTAATGGTATCCCCTTCTCGAAATTGCTTTTTACTAATACGAGACATTTTTAGTTTTGGCGAACCAGACGAATATCTGATCGACAGTATAAAAATGAATGCAACTTCTCAGCCCTTTGCTATATTTGGGGCACTTGGAACAATACGATTTTCTTGAATTTTTTTTTAAATTATGCTAATGGTATCCCCTTCTCGAAATTGCTTTTTACTAATACAAGATATTTTTAGTTTTGGCGAACCAGACGAATATCTGATCGACAGTATAAAAATGAATGCAACTTCTCAGCCCTTTGCTATATTTGGGGCACTTGGAACAATACGATTTTCTTGAATTTTTTTTAAATTATGCTAATGGTATCCCCTTCTCGAAATTGCTTTTTACTAATACGAGACATTTTTAGTTTTGGCGAACCAGACGAATATCTGATCGACAGTATAAAAATGAATGCAACTTCTCAGCCCTTTGCTATATTTGGGGCACTTGGAACAATACGATTTTCTTGAATTTTTTTTTAAATTATGCTAATGGTATCCCCTTCTCGAAATTGCTTTTTACTAATACGAGACATTTTTGGTTTTGGCGAACCAGACGAATATCTGATCGACAGTATAAAAATGAATGAAACTTCTCAGCCCATGGCTATATTTGGGGCACTTGGAACAATACGATTTTCTTGAATTTTTTTTTTAAATTATGCTAATGGTATCCCCTTCTCGAAATTGCTTTTTACTAATACGAGACATTTTTAGTTTTGGCGAACCAGACGAATATCTGATCGACAGTATAAAAATGAATGCAACTTCTCAGCCCTTTGCTATATTTGGGGCACTTGGAACAATACGATTTTCTTGAATTTTTTTTTAAATTATGCTAATGGTATCCCCTTCTCGAAATTGCTTTTTACTAATACGAGACATTTTTGGTTTTGGCGAACCAGACGAATATCTGATCGACAGTATAAAAATGAATGAAACTTCTCAGCCCATGGCTATATTTGGGGCACTTGGAACAATACGATTTTCTTGAATTTTTTTTTTAAATTATGCTAATGGTATCCCCTTCTCGAAATTGCTTTTTACTAATACGAGACATTTTTAGTTTTGGCGAACCAGACGAATATCTGATCGACAGTATAAAAATGAATGCAACTTCTCAGCCCTTTGCTATATTTGGGGCACTTGGAACAATACGATTTTCTTGAATTTTTTTTTAAATTATGCTAATGGTATCCCCTTCTCAAAAATGATTTTCGCTAATACGAGACATTTTTATTTGCGGCAAAATGTACCAATTGTTGTAACATCCATAAATTTTTAGGTACTATAGGTAAAATCTTTCAAATAATAAAATATATCAGTGAAGATTTAAATTGTATTAATTTTGTATGTGGATTTTATTTTATTTTATTGGATAACATGTCATTTTGGTATTTAGCCTAATTTTAATTAAATCCTGGGCTGGGCTAACTTCACGTAATATTAAATATAGCTTTAAATTTTCTAGGGTTGCCTGATTCAAGTTTTTTCATTTACTGGGATGAAATCCTGGGATAACTTCACATACGTGCTTTATCCTATTTACACTCTTTACTTCTAAATTTATTTAGAATATTTTACAATTTTTGCTGGGTTGGGTACGAAATCTTGGTTTACAAAATCTTGGTTTTCAAAATTTCGGTTTTCAAAATCTCGATTTTGAAAATCTCCGTTCTCAAAAGCTATGGTTTTGAAAAATAAATTTTTATTAATTCGAGCCCGAATCATCATCAAAAGCCCGAATTAATAAAAATGAATTTTTCAAAACCGAGCTTTTGAGATCAGGTTGGCTATAATATCTTGGTTTTCAAAATCTCGGTGCTACAAAATTTCGGTTTTTATAAATTCTTGAAAATGGGGATTTTCATTTTAAAACGAAAATAACCAAAAATTATAAATTCTAGAAAATGGGGAATTTAATTTTAAAAACTAAAACAAATCCGCGATTAGAATCGAGATTTTGAAAACCGAGCTTTTGAAAACCGAGATTTTTAAATTTATGATTTTTGAAAAACCGAAATTTTGTAGAAAGAAAATTTTTGAAACCAAATTTTTATTAAATTCGCTAATGTATTTTCACATTCACACAATTTTACTTATATTGCTTTTGTGTAAGATTTCATTTGATTTAGGCAAGCCGTTCTAAAAATTTCAATTAAATTCTTGTAAAAGAAGAAAATGAACAACGTATTATTTCGGTGATTTTATTATACATTCGCATAAATCTAAAATAAACAACAACAATCCGCCAATAGCTACGCCTTTTTCATTCATAAAGATTACAAATACTAACGCAGAAGGCACAAATAGATTTTATTTTTATTTTCTCCTTGTAAATTGTTTAGGTTTTTGATTTTTTTTATACACAAACAAAGCCAATAGCAAAGCTTGATAAATACGAATATACAAATTTAGCTTACAGCCAAGCATGCGATTTAGTAAATCACATTTTCATGCGAATATAACATAGTAGGTAGTACACCAACACAAATGTATCATGTTTATAGAATAGAATAATACAACAATTATTTTGCTTGTTGTTTTTGTTTTTTCCGATCTTGAATCGAGTACAAAAAAATAGGATATATGCTTTGTCGCTAGTTTCGTTAAAGAATAAATAACTAATTCACCGTAATCTCTCTTATTCTTTTTTTCTCTATGCTTAGGGTTACTACAGGATTCAAAGTGTCAAATACACAGGGTTTGAAAAACAAGAACTTACGTAAAAATCAGCTGGCAAATTGGTATTAAGCTAGAAAGCGGGCTGGGCGAAAAAACAAAGAATTTTTGATTTGTGCGAAAAAAAGAATCGTTAGTTATCGCCAGACTACATAATATGTTACCTAAACCCACTTAAACCACTTTATCAAATTTTCCACATTTATACTAACTGAGGGCAGCTAAAACCAGGAACGACAAATCGCCCTTTAATCATGTTTCTATTATCTAATTTGTTATTTTCGCAGCGCAATGGTAGCATTTACCAACGTAAATGATGGCACTCCTAACCTAGTAACCACGAAAACGGAAAATAGTACGGTCAAAGCAGAGAAAACAGTCACTCTAACCACCTCACAATTAAACAATTTGATTAAGATACGGTTCAGATAGCTTCAAGTATTAGGACAAGAAGTCGAGATTCCGCCGGTCGAAATTACCGCACCCCTAAATTCACTAAATCATAACCAAATGCTGAGTTTTGTGGCTTTTAAAACTCCTCAATCTCTCTTTTATGAGCGCCCTAGATCCCAATTCGCTGACCTTATCATTCGCGATAAAGCCCGTAGCTACTCCAAACTCAATTTTCAAAATTGAAATTACACTACCATTTGCATGGCCTTTCGTTAAGAGACAAAAACCGTCGCAGCTGCTGAACGAGTTCAAATCAAATGCTGGAACAACTTTCGGAGAAGAACTGATCAAACAGCTATGAAGAAGTCGGCTCCCACAACAGGTACAAATGGGACTAACAGCCTTTGAGAACGATGTGTTGCTGTAGCAGTATTGGCGGAAAGAGCCGATAACATTGTGGAAGCAATATCGCAAACACACGTTCAGACAAAGATAGCACACCAAAATTCAGAGATCAATAAGCAAAACGTAATAAAAATTCAATCCAGAGGACGGTTAAATTATAACAGTGCAAATTCAAATGAAGCGAGTCGAACAAGATCAAATTCCCGATCTCGGGTAAATCCAAATTACGAAACTTGCTACTACCACTTTCGATTCGGACAGAATGCACAAAAATGTGTCCAGCGATATACATTTTTGGCAAATAATCAGTCAGCGGACAAATCGGAAATTCCAAAAAACTATTAGATGACCATCAAATAACGACCGGTTTTGATGGGTCTAATAAATCATGTCGCCTCATTATTCAGATATCATATCAAATTGTTGAAAATTCCTCAGGCACTTTGTACGTTTAAATTATTTGCAGCTAACCGTAACCACTTCAAGACTTTTCTCGATTTTTCCCTATAACATCCGATATTCCAAAAACTATCATTTCAACTTCCTTTAGTTTATTCGGGTTTACTAAAATGTCTTTCGGCCTCAGGAATGTAACGCAAGCTTTTCAAAGATTAATGCATTCAGTTTTGTTAGGCCTAAACCTTTGTTTTGAATATTTGGACGACGTATTTACCACTTTAAAATCTTATGAAGAGCATCTATAGTACATCTATTCTAAATGTCGTTTTCAAATAATTACTGAAACATGGCTTAATCATCAAATCAGATAAATGTGTCTTCGCTTCACAAAATTACTTTCCTAGGACGGAGGACAAGGCAATCTGAATGCTCAAAGTAGAATCGAAGTTATTAAAAATTACAAACGTTCAGATACAGATAATAACCTCAAGCGAATTTTGGGTATATGATTAACTTTTATGGCCGTTTCATTCCAAATGTTTTATTAAACAATTTTTTGGAAGATTACAAAAAAAACAGAAAAACTCCTATTCAATGATCACCAGCATCTGCAGAAGCCTTCGATAACTGTAAGAAATGTTAGGACAATCAAATTTACTGGCAGATCCCTCGTCTAGAGCTAAATTAGCTATCGGACACGGCAATCGGGGCGGTATTTCAGCAGTATACTTTATGGCAACCACTCAGTTTCTTTTCAGTACGTCTAAATGAACCACAAGAAAGATATATAGTGCTTATGATAGAGAGATACTAGCAGCTTATTCCGGCATTAAGCATTTCAAATATCTGTTAGAAGGTTGTGAGTCCACGCTGTTAACTGACCATAAACATCTGATTTTCTCTTTTAAACAAAATCCGAAAAATCATTTCCACGTCAGTTCAGACATCTAGATTTCATCGGCCAATTCACTACCGATATACAACATATCTCAGACATGAACAATATCGTTGCAGAAACTCTCTAACGCATTAATCAAATTTCTATTCCTGAAAGTATTGATTATGCGGCAGTAGGAGATGCACAAATAAACGATGAAGAGTTTACCACTCTTGTTTAACGCAACAAAAACTGTTTGTTGCCAGGTTTCGACAGCTACACCAAGACCGTCAACTCAGTTTTCGGAAAAAGATCTTTGAATTATTACACAATCTATCATAACCTGGTATTAAGGAGTCTATCGAGCTTTTAATAATATTATTTGGCTTTTCATCAAGAAAGATTCAAAAGTGGAGAATCAAATGTTTTAAGACACCCAAAATCTTCCCTCGGCTCGTATAAGTTACCGGGATAACGATTTTCAGAAATACATTTAAACATCATCGACTAAGGCGGGGCCTGTACAGTATCTTACGGATGCCACCGTTGCCTCTCCATCATGTGCCATGACGGAACTATTAAACAGTCATACTACCTACGGTTATGCCAGAACTGCGTACATACCACAAACCAAATCTATCTACATATGAACCTGGAAACAACCAAAGCAGAGACAAGTGCAATGCTTTAAGTCCAAACAACGATAAAATCACGTACTAATCACGCCGAATTCGCTGTCATGGAACTCTAATCAACCCTCTAATGAGAGGCGCATATCGACGTAATGGTGTAGACATACATAGGATTTAATGTATTAGCAGATGATGATAACCGAGGAGGTGGTAAACCGTGTGAAGGGCAATTTTTGCGAGCAGCTGAACAGTGCCGGATACGACTCACAATAGCATAAACCAATTTAGTCGAACACGTTATCGTTCGGCCAAGAAAAAAAGATATAAATGAGATCCGGAGCATCATCGGCAACAATATGTTACAACACCTCACTTTACCGGGAAGTGTGTTGTTGAGCTTAAAAAAATAAGAAATTTATTCTCAATTTAAACTGAGCAGTCTGCCATACGAGAGTCAAAGGTGCGCAAATTGATCGAATCAGTCTAACCACCAACATAACCTTCCTGAATTGGAACATAATCGAGATATTGAATTTTGAATTGTTTGGTATATAATAAATGGAACGGATGCAAACAGGCGTTCGTTACACTACATATTACTATTTCCATATGCAAAATCCTATACCACATTCTTGAATCATTTGGAATTTTTACGATATTAACCACTCTGAAATTGTGTTATCTAGTGTGGTAAATTTATTTTCGATATTTACTTTAGCTTCTATCTATATCTGTGGCCACAAATCATAATGTCATAAGTCGAGTTATGCCCTTTGATATTTGCAAACTCGAAACACTCGAAATTTCCGTAATCGATTTCATATCATATCAATTTTTTGTAATATTTCGGAGTAGTTGTTTTGTGGGGGGTTCTGCGATAAATCCCAAAAAAAAAAACGTCACTCTAGTAGTCGTTTACGTCGTCTTTTAAGGTCAAAGGTCAAAAGGTCAAATGGTCAAAAATTAAAAAAAAATATTAGTATCAAAGTCGTCTACGTGCACGTTTAGATGGTTCATGAACATGATCCATCAACAATTTCAACATCGGACATTCGAACGCCCCATATTTGATTTTAGATGGTTCATGAACATGGTCCATAAACAATTTCAACAATTTGTTGCAAAGTTGTTTTGTAACAATTTTAATACAACAACGATACAAAAGTTTCACATACATACGTAATTAGGTATACATAGAATGACGAGCAATCCTAAAAAGAAACGTCATCATCGTAGTCGTCGATTGATCTACAGCTTCGTACCAGTGAGGATTTTCATCTGACTAATAATGACAATTGTGACTATTAAGTTGTCCGCCACTATAAAATTTGGCCTCATCAGAGAAAAGCACATACCTAAAAAATAATATCATCCCCTGTTTAAACCTTTTTTGCAGTTATTCTTACAAAAAATGGAAAAGACACGTTTCTAGAATTTTGATAAAGCCCAAATACAGTAGACTTGTGTTAACATGCACGCGCCCCGTGCCCCAATTTTCTAATTACATGTACTACTCGGTTACGTGAATAATAAGAAAACTCAATAACGTGAATGTACACTCTCTGTACGGTGTCGATTTTGGCCAACAATTTACTAACAAGCATAGAGAAGTGTAAGCAGGTGTATTATCATGGTGCAATGGCCATGAGTTGTTTCTCCACAAATCCAGACGTTTCGTTCGGATCGCTTCACGCAAACAGCGTATAACTTCCAGGAAGTACTCCTTATTAATCGAACAACCTAAGTACTCATGTTACACTACTTGATGAGCTTTTCTTGGTCTTGCGTCTTTGGGAATCTTTCAGTGGGACGATTGTGCCTTACTTTCGATGCCATATTCGTAAACTACTGTTTTATCACCAGTTATGACCCGTTTAAGCAGTTCTGGATCATCGTTGACTTCATCCAGCAACTTCTGCACTTCGGCCCTGCTTTTGGTCGAAATTCAACAATTTCGGAGATAGTTTTATTGTCACACTTTTGATTGAAAGTATGTTCATCGTTTGATTTCATCATTTTCGTGCGCTTTTGCTGTGCATGGACACAATGAGAGAAAAGAAATCTATCACTCTACTCTGTCATAATTCAGAAATGGATGTATTACGTGAAATTGACGACAATTTGATGTCCTCCACGTCATTATCAGAGGGAGAAATAGATGCACGATAAGTGCGACACGCGGTGCGACGTTCTTACCGCACCTACAAGCGCTCCAATGTCGACCACTACGACGACGTCAACTTTTGTAAATACTTTCGGCTTCACAAGGACGCTTTTTTAGCGACTGCACGCCATAGTTCGCAACATCATCGATGGCGATCACACGCCACCGTAATCCTGAGCAATTAAGTGATTCTGAAAAGGCATATCAGCGGTGAATGCAATCATTTCATTTTATTCAAATCATCAATACAATGTATTTCTTTACCCGTTTATTTTTTATTTTGTTTCCCTTTTGCAGAGCGATACTCACTACGCGCAACGTCGTTGAACGCTCTTATGGGCTCATGAAACGACGCTTCCCGATTCTCATGTCGGGCATGCAGCTGCACCGATTATACTTGATCCACAAAGTTATGTCTGTGCGCTGTATGCTGCACAACATCTGCATCGACATGGGTGATATCGACGTGGACGATTTGGCATTACCAGTAATCTTGGCCGATCAAGAAGTCGTCGTGGAAGCAGCACGGCCAGAACCTGTCGTAGCACCACCACCTCCAATTGGACGTGTTTGGCGCCCAGTTGCACGGACTCGAATTGTTGAAACGTTCGCCCAACGTTTAACTGCTGGTGCTCGCATCATTGATACGCGCGAACATTGGCGGATGACAATCGATGGTATGGTGATTGATGGACGTTTCCTCCCTCATTGAATAAATTGACAGATCGTTTTTTAGTTTGTTGTTTTTGTTGAGGAGTAGCATAGAAATCCACATTCACACTAACTTCCTCTTCCACATATTCAATTATGGCGTCTGCCAAACCTAGTGAGGTTTCAGCATTTGCAGAATTTTCATCATTTTGGCGATTTTTGCGATTTTGGTCTGGATAGTTGAGGAAGTATTCTACTGGATGTTCGTTCGATCGCAGTGTAGGTACTCACAAGGTTCGCAATATCTGCAATTGATGCCTGTAAAAGAAACATAAACAATAAGTGAAAAACAAGTTAACAAAAAAAAATCGATTATGTAATTGTAAATATGTACTATGTGTTCTGCTGTAATGTGGTCAGTGCCACATCCCACAATTGGGATTGCTTCCGTTTGATCGCAAACTCTTCCGGTTTAATTTTGAATTCTTCCTTTTTCACGGCGACGATTCTCGTCAGCTAGTAGGTCAGCATTCGATTCATAATATTTGTCACGAGGAACTTCTGATAAGTTCGGGCTGTCCGATAGCTGCGAGTCTTGCCCATTCATATTACGCTTTCGTTGACTTCACTGCTTTTGGGTGGCAAAGTATTGAGTCGATGATGTATCAACTGTTCGACTGACCGTCTTATTCGATGGAAGTTCAAGTGCGGAGTTCGATTGAATTTCAGGTACGGAAGTCGATGAAAATTCATGTTCGGAAATCGATTGAACTGCATCTATCGAAGCCAAGTGGCACAATGAGTTCGATGCCACTAGCGTACTCGATGTAATCGCTCTCCAAGGCGATGATGTTGCCGTTAATTCTGGTTGACTGGCATTGTTTATATCATCCATCACGTTTGGCGACAGTTTTGTGTCCTCCACCAAAATCGGCGCATCGCTGTCTGTTGACCGAAGTCCAGCCAGCTTTACCTGAAGTGATCCCGCGTAGTCTTTCACGGACTCTGCGGCAGCAACCCCCCTCCAGTGGCCATTGTGGATGCTACTGTGTACTGAGCTAACTTTTGCAAATCCTTCAGATTTGCGTCTTCTTGCTGGACGCCGGGCGAAGCATTGAACACTCGAGCGATATCTCGTCAGCCCGCCAAACGGCCGTGGATGATCGTTTTGTTGGTTTATTTAGAAAAATTCGCCGTGCTACGTTAGCCAAAAGCCGCAATTCCACTATTTCACACACACGCCACACAAATGACACGAAAAAGAGACAAAAACAGACGAAAAACACAAATTTATTATATAAAAATGCATACAAATGCACAGAAAATGTTTCTACCTTACCTTACACGAATGACGCGAGATTAATATGGAAAATGAAATAACAAATGGCTGTCAAATGGTTGTCAAATCGAGTAAATCTGAAATTTCAAGGCCGTTAAACTGGTTTAGAAAATAAACCAATACATATGGTTTAACATTTTCTGGTTTGAAATCGGGTGGTTTATTTTGGTTTATTTTTTGGTTTGAAAGCATTCAAACCACGTTTTTTAACCGAGTGAATAATACGGCAGTTTATCGAAATGTTTTAAACCGAGTAGCCACAATAAACCATCGTAAATTTTTATTGCGTTTGCGATACATTTTTATTAATATTTTCTTCATTGACTTATGTAGTTTAAGTTCAGGGTATGCGTTGGTATTAGGTATACAAGAAAAGGATAGCCAATAGAAGTTGCCACTAGGATCACCAGGCCGAAAACAACTAAACTTGAACGAAATCTGAACAAATTTGAAAAATCCGAAAAGTTTGACTTAAAAAAACCAAATCAGTTTTAAAGTCTCGAATTTTGTTATGTATTTGATAAAAAAAATAAGAAGAAAAAATTGGTTTGGTGGCGACGACCATCCTCTTGGTCAGAAAACAGATTTGAAGTTAAATCTCTTCTAGAAAAGTTTCAAAAGCTGCCACCTTGATTCATCATTTGGATGGGCTGAAACCAATTCAGTTCCGTTTGGAGGCAGCAATCCAGTTTCTTAAATGAAACATGGCCCGAATTCAACAAATATTCCAAAACATTGCTAATAATACTTTGGTATACATAAATACAAGCCATAAATAAAAAATCGAGGTAGGCTGTGTCTTCTAGGTTACTTAAAATCAATTTATTTATTATTAGCATCATGAAATGAGAGTACAGTGGTTGTTTGCAAACGATTAAGTACTGGGCGATGGTACGAGAAGTACGATATGAAGTGCAGAGTCTTAGCGGTGATGTGCCTGACGAATGTGAGATCCAGACAAGTGCCTCCCAAAGTCGTCGAGGCTAGTGTGTTGGAGACGCAGTCTGGGTCCAAGGTGTCCTTGATGAAGCGCACGAATTCGGGTTTATGGTGCGTTTATGACATAGGAACATAGGAAGATAGGAACATTGACACGACCAACCAAATTATTTAAAATGCCACCAGCCACGCCTACTAGCCTACTTTGATCAAAAGTAAGACATTTTTCAACTAGAGCGTGGAACAGGGGCATGCCACAGTATTATTAAGCACAAATTAATACTCGAATTGCTCCGATCTGATGAGGCATTCTCTCGCTATAGTGCCCTCAATCTCTGTAAATCGCTATTCTGTAGTTTACATTTTTAATTAAAATTTATGTGGAGATTAATTAATTTAATTTAACATAAATTAATCACTACCGGTTTTTTACGGAAAAATTGACAGCATCTGATCTCCGATCGGATTAGCCATTCTCTCGCTACACTGGTTGAAGCATTTAAATCGGTCGAAATCAGAGATTCGCGGCGGGGGTTCCTTTGCCGCCTGATGACTTCATTGCGATAATATTATGCGTGGCACATAAAGCCGAAGGACCAATCTAAACAATTATATCTTTAAATTAAAATAATGCTTATAGTTTATGAGTAGGGCTGTGATTTTTAGGTAAAAACCTTTTCGTGCTGGAGCCAGGTTTACGTGTTTTGGTTACATAGAAACTTGATTCATAAAATTTCCTTTCATATTGCATCGGTTTGTTAGCATTTTTTTTCACCTTTTCGGTTTGGAACCTTTTTGACCTAAATAAACATTTTTGAACTTTTTTGTCGTCTAAATTGTATAGTGTTCAAAATCATTTCCAAAATAATCATGAAATGTCCGGATTTTACATCAAATTGGTATCGTATATTTTTAGTTTTGGAAATAAATTTTAAGACAAGGGACAAATGTGAACGCGATATAAAAAATTTCCTCAGTTAAAAAATATGAATCCGAAAACACATTTGTTCAGTATTTTTATTTCTAAAAAGTGAAGTTTTTACATTAGTTCCAAAACTATTTTAAATGTATTTTTTTTCTTTTGTTGGCATCCATGAGGAAAAATTTGGCATAAATATTTTTTTTCAGTCGGTTTCATTGATGGACAAGTGTTATTTTGTCAAATTTGTAATGTGACAATCGTTGCACTCAAAAAATCACAAAAAGATCAACATATAAGATCCCAAAAACACAAAAAAGTGCCACAAAAAACCACAGAACTACAAATCAGACGTTTATATCTGAGGTGAGGAATGGAAACGTTACGCACCCGGCTTTTTTGGTTAAACAAAAAACCTATAAACGATGAAACTATTTTACAAGTAAAAAGTGCGATAAAATACGAATATATGGGTGACTATAGACGAAACAACCGACACAACCGGAAGATATGTGGTTAATGTTGTGGAAGGTGTTTTAAATAGGGATGAAGATGAAAGCCGCAAAAAGTTTTTATTGAATACTGCTATATTAGACAAAGCCAATAGTTTCACAATAGCTAGACTTTTCGACGATTCCGTTAAAATTGTAGGCGAAGATTTTAACCTAGACAAAATTTTAATGTTTTTAACAGATGCTGGGCCTTTATGGTGTTTGGCACACGGGATTACATCGAGTGGCCGAAACTATAAAATCAATACATCCCGATGTAGAGAGATGATTGCTTACGCCAAAAATTTATTTTTAAAAGCGCCTCGAGAGTCCAAATTTTTAGAGAATTTGAACCGGGTTTGGAGCTTCCACCAAAAAATAGCCAATACTTTGTATTTATGAATTTTACTGTGATGAAATAAGCAACAAATTTATGTTAATAAATTAATTAGAAGCAGCTTTATTACTCAAATAATTTTAATTTTTGGAACCTTTTTATCACCTTTTTCTAATTTTATAGAGCATATTTTAGGTACCTAAAATGCTTTTTTTAGCACCTAAAATTCACAGCCCTATTGATGAGTAATTGCTTACGACCAAGGGCTAAATTTCGGGTCAGTTTTCTGAACATGCAGTGTAAAACGTTATCACCTCAAAAAAAAAAAATGCTAAAGAGAAACTTATTTTTTAAATACATGACCGGCCTGGATTGGTCACGTATTTAAAAAACAAGTCTCTCTTTAGCAAATTTTTTTTTCTACACTTCTAACGCCAAATTTATTAATAAATTTTAGTGAAATTGTATATCTACGTTATTTAACCGATTCTAGTTCTTCTAGTAGTTCCTAATATAAAATCGAAATATTCACGCTCTATAAATATTTAACCTTGATTTGACCTTCTAAAAATCACAATAACAAACTTTGAAATATCATTTCGATCGTAAAATTTCCCACTCTTTTCAAATCTGGGCGCTTATTCTTGAAATTCGCCGAAAAAAGTCGCCTGTGAAAAGGTGACTTTGGTATAAAATAATTTAAATTTTCGACTGAAATGACGTATTTCACTATAAAATTATAGGCGACTTTTTCGGGTGAATTTCAAGAATACGGGCCCTGGACAGCGATTTTAGTCGCAAAATGAGGATTGAGGATTGCGAATATTATACATGTACACGGTGTATAATATACATTTTGCTATTGTGTGCCACCAAATAGTTTTATTGTATTAGTGTATTTTCTTAATTTATTCATTCTTCGTCGGCCCCATTCGTAATATTTTTAATTTTTTTTTTATTTTTGAATATTGTTGTTTCTTTCCAAGTTATGTGTGGGAGTATATAAGAACATAATAAAGTGTAGTCAATATTTTTATATATTCTCTCGATCGTTCTCTTCTGAGGGCTCCACGGATTAAAAAAGGCTGAATTAAAAAAGTAAATTAAAAATGGTGATTTTTGCGTGAACACGTGTTACTTTTTTTAATTTATTTTTTTCACAAATTTTCTGAAATAACAAATGTATTATTTTTCATACAATATTCGCTATTTTTATTTTATTAATGAACACTTTTTTAATTCAGCCTTTTTTAGTTCGTGAAGCCTTTTCTGAGCTTCTTTATCTTATTTGTATAATGTTATCCATTTTATTTTTGTTATTTTATCTCTCTCATTTGCATCATTTTAAATGAAAAAAGAAAAAAAAAACGCCCATTCGACACCAATACAATTTACCAATACTATTGCCTTCCGGTAATCCTCAATAATTCCTCATTTTGCGACCAAAATCGCTGTCCTGGACAACGATTTTGGTCTCAAAATGAGGATTGAGAATTTTTACGCGGTGTATAAATACATTTTGCTGTTGTGTGCCGCCAAATATTTGTATTGTATTAGTGTATTTTCTCATGCGTTTTCTCATGGTGTAAGTATCAAAAACAAGCGAAGCGGGTGAAATCGGTTCAAATTTTTGGTGCTTACGCTCGCCTTGATTAATTTTTTCCTTTGTTCTAACATGAGGAATTCATGTTTTTGTCTCTATCGCTGTTGCAACCGACGACATTCATTTGGTTTCGTTAATAAAAAAACAAAACAAAATACATACGTAAACAAAAAAATGTCTCGTCTATAAAAAAAAAACAAAATGCAACATAAAATGCAACATAATATTGTTATTTCTTTCTCTCGATTGTTCTCTTCTGAGCTTATTTATCTTATTTGTGTAATGTTATCCCTTTTATTCTTGTTGTTTTATCTCTCTTTTTGCATCATGTTAAATGAAAAACTAAAAAAAACGCCCATTCGACACCAATAAGAAAATTCAAATTTCTTATAAAGTCTCGAGTATTCTCGAGGCAGGAATTCCTTGTTGCAATCTCTAGCTGTACGTACCCCCTAGTTTTAAAATAATAAAATATATTTGGTTTAATGTATAATAAATATTAATACAAAAATTACATGTGCATTTTATACAGGGTGTAAAAAATGTACCGGGACGGTCGAATATTTTGAATGGTACACACCATTCAACAACACTAACCTCGACCCCCACCCCACCTTCTGTAGGTTAGGATTGGGGCAACTTTGATATCTTAAATGGAAACCCCCATTTTTTATTACAAAATCGCATTCTACGTCAAAAAATTCGTAAATTTTGTCGGAAATATTTTTTGTGCTCGGTGCAGATGGCGCTGTAATTGCTGTTCGAAAAGAAAAAAAAGTTTGCAATGTGCACAAAATTTTTTGCATGATTTTTTTTCTCGCAAGAAAAACTATTATTTCTAATCTAAATAAATTTGTTTTAACGGGAAACAATAAAAAACCGGAAACAATAGCGTTTGTATTGATTTTGCACAATACACCAATATTTTAATATGATTAGTCAGGGGGTGGGGGTGGGCTCAAGTTTGGTGTAGTTGAATAGCTTTTTCAAAAATATTAAACACGTCATATTTTGTTTTTCGATGCGGTGTGTACCATCCAAAATATTCGATCGTCCTGGTCCATATTTTACACCCTGTATCTTAGACCATATAACATATGGACTGATAATCGTTTGATAACTTCATACATTTTGTTGTTTTAATGCGTATCGCGAGTGATACTAGCGGTCAAGTGGAGTCGTGCGGCCAATTGAGGAAACACATAACAAATTTAGACGAATTAAATTATCGACAAATAAAAAATAACCAACTTTAGACCATTTAAGACGATCAACGATTTTAGGATTGTCAGCCATTTTTTTCTATTATGACATTTCAATGTCCTGTGTGGAATTTGGTTTTGTGTTCGTTAATAATATTTATTTTTTTGTGTTTTGTTATTGTGTGTTTAAATTTTTAAATAATGTATATAGGCGATTATTAATTTTCTTTGGACGATATTTTATTAAGAAAATAATTAATTTTTGATTAAATTTATATGTTACATACATACAAGATAATTTTTAAATTACCTTGAAAATACACTAATGGTATTTTTAGACCATTTATAGTTAAAAGGTATAATTTAGTACCTCAATTGGCCGCGCTGGTAGACCTTGACCGCTACTTAGCGTAACTCGTGATACAACCGTGAAGTTATCACTAGCAGACCATAGTTATATGGTCTAAGCCCTGTATATTTGCACTACAATAATACGTAATGTGTTAGAGACGAGTAGGCCATGGTATGATTAACTACCATTGCATTTATTTAGGCGATTACCAAAGTTTTCTGCTATGTATGTATTTAAATGCGATGGATCCGACATCTTGAACTTGATGTTACTACTATTATGTATGTATACTATGGTTTAACCTATATTTAGAATGCCAGTGGACAATCCCCGATAGTAATTGTATTAAACATTTTTGCTGATTTTTTTATAATGAAAAAAGAGGCGTATCATTTTAGTTACATACGTAATATTATGTACATAATCATATTTGTGCCTTAACGATGTTTGCAAAATAGCGACATAATGTATAAGTACAATGTAATGATACATGTACGAGTTTCCACAGTTTGATACCAACCATTAATTAACGATCGTAGGTAGGAGTTCGTTACACGGTTCGGATTGGTTTTTAGTGACCAAATCTACAAAATTTTTAACATTGACCATGGCCAGGTCATGATATTTAACAAAATGCGATTGCTCCAAATAAAATATCGAAACCGTCAGTTGGATTTTAAATTTCATCAGTCCAGATCGAGTACCCTAAATGCTTTTAAACATGTTTCTGTGTTTTTTTGAATACCCGAACACTCGGGTAACCCGGGTATTAAAATATAAAATACTCGACTACCCGAGTACTTTGAAATTCGAGTAATTTGGATACCATACATGGCATCGGTTTGTTCTGTGAAACAAAGTCCCCTAAATGTATTTTTCGGTTAATCGGGCACCTTTATTATGTTTGTTATTTGGTTAGAATTTTACAACGGTTGCAAATCTCAAATAATCTTGACGTTGGGCACATCAACACAATGTAAATCTCAAACATGCAGCTGCGGGTGTTATCCAGTAACAAATTTATCAAAAGACATTAGTTTGAGCGTGTTACGAAGGAACTCTTCAATACTTGATTCTTTGCGCAAACTAAACCGGTAAGCGCATTTTGTCAAAGTATAAATATTCTTGCTATCTGGCCTGCATTCAATATTTGTAAACACAATATTAACTTAACAATTTGTTATTTAGATTTGAAGTCGGCCACTGATAAGCCGTAATTTATATATGTATACAAAATAAACACTTCATATGCCACTTCAGTAAATGATAAGACTAAAAGATCTTGATAAACATACGATTTTGTAATAAATGAATAAAATAGGCGAAAACATTTTCTACGGTACTCGAAGTCGAAATAACCTTGATGGGTAAATTGGTCTTTACATAATATTTTGGAAATAACAAATGCCCTTCTTGGGCTGCACTGTAATTTTACAAATCTACATACAACTGAAAAAAATTCTTTCATTTTATTGACCCCAACGACATTTGAAACGTAAAATTATTTTCCATATAAAATTATCGTGTAGTAAGAAAAGTGTTAGAATAAGTTCATATAGGCTAAAAATACTACGAGCTGCCCAAGTATTTTCTTACTATTAATAGATAAGCCATATTTATCATACAGTTATTTTATATGTCCGATAACCCTTTTGCCTATCAGTATCATCTAAATATAGTATGAGTTTATTAAAGATTTAATACTTTTGTACTTGTATAATTTTATATATTTCTTTTGAGTATGTATACAACGTTCTGCTATCACGCGTTTTCTTCTTTCCTGCGCAGCATGCGCGAAGCAGTAATATTTAAAGTAATTTGTGAAGTAGAAAGTAGATTTTAGTTGTATTTCGATTGTTGAGACGTGGTGTAGTTATACTGAAAAAAATTGTTTCGCCTGCCCCCCATCAAAAAAATGTCAAAATTACGTGAAGAGAAAGTTGGAATATTGGGAAGGTAAATCATGTGTGTTGCCGAAAAATTTAACATATTTACTAATATTTGTTCCTCTAATAAATTACAGTGGTTTGATCGGCCGCTCATTTGCCATGTTATTCGCATCGGTTGGTTACCAAGTGACGTTATACGATAATGTGCCGTCCCAAATCGAACTTGCCCTAAAATTAACGCGCGAAGAATTAAAAAAATTAGAAGCTGGAGGTTTATTGCGCGGCCATTTAAACGCTGACGAGCAAATGGCGTGCATTAAAGGTACAACCAATTTTAAAGAATTTGTTCAAGGTAAAATTTTCATACAAGAATGTGTCCCGGAAAATTTGGAACTCAAAAAGAAGTTGTATACAGATTTAGATGAGATTGTTGAGCCGACAACAATTCTATCTAGCTCGACGAGTACATTTAAACCATCACTAATGTCGGCCCATATGAAACATCGTGATCAAGTGCTTGTATCGCATCCCGTCAATCCACCATACTATGTGCCAATGGTCGAAATTGTACCGTCAGAGTGGACAAAACCAGAATTTGCTGCACGAACACGACAAATTATGACCGAAATTGGACAAAAGCCTGTATCATTGACCCGTGAAATTGATGGATTTGCCCTGAATCGTATCCAATATGCAATTCTAAATGAAGCATGGAGATTAATAGCCGATGGTGTTATATCGACTGATGATATGGATGTTGTTATGTCCGAGGGATTGGGTATGCGCTATGCTTTTCTAGGTGCGCTCGAAACCGCTCATTTGAATGCAGAGGGTATGGCTAATTATTGTGAGCGGTATGCTAAAACGATAAATGCCGTAAGTCAAACGTTTGGACCTTTACCCTATATGGATGGGCCTGTATTGGAGAAGATCGACAATGATTTGACAGCAAGAGTTCCGGTCGAAAAGTTACAAGCACGACGTGAATGGCGAGATGAGTGTTTAACAAAATTGAGTCAATTGAAAACTGAGATGAATAAAAAGTATAAATAGTTCACTGTTGTTCCTTTAAATAAATAAATATTTTTTACAAATAAAAAACAAGGTTTTGTATTTGCTGTGAACCGATTATGCGGCCATCTGTAAATGGAAAGCTACACTTTTTTTCTGATTGGATTAAGCATGTGACTCGTCGAAAGTCTAATGTTCGAATAAAAAATCTGTGCTTTATGCCTCAGAGAAAAAACGAAATTAATTCGACAAAAAAATCGTTTTCCTTTAGGTTTACGTTTTAAAAGAAATTTGTAATTGTTGGCAGCCCTGAAATCATTATATAGCTAAGTAGCTGTGTCTTTCTATATGTAGGACAGTTAGTTTTTTGTCATATTACTTGAATGGAAGTACAATAAAAGATTAAAACTGAATTATTATTATAAAATTACATATGTTGTTTAATTAAAGACACAACATATATGTGGCGACGAGGATAAAGAAACAATTTATCAATTTTTTTTGGCGAGCAATTGAGCGTGTACTAAAGAAAAAAACAAATCAAATTTTCATTTTGTTTTTTCAACGTGGCGAATAATTTGTGGCAGATTTTTTTAATAAAAAAAAATTAAAAAAACAATAAAAATATCAGAGATGGATCCGAAGTATTTGGAGGCATTGAATAAAATTCTTCAAAACCAGAATGCCGCTATCAATCATTTGGCAAAATTAATTGGAGATGAAAATACATCAGCCAATAACTTCAAATTCTGCATGCAATCTTTCATCGCAAATCACAGAGTTTTGTTACGATTCTGATTCACGTGTTTTCTTCGAGGCTTGGTACAGCAGATTCGCAGAATTATTCAAAGAAGACGCCAAGAATCTCGACGACTCAGCGAAAGTGAGGCTTCTGCTCATGAAACTACACACGTCGAACTATGAAAAATATTCGAATCTGATTCTACCCAAAACACCGAAAGATTTTTCGTTTGCCGAGACGGTTCAGAAACTTACAGAGCTGTTCGGACCACATAAATCTCTATTTCACCGACGATATGAGTGTCTACAGGTCGAAAAACACGACGGTGAGGATTTTGTGTCATACGGGAGCAAAGTCAACAAGTTGTGCGAAAGTTTCGATTTGGCCAATCTTTCAAGCGATCAATTCAAAAGCTTGATATTCATCATTGGTCTTCGCTCGAGTCGCGATAAGGAAATGCGCATACGGCTTTTGTCAAAAATGAATACAAGAGACGAACAAATCAATGGCATAGACAAATTGATTGCAGAATGTCAGACCCTCATTAACCTCAGGTCTGATGTCAGGTTGGTTGAGAAACACCAGCAAGAGAAGTCACCAGCTGTCAACCTGATCAAGCACACAGGAACAGTGAAGAAGGTGTACAACAAGACGCAGCACGCAGGAGACAACAACCTTTCCAACAAAGATCCAGCAAAAACTCCAAGAACCCCTTGTTGGCCATGTGGAGGCATGCATTTTTCGACAGACTGTTCCTTCAAAAGTCACAAATGTCAAAATTAGAAGCGAACTGGACACAAGAAGGGTTACTGCGGGTGCTTTCCTGAGAAGTCACAACAAACACAGATTCGTACCAAAGCAAAATACAATCCAAAGGACAATCCAAGTGTTAAAGAAATCTCAGTTGTTAACAGCATGGGTGGATTTGCGAATAAGCGCAAATTTATCGCAGTACTCATCAACGGCGTCGAAATCAAACTTCAAATGGACAGTGGTTCAGACATCACAATCATATCCGAGTCGATGTGGCATCGCATCGGGAAGCCCCAGTTGTCAAAACCAACTTTCGGAGCACGGACCGCAGACAAGAGCCAACTAAAGATCACTGCACAATTTGAAGGCGACATCAGTTTCAAAAATGTCGTAAAATCAGGAATAATTTACGTCGTGCCAGACATCAACATTTTCGGGATTGATTTCATGGACAAATTCAATCTGTGGGATGTGCCACTTAGCGTGGTCTGCAATCACATTACCGCCGAAGACGTATCAAGTTTAGATGTAAAATCATTGTTCCCTGATTTGTTTTCGGGTAAGCTGGGTCTCTGTACAAAAACGATGGTCACATTACATCTAAAGCCGGATGTGAAACCAGTCTTTCGAGCAAAACGACCAGTGGCTTTTGCGGCACTGCCACTCATTGATGAAGAACTCAAACGTCTTCAGAATTTGAGCATCATTACTCCAGTCGAATACTCCGATTGGGCCGCGCCGATAGTCGTTGTCAAAAAAAAGAGGGAAATGTCAGAATATGTGCAGATTATTCAACCGGTCTGAACAGCGTTTTGGAACCAAATCAATATCCATTACCAATTCCTCAAGAGATCTTCGCAAAAATAGCAAACGGAACAGTCTTCAGTCACATAGATCTTTCCGACGCATTTCTTCAAGTGGAGATCGAAGAAGAATCTCGCAAGCTACTCACAATCACAACGCATCGAGGACTTTTTCAATTCAACCGTTTACCCCCCGGCGTGAAGTCGGCACCGGGTGCATTTCAACAAATTATGTCAAACATGGTTGATGATTTGGAAAGAGTTGCTGCCTACATGGACGACATTATCGTCTCCGGCACAGACAAGTTGGATCACAATCAAAATCTGACACGCGCACTCAAGCGAATACAAGATTTCGGTTTCAGCCTAAAAATCGAGAAATGCAAATTCGCAATGAGATCGATTCGCTATCTGGGTCACGTCATTGACAAGGATGGTCTACGCCCAGATCCAGGTAAAGTGGGAGCTGTTACGAACATGCCACCACCGACAGATATAGCAGCTCTACGTTCATATTTGGGTGCTATAAATTATTATGGTAAATTCGTAAAACAAATGCATCAACTACGACGACCACTCGACGTGCTGTTGGAACAAAATGTCTCATGGAATTGGACACCAGTGCAGCGATTTTGGTCGCAAAATGAGGATTGAGGATTGAGAATTTTGTATATGTACACAACGTATAATATACATTTTGCTATTGTGTGCCGTAAAATTTTGTTTATTGTATTAGTGTATTTTCTCATGCGTTTCCTCGTGGTAAGTATCAAAAATAAACGAATCGGGTGAATCGGTTCAAATTTTTGGTGCTTACGCTCGCCTTGAGTTATTTTTCCCTTTCTTCTGACATGGGGAATTCATAAATATTTTTGTGTCTATTGTTGTTTATTGTTCAAGCAGATTGTGATAATTGTGATATAATATAATTTATAATTTTTCTTTTCATTAATTATTTATTGATTTTCATAAAAAAAAAATTATAACTAATAACAATTTAGGTATAATTTAATTAAATTGGCCCCTTACATTAAGTTACCAACAATTAATTCTAACGACAAAAATTAATTAATTTCGCAAAATTTTTACCGTGAAATTAATTAATTTTTAATAAAGGATTAATTTTGCTACATCAATTTTTTTTAAATCAATTAATTAATTAAAATTTTAATTATGAATTAATTCATTTTTAAGAATTAATTGTGAAATATTTAATTATTATTGAAAAGTAATTAATTACGCCACATAAAAATTTTCGGTCCTCAATTTCGGTTAACAGTAATATAAATGATTTTTAATTTATAAATTCTTCTTATTGAATTTACATTACATCTCGCTTTTTTATTTGCTGTGTATATTCTACAATAAAATTTCTCCATCCTCGAACATAACATCGTATAGCATAGCAACCGACCATCATGAGTTGCAACACAATACTAAACTAAATAAGCAAAATCATTTTGTTTTCTAACTTTTTTGTTTTTTTTTGGTTAATATTTTTTATTTTGAGTCTCGCTTCGTACTTCGTAGTCGTAAATATTTTTAATTTTTTTTTTATTTCGAAATTTGTTGTTCTATCTCAGTCCCCTCAATATTTAATACATCAATCGTTCTCTTTTGAGCTTATTCCTCTTATTTGTATCATGTTATCCCCATTACTCGCGTCATTTTATCTCTCTTATTTGCATCATATTAAACGAAAAATTGAAAGAAAAAATGCACATTCAACACCAATACAATTTACCAATACTATTGCCTTCCGGTAATCCTCAAATGAATCCTCATTTTGCGACCAAAATCGCTGTACAGGAGTATCTACTAAACTTGTAAAAATAAAAATGTAGTTATTTGTTGGAAAAAGCAAAAAGTGAAACCAAAATATACAAATAAAAAATGTGAGAGTGGTAAACAATAAAATTGGTGAGAGCAATAAACATTAAAAATTAAAAGGGGGTGAGTTAAACACAGGTATATGATTTATTGATTAGTCAACGGTCGAATAATAAAATTCCAGATGTTGATTTTTTTTCCCCTTCTTTATTTTATTACAACCCGACGTATTAGTAATTTTATGGAATGGTACGAGTATGTGAATAAAACAGTGCGGGGTCGGTAATTGGTGAGAAACGGATTTCTCTCTGTTCGTTGAGGATATTTTGGTTAAGAAATATAGCTTTTCGGATTTCGTAAGATTCTAAGTTGTCTAAACGTCTGCTTTTTGGTTGTACATGTAATATTTCTAAATTGTTTAAACTGGATGTGTGATTTTCTAACGTTAAATGATTATAAAGGGATGATTCATGGCTACCAGATAACTTCAAAATTGCGCCCAGTCTGTCCGATATAAGAGGAACTACAATAATTGCAATTGATCTTATAAACGCCAGACTTGGAAAGGCGATCAATTCTTGGTTTGTTGTTAAAAATCATTTTCTTAATTGTATTATTGTTATAAAAAGTAAAGCTAATATCTGTATATTGTGTCACGATGTTACTAATCCGTTGTCTAGTGTTTACTATATACTCTAAGCGGCGCCAATTTTTCGGCATTGGGCTATCAGGTGGATAAATGTTAGCTAAAGCTTTATGTTTCAGTTTTCTTTTAATTGCTTTAATATAGTCTTAGCTGCTTAACCGTTATTCACTGTTATTTCTTCTCCTTTTAATTTTTAATGTTTATTGCTCTCACCAATTTTATTGTTTACCACTCCCACATTTTTTATTTGTACACATATTTTGGTTTCACTTTTTGCTTTTTCCAACTTTATATATAAATAACTACATTTTTATTTTTACAGTTTAGTAGATACTCCTGTACAGGGATTTTGGTCGCAAAATGAGGATTGAGGATTGAGAATTTTATATATGTACACGGTGTATAATATACATTTTGCTATTGTGTGCCGTCAAATACTTGTATTGTATTAGTGTATTTTCTCATGCGTTTTCTCATGGGGTAAGTATCAAAAACAAGCCAAGCGGGTGAATCGGTTCAAATTTTTGGTGCTTACGCTCGCCTTGAGTTATTTTTCCCTTTCTTCTTACTAGTGGAATTCATTCGTTAATAAAAATCCAAAACAAAATACATAAACGTAACCAAAACAATTTCTCGCAAATAAAAAAAAACAAAAGCAACATAAATGAATGATTTTTAATTTATGTATTCTTCGTCGGCTCCATTCGTAATATTTTTAATTTTTAAATTTATAACAAAGGATTAAAGGAACCAAAACAGAAAGTAAGAAAATACAATGATTTTGTTTATTTTTTTAGTATTGTGTTGCCTTGCAGCTCGTGAGGGTTGTTCGTTGTTCCTTTACGATGTTATGTCGAAGTGTGCGGACATTTTATTCTAAACAAAAAAAAATTGTATATAAAAAAAGGTTACGCAAGTTAAACAGGAAAGTAATAAAATAAACCATCTCGCTTTTTTATTTGCTGTGTATATGCTAGAATAAAATTTCTCCAACCTCGGACATAACATTGTATAGGAGCAACCGACCATCATGAGTTGCAACACAATACTAAACACAACAGTAAACAAAATAAACAAAATCGTTTTGTTTTCTAGCTTTTTTGTTTTTTTTGGTTAATATTTTTTATTTTGAGTCTCTCTCGCTTCGTAAATCGTAATATTTTTAATTTTTTTTTCTTCGGAATTTGTTGTTCTGTCTTCTGTCTCAGTCTCTCTTAATACATCCTCTCAAATCTCAATCGTTCTCTTCTGAGCTTATTCCTCTTATTTCTATCATGTTATCCCTGTTACTCGCGTTATTTTGTCTCTTTTATTTGCATCATATTAAACGAAAAACTGAAAGAAAAAATGCACATTCAACACTAATACAATTTACCAATACTATTGCCTTCCGGTAATCCTCAAATCAATCCTCATTTTGCGACCAAAATCGCTGTCCAGATTGTCAAAGCTCAAAGGTCATTTGACATTTTCAAAAAAATTTTGAAGTCTGATTTGCTACTCACTCATTTTGATCCAAGTCTTGAGATCATCGTAGCGGCTGACGCATCCAACACTGGCATCGGAGGTTGCATTTATCATCGGTTTCCGGACAAATCTGTCAAAACAGTTTATCACGTTTCAAGGACCTTGAACAAAACTGAACAAAATTATAGTCAGATCGAAAAAGAAGCCTAAGCTTTGGTTTTCGCTGTGACTAAATTTCATAAATTCGTATTCGGTCGAAAGTTCTTACTTCAAACGGATCACAAACCATTATTGTCAATTTTCGGTTCAAAGAAAGGTATTCCTGTATACACAGCGAATAGACTTCAGAGATGGGCACTCACACTACTTATGTACAACTTCAACATCGAGTACGTGTCCACAAACAGTTTCGGATACGCAGATGTGCTTTCACGATTGATCAACTCTCACGTCAAACCAGACGAAGAATTTGTGATTGCGTCAATTCAAGCGGACGACGATTTTCAATCAGTTCAGCTCGAAATTTTTCATCATTTGCCCGTAACACACAACATGATACAGCAATCAACGGAAAAGTCAGCTGTTCTTCAAACAGTCATTCAACACGTCAACAATGGCTGGCCTACTTCATTCAAGCAAATTCAAGACACTGAGGTCAAACAATTTTTTCATCGTCGAGAAGCACTCTCAATAGCGAACGGTTGTCTCATGTACGGTGATCGCCTAGTTGTTCCAGAAAAATTTCAGCGACGAATTCTTCAACAACTTCACAAAGGACATCAGGGAATGCAGCGAATGAAGTCGATTTCTCGAAGTTATGTATACTGGCATGGCCTCGATCAGCAGATCGAAGAGATGGTTCGTGCTTGTAATCAATGCGCGAGTGCAGCTAAATCACCACTGAAAACTTTCCTCGAATCTTGGACCGTACCTGATGGTCCTTGGCAGCGAATTCACATTGACTACGCCGGACGCATTTACGGGTATTTCTTTCTCGTAATCATCGACGCATATTCAAAGTGGCCGGAAGTTTTTCTGTCGCAGACAACAACTTCAACAAAAACTATAAAAATGTTGAAGAAAACATTTTCTCGTTTTGGTATTCCAAAAACCATCGTGTCGGACAATGGAACTCAGTTTGTTTCAGCACAATTTAAAGAATTTTGTGAGTCAAATGGCATCAAACACGTGCGTACCGCCCCATTCCATCCACAATCAAATGGGCAGGCGGAACGTTTCGTCGATACGCTCAAGAGATCTCTTAAGAAAAATCAAGGGGAAGGAGGTATCGAGGAAGCTCTACAAATATTCTTGTCTACATATCGCTCAACGCTGAATCCTAACACACCATTGCAGATATCACCAGCCGAGATCATGCTCGGACGACCAATGCGAACAACGTTCGATCTGTTAAAACCATCTGATCATTCAAACATTAATCACGATGATTTTAAGCAGAAACAGAATGAATAATTCAACAAGCAACATGGCGCTAAGAATCGACAGTTCAATGTCAATGGCTCAGTCGATGTCAAGGTTTACTACAACAACAAGTATCGTTGGCAGTCTGCAATCGTCAAGGAACGACTGGGAAATGTAAGGTATCGCGTCAAGTTACAAAACACTAACCGAATGGTCCGTTCACATGCAAATCAAATGCGATCTCGACCGTTTCAAGAACCATCAGCCTCATCTAATTCTCGATCGGAATTACCACTTGACACGCTCCTGCTGAGTGTTCTACTGATTCAGTTCCAAATCATCAGAACGAATCTCTATATGAAGAAGCGGTTGATGTGCAACAAAATAATGGGCAACATCCATCTACTCCGGTTCGTCGATCAACTAGAGAACGAAGATTACCTCGACGACTGGAAGGGTTTGAATTAAGCTAGGGGTAGATGTTGGCAGCCCTGAAATCATTATATAGCTAGCTGTGTCTTTCTATATGTAGGACAGTTAGTCTTTTGTCATATTACTTGAATGGAAGTACAATAAAAGATTAAAACTGAATTATTATTATAAAATTACATATGTTGTTTAATTAAAGACACAATAGTAATCCATTGCATTCATTTATTTCACCAAAGGTGGATTTACAAATCCTAAATTTGGGTACCAGTTATGGTGCCACACAGACACAAAAGCAACCGCAATTTTCATGAACATACCGATTGTAACTATCACTTTGGCTCAGTCGACACTGTCTACGTTATCAAATAAATTCAAACAGTAATTCAGTCGCGCAAGCCTAAAAAATTATTATAGCCTAATCTTCATATCTGTCCAAACGTAAAGAGTTAAAAAATCAGATGCTTGAAGAAGAACGATTGCTATAATAAACCACAACAACAACAACGTATTAAATCAAATGTATAGTCACACAAAGATAAAATATTGAAGTTGATACCTCAAGTTCAAGAACCATGTAGCTTATCAGTCCTTTCACACAACAATTTTAATCCATCAACTTAAGGTATAGAATTTTGACGACAACGAAGCATTGCAGCTACCTCAACAACATCAAAAATCAAAAAATGACCAATTACAAATAATCATAACATAAAAATGGAATCAAGTCGAACGTTACCGATATCGAGCTAGTATTGTTATAATCGACACGACGTTGGTGCCAGCAAATATCAGTGCAATCAAAAATTTCTGAAATCACTCGAATGTCTATATTGCTACGGTTTTGCCTTGTCAATCAAGATTCGGATTATTGACAACTGATTTATTTACAACAAATTATCACAACACAATAATTATTGTTCCACAATATTCACAAAACTTTACGGTGACACCTAGGTTAGAATAGAATAAGTTAATTATTAGTGACACCTAGGTTAGGGTATTATGGACTAAATGAAACTAATTGGGAATTTTGGGATCAGTTCAAACGGAATATTTCAAAGTGGAATATGAAAATATGACATAAGGTACAAAACGGCAGGTATTCAAAACGGTACATTTCAATACAGTATACAGCGTATGGCATATGGTATGTTACGGAATATTTCAAAACGGGATATTTCAGTATGGCATATGGTGTTGTGATGTACCACTTGTAACGAACCGCGAACGGTCGCTACTTTATGGTTTGATCACCCCATTTCTAAATTTCCATATTACATTTTTCTTAAATATCTGCCGGATGGGCCCACATTTTTGTTCTAAACTTTTCATATACATATATTGTTAAGAACACTTCATTTAGTCGCATAAATGATGATGTACATATCACATACCTGAGCCACACGTTGGTTTTCAACAAATTTTTTTTTTACCTGAATGTAGTTGACATCAGTTACACGACTTTCTTATATGAACAGCGAATTTTGGAAAACTTATTATGCAAATTTCTTGCAAACTTAAGATTTTTTTCATGTTTTCTGTAAATTGTATATTTTTAAGATATTTCCAAAACTAAACTTTCTGGACCAAGGCAGTGGCCACTTCCGGTTAGCCGATTTGGAGTAAAATTCACTGGGGGAAAAGCTTAAATCTGAAGTTTCAGTTCGATTGAATAGATGCTAGTGGTCCACGGGGATGGGGTTGTGATATGAAATACAAAGATGGACACAACTAGGAATGGGAATCAAGGCAGCGATCTACCTACCAAAACAGACTATATGACACTTACCAGTACATATCTACGTAACGTTTTGAGTTAAAAGCGAGAAACTTTGCGAACAAGCGAAATAAATCCCAACCAAAAGAGAAAGAAAAGAAAGAAACTAGTATTTAAAAATTAATATGTAATTGCAGAAACAGTAAAGAAAAATTTCTTCCGAAGCTTCTCGATTCCACCATCTATGTACTTACTATACTGTAAAATATTTTATAGTTTATATGTTAACTATATTTAGTTCGTAACTTATGAATGAAAATATCTTGACAATTCTCTAAAGTTTCAAAAATAAGTTTCAGTTTTCCAATATTTTCCAACATTTTTTCTGGAAAATCTAAATAAAAATGAATAATTACTACTAAAAGCTTCTTCAACTTTTTATTTCAAACGCGTTTTCTGAACAATTTACTTTATGCAGTTATCATGTTTTAAAAAAAAACACAGATATTCTTGTACGATGCATTCACTACATGTGGCCACCTTTTTCATGAAAGCTTAATACCTTTTTTTATTTTTATCTCTCATTATCACTTTAATAATTTGCGATAAAATCCGAGACGAAACTAATTTTTAATTTAATTTTATTTTGTGTGTGTTGTGTGTCATTCGTATAATCGTATGTTTGTCGTGCTATGATTGAGCACAAAAGGGGAAAACGACCCAATGCGCTAGAGCTATTTATTTATATAGTAGAGGTGAAGTAATGACAAAGTTGAGCGGCGTTAAGACGTGGTGATTGGGTGAGCTCGGACACCAATCTATTTAGTTGATACATTGTAGCGCAGAACGAATGAGTGATGCGCTACAGGACTCCGCCGCAAGTAATTTTCCCCTCACTGCGAAACATAGTTGGTTTCAGTGTGTCTGTGTTCAGATCAGCTGAACATGGAGTGGCAATTGCTCAAGACAGAGGTAGACGAATGTGGTCATGTATGTGCAGTTTGTGTCGTGATGGCAGGTGGGCAGCGGTGAAAGAAGCGTCGAAGCAACACCAGATAGGTTGGTAGCAAGGGTTTCGATCAATATATCTGAAGTGTACGTCTAGTCTTCCCTCACTGTTCACCACACCAGTTTGACACAAGAATGGTGCAGCGACCGAGTTTCCATGTCGGGAAATAAAGCTGTGATATGCCAGGCCGGAAAATGAATTCTGAAGTTTGAAATCAGCTTTGGGGCCTGCCAAGAAGTGTTGGCAGGGGCTGCTTTGAAGCCAGTCCCGGATTCGACTTAGGGCGGAGAAAGTCGATGTGAGTGCCGACTTTCTCGTAAGAGGATGGTATAATCGAAGTGAGTTTCGACTGTGTCCCAGTGACATGGAAAGTTATACGGCGATAGTCGAAGTGAGTATTAAAAGGCGGTGGGGAATGGCTGGGTGGTTGCTTTGCCGTGCGACATTTTGTATGAGCCATTTGAGTAAAAACACGAAACAAAAAATGTTTATTGAACCTAAAAAAATAAAAATGAACACGGAAAATTGTTTAATAAAGATATGATGGTGAAAAAGAATTACAATAAAAAAAATGAGTTGATGGTGATGGTGATGTTGTTGTAAGTGCTGATGGTGTTCCTGTTGTTGCTGATCCTGGAACTGCTGATGTTTTTGGAACCGATGATAACAATATTGCTGCTGACAATGGTGGGTCCCGTTGCTGAGGTATCCAAAAATCAGGACCCCATATTGGTTACAAGGGGGTCGGTCTGTCCATACGATACAGTGAAAAAACTGAAAAATTCAGTTTGGCCAAATTTATTTGAAAAATTCTGTAGCTCTTTAGACTCGATCGATTTTCTTAAGATTGCTTGTGTGGATATGTATTATAAATATACATAGCAGAAAAGTTCTCTCTTGTTTTAGTGCTGCCCCTGGTGGTGAATAGAAAAACTAATTTTTTCTGCTGGAAATTTTCTGCTATCTTATTGACCTTTTTCCTTCAAAATTTTTGACAGATAAAATTTGGTGTTTTGTGAACGTGTAGGACAAAGTATAATTTTGAGCTGTGGAATTTTTCGTGTTTTTTAATTAATTAGTGTGATTTTTAATTTATTTTAAACTGTGATTTATTTCTAAATTTTATTAGAATTAAAAATTAATAGAAATTTATAAAAATTTCTTGAAAAGTAAGTAGAAAAGAGTGTTTTTTTAAAAGTGTTAGGTTATGTTCTTATAACAAGTTTATATGTTTTGAATAATTTTTTGTAAATTTCTAGAAACGGATGATAATAAGAGGATCTCGATATTATCTAAATATGCCATGAGCCTTTAGGTACCTGAGAGACAGCGGTACGAGGAGAAAATTTCAGGATTCCAGAGTGACCCATACTTGATTAAGTTTGATGAGCAAAGTCTGCAAACAAATGTGACGTTTTTCGAAATATTCCAGTATCTGGTAAATAAGAAGTCATATTACACGTCCAACGAATTAAAAGCGTTCAAGTCGTTAGAGGCCTACAAACTATTGTATATAAAAGCGGTTGGGTCCAATATTTAACCGGTAAAAAGCACTAAAATGCACACATTGTGTTTGGCAAAGTAAGTTCTTTAAAAAATTACATATTTAAAATTAATAATGTTAAAACTTTTTTGAGCAGGTACTTCATTCTCAGTCACTAAATTTACCACCATTAAAAGTATGGAGATGGACCCATCATGACGTCACGGGCTTCATTCACAACGGACACTGTACTTGTGTGGCAGGATTAGGAGAGTGTTGTTCCCATATTGGGGCCGTATTATTTGCTTTGCATGAAGTATACAAGTGCATTTTATTGATTCATGTGATAAAATGAGAATTAACTATATACATATGTGATTTTATACAAATTTATTTCTGATTATGAATTAATTGATTAAATGAATTTATTATGTGATTTTATACAATTTTAGTTTTATATTAAATAATCTTATTTATAACGTATTGTCTTTTATTCATTATCTCCTAAAATTGGTGAGTTCAAATTGAAAACTGCGCAAGATATTTTCACCATATAATCGAAATACATGTTTTCATTAATTTTTTTGGAAATAGCTTTAATCGGTTCTTCATTCGCTCATAACTTCTTCATTCGCTCAAATCTGGATGTAGAGGTTGTTGATTTTTTCTTATAACCCAAATGTTGAGTTGGAATCCAGTCAGGGTTTAAAATATCATCTATTTTAGGCTTTTAGCAGATTTTCCGGATATGAAATGTCTGGAGCAAACAGTAGAGTATCTTAAGGCTGTTTTTTTTAAATCTTTCCGATTAATTGCCTTCACCCAAGCTCACTGGCGTTTCTCAGCCAGAGTTTTGTATTCTGTGCACCTTTTTGGAATAAAAGGAAACCTATAAAAGTGTATTCCATCGTGTTTATCTGCTCTCATTTGGCACTTAAATACACTACACGTTAGTAGCATTTTCACAAAATATAACACTTATCTATTAAAATATTTTATTTATTATGATATAAAATGATATAATTATAATTGTTTTGTATAATTAATAAATTAAAAACCTTCAAAATTACTAATACTCGCTAATTTAATACGATTTTACTTCAAATTGATACACTTTTCACTTTATCTTGGCCTACGCGCTCGTTTGACGTTTCAAATAATCTGTATTTTGCATATGAGGAAAAAGGTCAATTGAAGGAAGATTGTAAAAGTAAATAAAGCGCCTCTCGAGGACGGACAACAGACGACTGGTAAAGTTTAAAAAGCGCCTTAAGCGGACAATAGTGGAGTATGTGATAGGCTGTTACAAAAATTTGCTATATGCCGTCAAATGCGACGAGAGAAAATTTAGCATCGCGGTAATTAAAAATTTTGTTTATAGTCCAAAATTGTAATTATTTACAATTATTAGCAATCCGATAAGTAAAAATTGTGTTTACAGATCAAAAATGGAATTATTTACAACAATTTCGAACGTCAAATTATCAGGTAGCTCAGTTTAAAAATATTCCACTAGGTGGAATCCATGATGCTCCAATCGTCAATACAGCATGAAATAGGCAAGTTTCATCCCACTTGACCAATATAAGTTTATCCAAAGATCATTTTAGGATCCCATTTCTATCGTGGATGTCAAATTTCACTAAGATCGGTTATGAAATAGATTAATTTTATCCTGATTGGCCATTGTAAAACCTGTATATGTACAAAATATTTAAACAAATCCACGCGCATTGACCAATTTGAACCAAACTTTACACAAATATTGCTTTTGATGGTTCAAGACCTAAGAGATTCACTTAGAGAAATTCACTAAGAGAATGACTAAAGAGATTCAGTTTGTTGTTGATTTGGGAGTAGACTTAATTTTGAAGACCGAAGTTCTGATCAGTCCTTTATATTTGTTTTTTTGTGCTTAGCGCTTTAAGATTGACATTGACACCCACTTGAAGTAAAATAAAATTTTACATAATGACAGAAACGAAATCAAAAATGAAAATTTTACCGGTAAATTTCATTTTTTGGTACGCAGTTTAGCTAGTGAAATGGGGTTTTTCATATTATAATTTAGATGCTTGTTTTTTAGCTAGAGACATTTTAAGTCGGGTTTTTATCATTATGTACGATAAAAGTGAAGTTTGTATTAACATTTCATCATATTTCAGTTTATTAATCCTTTTTTTAATCGCCTCACTCAATTTTAAATATAAAATTGAAACTTGAAGTTTTGTGAACTGAAATTTTATCAAAATCCCCAAACTAAGTGTTTCCAATTTATCTTGTTTTGGAGAGAGACCGGTGAAAATTTCATTTCACTTGAACTATACATATATTGGCCTTTACTACAACATTAATAGATGGTTCCACAATTAGAATAAAATAGAACAAAACAAAAATGTATAAATTCGTTTTTTTATTTTTATTTATAGATTTAATTACATGAATTAGTGTCATCGATTAGATAATTTCGACAACTATCAATTTTATAATTGGTTATGCCCAATGTGTCACGACAAATAAAAGTTTGTTTAGAAGAACATGTCACATCATTCCATTTGTTTGTCGCAATGTAAACTAACATACAATTTTCCGTTTCTCCTGATGCAATTTTGTGATTATCCGGCTGCCCGGGCAACCATCTTGTATATACAATTGATTGGCCCGTTGACATCCAGTAGAACTGACCTTCTTTACCAAGATCAGTTCCACTTGTCCAATAACCAATCATCGAATTATTATTTTTTTTGTTAAATGTTTGTAACAAATTTGCAACGCGCTTCAGTTCATATCCGGTACCAATATCAAGGAGATGCATGCCACGCGTAATACAAAATCGATGCGCTGTATACAAATCGTATGATAAAGGTGCACTAATATAGTATCTTGTGTTTTCAAAATTAACAAATTCGTCACCTCTGACATCAGCAGCAGCAACTACCAATAATATAATTAGCCCTCCAACTAATGAGTTCATTCTTGAAAAGTGTGTTCGATATTGAATTATGAGTATAATTGTTTTTTACTTTTATAGGGGAGATGGTTTGAATGTATGCTTGCAAATTAATCAGTGGTTTGTGGTTTGCAAATTTCAGGTGCCACGCTCGAAATTAATATTTTTATTTTACTTAATGTAGTCCGGAAGCTCGATTATTTGATTTAAGTTTTTTCTTATTTTTTTCCCACGCTCGATTTAAAATGCCGTGATTCATGATTATGCGATTTCTATGTGTCCTAAGTAGATGTTGGTAATTTTCGCCCAGTTATTTATTGTTTTTAATATTATTTCAAGTGGACGATATTCGTGTTCCTAAAACACATTACCTGATGTAATAAATAATAAAAAAATATTTCTAAAGCTCGACACATTTCTCCTCAAAATCACACATCATTTTAAAATGATTATTTTTAGATTTTTCGTATAGAGCAATGTGCTGATAAGCGAAATCATAAATGAAATTTAGCATACATATTATGATTTTTGGCTAGCTAAATTTTTTGTCAAATTTTTTTAGTTAACAACTGTTCTAAATTTGCCTGTTTCCGACTGATTTCGGTCGTTGCGCATCTCTGGACCTACAATGCTGTCAATGAATGCATCAATGTTAAGCCTTCTGTATGTGCTAGATGCACTAGTGGTCGATCCAGCGCCTTGATGATATCGACATAACGTTATAGTTCCGGAATAGTTTTAAAGTTTCCGCTGCTTCACCATTAAGTGTCATTATTAGCGCTGCGACACGATGGTCATCGTTCCAATAATTTTGATTGGCCACCGTTTAAAATTGAAATTGGAAAAATCTAAAAGATGTTTCCGTCGAATATTGTTGGCTTTAACTTGATAGAGTGAATCTGAATTACTTGCGCCGTTGTTTCAACTCTTCCACCCTTTGCAATTACTCTACTTCGTCATGTAGCGAAAGAAGATAGTTCGAAAAAAATTTCGTCCATTCATTTTTAACCATCCATAATTTGGACTGTACTTTCCTCTCCTTGTTGCTCCATCTTGTGTCTAATCTCCTCCATCTATCGTTCTGTCCTACTGTTAAGTTTCTCCCATCGGTTGTTTCGCTATTTCGTTCCTAGAAGTTACTTGTGCTATTGCACATAAAGGCTATTCATCATCTTCTTTCTACTCTACGCTTCCCGAATTAGTTGCCGTTCCTTTTCAAAATCGTGATGGTCTGCGTTTAAGTCTTTTTTCATTGCCCTACGTAGTCTCGCTTGTAAATTCCCTTTACTACCTTCACTAGACAAATCCCTTTTCTCAAGTTCCTTGTTTATTCCGGACCTGTAATTCGGAAAACGAATTTTGCTATTCACAATTAAACCACTGCCTCAATTTCTTACGTTCTTCTCTTGTCAGTCAAGCAACTTCAACAAACTAACACAATTATTAAGATTTAATTCATAAAATTACTTATCACAATATTCGCACACTTTTACTAAATAGGTGTCGCTAATAGTAAACTTTACGTTATTTAACTTATTCTATTCTAACGTAGATGCTACCGTAACATAATTTATTTTATCAAACGATTCGATATCGACAAATTTCATTATAAACCGCCTGGATTACAATCCCCTTTTAAAACGTAAACCCATTCGAAAATTAAACAAATTATATTGTTACGTTTTTGCCTTGTCAATCAAGGTTCGTATCACTGAATTGTGAATAAAACATGGCACTTCAATTTATCACAAACGATTTTATTTATTGATTACAAAAATTATTCCAACACCATTTTTAACGATAATTCACATTTCATTATTTTTGCACAATTCTACTATTCACTTATTACTTTTATTTTGCACTAGCACACTTTTTAAATCTTCACTTCGAATTCGAATTCATTCACTCCAAAACTTCTCGAAATTTCATTATTGCTCTGGTAAGAACAGTTATTGTATATTTGTATGTATTACTACACTGTAAACGTAAACAATTTAAACAAAACAAACAAACCAAAATGAAAGAAATGAAACAACATGATTCCAGCTGTATGCCTTTTGTAAGAGTTAAAATAGCTTGACTTAAGCCTGATTTCCATGAGAAAATCTTACTGACTAATATATTTTACTGAAAAAGGCAGAAGAGTAAAGATAACCAAAAATTCCATTAGAGTGACAAAGACAGTAATTTTTTTTATAGCAAAACTAAATGGTTGTATTTTGACAGATTTTGTTAACATAACCAATAAATTTCATAATTTTTCGTAATTCATTTAGTGTGTTTAATTTTTTTTTGTATTTTCGATAAATTATTTATTGTGATGGATAGTTTGGAAACTAATTTAATGGATTATTTGGATCCTTTAAACATAATGAATATGCGGTCAGAAGGAACTGGGCAAAATGAAGCTCCAAAGAAATTTTTTTTTGAAATATTATTAGAATTAAATTATTATTACAATTATTATTAGAATTTATTTAATATAAATAATAAATCATGTATTACAAAACTTTGTCTACATTAAGTATATTTTGCGTTTTTTTATCCAAACGTCACTTTATACCATAAAAATATCGAAGTGGGGTTAACTTCATTTTTTTATAGTATTTGCTTCAGTGTGCAAGACAATTTTTCTATCATTACACAATCGGTTTGTAGATATATTGTAAAATACTGAAAAAATATATTTCGATTCATATATTTTTTCAGTAAATTATGGTTATACACCAGTAAATTATGGTTACATATTACAGTAAAAGCCATTTTTTTCAGTACTGAAAAAAAAACAACGAGCGAGTTCACCCTCAACTCGCAAAATATTTATGTGAAAACTTTTTTGTATAAAGGCGCATTTTATTTGACCATTTGCAAAAAAATTGCTTGTATCCAATACCATTTTGGTATTGGTGAATACCCACGTACTGTGTACTTGGTTTTCAAAAACCCAATAGTATTTTTTAGCAGGGACGCGATTCCGAAATGAATACCAGCTTTGAATTTGGCAAATAAAATAGGCCTTAAATATCTATTAAATCATTTCAAGCCATTTCGATAAGGCTCAGAAACCCGTCCATAAAGACGGATGTTGTTCGCTCAGTATTTAAACTAAGTTACATTTTTGGTTCAAAAAGTCAATAAGTTATTCTATATTTTGGATTTGGAGGACGAACTTTGCTGGCGTTAATTGAACATGAGCAAAGTTAATGAGTTAAGTTAATCACCTAAACCTGCCATGTATGCTTTCAAATATACCATTACTCATACACAGCAATCTTGTTCAAGATTCCATAGTAATAAATGGTCACGGCAAACTCGCTGAACAAAGAAAAATCGCATCGCTTTATCAGTGATCAGTAAAGGAATTAAGCGCAAATTTTAGTGGAAAAATAAAATCGACAAAATTTCTTGTAAATTGCTATAAAAACGTACGTCCATCATTGAACTAATTGTTTTTTGCAGCAGACGTATGTCGCTGCTTATATATTTTGTATTTATATTTGACATTTCGTGTTTTTAACAGTGTCGTGTTCTTTGACAAACAAAATTTAAAATTTGTGTACAATAATGTTTGAAATTAAGAGGTTTTGATTTTTAATAAAGTGAAATAAATTTAATAATATGACTAATTTCTTATTTTCGTTAATTTAAGGATTTTGATGTTCCGATTTTTATTTGTTTCTTCTTGAAGCCGAATTGATTTTTGGGTGGTTTCTATTTTTGGTGTCATTGTTTATTGCAGGAGTAAAGAAAATGTTAAAGAACTAAATCCATTACATTTAAAAAAAATAATTTCATATTTTATTAAACTCATTTTAAGTTATAGTTACAAAAAAGAATTCATATTCATAACGTATGTTATATTTTATTATTATACTTTACGTTTTATTGTTTATTGACAATAATAATAAATTATATTTTCTTAATAATTTATTTGTTTCATTTGATGTTTTAATTAATTCTTGGTTCATCTAATAATTCCAGCTTGCATATATTAATGATACTTCAGTCGCACTCCGTTATTTCGGTAGCATCGCTTTTAAATTATACATACTTTAAGCCATTGTTCAGCAGTCTTTGAAATCGGTCCAACCACGTCGACTGAATCTGCTACTATAAGCCAAGCGGCTGCATGTTTTCCTATAATAAAAAATAAAAAAAATTGAATTTATAAAATAACTTGCTGGAAATATGGCAGACATTTGTTGTTAAATTTACTTTGAATAAATTCAGAATGCTCCTCTACCAAATCAATGAGTGGATTTTTCTGGCGATTTCCTAACCGGTTCGCATTTGACTGAAATTTTATTTAATACACTTTAATAAAACGAAATAAAATAAATACTTATGTTTAATGTAATAACTTTCTATACAAGTATTTTATTCTTAACAAAACGAAACAATATACAAGGAGCTAGGACCGTTAATAAGTCCGCTCTGCACCCAATTAAACAATTTATAAAAAAAAAAAAATATATCACAAAACAAAACTTACCATATTTTGTACTTATTTCTTCACCAATTTAATTATGTATTAAATATAATTATTGTAAATATTGTATATTGTAAATTGTTTCATTTTACTTGTAATGGGTAAAAACTTCCAAATAAAATAATTTTTATGTTACATATAGTTTTAAATTTTCAAACAAATATCCACTAAAATACTCAACGGCTACGTATTTCTCTTTAGAGATACCTTCGTATGTTACACTAAAAAAAAATTTCGTATGGCGAATTTTTTTTCGCGCGAGAAATGTTTCTAGCAGTTTTGGCTGCGTACAATTTTTTTTCTTATGACGACTTTATTTTTCCACTAAAATTTGCGCTTTAGTTTAAAATAAATTAAATATAGCGGTTCTATTTGGGCGCACAATCATTGGTCATAAAATCATTGCAATTGGAAACGCAGTAGCGCGAAGCCCCCCATAACCAAACTCACGAACAACATGAGCTATTGAGCTTCACAGTACACATATAAGGTAATATATTGCGCAGGATGTCAACAAATTATAACAACAACAATGGCGGAGATTGTGACTGAAATGTGGATGAACTATTTAAACAATGATATGTACATTGTTAATTATTTTGAATTAAAGTCAGTAGAATTTTTCACACAATTTTAATTATGTATATTCACTCAACACTCAAAATTATTACGCAAAACTAACAAACACGATTTGTTTGGTCACAATGTCCGCCATATTAATATAGTTTTAACAAGGATGCGCAAGAAAGAACGAAAATGAAACATCGGAGTATATTACCTTTATTATGTGTACTGTGATTGAGCTTTACTAATAAGAAACATACCGAACCGATTAAACAATTTTAAAATTATTATTTGATTATGTATCAATGTATATGTACAATTTTCACAGCTAGCTATTTCTATTTAATTTTTTTACACTACACAAGCATAATTTGTGGTCCTTTTGCTCGTACATATGTAATTTTCATTTTCAAAAACACTTGCTGCTGCGGGATAGCAGATATTTTCACAACAAAATTAATTAAAGTAGGCGATTTTTTTTTTTTGTATTCGGCTCACGATGTTTTTAAAATGCCGGATGATGTTGTATATTGCATGTGTATGCGTAGATTTTGCATTGATTTTACGTTTTATTTATTTTTTGTTCTTGTCGATATTCACACATACCTGCAATATTTTTTGTTCGGCACTTTTATTTCCGTAACCCGAGTTCTATACAATTTTTTACTTACTCCTGCCGCTAAAGATGTTTTCACATCAAAAATTCCCTCTCACACCTCAAGTAAATCTATATTTTTATCTCGCTTCATTTTTACTGATAACAATCTTTCTTGCCGCCCCGGTGGCACAGTTGTTAGCATGCTTGCTTCAAGCCCCGGAGGTCCCGGGTTCGATTCCCGGCGGGTGATGAAAAAATCACGGCTGGTTAATGTAAGGATCAATGAACTAATCACTCATTATCCGTTGTAAAAAAAAAAAAAAAAAGATTACGAAACTTCACTATGAAGCGGCCAAATCCCTCCATGGGATGTAGCGCCAGCGAAAAAAAAAAAAAAAAAAAAAAAAAATCTTTCGTCATGGAAATCACGCTTTAAGCCTCAATTCCATTGTGAAACAAAGTTTGTCAGTCAAAATAACTTGAGATAAAAATATAAAATCGATGGTTGCGTGAACGAGATGCCCAACGGAGTCAGTCAAAATTTTACTTACAAAAAAGATGTGTCTGTGTTAGTGGACTGATATCAAAATTTAAAAAAAGTTCAAATCGAGAACTATTTATGGCAGTCCAACTAATACAAGGACATAAATATTGTGTACCGATGAGAAATATTTCTCGCACACATTATTAATTTTAATAGTATGGCACCTTTATGGGAATGATTTTTTTTAATTTTGTATTTTAAGACAGAAAATATTCGAAAATAATAATTCTGATATGAGTAATAATAATAATTAATTTTTTAGATAATTTTGAGACTAGAAATAATTGAATTAACACATACTACTTAATTTGTTAATTAATTCTAGGTTATGTTGTTGTTTGCTGTCAAAGCATATAAAATAATAGTGTGGCATTGTTATGGGAAAGATTTTATTAATTTTGTATTTTATGATGGATAATGTTTGAAAAAAATAATTCTGATATGAGTAATAATAATAATTAATTTTTTAGATAATTTTGAAACTTTAAATAATTGAATTAACACATAATACTTAATTTGTTAATTAATTGTAGGTTATGTGTTTGTTTGCTGTCAAAATACTAATAAACAATAGTGTGGCATTGTTACGGGAAAGATTTTTTTAATTTTGTATTTTATGACGGATAATCTTCGAAAAAAATAATTGTGATGTGGGTAATAATGATAATTAATTTTTTAGATTATTTTGAAACGTGAAAATAATAGGATTTACACTAATACCTAATTTTATTTAATAATTTTTGGTTATGTTTTTGTTTGCTGTCAAAATGTGTCAATCAAATTTTGCTATAAAAAAAACAATAACAACATACTTTGTCTTTGTCATTCTGCTGGATTATTTTTTTTTTGTCTTTTTCCTACTGAAGTCAGCTCAGTCAATTTTTCACAATGGAATTGAGGCATTAAGCCTGAATTCCATTGTGAAAAATTGACTGAGCTGACTTCAAGTTGGAAAAAGACAAAAAAAAATAATCCATCAGAGTGACAAAGACAAAGTGTTTTGTTATTGTTTTTATTATAGCAAAATTTGATGGACACATAATGACAGCAAACAAAAACATAACCAAAAATTATTAAACAAAATTAGGTATTAGTGTTAATTCGATTATTTCCACGTTTCAAAATAATCTAAAAAATCAATTATTATTTTTACTCATATCAGAATTATTTTTTTCGAACATTATCCGTCATAAAATATAAAATTAAGAAAATCTTTCCCATAACAATGCCACACTATTATTTTATGTGTTTTGACAGCAAACAACAACATAACCTAGAATTAATTAACAAATTAAGTAGTATGTTTTAATTCAATTATTTCAAGTCTCAAAATTATCTAAAAAATTAATTACTATTATTAGTCATATCAGAATTATTTTTTTCCAATATTTTCTGTCTTAAAATACAAAATTAAAAAATCTTTCCCATAAAAGTGCCGCGCTTAAAATTATCAGTTTATTGGTGTTTTGACAGCAAACAAAAACATAACCAACAATTAACCAACAAATTTAGTTTTATGTGTTAATTCAATTATTTTACATCTCAAAATTATCTAAAAAATTAATTATTATTAATACTCATATCAGAATTGTTTTTTTCGAAGATTTTCCATCATAAAACAACAAATTTAAAAAAAAAAAATCGCCATGCTATTAAAATTATTAGTGTGTGCGAGAAATATTTTTCATCGTACACAATATTTATGCAGATGTGTTAGTTGAAATGATCTCGGTTTGATACTTTTCAACCATAATTATGGCGATCCACTAATACAGACACACATTTTTTGTTAATAAAATTTTGACTGACTTCGTTTTGTGTTTCATTTACACAACTACCGATTATATATTTTTATCTCACTTTATTTTGACTGACAAACTATTTTTCACAATGGAATTCAGGCTTTATAGTGTTAAGCCTGAATTCCATTGTGAAAAATTGACTGAGCTGACTTCAAGTTGGAAAAAGACAAAAAAAAATAATCCATCAGAGTGACAAAGACAAAGTGTTTTGTTATTGTTTTTATTATAGCAAAATTTGATGGACACATAATGACAGCAAACAAAAACATAACCAAAAATTATTAAACAAAATTAGGTATTAGTGTTAATTCGATTGTTTTCACGTTTCAAAATAATCTAAAAAATCAATTATTATTTTTACTCATATCAGAATTATTTTTTTCGAACATTATCCGTCATAAAATAGAAAATTAAGAAAATCTTTCCCATAACAATGCCACACTATTATTTTATATGTTTTGACAGCAAACAACAACATAACCTAGAATTAATTAACAAATTAAGTATTACGTTTTAATTCAATTATTTCAAGTCTCAAAATTATCTAAAAAATTAATTATTATTATTACTCATATCAGAATTATTTTTTTCCAATATTTTCTGTCTTAAAATACAAAATTAAAAAAATCTTTCCTATAAAAGTGCCGCGCTATTAAAATTATCAGTTTATTGGTGTTTTGACAGCAAACAAAAACATAACCAACAATTAACTAACAAATTAAGTTATATGTGTTAATTCAATTATTTTACGTCTCAAATAATTATCTAAAAAATTAATTATTATTAATAATCATATCAGAATTGTTTTTTCGAAGATTTTCCGTCATAAAACAACAAATTAAAAAAAAAAAAATCGCCATGCTATTAAAATTATTAGTGTGTGCGAGAAATATTTTTCATCGTACACAATATTTATGCAGATGTGTTAGTTGAAATGATCTCGGTTTGATACTTTTCAACCATAATTATGGCGATCCACTATTTTTTATTTTTTTATTTTAATTCATTATTTATTTGAGCCCGATATTTATATCATCGATTCGCTCTTATCTTTATCTTATCTCACTCTCTGCTACAATGGGAGTGGATTTATAACAATTTAACAACATATTACCACTTAATTTTCCTCTATTATCTCTTCTCTTTAAAATTTTACCTTCTCCTAACTTCTTCATATTATTTGTTCTGTTCATTAATGTTTCTTTTAATTATCCTTCTTTTTTTATTTCCCCTTTATACGTTATTTTTATTCCTTATCATATTGTTTTATTTTTAACTCTTTTCTATTTTTATGTTAATTAGTCACTATATTGTCACTTTTATTTTATTTTTTTATTTTTTTTTTTTTTATTTTTTTTTATATTTATTTATTTTTCTATTTTTTTAGTTTTCTATTTTTGTTTCTTCGTAAAATTTGACTAGTTGTTTTAGTTTCTTTAAGTCACCCTCTTTTAGTATATCTATTAATCCCAAATTTTTTATGTCCTTGTATTTATTTTTCATTGCTTTGAATCTTATGCATTTATCTATAACATGTAAATCTGTTTCTCTGGTATTGCACGTATAACACATTTCATTGTCTTCTATTGCCATTCTATACTTAAAAATTTTATTAAAAGTATGCCCCGCTCTCAATCTGTTTATTGTCTTTATATATTTTGTTTTCCAATTAATATTCTTGAACCATAGTCTTCTCGGTGGTTTTGCTTCATTGATTAATCTGTTAAAAATTTCTTTACTTCTTGTTTTTAATTCGTATTCTTCCTTCCATTCCTCGTATATTTTTTTTTTTAATTAAACTCAAAATATCGTCTAATGGTATTTTGTTATCCAGGCTATGGTTGTCGTTTAATTCTATTGATTTTTTTGCCAGTTGATCTGCTTTCTCGTTTCCTCTTATTCCTATATGAGATGGTATCCACTGTATTATTATTTGTGTATTATTATTCTCCTTTGCTAATCTAATTATTTCATTTTCATAGAATTTGTTTTTATTTCCTTCTCTTATACAGTTTGCTAACGAGATGCAACTGCTCCTAGAATCCGTGTATATTATAATTCTTTTATAGTTTTTATTTATTAAGTTGATTAATGCCAGATAAATTGCTATTATTTCTATGGTTTTAATACTTGTTTCATTTAATAATTTAATTTCTATGTTAGTGTTGTCTTCTATAAATATACCAATTCCGCATTTATTTTCCTTTTTTGATCCGTCTGTATAAGCACACGTAAAATTTTTAAATTTTTCTTTTGTTAAATTGAACTCTGTTTTCATTTGTAATGAATTCATTTCCCCTTTTTTATTTTTATTGTTATTTAAATTTTCATAAACTATGATGTTTGTACATTGGGTGTTGATTTTTTTTATTATACCTATATTTTTGATTTCTGGATATTTTCTTATCATTTCCTTAAATTTGTTTATCGATTCGTTTTTCCTTATTTTTCTCCCTATCTCCGTATTGTACGAAATCTGTTTACATATGTATTTAATTATTTTGAATTCATTTTGTTTTGCGTAATCAATTTCTCCCGCTTCTGCTCTAATGACTTCTATCGGGGTAGTCCTTGCTAATCCTAAGCATAGCCTTAGGCAAGCATTTTGTATTGTTTGTATTGTTTTCTGATTTGTTTTATTTATTGTCATAAAAATTTCCGCATTCGAAGTTTGAGTATTTATTATGGATTTGTAGATGTTTTTCAGTTTTTGTGGATGCGCCCCTCCATTTCTGTACGCAAATGCTTTAATAATGTTTATTTTTTTTGCGATTTTTTTTTTCATATTTTGAAAGTGATCCTTCCAATTTAATTTGTTATTTATTATAATTCCTAGTAAGTTTATTTTGTTATCAATTTCCAATCTGTGATTATTGTATTTTAGGTTAATATTTATATTTCTTTTTGTATTAAAGTTTATTATCTTGGTTTTTTCTGGATTTATTTCTAGTTTCAGTTTTTTTAATAATTCACTAAATTTATTTATGTTTTTGTTTGCTATATTTTCCAGTTCATTATTATTAGGAGCTGTGATAATTATTCCTATATCATCCGCGAATTGAATTATATTTGCTTCTTCTGAATTGATTTCATGGATACTTTTAGTGTAAATGTTAAATAATAATGGACTTAATGAGCAACCTTGAGGTATTCCTTTATTCGTGATTCTAATTAATTTATCCATATTTTGTTCTATTATTATTTTTCTATTTGTTAGGTATGTATAAATCCAATTTATTATATTCTGATCTATCTTTATTTCCTTTAGAATGTTAATTAGTAAATCCTTGTCTATGTTGTCAAACGCTTTTGTTATATCCGTTATTATTAATAATGTTTTCATATTTTTCTTTTTATTATCTTCAATCTTATTTATTAGCGTAACAAAGTAATCTATCGTACTTCTGTTTTCTCTAAATCCATATTGATGTATTGGTAATATGTTGTTTCTTTCTAGTTCTCTATTTATCCTCTGTTTTATTAGTTTATTTATTATTTTGGTAAATGTTAGAAGTAATGCTATTGGTCTATAATTAATAGCAATGTCTTCTATTTTATTTTGCTTTTTGATTGCTACAATTTTTATATTATTTATATTTTCCGGATATATTTTCTTGTACCACATTTTGTTAAAATGGTCTTTTATTGTTTCTATGTGCTCTTCTGGTAGGGTTTTCAACATTTCATTAGAAATCTTATTTATTCCCGGGGCTGTGTTTTTATTATTTTTTATTATTTTTTCTATTTCTGATTTATTAAATTCTTGTATCTGTGGTTGTGGATTTGGATTTTTAAATGGTATATTGTATATTTCTTTTGATTCCGGAAAGTTTAAATCCAAAAATTCTTTTATATTTGTACTGTCTCCTAGTAGGTTAAATTGGTTTGTTCTTTTTTTGTTTAACAGGTTTATTAGTCTCCATGTTTTCTTATTTTCTGTATCTTTCGTAATCCTCTCTGTTAACTTTATCCATGATTCTACTTTAGCTTTTTTTATTTCTCTTCCTAACTTTGCCTTTATCCTTTTGAATTCAATTGCTGTTTTTAAATCTTTATTTCTGTTATAGTTTTTTCTTGCTTCCCTTTTTTCCTTCCATAATTTTTCAATCAACTCATTCCACCAATGTTTGTTTCTGTTTTTAAGCCTAATTCCATTTAATATGTAACAGTTTCTGTTTATAATGTCTGATAGTTCTTTCTCATAGTTTTCCAAATCCACTGTATTTCTCGGATTTAATTTCTTTATTTCATTTATTATCTTCCTTTTATTCATTTTTTTTATCCCCTGGTTAATATCCTCTGTTGTTAGATTTTCTTCTAACTCTATATCTATAATGAAGTGATCCGACCCAATGGTTTCTCCTTTGCATCTCCATTTTGTTTTTTGAATTAAGTCATATGATATTAAAGTGATATCTATAGCTGTGTCGTTAAATTTGTATAAGTTCTGATGTGTTGGAGAACCGTCGTTTAAAATATATAATTGGTTATCCATTAATATATTTTCTATCAATTTCCCTAGTCTGTTACTTTTGTTTCTCTTGTCCCACAATTCTCCTATAGCGTTTATATCACCTCCTATTATAGTATTATTTTTATTGTTATAATTCATAATTATTTTTTCAAATTGATCACTCACTTCTTTTATACTATTATTGTTTTTGGTTGAATTATAAAAGGAAATTAAGTTATATTTTATATTGTTTTTTTTTTATTATTATTTCTATTGCTTCTACGAGATTTGTGTCTATTATTTTATGTGATATGATTTGTATATTGTTATTAATCATGAATCCGGAACCTCCATATCCATCGAATCTATTGTTTATAATTAGTCTATAATTTTTGAATTGGGGTATATTATTTTGTGTGGTCCATGTTTCGCTTATTATCGCAATATCTATTTCATTATCTGTTAAATATTTTTCAATTATATCTTTTTTATTATTAATACTGCGTAGATTTATTTGTATTATTTTCATATTATTATATTAAGTAGTTAAGTCCATCCAGTTTTTTTTTCTGGATCTTCTTGGTAAAGTTCCACAGTTATTACATCCATAATTAAGCTAGCTTCATTTGTTGTTCCCATTTTCTCAATTGCTGGTTTGATTATGTTGAATAAGTTGCTGAAAAGTCCCATAAGTTTTTGGTATCTTTTCTCTTTTGCCTCTTGTTCTTTTACTATTTTGTCATCTTCTTTTTGTAATGTGATTATCTTATTTTCTTCAGAGCCAAAGTTATTTCTTAATTGTTCTGATGTCTTATTTGGTATTTGTATGGCCGGAAAGTTGTGTGAGTCATAATTGTATTCCGGATACTTTTCCTCGTATATCCTTTTAGCAATTCTATAAGATTTTCTAAGTTTTATTTTCAAAAATTGTATTTGCATTTCCTTTTTCTTCCTCGGACAATCCTTGCTGTTGGTTCTGTGGTTGGTTTTACAGTGTAGGCATACTGTTTCTACCTCACATATCTTGTTGTTTTCTGATTTATGTTCCTTAGTGCAATTTCCACATCTTTGTATTTTATTTCGGCAAAATTTTTTTGTATGACCATAATTTAAACAGTGTTTGCAGAACATTGGCGGTGGTATATATAACGTGACTCTAAAATTGACTCCGTATATTTTTATGTTATCCGGCTTGTAATTCGATCTGAATGTAATTTTTACCGATTCTGTATCCATTACTGTTTTTTCCTTATGATCAAATCTTTTCATCCTTTCTACTTCCGTTATTACCTTTTCACAAGTGCAATTTTCCAATATCTCTTTATTATCCATATCCATTGGTATTTCTCTAATCACACCATACGAGTGGTTGAAGCTCTTCGGAAGATATATGTTGTATTCTTTTTCCTTGAGAAATGTGGATTTTAGTGCACTATTAGCTTGAGAAATATTTTTATATATCACTATATATTTGCTTTTTTTAAATGTTTGTATGATGTTTTCAAATTCGTTAAGTTTTATTAGATTTAGTGTTTTAGCAAGACTAATTATACTAGTATTTTCCTTTTCTATTATTATTGGGAATGGCCCCTTGTCTCTTGTAGAGTATGTGTTAATCTTAACCTCTGTTGTTTTTATTTCATTATTCTTAGACTGCACCATTTTGTTAATTTGTGCGTTGTCACTATGTATTTGTATATATTCTTCATTATTACTTATTGAACTATTTTGAACTTTATTTCTTTCTGTCTTATAGTTTTTTATTATCTCCTTATCCGCTTCTAGATATTCCATCTCAGAATTATTATCACTACCGCTATTGTCCGCCATGATTGTATTATGTTCACTTGTACTTTTTGTATTATTTACACTGTTATTTATTAACTTTCCCAAACTTAGTATTTTCACTTCATTATTATCTAAGCTAACCTTTCTTATTTTTCTTGCTCCGCATGTGGTATCCGTTTTTAATTTTGATTTAAACTTAGTTTTTTTTTTTGTATCATTACTTAAGCAATAATTTTGCTCTATTTCATGCACTGTATTGTTGACTTCATCGGTGAATACACCGAATCCGTCCGCCATTTTGGCATCGTTTCTTTTAATTTTCACTTTCCCTTATTTTATTGTTTTTCTTTCCACTATATTTATTAATTTTCACCACTTTATATTAATTTATTTTATTTGTCCACTTCGCACTATACTTGTTTTATAGTTTCCAATTTTTTTGTAAGCCCTTTTTTCCAAAAAAGAAGAGAAAAAAAAGCGTCCAAACACTACTGTGTATACAATTGGAATGGCGATCCACTAATGACACACATTTTTTGTTAATAAAATTTTGACTGACTTCGTTTTGTGTTTCATTTACACAACTACCGATTATATATTTTTATCTCACTTTATTTTGACTGACAAACTATTTTTCACAATGGAATTAAGGCTTACTTTTACATTTTACTTCATCGGGTTTCAAATAAATGATAAATATGTAATCAAATAAATTATAATACCTATAAAGGACATAACCAAATAAATTATAATACCCTATAAAGGACATTATGACACTTTTCCATAGTAAACTTGCCAAATAAATTATAATACCCTATAAAGGACATAATGACACTTTTCCATAGTAAACTTGCGGTCAATGATATTGGCAGATTTACCGATAATGCAGTATTATTTAATACGGGAAAACATAGTACGGGATAACTTCTAAAGATGTCAGCTTTAACAATTTTTAATTTTTGGTTAATAAATCAAAAATAAAATTAATTTTTTTTATAATTCATGTCTAGTTGTAAGTTTTATTCTTGTTTTTTGCTTTTGTTTATATTTTTGTTTCGATGCAACAAAAAAAAAATTTAAAAAAAACTACTAGTGCCATCTTAAGATTTAATCTATCTATCGCCGTTTTTTGACAGCGAAGACCTTTATAGGGTATTATAATTTATTTGCCTTTATAGGTATTATAATTATTTGCCTTTATAGGGTATTATAATTTATTTGTCGGGTTCATATTTTATTTTGTAATTTCGTCTCATTTTTGTTTCGAAACATAAATATTAAATTTAGTTTAGATTTCAAAGTGGTTAATGTGTACAATTGTACAGCTGTATCGGAAAATCAATTATACAATTATAAATAAATCATACATTTGATTGTCGCACCGGGTAACAAGAATAGAAATTCTATTCGTTGATACGGTAAGCAATAATTGTGTTGATAACATTTTGCACTAATTATTATTTTACTATTGCTGCCTTGTTGTGTCAAACACATAAAATCGCATTTTTATGAATAGATCGAAAATTTGACAGCCAACATTGAATTGATTTGACAGCTGTTTTTTGGTGTTAAGAAAAACAAATCTAAATTTGTATACGTTAACGTTAATAAATTTAATAAAATATGTACATAAAATGTTTACTTGGAAAAATAATTTGAATATTGCGCGACCTTAGAATAACACTGTTGCATTCATGCATAGTTTTGAAAAAATGAAGTTTGAAAATTTGAAGTGCGATAACTTTTTCATTTTATGAACAATTTTCATAGAATTGTGGTAGTGTACTCTTTTGATTTGTATTTTTAAAATAAAGTAGTTATTACATCAAAATTGACAATAATTATTAGCAACCATTACACGATCAATATTAATGTCATTACCAGTAATGTCAATACCTGCATCAATACTATTTTAATATTTTTTAACTTTTACACAATCATTATTAATGACAGTAATTGCATCATTACCAAGCATTTATTACTGCTAGTAGAAACATTTTTTTCTTAAATTTTACATGGATCCTAAACAAAAAGCGTGTATTGTATCTGTATCCTCTAATTCTCTAATACATAAATTAAAAAAAAATATATTTACATGATAACCTCAAATTTATAATGCAATATTCAATAGTAATGACACGCAGTAATGACGCGAACCCTACACTATCATTAATAATGACAGTATCCCCACCGCATCAATAATGATGTCTCGAAATCAAAAAATCCGGATTTTCATCATTACCGAGCATCATTCGTCATTACTTCAAGTTACACGATCAATATTAATGTCATTATCAGAAAGTAATGACATTATTATTGACCGTGTAATGGTTGCTATTGAGTAGGTTATATTTCATTTTCCCAATTTTTTTAAAGAGGCACTTGTAATATAGTTTGGTTTATTTATTTATAGTATTTTATTACAATAATAATTTAGTATTAAAAGGAGCACACAATCAAAGTAATCGGAGCAAAAAAATAATAAAAATAAACTGCTTCCATTAGGTATAAAAAACTGTTGAATTTTTTTAAACAATTTCCACCTCAAGCTTACACATTAAGCAGTAGCTCATTTACAATAAAATGTACAGCCACACCAAGAAATTTGACTTAAATAATTTTGCCGATCCTAACCTCTTAATTTCCAGTGGAAATGAATTCCAAAGGGAAACTTCCCTAACATAAAGGATTTGTTTAACGACCTACAAGAATTTTTAACCGGAATTAGGAAGAAATATGATCAAATTTCCTCATATTTACCTACTAAATTTTCTAAAGATGTTTCCGTTTCAGTTTCATTAGTCCAACTAGTATGAATGAGGATGGATTTTTCTCATCAGATTTAACCGTTCCTGAATATTCTAATTTCAAAATATACTGAAACATCTCTTTCAGATTCTATCTCACGTTTAGTGGTTCCGTTTTTGTGTCAGATAGACAGAGTTATCCTGTATATTTGTAGCCGCCTTATGCTGTGGGTAGTAAATTGTGCTTCTCTTGACCCCAATATGCAACTTCCACATACCTATATAAACATTCGTTAATATTCAATTGAACTAGGTAGTGGTCTTCTTCCAGGATTATTCCATGACGTGGAATTTATTATTTTATGCAAATTGAATTTATTTAAGGATTAAGCTTATGAAAAATTGCTGTTAATATGAATGAGTTTTTGTTTTGTGGCACGCGCGAACCACTCCGGGTAAGTAGATCGCAGGTTTCACTATTATCTCCGAAAACTTTATTTACAAGAAGTTAATAAGTTTGTAGTATAGAAATTGTACTGTCTTATGCTTACTATGTTTATTATTTATTACTGACAATTTTACTAACTATCGACTGCATAGGTGACTGAAACCGGGTCGAGTCTCTAATACTAACATTCCTTTTCTATCCCTCGGTTTTGTTATGTGTAAAAAGGACGTACGGTAGATCTGGCGTATCCGTGAATTTTACTAAGGCTTGGTCGTAAACACGTATCAATCAATCAATCAACAGTGAAATCCAAAATTTATCGAGCAAACCAGTATTTCAGTTATATAATTGGTTTTCAAGCTAATAGTCTTGTAAGAACTTAATTTATATTTTTCCTATAATTTCAGCTTTCAGCAATTCTTGTAACATATCACTCAAATAACCAAATTTTTTTTAATTTTATTTCAGAACTTTACAATCACTGATTTATCATGTTTCGAAAAGGCCGTGCTTACAAAAATGCTAAACCACGAAAATCGCTCACCACTGATCCATATCAATCCATTTTAATTTTAAACGATGATTGTTTATATGAACTATTCACATATTTACCGTTACAAGATTTGTGCAGCATTGGCATTACGTGCAATCGGATAAATGAAGTTGCTAAAAAACTTTATGCTCGTCGTTTCGCTAATTTGAACGCAAATCTCTTTTTAATCAAAAATCATCACAATTTAATAACGGAAAGAAAAATGGGTGTAATAATTGAAAAAATAGCACATTATGTTAAGGTTTTCGAGATCTCAGACGAAATTGAAGAGAATAACAGTTCGAGGTCATGGCAAGCACTTATTAGATTGATTTTGCTTCATTGTCGTAATATTACTGATCTAAATATTGGATTCCGCATTGATAACCGATTTAGTGAAGAAATTAGTAAACTTGAAAATTTCCAAAAATTAAGAACTCTATGTATATCAACTGATAGTAGTATTTCGTTAAATAATATGAGCCGATTAGAAAATTTAGATCTTACATCTTATAATGCTTGGAATATGTCATACCTATTGCCGCTAAAAAATTTGAAAAGCCTATATTTGCGTGGGATGCAAATGGATAGTGATTTATTATCTCAAATTTGTGTCAATAATCCAGATATCAAAGCGATGGAAATACCTAGCGAAAGGGATCGAAATACAAAGTCTGCAAACCTGAATATAGTTATCGATAAACTTGTACATTTAGAAGAAATTGTTATACCGCGATACTACGGCGATCTCGATAGAAGTACAATCCAAAGAATTTCTGAAATAAAAAATCTAAAACGCCTCTCGATTAGCGATTCTGCACCAGAATTATTGACAAAACTAATTGAATTGGATCAGCTCGAATCCCTTTCATACTCTTGTACAAATCCGGATGATATGGGCTTAATTACGAAATTTACTAAATTGAAATATTTATGTGTCACGAGATTCAACGATATTCATATGAATTCCTTGAAATCACAATGTACTCTAGAACATGCAGAGTTTAATGCTTCGAATGATGTAACAGACGAAGGGGTCAAAACTTTTATCAAGGGCGCAACCAATTTGAAATACTTATATTATGCAAAAGCTCCAACTGTAATGATAATGAGGGTGTTTTAGAATTGTGCTGCCATAGAGGCAAGATTATGATGATTATTATAGTAGCTAGTTATTTAAAAGAATAAATAAATAAACCTCTATTTTTAAATGCTAATCCATAAGTTTTGTATACATAGTTCTAATAAACGTTTTAAGATTCAGCATTAGCATTTTCAATGTCACAGTATTGATGTGGTGCCATGAAGACCCAAAATTATAGGGAGTTCAGCAACTCATCGTGGAAGTGTCCAATAATTATCCGCAATTTTATTCATCTCTATATCCGAAACTAGTATAATTTTCTCTTTAAACAATTCGATTAAACAAATTATCAAATCTTTTGAGGGTTCTGTTAAACACAGCATCGAGATTTTTCTTTTGTCAATGCTCACTGATACAAAACGAGTTATTATCTAAAGTGCCATTACGAGATGACGTCGATTCCATTGTTGAAATTTAATGTCTCAGCCGCCTTGAACCAGTTCAAAATCTATGGTTTTTTATTGACGATTGTAAAAGTAAAGAAAGCGCCTCTTGAGGACAATAGTTAAAATGATGCACCTGATAAAATGACATTTCTCATAAATCCGACGAAAGAAAATTTAGCAATGGGGTAATTAAAAATTGTTTTTATAGTCCAAAATTGGAATTATTTACCAAACTTTTATAGTCCAAAATTGGAATTATTAACAATCCGATAAGTAAAAATAGTGTTTACAGATCAAAATTGGATTTATTTACAACAATTTCGAACGTCAAATTATCAGGTAGCTCAGTTTAAAAATGTTCCACTAGGTGGAATCCGTGATGCTCCAATCGTCATGTTTGACCTTTAAAGCCCCAGCCACAATGCATCCGTTCCGTTCCGTCCCGTTTTTCCGTCCAATTTAAATTTTGACATTTTCTATGTAATTTAAATGAAAAGACGGAAAGGTTAGTCACAATGAGCGGAATTAGACGGACGGAGACGGAAAGATTTTTTAAAAAAATTAAAACTTTACGGTAAGAACGGAAAACATAACCTATTCTTTGACAAAAGCGCGCAATACAGTAACTATACATTTTATATTTTACTGATACATTACTAAAATGGATCACTACGAAATGTTTGAAATTTTGGTGAATTTATATACGCTCTTTAAAATTTACTGCAAATTTAAAACAAAAAGAAGGTGGTGGGTACGCCCATTAAACATTGTAATATCAAATAACGGAGCGGATGCATTGTGACTAGCGAACGGTAAAGGCGGAATGCGCGCCATTTAACGAAAACGGGACGGAACGGATGCATTGTGGCTGGGGCTTTACTATTGACGATTGGAGCATCACGGTTTCCACCTAGTGGAACATTTTTAAACTGAGCTACCTGATAATTTGACGTTCGAAATTGTTGTAAATAATTCCAATTTTGATCTGTAAACACAATTATTACTTATCGGATTGCTAATAATTGTAAATAATTATAATTTTGGACTCTAAAAACAATTTTTAATTACCGCATTGCTAAATTTTCTTTCGTCGAATTTGTGTAAATGTCATTTTATCAGGTGCATCATTTTAACTATTGTCCTCGAGAGGCGCTTTCTTTACTTTTACAATCGTCAATTGACGATTGGAGCATCACGGATTCCACCTAGTGGAGCATTTTTAAACTGAGCTACCTGATAATTTGACGTTCGAAATTGTTGTAAATAATTTCAATTTTGCTGTAAACACAATTTTTACTTACCGGATTGCTGATAATTGTAAATAATTCCAATTTTGGACTATAAAAACAATTTTTAATTACCGCATTGCTAAATTTTCTTTCGTCGCATTTGTGACAAATGTCATTTTATCAGGTGCATCATTTTAACTATTGTCCTCGAGAGGCGCTTTCTTTACTTTTACAATCGTCAATAGGTATACACATGATTCTTTCTAAATATTACGAGACATATACCATTACCAAGCATCACTGGATTTCAAACAAGCATATGACTTGATCAATTGGGATTCGAGAGAGTACCTATTGACGATTGTAAAAGTAGAGAAAGCGCCTCTCGAGGACAATAGATAAAATGATGCACCTGATAAAATGACATTTGTCACAAATGCGACGAAAGAAAATTTAGCAATGCGGTAATTAAAAATTGCTTTTATAGTCCGAAATTGGAATAATTTACAATTATTAGCAATCCGGTAAGTAAAAATTGTGTTTACAGTTCAAAATTGGAGTTGTTTACAATAATTTCGAACGTCAAATTATCAGGTACCTCAGTTTAAAAATTTTCTACTAGGTGGAATCCGTGATGCTCCAATCGTCAATATGGTTTGCTTTTGAAATTGCAATACGTAAAATATATACATCTCTTTCGTAAAAGTTTTATCATGGAAAATTCCATTGTGGAACTTTCCGCTATCAATTAACTTATTCTACTCTATCATAGGTGTCACCGTAACACTTCTCCCATCTAAGCCTGTTCATCCCGACACAAATCACGTCCTCTGTATAAGGCCAGCCTCTCTAGATCGACTATTTTTGGTTTACCTCGATGTCCCCTCTTTATCCGAAAAACCACATCGTTTATCCTCGTGATGACAGTATAAGGTCGTTCCCAGGCTGGTTGCAGCCTAATTACCTGTCCTGGAAGCCTTGGTTATTTGATCGTATGTCATATCGAGCTTCCATCCGGTCACTTGACATCCGTATTTTCCCTCATACAAATTGATGAATTTCATTAAGTTCTTCTTTCAGCCGGTCCACGTAATTCAGTCCATATAAAGACGCTGATGAAACAGCCTCAAACTTTAAATCTCCAGGTAGTCGAAGATTATCTCCAAATATGATTTTAGCTGGTGTGATTCTGGTCGTGTTATGTATTGCTGATCGATAGGCCATCAGGAATATCGGTTTTTCTTAACGACCTTTGCTAGATATTCCTCCAAAACACATGACTTACGTTCCCAACATTCCAACTTTCCCTTCACGTAATTTTGGCACGTTTTGGAGAACAGAGAAAACAATTTCATTCAGTTTGTGTAGACTTCACACACGTCTCAGCACTCGACAGCACACAACAAACATCGACTTTCTGTTTTACGATTGCTTTGATATCATTACTACTGCATATACAAAACGAAATCAATTCACCTCACTGGTTTTCGTTTTTTACTACTTAGCGAAACAACTTTCTCGCTTAAATGGCAGGAACGTCGTTTCGCGAAGAAGTATAGTAGCACACAAAACAATACTTTATGAAAAAGTGTGTCGCCATGATTTACAGAACTTTCCTCGACCATCTACATGCGGGCTTTCATATCATCTAAGACCTAATATTATAGAACACTGCGAGAACAAGAAAACAACGGTGAAATTTGGGTATTCCCTGATCTGCAAAAAAAATGAACATACGTCATCAATCGGATAGAAGGACAACAAATTTGCGTTTTTCCAAAAGATGAAAATGTCAAAATGCTCGGATTTACCGTAGGTAGCAGTGTGTGGTAATATACAAGCAATCTAAATGCGCATTGGGACAACAATTACAGGTCCTGAAACCTATTTTTAGATATATCAAGGACCGCAATAGAAAGCGGCTGAAATTTGTTGGTCCCCAACCAGTTGCTGCCTTACCAGTTAGCCATGTTAAAAAGACGATCAAAAACTGTGCTCTAAGTGAATTGAAACAGCAGTGGCTACTGCATTACGAAAATTTTTATTAATGGACCTAATTCGGGGGCCACCAGGTTTGCTTTATCTCTCGGATATTTAACTCTAGATCCATTGTTGAAGATCAGTTACCTTCCTTGCTTTGGCCCAAACTACTTCAGTTTATTAAGGCTGTAGTAATGATTATTCTAAAAATAAATCGGATTAGACGTTAAAACCACCATTCAATCTAGTTCTAGATTCAGATTTAAGTTGATATAAAATACCTGAATATAGCTGGTCATCAAGGAACAGAGAGGCCGAGTTTGTGGGTGTAAGGCTGTTTAACTGCTTTGATTATTTCTGTTCCAACTTCTGTAAATTTTCTCAATATGGCGTTGTTAATCATTACACTTACACGTTTTATAGGGTTGAATAAGGGTTAATTCTCAGAAACATCTTATTCAAATAGGGCCCTGCCCTACCCTCTACTTAACCCTAAACTTAACTCCCAGATCAATGCTCAAATCAACACAGTAAAAACCCCATCCAAACCCAATCCCAACTCACATCGCCAACTCGACGTCAACTGTACGCCAATCAGTGTTACCACTTGGAAACTTGAAATTAGTAGCATATTTGATACATTGTTTTGAAAATATGTACCAACTTGGGACATTCTACTATTTGCCAGTATCAAAAAAAAAAAATCATAAGAAAGCAAAAATATAAAATCATTTTAAGGTTTTTATTTGCAAAAATCACGATTATTTTCGTAGTACATATCACAAATATAATCAGTTTTGATTCATCAGTTGAAACATACAACAAATGAAACTTAATATGGCTCAAAAGCAGCGTCGCAGCAAAATTTCTCAAATCTTCTACCCGTAAATATCCGTATCCATATTTTCTTTAACTAATGTTCTAGTAAACATCACATTACTAATTGTGCGTATTATTGTCAAGATGATCTGTTTTCTTATTTTTTATTAAATTTAATGTCAAAGCCCTTTCCGCTGCTGCACTGCTGCGGCAAAGGCAGCAGTGTTAGGATGTAGTCGGCTAGCTAATTCTGTACAAATAGGAAATTCTAAATTATTTTTTAAATTTTTAACTTTGATCCAATTTTGAACAGCGTCATCAGAATTCATGCGTGTCAACAAATTTTTATTTCCTATTAAGCTTCGCCACTATTCATTTAGTGTTTCAATTGGGACATCCGTTTTTTTTAAAAGGATAATTGTTTAACAAAGGTCGAATTGTTGGCATAGTTCCGGCTACAATTTCAGCTACATTTCAAAATTTTAGAATTTCCAATTTGCTGTTATTAAGTTGAAAACGTTTTTTTATTTGGCAGCAAAGCTCCATATAAAAAGAAATAATATCGTTTTTAACGGTTGCGATTTTAAATTTGTTTTCTTCTAAAAATATTTCCTCAAATGGAAAAAACATAGAGGTAATTGGGAGATGTTTGTTAGTATCTCTAACATCAACTTTTAGACCAATGTTGTCCAAAACGATGAAATTATTTAAAATTTCCAAATAAACGCGTTTGATTGTTTGGTAAACGTTTTGCATTTTAGCTTTTTCAGACTGAAAAATTTTGTTAACATCGTTCACAATTTTTAAAATAAATTATAAAAATAGCAAATATAATTTAAATTCGCCGTTCGTAAGGAATTCGAGGATATCGTGGGCAGAATCAGTTTTATCCTTTACTTTGAAGTAATATAATATTAAATAATGCTTTAAGCCCTCCCATTACTCTAAAATTCTGAAAACCACCGCCTCAAGTGAAAGCCAACGAGTTTCGCAAAATTTTAAATTTTGTGATTTTGAATATTAAAATCCGCTTGAAACGCAGAATATTCGTTTAGTCGTTTGGGACTGTGTGAAAAGTGATTATAAACGTTTCTAATGTTTCTTTCGATAGCCTTGGGAAAATGTTTTAAGGCGGCGTTTACGCAAAGAGAAATGGAGTGGCAGGTACCGCCCAAAAAGAAAACATCTTTTTGTACTTCTTTAATTTTCGCATTTACACCCCTATTACATTTTCAAAATTTATATTAAATTTATCAAAATGTGCTTTCAATAAATTAAAAATTTCTGTCGCGGTAGACTTTTTTAATTTTATCAAGCCGAAAAAATTATCAATAATTTTTTGAGATGTTGGATCGAAATATCTGCAAATTATTTCCAGGCATTTTTCTATAGTTAGATCGGTAGTTTCACTATAATAAGTGAAAATTTTGTTGTCGAAGAATTTTTGCTGATTTTTTCTGCGGCATACGGCCCAACTATTGTGTTTACGTATTCTGTGGATTTCGTGCGACCACATTTTATTTGTTCCGCTTTTATTGAACTTGTTGTTTGGATCAATTTTGGTAGTGAATACATAAGTTTATATGGTAAACCGTGTTAAAAAACGAGCTTCTTGTATATGTAATTAAATAACACAAATTAAGTAGAAGTATTCAAAGAAATGTACCAAAGTTGAAAGGTACGTACCGAAATTCTTGGGGCGGCAAAATGTACCAAATTTGATACAATTGTATCAAAGTGGTAACACTGACGCCAATACAATACATATTTCCATTTTATTTTACAATCTGAAGAAAATTCAGGGGTGAGATGTTTTAACCATCACGTTTTTCATTTCGATGCATTTTCGATAGAATAACGGTACTTTAGAACTAAATTGTTTTAAAATTTTATATTTTTAACAAAGGAGTACAGTTATTCTATCGAAAATTCGTCGAAGTGAAAAACGTGATGGTTACAACATCTCACCCCAGATTTGCTTGAGATGAAATCGTAAATTAAATATTCAAATTCCATTAGCCAAGAATCAAGATGTTATTACATTTGAAATTGAAAAATCAAAACAAAACTATTATTCAAATGAACATACTGCAACGATTCTGCATAGTAAAATTTATTAGAAAACACTTTTTATAGTCTTAGATTTGGCACACAATGTGTTTTCAACAATAAAATTCGACATCAAGCAGAAAAGAAAAAGTGCTAAAATCATTTATGTGTATCCAAATACTGGTCTAAATGTTATAACACATTGGTTTGTTTCTCTGCTTCAAAACTTCGACACTTTTCCAACTAAAAAATACATTTGTCTCTTTCACACAAACGAATAGATGTCAAATTAATTTGTGTGTGTATTTCTTATAGAGGTTTTTTTTTTGACAATCGACTGTGTAAAACAAAAGTTTGTGTTAAACAAAATAAATAATTCGCGCTATAAAATTGCAAATCCGTTAAAAAAATGGTATTAAATCCAGGAGCAAAAGCATTAAAAAAAAATTTCACACTTGAAGAAAAATACGATATCATTCGGTGCTATGAGGACGAAACTACTCGTGTCAAAGATCTGCAAGCAAAATTTGGTTGTGGCAAAACGCAAATCTATCGGATGATTAAGCAACGGGATGAAATTAAACAGGAGTACTTATCAGGCACGAAAAATCCAAAAACGAAACGTTCAGTTAAGTGTACACCAAACAATGAAACTAATACGACGGTTTTACGGTGGTACCGGGAAATGAAGAAGCGAGGTGAAAAAGTAAGTGGAACCGCACTCAAAGCGAAGGCACGTGAAGTTGGTGAATCGCTCGGCTTAATCGATTTTAAAGCATCAAATGGTTGGCTGCAAAGTTTTCAATATCGCAATAATATTTCCCTTTCGGGTAATAAATCGACGAGAAATTCTACTGCTTCACCTGTACAACCAATAAGTGATCCGCTTCATACCGATCAAGAGGACATCTTAAGTGTACTAGATGAAACACCGGTGGATAGCAAAAATTTTGAAAATTTGGAGAAAATTATTGTAAAAGAAAAATCTTCCGAATATGACAACGCCGATGTATGTACCGCTTGTGAAACTGTGCTATATTATAACACTTTACCGGACGATCATACTGGACCGAGCACCGACCAGCTAACAATTCTATTTTGTTATTACAACGATGGAAATTATGAAAAACCATTGATCACACTAAACGAGACCAATCTCAGTAAAGTTCGTAAACAATTCTTCAATAATTTCATTGTCAAATCGAATGCCACCGGTTTGTTAACATTCCAATTTTTGGCCGAATATTTAATAACACTGAATAGTAAATTGATGGTGAATAATCGTCATATTGTTTTGCGATTGGATAACAAATTCGATTTGTTCACGTTTGAAAATCTTTCAAATATCGAACTCATTTTCGAGGCTCCGAACAATATTGGCTCAATTATAACTGATTTTAAACTTTACTATCGTAATCTAATGCTAAACGCGTATATCCCATTTGCGTGCAATAGCACCAAAAAGCTAACATTCTCAAAGCATTTCCATTTAAATGATGTAATCAAATTAATTTTGAAATCGATAGGGAATATGGATTTTAGTAGCAGCGATGATGGTGATGATCGTGCGGCTAATATGCGTTCTGAGCTGCATGACAAAATGGTTATCTGTAAATTTTCTAATTTAAGTACGGATAATTATTTGAATGTGGACGCGGTCGATATTGTCTATCATGCTGATTTCAATGATGATGATGAAGAGAATAGCGATGATGAGGATACAATTATATCATTGTCCAAAGCAACAGTCTATTTGATTGAAATTAAGAAAATGCTAATGTTGCGAGGTGATGAACGACTGATTGATAAAGTTGATGAGCTGCAAAGTGATTTGAATGAGATGTGCTTTGAAGAGGAGCGGCTGAATCTTATTTAAAGCGGGTGGTGTTATGTTTATTTTTAAAATTTTATTACAAATAAATGTTAAATGTATCATTAATGAGTTTTTCATTGCTTCTAAACAAAATTGAGTTCTTTATCTTTTAGTTCTATGGTTGGTCGCATCGTGAATTATTTATTGGCGTATGTTAACCATTTCAAAGCTCTACCTAACAAAGGATTTCGTAAGCTACTACACATAATCAATGCGAGCTTTCGGTTAAAATATGTTCCGAATCAATGGAAAGTAGCAGAAGTAATCATGATACCAAAACCTGATAAACCACCTAACGATAAAAAATCATACAGGCCAATTTCTCTGCTGCCAATCATGTCAAAACTCTTTGAAAAATTATTACTAAAGAGACTTAAACCAATAATTGAGGACCGACAACTAATTCCTCCACATCAATTTGGATTCAGAGAAAAGCATTCTACAATTGAACAGGTCCATAGAATCACCAACATAATTGAAAGAACGTTAGAACGTAAAAAAGTATGCTCAAGCATATTCCTGGACGTCGCGCAAGCATTCGATAAAGTCTGGCACAGTGGTCTGGAATACAAGCTGCATAGAGATCTACCGAGACAATTCTATGCCATACTAAGATCTTATTTATCCAATAGACACTTTCGAGTGAAATATGAGGATGAATACTCTGAGCTAAAGAAAATCTCTGCCGGTGTCCCGCAGGGGAGTGTCTTAGGACCAATTCTGTATTTACTATATACAAGGGACATACCAACCACAAATGAAGGAACCATAGCCACCTTTGCAGATGACACAGCAATTATGGCAGTTGGAAATAATGTCGCTGATGCAACGAGCAAACTCCAGAGGATGACCAATGCGGTTTGTAACTGGACAAAGCGTTGGCGAATCAAACTTAATGAGACAAAATCCACGCATATTAACTTTACTTATCAAAAGGCTTACCACCTACCTATAGAAATTAACTCGCGACTCGTGCCATATGCAAATACAGCTAAATACCTTGGCATGACCCTCGATGCCAAGCTTAAGTGGAGAGAGCATGTCAAAAAGAAAAAAGAAGAACTTAACATAAAGTTCAGAAAAATGTATTGGCTCATAGGTAGAGGCTCTGAGCTTACAATTCACAATAAGCTGCTGCTATATCGGCAAATTTTGAAGCCGATATGGACCTACGGTATACAACTCTGGGGATGTACCAAGCAAACAAACGCCAAAATGATACAGACGTTTCAAAACAAGGTTCTTCGTAGCATCGTCAATGCTCCGTGGTACGCAAGAAATGAAGACCTTCACAGGGACCTACGGATGGAATACATCAAAGAGGAAATAAAAATGCATGCCGCAAAACACGAAATAAGGCTCCAGGAACATGGAAACCCCTATATTCGCCATATGATAGATAACCCTGTCGTTGAAAGAAGACTCCAAAGAACGAGGCCACTTGACCTAGTGAACTTACCAAACTAAAATTAGTAAATAGGTTTAATTGATTATGGGGCTAACCAGTGGGTTACACCCCAACAAACTTGAATTTTACTAGATATATAAAAATTTGTATTTGAAAGAAAAATTGCTAGATGAGCGCAGTCTCAGTCGTAATAAAATAAAATGAAAAAAAAAAAAAAAAAAAAATGTTAACCATTTACTTACCTAATTATCCGCATCTTTATAAAGCATCGTTAGGTTAGGTTAGGTAAAGGTGGTGCGTGGTGGTCCATTAGGAACAGGCATTCAAAATGGTACCACGATTTATTGTCTATTCTCCAACTCATTGAAACCATTTTGGGTATTTTTGTAATTCTTAAAGTTTAAAAGTTTAGTTGTGTTTTACATATTATGTAGGTATAAGCAAAGATCATAGTATATTAGAGATGGGTCATTCAGTACAAAAAATAAAAAAGACTAGAAAATCCCCCCATTTGTTTATAATGGGTACCTTTGCATATCATGTAGTAGATTAGAAACCGGCACATTAAAAGTTAAATATTTACAAGTAATTTGAATGCAAAATATTTACGTATATATCAAAGGAACCCTATATATTGCATCGGGGGGACCCTATTTTTACCTCATATTTTAGTACTGAATGAATTATCTTTAATATGTGATTATCTTTGGTATAAGTGACAATTTTCTAGTGGCCTATTCCTACTTGATTCTGTCAGATTCTAACCTAACTAAAAATTCGCGCTGGAGTGTTAATAAGAATACGTAAGACTGCTTTTTTTATTTAAATAACATACAAATTCTCAAATTTTCTTTAATAATTATTTTTAAAAATTTTATAGCTTATTACAACGGGCGATACCGAGGATAAGGAACGTCCACATAGTGATTGGATGGAGCCGAAACAAAAAAAAATCTGGGGTTTGGTCCCATTGATTATAAAATAAGGTAAATGCAAATTTATTAAAATGTAAGCATTGTGACACAACGTTTAAAGTTCACCAATAAACAACTTCATATGATTACCATATGGAGCATAAACACAATCTGTTGAAATCGGTGCCGAATTCTTCATCCTCATCTATGCAAAATGTCGTACAATCAACATCCATCTTATCTTATTTTCAAAAGCCGTTAAAATCCAGTCCTGGATTAATTCTAGCCAAACTTACAGAATTGGATAGGATTTCATTTTCAACTCTTGCAAATAGCGAGGAAATCAAAAACGGATGAAAATTTCAAGGGATCAAGATGCCTCTAACAATAAAAGGCATAAGGTCAACGGTTCTTGAATTCGCAAATGACATTCGTGAATTTATGGAAACAGTTTTGAAAAATAGAATTGAAAGCTGGGAACGATTTTCTTTATCGTTAGATGAATAGATGTCTAAAAGAAATAGCCATATATGTTTGTAGTCTAGGGATGGTTAGGATCAATGACACAATGCCGGCTACTAAGGCCATTGAAATCGTCGAGAAAAAATTAAAACAATTTGATCTCATATTAAAAAACAACATTATTACTGTGGTTACGGATGGAGCATCTGTTATGAGGGAAATGAGACGATTGATGGGTAGCCATAGCATACACTTAGCCGTAGCTGAAATTTTGTAGACGAATCAAAATACGAAGGAGGAACGACGATGATGTTGCGGGTTTTTTAGGTTTCGAAAACACCCAATAGAATTTAACGGAACATTAGGACGAACAATTAGTTCAGAATTAGACGAACTCAGATGAATCGGATTCAGAGTCTGACAAGGAGAATGACGGCACAGATTATTTTGGTATTAATACTCGTAGTTGACTGGATGTTGTGCCAATTTCAAATGTCATAGAACTTATTCCAGATGTTGCGACAATTATAACTAAAATACGAAAAATAGTCTGCATTTTCCGAAAATCATCCGTAAAAAATGATTTACCACAAAGATCATGCAAGGCAAAACTTGGCAAGGAGTTAGCTTCAATAATTGATAGGCGTACACGATAGAACTCTATGTTGAGTATGTTAAAACGCTTATTGGAGTTAAAGGATGTTCTAAAGTTAGTTCTCACGGATTTATCGGCCGCAAAGTTGTACCCATCCATATACAAAATTAAAGTTATTATTCGTTGGCGCTAGGTAGGAGAATCTGCCAAAAGTGGCTCGAATATTTGAGTTTTCTTTTAGGCAAATTAAAAGCACAAACAAGGTCAGCCGGAGAATAGATGAGTGGAGATCTCCACTTTTAAAAGGTTTACTGGAGTATTTGGAAGACTCTAATCTGTACAACTCAAATTTCAATCGAAAAGATCCAATTTTACAACGGCCAACAAGAAATAAAGCTGTAACAATTAAAGAAATTGCACAAAGATTGTTTTTGGTTGAAGCTAACTTAGTGGAAAATAAAAACGATGATTTGATTCAGGTCGCAGCTTCTGGGTTTCAGTCAAAGACAGATGAGTTAAACCAATTTAAATTAAAGAAAGCCCATCGTAATCAAATATCAACCGCTTTCGAAAATAATTTAACATCAATTAAAAAAGAAATGACTCTATTCGGACACTTAAAAAAGCGTATATTAATTTGCTGGATCAGAAATACAACGCGGTTAGCTGAAAAAGATTATCGGACGGAAAGAATCGGTCTTCATACCTCGCTAGAAGTGTTTGAGCATCGCTAAAGGTTCAGGAGAAAGTTGGGACGATTTCACAAGCCAAGGCAACATGAATTGCGAAAAATCCGAGATTGCCACATGCACAGCCGACGATTTCAAAGTCCTCATCTTCGTCAAAGCGCTCACCGGAGCCGAAGACTTACACGTTCTCGAAAAGCTCCTCATTAAGCTCGAGAAAGTCGAAACACCTCGTGCAGCAGCGGCATATCCAGACACAGTGCCCATGCCCAGATTGAAGCTGAACGGGGAATCATGATAACCTCAGCCACTTTCCAAAGTTTTGGCACATATTTTAACGTGAATGCAGCGTTTATAATACATATTAGTTATCTTCACCGTAGCTTTTCTTGGTAGCTGCTTTATTATTTCTCCGGTAATCAGGTCAAACCCTGGTGCTTTCTTTAAGTTTAAATTGTTTTTAATTTCGTTTACTACTTCAGTAGGCGATAATGTAGGTGTGACCTCTTCGAGAACTTGTATTATGTTTTCATCCAATGTTTCTCCATCGTCTGTCACTTCCAAAAATCAAGTGACTATTGTCGTATAAAGTGTTTATAGTCGTAATAAACGACTATAGTCATAAAACGTGACTATAGTGATTAAAAATGACGCGACACGACTATGATTATTCGGGTGTATTTAGTTACCTGTTAATTTGTTCGCAGCATCAGCATTGATTGTCTCATTGTCTGCTCTAGTGTCAGATCTATGGGCTGCCTGGACAAATCAGCTGTCTGTCCTTTTAATTCCAATTCCTTTTTTCAAATCTTGTAAGAGTAAAATGCGTTTCAACTACTCTCAATAAATTGTCATGGTACTTCACTAAGTATCTCGAATAGTTTTGTTGATTATATAAGAAAAATAAACTCGCAATTTTCGGTAAAACGTATATTAACATTTCAAAATCTCCCGCCCTAATGCTGAAACTAAATATCAGAAAATAATCGATGAATTTAGCCTATATCATAAAGAATTGTGGTCAAGTGTTTTTTTTATATTCTTCATATTCATAAAAGATATCAATTAAGGTTTGATTTTGCAACATTGGACTATCTGACTTTTGTTTAGCGAAATTTTTGAAATAGTTCGTATTCCTAACCTCGGTTGTTTCGAATTCCGGGTTTGTTTTCAGAAAATTTCCAAAATGCAATATTTGTAGTTTCAGCAAATGTTACTATAGGGTGCAGTCTTTTACACCAATTAAAATTTTTCCCAAGAATGAATCCATTAACTGATACAGCAGCTAATATATTTTCAGCAGTAATATCCCAAGAGCATTGATAATTTTCCGAAATAATTTTATTATATTTTTCGAAAGCACGTTGCTTGGTAACAGCCCGAAGCCGTAGGCTGAGGGCTGTTACCTAAAAGCAACGTGCTTGAGGAAAATATAATAAAATTATGAGGTATTTATCAATGCTCGAGGGGTATTCGACGAGAACATTTTTTGCAATTTTATTTTATTCTAGTAGTAAGGTTGCTCGATTGTAAATTGTTCTATGAAAGTGTCATTTTGAAACAGTATTTATTGTAAAATAAAACTATAAATTCTTTTAATCTAGTAGCCAGAGTAAGTTTTTCTAAAATAGCAAGCCTATTAAATCGGTCAATTTCGAGTCACGTGTACAAAATAAACCAATCAAAATAACATTACACTGATAACATCCCTAGGGAAATTATCAGTGTAATGTTATTTTGATTGGTTTATTTCGTACACGTGACTCAAAATAGACTGATTTAACAGGCTTGCTATTTTAGCAAAAAATTTTCACTCTAATATATAATAGCAGTCACACCGCATTTGTCGATAAATTTTCCTACGGTTTTGAAAAATGCTAGCTGAATATCAAAGGAATGTATAAGGCATAAGGCATGTAAATGTACAAAAAGTCGATCAAAACGGCGTTTCTCGTTGGCTTCTATCTGTAGAGCTATTACCTGCATAATGTTACCTGCATATATTGTTGGCCGCACTCGTCAGCTGCTTGTATGCTTTGAAGCATTGTTTCTTCAACTACTGCTGGATTGGTTGGCGATGAATTTATTGTAGTTAAATGTGGAATTCTTTGTTTTGGAGATGTGTCTTCATGAATCCTGTGAACATATCCTACCCACAACGGGTATTTTTGGAAAATTAAAGTTGTGAGAAAGCATCCAAGCAAAATTGATTTTTTTGAAAGAATTAAGACTTTCAGGAATTTAAAGGCGCGACGGATAATCTGTGCCTAATGCTCTGAAATTTTTAATTTGTTTTTGAGTTTTTTGTTGAAATTCAAGAGTATTTACATCAAAGCTTCTTTCCATTTTTTTTTGTGCGGCTATTCAGATGGCTGTTCGGATTTCTCGTTCTCATTCTGGCTAACATTTGAAAGAGCTGAACACGATTCGGAATGTTGATTTATGTCTAAATTTGAAATGTCTTGATAAATTATGTCAATCATGTCACGTAAAGTATCTTTCCCTGACGTTGTATCGACGAATCGGTTAAAATTATTACAAGCTAATCCAGTACGTATGATTTTCGTAAAATATCCTCTGAGTTTTGAGCTACAGCTAACGTTGATTCGGTCTCCAAGCATATAGTATAACTAGCAACTTGACCATAGCTATGCAGAATTTTTAAAATTTTTTTGCTATTAGATAATCTCTTAATAGTAAGACCAAGAGTAATTTGCTTAGAGGGTTTGATTTTTCCGTTTGAAACAGAATAAATTACATCTTGTGAGAATGATTTAGCTAATCTATGATAAATCCGGCGTTTCTTGCGTCTGTATTTAGAACCACTCAATAACGTAATGTAGAAATCATTCAGAAGAGATGGTATCTCTAAACATTCACCGGCAATCAAGTCCTTCGTTCTTATATTGTCCGGCAACTTATTTTTCCTTACGGACCTCGCTTCTTCTTTCAAAATAAGTGCTATTCTGTTTACAATATCACGCTTTTGTAAAATTTCCAGGTCAGTACTTCCCATTATGGCAACACCATAAGGCTTTATAACTTTTTTTTATTGTTACAGTACTGATTTCATTTTGGAATATTTTCAGTAAATCATTTTCTAAATACCGTGCAGAGAATGCTGGAAGTTGATATAAATTGTCTTTTTCATATTCTTGTTTCAGTAAATTCGCGTATAATGTTTTTGACAATACCCAAGTATTTTTATTTTCGACTTTTTTTGACATTTATTAGACGATAAACTAAACTTAGTTTCGACTTTTACTAAGTTTAAGTTTCGAATTAAGCTAAGAAAGCGTATGAGTCTTGTCGCGATAAGTCGAAACTGGACGAAACTCAATATACAAAAATTGTGTGCATGTGTTTGTGAATAAAGAATAAAAAAGGCGGGGCTAATTTTGAGCATGTGTATGTGTAAATGTCAAATTAGAAATACGGCTGTAATTTTTTTTTTTATAATGAAAAAACGACAAATTCCAATTTGAAATAAATTTTATTAAAATATTATTATTTTATGTACATAGCTACATATATTCGTAAATAAATCTGAAAAAATTTATTTATTTAAGAAAGCCAAAAAACATTTAATAAATTAAAATAAAGCTGGAATTTTCCTAATTCATAAGTAACTATATAGACGCAGAAAATGGTGTAGAAGTCCTCCTTTGAAGATGCACAGAAAACATAAAGTTCAAAGTAAATTGAATCAACATAACTTTATTGATTTTTATGTTAAAATTAAACGCAATCACAATTTATTGGCATCAACATCGAGTGTCCAATTATTTTTTAAACACAAAAACTTAAAATTTATAAAAAAGTGGATAACAAACGTAAATCTTTTAACTACATTACAACGCAGCTGTAAACACTTGACTAAAGCATTTTATGCAATACCACCAAGGTATACAGAAAAAAGAGGTAGTATATTCCCGTGTCTCATTTTCGTCTTTCTTTGCGCATCACGTCACGTGAAGACAAAAAAGCAGACATTTATATGAAGTTTGGCGGTTTTTTGATTAATTTTTTAAATAAATCAAGAATAATCGTAATTTTTTTTAACAAACCGTATTTACAATTGATAATGATAGGTTACCGAGACCCGTTTTATGATTTATATTTTTTTTATGGTCCAAATATTTGAGAAATAATTCTTTCGGATGTATAATGTCTAAGATAAATGGAAAAAAGGGTAAACAAAATTATGAATACATAACATAAAACAATTAAATTATTAAATGTTTTTGGTTATTTACGTACCAATTATTAATTTTATTTTTTTTTACGTTACGTACTCAAATTTTTGGCATCTATTTTCGTTAGGCTTCAAATTATTGGTATCCACGTACCTATTCAAATATTAGGCCGTATTCCGGGATTTGAAATTTTATGCTATGTTATGTTATTTTTGTTTTTTCAATACAAATTCATATAGGAAGCGGGGAAATAAAATAACATAACATAGATTTTAAGGTGCCAGAATACGGGGCATTATGTCCATATTCAACGTTAAATATAAATGGCAAAATATATTAAATAAAAATTCAGTTCACAAATTATTAAACGCCCAGTTAATAGAAAATATAAATTTGAAAAAAAGGAAATTAAATAAAACTATAAATTAAAATTAATATAAATCAAAACACCCATTCACTGTTTAGTGTTCTATATGTGTTCTTATCAGAAATATGAACAATTGATAGTTTTGTTGCAATAGGAATTATTCAAATTTAGTATATTTAAAATCTAACACTCCCAAATTTTTGAATTAAATAATTAAAATCAAATCGTTCTCTGCATTAAACAAAAAAATTCTACTCATAAATTTCAAAACTTGTTATGCAATGTGCTCAAACAGTCTGCTCTAGACACGAATATTAAAACATGCCTCTTTTCGCGATTTAATTCCGAAAGTATTGCAGTTTATAACTAAAATCAAAATTGAAATGTTTAATTTTAACATAAAGTCGAAAAATAATTAATGGCAAAAATAAAAAAAAATTCATTTATTTTCCATTTATTTAAAAAATTAATAAAAATATCACGAAATTCCATATAAATATCAGCATTTTTGTCTTCACGTGACGTCAAATTGTGAAAAAAAGATAGCAACAGCATGCGCAATATTATACCTTATTTTCTGTATATCTTGCAATACCACTACATTTTACAGGCCGAATTAGAGAAATGTTGTTAAAGTATGAGTAATCGACTTTCAAAAAAAATGTTCCCATACAAAAAGTAAAAATTTATATGAAAATAATTCGTTTTTTTTCGTTTTTCTGGTCTCGCATTTAATAACTTTGCCACACTAAACTATGATATTTAATTATTATATTGGCCAAAAAAAAATTTAATTTTTATCAAGATTTGGACTATTTACAATCAATTTTGTTTACCTAGTTTTTTAAATTTGGAATCGTAAAACAACGAGACAGCTACAAAAAAATAAAAATAAAACAAAACAAAAAACTATGAAACAATTTTTTTTCTTTATTTTCATCAGTCTGGCTGCTATGGCAAACGATAGTGATAGGACGGAGTTATATATATTTACATTCGAGGAGGGGAAGTATTTTAAAAATTATCTGGTTATTTACCAGAAGAACTTTAAATTTAAAACTAATTTTTTGAGCTCTGAATTGTCTATCTCGTGAGAACATCTTATGCTAGTTTTTTATGTTTTAATAAAATAAAGTAACTCTGCTTACAATTACAATTACAATTCCTATTGAGCCCGGTTCTAAAATAATGACAAAACATTTGTATTTAATTTTCCGTTGAATTTTTGGATAACGGGACTCAATTTAATTTTCCGTTGATTTTTTGAGGGCCCTTATTTGATTTTAGTTGTGGTAATAACACCTGCCACAAAACTGAAATCAATTAACGGGGCTCAAGAAACCAACGGAAAATTAAAAAAATAATTCATAGACATGTTTATAAATGAATAAATATTTCGTAAATTACTACTTTAAGGGAATTAATATTATCAATCTATTTAGACATACGAAAGAGTAATAGAATATTCTTATACACCTAATTTTTTCGTAACGTTTTTATAAAACTGTTGAAAGTTATTTTAATACACAATTTTGTAAATTGTTATAACAATTCTAGAGTGTCATTTACGAACATACATATTTAGTGATTTGTTGAAAATAATAAATTGTATTAAATTTATAATATATAAAGTGTTAATCTTGAGACAGAGTATAGTACAGTGATTTAATTAATAAAACATTTACAACATTTTAAAGTAAACCGGGCGTGGCTTTAAGGATTGTTTGTTTTTAACAGATGTTAAAGCAAAAGTTAAAAATGCCTTTCAAACGGTTTGTCCTGGACAAATCACAAATTGATAAAATCCAACATGTTGTGATTAAAAATATTAGTGATTTGAACAATACGGATTTGAACAATTTGTTCAATCTACAATTATTTTACATTTTAAGTAAAAATATTGAAAGTTTAAAAAATAAAGACCAATGTCGACGGAAACTCCAAAAACTTTTTAAATCGAAGCATTTCATTGGAATAGACTTTCTGGAGGAGGAAATTACTAAAATTACTTCTACAACTAATAAAGCAACTTTTAACGAATTTTCGGATGATTTATTCAATGAGCAATTTAATGAAAATGTTACAGCTCAATCTAATCAAAATTCCTCCGTCATATCAGCAGCTATGTCTGACGATGATGTTTTACCTAAAAATGTTCAAGCGGCGGTCAGTAACAGCAAAGTCTTCAAATATTTCTTTGATTGCCTCAACTCGAAAACAAAATATGAAAAAAATCCATTTAGAAGTGCCTTTTATTATGAATAATCAAGTTGATACATTTCTGGAATTCATGGTAAATTATATTTCAAATACCCCGTTAGTAAACAAACAAATTGTTTTAAGGGTTTAATTCAGAGCATACGAGCCATTCAAACAGTTTCTAAAAATATATTGTCGGAAAATATTGGAGTTGACTACATTTTGACGTCAAGGTATAATTAAGATCTAGTCGAGAATTTATTTGCCCAAATCAGAGCCGCTAAAGGAAATAATCGCAACCCGTCCATACATGACTTTAATTATAATATTGCAAAAATTACAACGGTTAAAATTTTATCACCATTTTCAAATATATCAAATTCCGAGAATGACACAGACGAACTGCTTGAAACGATGGAAGAAGGCAATATAAATTCCATTGAAATTGACCATGTTGACATATCAGATATATCCGAACAAATTTTTAATCTGAATGCAGCTTCAATGCGCGGTATTTTGTGGGCTACGTAGATTGCAAAATTTAGAATTTTATCAAAACTGATGAAATTTTGGAGGCTCCATCGGAATATTTGATCAGTAACAAAAATTATGGTTGTGCAAATAACTTCTGCAAACATAAGGCACCGACTGATTATTATTTCAAAATTTCCAAAGAACAAATTTATTTATTTTCCAGAATGTTTTCAGAGCTCGCAAAAATGAAAGATTTGAAGAAGAATATTGTCCAACTTTGTATTGTTAATACCAGCGTTACCTGCAAAGATATGTATGTCGAACAAAATCCATGTCGTGAGCATAATAAGGCAGCTTTAAATTTCATGATTTTAGAATTAATCAGGAAACATTGTACATGGTTAGCTGAAAAACACATACAAAAAAATTATAAAAACGTGCGAAATCCGAATTGGCGAATACTATTGCAAGGCAAATTATAAACGTGTAATAAAATTATTTCTCGAACTTCAGTTTCTTTGATTATACCGTATGTTAAGTTTTTAAAATTTGTTTGAATTTGAATTTTATCTTTTATAAATTAATATGTTTTGAAACTCTATAATTATAAAACTTGAAAAGTTAATTGAACAAAACATCAAAATTAGACGACCCCAACGCACAGTGGGGCGGATTTCCGAAAAGCTGGCCAAAATTCTGAAATTCTCTACTGGGGGGTTTTTAGGGTCGCTGATCACGAATATCTAGTCATACTTGTAAAATTTCACCCCCTTCACCCCTTATTGACAAACCCTGCAAAAAATAGGGTAAAACGCCCTATATATCACATTACATTTAAGACGCATGTCATTTCTATGGGTGTTTAGGTCACTGATTTCGAATCTTTAGTCATATTTACAAAATGTCACCCCTTCATCCCTTATTGACAATCCCTTTGCATAAAATACCGAATATATCATATTACAGTCAAGATACATGCCATTTTCATGGTTTTTAAGTCACCGATTACGAATCTCTAGTCACATTTACAAAACTTCACCCCCTTCATCCCTTATTAACCACCCTTATTCGTCAAATAACCTAGATTTTATGAAATTTTGGTTTCTTTCTCGTTTTGTTCATTTAGTAAAACCAACAATTATTTATTTTAAAATGTCCATAACAAATCGAGGGGCACCTAGGGGCAGCTGATTTTTATTTTATTTTATAGGTAATATTTATTGTTTAAAATACTAATATTTTAAAACACACTATGTATTCTATTCTGCATACCTCCAGGAGTTGATTCCATTTTATTTGATTAAAATTGGTTGTATTTTTAAACTTCTACGTATGTTTTTGCACTCGTTTCTTTTACGACCGCAGCTTGAGTGAAGCTACGTTGCAACTAAAATTCTAGAGCAAGTAAAGGTATTTGGACTCTCTTGTGAGTGTTTTAAGACGTTAGGGTGTTACTAAAGCCAACTCAGCGTAAACAAAACCTAAATAAACAGTTTCTTTTTTTTAATTTTGGCCAGCTTTTTGGTAATCGGCCCCACTGTGCAACGGTATTTTGAATTTGATTTTAAAAGGAAATTCAGCCAATAATTAACATAATCCTATTACATATTAGTGCAACTTTGTTTGTATTTGTGTCGATATTTTTTTATTTTCTATTTGATGCGTTTTACTTTTTTGTATACATACGTATATAATCAGAGCCTTCTAGAGTATAGAGTGTAATGAAACGAGCTGAATTACCTCAACTCGACATATACAAATTTTTGTTTCTCGACCGCTGTTGTCACCCCTGCGGCATTTGCCTGTGCTCAAGGCCGGTAGAGGTAAAATTAGTCGTGGGGTTGGGGTGACGCAGTTGAGAAACCTAGTTATACCGCGGTTGAACAAAAAAATTGGGTGATCATTGAGATCACAAAAGGATTGGGATGGATTTATTGAATATTGTGGACCTGACTGTGGTGACTACCGAAAAAATGATGTTAAATGTCCAGCATGAATGGACAATATTGGGGATTTAGCCACTCATATTTGGCTCAAAACAAATTTTTCTTTAAATTTTTGACGAGAGTAAAAAAAACAATTTCTTTTCTTGTTAGTTGTTATTACTGATTAAATCAGTAGCATGTAATTGACCGAAGGGCAACGACGCAACGAAGCGCACTTTCACCCGCCTCTAATGAGGCTGTCAATTATCCCACTACTGATCTTTTTTTTTTCTTTTGGTTAGTTACACATTATACTCACCACTAAGTTGATGTTTTTCTTTCCCGTGGTTTCACAAAAAAATAAATTTATTTGCGCCGATACTTCAGATTTTATTCCAAAAAAAACTCGAATAATCAAACTTACACTAGTATAAAACTCCACTTCAATAACTTTTAAAATTAAAACTTGAATAGATCAAAAACTCAAACTATCATCATCTAAAACTAAAACTATATCCTCTCTTAACACTAAAACTAGAAGCCTCAAACTCAAAGTTGAATACACTAAACTTAAAACTTGAATGCCTTTTAAAACTAAAATTTGAATAATCTCATTCAGTAATTTTCAACCCCTATATATACAAAAATTAGTGATTTGAAAATCACTGAATTACTCCCACCATAGAAAAAAAATTACTTTATGCTAAATTTCAAAAAAAAATTATTCTTTAATACTTGAAAACTGATTCTAAAAAAAATTTTTATGAAGTTAAAGTTAAGTCTCAAGTTTTCCATTTTTACAAAAAATATTTCCTTTACATATTCTTATTAATTATTTTTTTTATTTCCCATGTTCTATTGGATTTTATTTACATCTAATTCATACTACACTAACAAAGATCGCCGTTTGCTTAATCCGCATTTTTTTCTAATGTATTTTAATGTGTCGCACTGACGAGGAAACAAGAAGAAAATAAAGATCGTATTCTTTATTTTTTTTTTTTTTTTTTTATTGTTTATCTTATGCACTAATGTATCAGCACATTTAAACAAAACAAACAATAACTGAAACTGAACTCACCAACCCATTTTTTTAATTTCGATAATTGTGAAGTCGTTATCTTCATAGTTGGTTTGGCATGTTTATTTACAAAAAAAATTGTGAAGTAATAATCTTCAAGGTCGTGTTGGCACGTTCATTTAGAAAATTGATTGATGTGGGATAGATTGACAGATTGATAACGGAGGATGCCAACCCACCGTTACAAGAGCCATAATCATTATGACGTATTTTTTAGAAGCTTTTTTAGTGGTATAACTTTTCACTGATTTCCATAGGAATCCATAGTAAAAATGGTGTTTTTTAGCTTCAAGTTTTTCATTGAAAAAGCAAAAATGTTACAAAATTTTTATACAAAAGTGTTCTACATACCTTTAGCAGCAATATACATGCAGGGTTTATTGGTATTAAGTAAATATTAATTGCAGAAATATTAAAATTAAATTATTTCTAAAATATATTTTTCAAACTTTCATTTTGAAAAATACATCAAAGTAGGCTCTGACGAATTAAAATAATACTTGCAATATTTATCTTTAGTTTTACTAGTGTACGTTAGATGTCTCAGATTTATACAGAAAAATACGAAAAAAAATTGTTTAATCACAAAATTTTCACATGTTCTTATATTTTGAGAATTTGTTTTGCTTTTCCTACAATTTTTGAACTTAAAATTTCCCCAGGTGGCAATTTTTGGTACGATTTTTAAAAAATTTGTACTGCCATCACTGCCATCTATGTAATGTATATTGACTTAATGCACACAATTTCTAGTAAGCTTTTCTTTTTTATTTGACCAGAATGCTGTTATTATGAACTTTTTTTTATATTTTGGTTTAAATAAATCAATTATTACAAGAAAATGAAAACGATTTACTTAAACGACATTTATATATGTTGAAATTCAAACATTTATGAAAATATTTCAGAAATCATAATTAAGAATTTGTAACGTTTTCATTGACAAATTTGTCTTAAGAAAAAAAGTGATTTCCCATATGTTTTATGTGTTTTACTATGGAAATTTTGATTTTTTCGTCGTTTCTAATTCCCTTAAAAAAGCTTCGTTTTTTAGATTATGGCTTGTATAATCAAGGTTGCTTTGATATAATGCTATACAGTACACACAGCACACTTTGATAAAGAAATTTCATGTTTTCGACGACATTGATGATAATGCCATCTACTAGTAGGTAAGTAGAAGTCAAATATATCGAAATAGCTAATTGGGTTCCTCGATTGAAGTATACCTTTGAGTCTAAAAAGTATACATACATTTTCCTCACTACAATTGGCGCAATTATCAGTCAATTTGATGAAAACCACGGCTTCCTTCGTCAATAATTCGTCTGGATATATTAGTTTGTGATAATAGTTTGTTGATACTAATTTTGTATGGGGTTGAATTTTAATTGAGTGAATGCAGTTAAGAGCCAAATCATAGATTTTGTGCCAATTGCTTTTTCAATTGGTACAAGTAGGAAAATACATGTTTTTGATTTGTATTTGACCTACTGATGGTAATTTGGCTTGGCAACTTTGGGCTGTTGATATTTAATGTGTTGCTATTAGTTTAAATTGTTGTGCAGTGGGTATTAAACTGAATAGAATAAAACAGACAAATACTTAATTTGATGTTAAAGGTATTTCTGGAATTAACTATTTAAGCTATAATTTTGCAAATTAAATTTATATGGTTTCTAGTTTTAGAAGATTTTAAATTAGAATTTTAGAATTTCTTTAAAAATGAAGCAATTTTATTAAATTTTTGTGTTATGATTAAATTAATAATCAGGAGTGGATTGGATATATTGGAATTTTCAGATGAGGAAGCGGATGCGGCTTCATTGTTTATCTATCAGTGTTAAGTATTTTAATACTTTAGTACTTAATATGTACCAGATTAATTTAAACTAATTTGCTGTGTTATTTTAGCACGATGGATTTAATTTTGATTTTGGTGGTATTTCTGGAATTGGCTAATTAATTTGACATATATGGAACAAATAAAAATATACTATTTAATGTATTCCAGATTTAATTTTAAATTATTTGGCTGTGGGAGTTTAATCAGAATTGCCATAAGCGAATTATTTATTTTAATTTTGATTTTTGAGGTAATCAATACTGGAGTCGATAGCTAGTTAAGCTATAGATTTGGAAATTTAATTTTATAGGGTTTCAGATTTTTAAGTTTCTAATTTTAGAATTTTAGTTTAAAAAATATTAAACAAATAAATATTTAGTATTTAAAATTTAAATTATTTAGTTATTGATTAATTTGCTGTCTTTTAAATTTAGATGACGAATTGAATTTAATTTATTTAAGGGTGTTAAGGGCTGATTTTAAATAAACAGGGTTTGGATTTCACTGAATTGAATGAAATTAAATTAATTTTATTAAAATTAAATTGAATTAAATTTAATGAAATTAATTTTTCGATGTACTCGAATCATTAATCTCATAATGTTAGGATTAATGTTGGTATTGGTATTGGTGTTGGTATATTGGTGGTAATGTTAATATTGATATTTATGTTAATGTCAGTTTTAATATTAGTATTGGTATTTATGTTGATATTGGTATTAAGATTAATAAATTAATAAATAATCGTTACAATGATTTTAGTTTAGAAACACCTGAGAAACTGGAAATCTACAAATTAGTTTATAGTTCATTTTAGGGAATTAAATTGATTCTTAATTCATTTTAGAATAATTATTATAAAAGATTAATGCAGATTTTAAATTTAGGAAAATTTTGAAGATCCTAAAATAACTTTCCAGAAACTTAAGCAGTAAATGAACTTGAAATTGTGTTGTCTTGTGCTAAATAATTTACTAAAAATATATTACTAACAAATTTTACTAACTATCAACTACTTAGGTGTCTGGAACCGGGTTGATTCTTTGTTACTAACATTCCTTTCCTTTCCTTCGGTTTTGTTATGTGTAAAGGGTGTACGGAGGGCCCGGTGCCATCACGGCAAACGAATCCAAAAAAAAAGTATGTATAGACTGATTTAAATCCGAGAAAAAAATAAAAAAGATTTCATCCAAATTAAAGGAGTAGTCCAATTAATGAAGCACCAAACTAGTTCACATTTTGAATGAATTCCCATTCCCATCCCCAAATCCCATTTTGCCTTATTTAAAATTCTTTTCAATTTTTATTTCACAATTTCTATTTTGTATAGATTCAATTCACACTTCTTTTAAGAAAGAAAATTTTCGATTAATGGAACAATTTTTAATCCATTAAATGAAGTACCAGTTTATAATTGCATCAGACATTAAAAAAAACTTAGTTTTAAATTGTTATAAAAAACATAAAATAATAAACTTTATTTCAGGTAACATTTGATTGAATTTTTTTTTGGTCACATACACATAAAAAATGTTTAGTTTTAAATTCTGCTTTAGCTATATATACATAATAAAACTCTAAAACGTAAAGAAATAACAAATTTTCACGTGCGTGTGTGCAAATATTAGGAAAACAGACTTTGGTAATATTTAGTTTAAATAGAAACATTAAAATGTGATTAATAGTTGATTTATGAAAATTACCAATAGTGTCCACTATAAAGTCCACCGAATCCACCACGATAACCATAGTATGGATAACCACCGCCATAGTAGCTTGAGTATCCATAAGAGGGGAATCCATAGCCACCTACATATCCTGGATAATATCCACCGTAATAACCATAACCAATTGATTCAGATCCTTTTAAGTCTTTTTCGTTGTTACCACTTTCCAATGTTTCAACTTCGGCGACTTGTTGCTTGGCTGATTGGGTTTCTGGCCGGGCTTCTGATGGAATTATGACAATGGCGAAGATGGCTAATAAAGCGAATGTGAATACCTAATAATATAAACAGTTTAGTATGAAATAATTCTACTCGCAAAATGTTTACTTACAAGTTTTGCCATTTTAAAAGGTATTTACAAAAAAAATTGACTTTGCTATTATGTTGGATAATATTAAAAACTTGAAACGTTTTCTTATCAAACGATTAGAAGTAACTGATGGTTTTCTTATAATTAACCGCGTGTATTTATATCAAAAATAACAAATAAAAAATCGCGAGAAATTATTCAGGTAAGGGTGGGTAGTATACAATTCAATTGTGGGAGAGAACATTTTTACTTATACATACTACATATGTACATACGAACATACACAAATTATACAGACAATTGAGTTTCCGTTTGTTGTTAAGTTTTTTCTTGTCTAGTAAGTTTTCACATATTAGTTATGATCGGACATCAGCTTAATAAATATATGTGAATAGTAATACAGAAGTATAACAGATCATAGTAAAACAGAAAGAAATAATTTTAACGTCTTATTTGTCGTATATTATGTATGTGAGCAACTACAGTAAAATTAAAGATTTGGCTTTACTTTATTGTCATTTGATTATGGTGATCGATAGATTATTTCAATACGCTAATGATTTATGGGTTTACTTTTATGTGTTCTGTCTATTGTAGTGATGTGCAAAATATTCTGATGTGAACTTGTATACAGCTAGTTATGATCGAGTGTGTTTGAGATCGAATTTTTTTAATTTACTCCATCATAATTGTTGAAACGATTTTATTCGGAATCCCCTCAGACGATCATACCAAAAACCAGTTTGTCAGTCACTCGGAATAAATATGAATAGATTAGGAATATATTTAACTTTAATGTCTGAAATTAACAATATACAGATTTCACGATCGCAGTAATTAACAGCTCTAATTTTTAAGTTAAATTTTGTGAACGTATCAAGTTCTACTTTACAAAATAATATCTAGGGATAATTTTGTGCTAATAACCACTTGATGAAGATCTGTTTAGATATGTGGTCGCCCTATTTTGGGCATACAGCAACAGCGATAAAAGTGATGACAATATACCTGATCTCAGTAAAAATTACGTATTGTGTTTTATTTGTGTGCTACTCATAAAATTATTCTACTAATATTTCTACTTTTTGTACTAATTAAAATTCGAAGAATTAGGCTGTTCGTAATAGACAATTGTGAGGTATTTGAAAATTTTTCTATTTGCGCAATTTTTTAAAATTATACACACAAATTTTTAAGAAAATTGAAAAGATTTTAAACGAATTTTGCTAAAGTTGTATTAGAATGCCCTTGTATCAGAAAAATTGTTTGATACTTGCAGCATTTTGGAGACTATACATCTTAATATCCGTTGTAGAATTAATGTATGTATACGCATGCAGGGTCGTGAAAGCTGCACAACCTTAAAAATCAATGTACTGGAAAGACAGGAAGGAAACAATCTACCATGGTTCTGGATGGATTTTTTTGTAAATACAGTTTTGGTTTAGGTAACAAATTCTCGAAGTGACGGATTTTAATAGTGTTTTTGTAATCGGAAAATTATTGCTGTAAGATGTACCTATACGTCTGTTATTACGCAACCATTTTAAAAAAGTTAACTGTACCAAGCAAATGGCTTGGTACATTGTAAAGTATTTGGTAGGTAGTTAATCAAATGTCTACAATATATCGAAACTATCATTGGAAATGTATACAATAGCAGGTGTGGCTGTTTTTGGCTAGCATTACGTTATCGTTAAAGTTGATGTGTGGTCAAATTGATTTATTTAGTCAATATAGAATAACTCAAGTACACTCTTTTGAGGGTTATTTGTATTTCGACGACATTAAATTTTACACTTATGCGCTAAAAAGGAAAATTAAAAATAACAATAAATTGATAAACATTTCAACAAAGTGTATAAACACTTTTGTGGACAGAAGTGAGTCTTTAACAAGAATGAGTTAATAGCAAAACAATATTTAAAGCTCGATTCATGTTAAATCTAAGTGTTAGCGACACGAGAATATAGTCAAATTCAACTAATGGATCGTTTTAAGCGCTTTTGATGTTTGTTTGATTTGTGACAAAAGAAACATATTTCAGATGGTTATTGGAGATTGGACAACTAAACTGTATATTGACTTGAACTTAGTTTGAACTATTGAAGAACCCATTTCAATTAAAAGTTTAGGTGTGGTAAAAACAAACAATTCAGAAACTTAGTTAAATTGGGCGATATTTGCTAAAGGGGTAGGTTGAATGTAAAAAAGTGTTCTGTTGATGTTACCATCCGACTTACTTAAACAATAGTTTGTTCATTTACAAATGTTTTTACTATTCACATAATAAAATTTAGAAAATATGTATATTTACGTTTAATAAATTATCTGTGGCGATGATTTAAATGGTGCTAACTAGGTAGGGCTGTGCATTTTAGTTTTGTAACGGAACCACTCTGGGAACAGGGTAGTCACCGTTAGCAAAAATAATAATAATATAACTAGTATGTGGTTGTGCCACTAAGGTACGCCATATTCGCCTGGACTCAGTCGGGTTAGAGGTATGTTGGTCGTGAGTGTACAGTACCTTAGCTTGCGCACGACAAAATTAATATGGCAATTAGAAATTCTCACTATCATCTTACCTCTTAGATCACATTACTCCATAATTACAGCCTCCGTTCACTCAATCATTTCGTATATCAAATAATAGAATTGTTTATAAATTTATACAGAATTATGTACATAAAAGAAGTATATTTATTTGAATCTTGCTTGTAGCAAGACAAACAAAAAAAAAAACTGAATAAAAATGATGTGAAATACAAATCAATTAATGAAGACTACAAAAATTCGGAATTATGATTGAAATATACGCTTAAGTTAATTAATACGAAAAAAATTATTTTTAAAATTTTAAAGATAATAAAAGAAAATAAATATGACATTATCAACTCGCCATTTACTTACGACGCATCCTTATTCGTGTCGACGGACCGATGAAAGCGCTTCCATGACCTCGATACCGCTAAGATGAATAGTAAGTCAGTTATATAACACTATAATATGTACGTAAAGAGAAAATAAAGTATTAATTAACTTGCACCCAAAATCAAATATAACCAAGCAAAAAAAATGAAAAAATAATTTAGATATAATCAAAATAATTAAGATTCAATCAAAAAAATTAATAATAATTTACACAAGAACGATACCACCAACAGTAAACCTTACTTCCGCCATAATGTCACCACGCCAATGTACCTCTAGCGCAAAACACCGCAAAAATTTCGCAATTCTCCCCAAACTTGCAATAAAAATGTCCACCGTCACGCACGTTCTCATAAAACAGTGGCCAATGGATAATCCGCTAACCGGCGCCACTCCAAAATTAATCCGACTTCCGTGTACAACAATAAATATCTCGAAAAGTTCCTGCACGCATGAAATTTATGCGTTATATTGAGCTGGTAGCATCATTCATAAAATGTAATGCTGTGCCATTTACAGGAATCAGGAACAATGCTTTCACAACGCACTTTATCTTTTATTATACGCTTGATATTTCTTAACCTTGTACTGATATAGAAATACACGTACTTATTATTTAATTTCACCACAGACAGTAAATTCACTGTGAACAAACCAACAAACATTTGATCTTTGGCATCAGCAAACACTTATTGTTTTTTCTTTATTTTATAGCTTGTTAAATTGGTGGCCACGCACAATATATATATATGAAAAAAAATTCACAGACACGGTTTAGATACACCACATAATATTTAATATCCGGGTATTCTAATTTTCAATTTTAATTTCTTTTATTTGACTTTGGTTAAATAGTTTCGACTTGCTCATAAGAGAAATATCTTGTTATTCATCCTCTTTTCTGTTTCAAAATCTATCACCAACTGTCCCAAAAATCATTCGATTTTTTCCCTTTTTACTTTTCGTTTTAACAAAAAAAAATATATTTGGTATCGCAACCGATATCTCAAAAAAAAAACAAATATCGGTTTTCTAAATTTTCCCCGCACAAAAATTATTAACCAGCGCTATCATAAAACAAAAAAAACATATTAATTCTGCTACCATTCACAAATAAAATTAAGCCCTCAAGCAACATGGCGCGTGACATATTTTGCTTGATAAACATACCCGGACAAACAACCGCTGCATTCGAGGAATATTTAATGTTTTATTTGTGAATAAAGACCAACAAAGATGAATGAAGACAAAATATTTAAAATACAGTACAACCGCAAACCTCTGTAACATTAAAGCGGTGGAGCAAATGTTACAGGTTCTAAAAAATGCATTTTAGGCACCTAAAATATGCTCTGTAAAATTAAAAAAAGGTGGTAAAAAGGATTATTACAAATCTTTGAGTAAAAAAAGCTACTTTTAATTAATTTATTACCATAAATTTGTTTTTTAATTCATCACAGTAAAATTCATAAATAAAAAGGTATCGACTATTAGCTTTGGCGCTTTTAAAAATAATTTTTTGACACAAGCAATCATCTGTCTACATCGGGATGAAATGGTCTTATACCGGGTGATTTTTTTAACCTGATACACTCAAATATCTCGGAAAATAAGCACTCTACGAAAAAAATGCTTAAGATCAAAATTTAATTATTCCGCGGGGGAAATACATTAGTGTTAAAATTAGCACCAGCCCCCCCCCTTCTTGTAGGCGGGACGGGGAGTAACTTTGAAACTAAAATAGGAACTCCTATTTTTTATTGCAGATTCGGATTCTATGGCTAAAACTACGTAAAATTTGACTGAAACATTTTTTCGATTCATGATAGATGACGCTGTAATTGACGATATTCAATTTTTTTCGATTTCTCCTACTGAGAACCTACGCAAACGATACTGCAATACGTCTGCAATAAAAATACCATGGTTCCGTTGTAAATACTCGAAGTTAGTCTTATTATTATTATTACTTGAGGGCCATGTGGGGGCTCAAGCCACCCCGCACTGCGACCTAAAAGATCTTTTGTGCATCAAGCCCTACTTAATTATCCGTCCAGTCAATATTCAGGCTCTTAATGAACCTGATAATACTGCCTAACGGTACGTGATACATACTATCTGGGCTCATTGCTCTCCCTCCTAGATGTTTTAATTATCCGTCCAGCCAATATTCAGGCTCCTAATGAACCTTATAATACTGCCGACCGGTACGTGATACATACTATCTGGGCTCATTGCTCTCCCTCCTAGATGTTTTAATTATCCGTCCAGCCAATATTCAGGCTCTTAAAGAACCTGATAATACTGCCGACCGGTGTGTGATACATACTATCTGGGCTCATTGCTCTCCCTCCTAGATGTAATAACATTTACTTCTGCTAGAAGAGCGGTAGCATTGGGACTCAAGGACATCGAGAGGGCAGACCCACTCCCGTATATTCCTATCCATGCCTCGTCTACCGTTTTGATTTTACTCTTGCGAGTTGCTGGGACATACTATCTGGGCTCATTGCTCTCCCTCCTAGATGTTTACTGTTGGAAGTACTTCTACACGCGATACATATTATCTGGGCTCATTGCTCTCCCTCCTAAATGTTTACTGTAGGAAGTACTTCTACACGCGTTACATACTATCTGGGCTCATTGCTCTCCCTCCTAGATGTAATAACATTTACTTCTGCTAGAAAAGCGGTAGCATTGGGACTCAAGGACTTTCAGCGGGCAGACCCACTCCCGTGTATTCCTTTCCGTGCCTCGTCTACCGTTTTGATTTGACTCTTGCGAGTTGCTGGGAATAAAAAAATAAAAAAGTCGCCTGTAGGTCACCCAGGTTTACTACAGGAAGGCTAAATAAAACTGGAGGGTGCCTGGTATCCAGAGTCCGCATATATAGACTGATTAACCTATCAGCCATTCAGCCATCGGCATATGCTGTTCCACCTTAGAATAGGGATTTTTTGTCAAGGTTTTCTCCTTTAGCGCCGTACTTTAGCCTGTCACAAAAGTCTAATTTCAGCCTAATGGTTACAGTTACCGGTGGTTGCCACGAGGAGGCAGTACGTACACTTGCGCCTACTGGAAGGTTACGGAGCCCCTTCCAATAGACGCCAAACCACCAAGTTAGTCTTAAATAATTTGTATTTCTTAAATTTTCAATTACTGAAAAATGGCTTGTCATTATCGTAACCCATGCGATTAAATCGGCTTTTAAATTAATGATATTGTTTGTATTTTGTTTTAAAAATGCCGATATTCAGTCCGAAGATTATTTCGAAAATAACAATGGGCCCGATTCAATGTAAATCTTCTTCAATGATTTCAATGTCTTTTCTTCTATTCTGCTATTATTTCTATGAGAACTAGATACGATTTTCAAACAATCTAAAAATTTTTGTGGATTTTTTTAAAATTGTATCTAGTTTTCCTTGAAATACTAGAAGAATAGAAGAAAAGAAAAATAGAAGATTTGCATTGAATCGACCCCAATACCTGTGTAAATCTATCAATACTACTTCAGAATGGTGTATTTAGCTGTTTAAGAGAAAATTGAAATGATTCTGGTTTATGCAGAAGCTGGCCGGAGTCTTAACCTATGTTAACGGTAGAAAACTTTAGAGTTGTGTTTTTTACAGCAGCTTTAGAAGTAAAAAGTAACGATATAGTGTGTTTTTTAACATTAAGAATGAAAATTTAAAACTGATAATTTGCGATAATCCGCCTTTGAGTCGTGATTTCCTTCGAATAATTCACACATTTTTAGTGTAATTATTTTTAAATCCCACTGCAATGCGATTTTACTACAATAATTGCTGGCAACAAGTATCCTACATTAGCTCAAATTTCTATGACATCTCTTTAGTACACCAATTTTCTGATTTATTTTGCTTCCTATATAAGACAAATGATCACTGAATTTCAACCTCTTATCAATTATTACCCCCAACATATTTGATAGTATCTACTTGCTCAATGTTACTCTGATTAATTCTGATGTCACAATTAAGATCTGCTTTACCAATAACCATACACTTTGTTTTGTTAACATTTAACCTTAATTTGTTTCCATTTAGCCATTTTTGTACTAGTTCCAAATCACCGTTAAATATTATTAACAACTTCTTCAATGGTATTTCCACTATAATAAATCAAGGTGTCATCCGCAAATAAATTTATATGACAATTTTTAAGACTTGTTTACTGTATCATTGATACAAACTATAAATAATATGGCACCCAAAATGGATCCTGAGGAACACCAAGCTCATTAGTACATCTATTCGATGTTTCATAGACTACTTTCATTCTTTGAGTTTTCCTTTCATTATTTCCTTTAAAACGCTCCATACTCTTTGCGAATTATACGAAGCAGTTTCTATTTTTTTAATGAAATAGTTCCTTTTAATTTTTCTTATTGATGAAAGATATCGATTTCGCGTTGCTCTATATTCATTCCAATGTTCCCCATTTCTAGATTGCCTTGCTAATTTGTTCGCTCCAATCTTTTTTGATTTTAAAAGCCGCAGATTATAATTTTTGTGAAACCATTCATTTGACTTTGGTTTAATCTCTACTTTCCTGTAAAATTCACTTAGGGCCTTAGAAATATTTTCGTACATATTTTTGCATACTTCATCAATATCACCAGTCGTATCCCACTTTGCATCTTGTAACAATTTATTGAATATATCTTGATTAAAATTAAATATCCCTTCAATATAGTTTTTTGGCGTTCGACTATTACTTTCTTTTACGTAAGTAAAATAAAGTATAGTAATCATGAAAATTTTCGACCTTGAGATTATTGAAGATTTATCTGTTTTGAGGTCCCCTGAGTCCGAAAAAGTGAGTTTCGAAATGATGTCTGTCTGTCAGTCTGTCTGTCCGTCTGTCCGTCTGTCAGTCTGTGTCCTCTCTACAGCCCAGATGGCTTAACCAATCCAGCTGAAACTTCAGATTTAAGCTTTTTTGATAAATTTGGAGGTCCCAGTGAATTTTGCTCCAAATCGGTCAACCGGAAGTAGCCACTCCCGTGGGGCAGAAAATTTGTTTTGCTAATATCTGAAAAAGTATAAGGTTTACAAAAAACTACTAAAACAAAATGTTTCCAAAAACTAAAAGTAAAAAAAAATTAAAAAAAAAAATTTAAAAAAAAAATTTAAAAATTTTATAAAAAAAATAAAATTGATGTGTGGCCAATACATTTCTTCTACGAACAGGGAATTTTGAGACACCAATTACGCAAACTTCATACAAATTTATTATTTTTTATTACTTTCTTTTACATAAGTAAAGCTTAAATCTAAAGTTTTTGTTAGATTGGTTAAGCCATCTGGGCTATAGAGAAGACACAGACAAACAGACGAGCAGACAAACGGACAGACTGACAGATAGACATCATTTCGAAACCCACTTTTTCGGACTCAAGGGACCTCAAAACAGATAAATCTTCAATAATCTCAAGGTCGAAAATTTTCATGATTACTATACTTTATTTTACTTACGTAAAATGTAACATAAAAAACATAAAAAAATAACAATAATATTAAAAATTCTGCTTAGACTGGAAATTCTTCAGGTGCTAAACGGCAACATTCGTCGGCTTCATCATGTTCGGGCTCACTTGGAAAATGGTTACGAGTTGATTAATATCCCGCAATTTCTCACCAAAGTGTGCTTTCAATAAAGCAGCGACGTCTACATATTTTTCAGGTTTCACAAAATTGCCTAGCGGTATTGCTTTTGGATTTATTAAAGATATTCTACTGGATTTTTTTAAAACTGATTTGCCAGTATTCATATTGGCAATGTAGTTAAGCTCTCCCCTGATCAGAATAATACCAGGTTTATCACCCCTTGTTAGGATCATCCTTTTGGTGGGATTAAATTGAAAGTGCCATTGGCCTGGTAGTATGTTTCTTAGCTTGTTCGCGCCAGTCATTTACATTACATTCGTTTGCCAAGTTTATTACTTTTCCAAATTGTTGAAAAATGTCAATGTATTCGCTGGGTTCAATAATATGATCCTTCGATCGAACTACCTTTTCAATGTTACCAAATACTCGGTCAGGTGGCATAAAGCTATGGCCGACCACCGGCAAAATTAGTTCAACCGTCTTCACAGTGGCTGGAGCAGTGCTTAACCATTTAACTAGCATAGTTAACATAGTTGAATTTTTATTTTGCCCGCCGCATCCGTCAGCGATAAGCCTTACTACTTTCACCGATGGAAGAAATTCTGTTTCATTTAATCGATGAAAGACCGTTTCGTTGGAAGATTTTGGTTGGTCTACTTCAGACTAGGCATAAATAAAAACGTTATCTTTAGTAAGGCGGCTGTTTGATGTCCCCTGCACGATGGTAAAATTATAAATATAAAACTGGCGTGAATAATACGCTATTTGATCCGGGATCTTATGCATTGGCAAGTTTTTTTCACAGTCAAATGAGAATACTATTACTTCCGGGTCTGTATATTTCAGCATACCGTAGAAAGCCGAAGCCTTAAGAAGATGGAGTTTTTTCTCGGTTAATATAGTATTTTTCTCCGTGTGCTATGTTATACATTTTAACCTTTCCTTAAACCGTAAGCACGTGGAACATGCTACAGCCAACGGTGAACCAAATCCAATATTGTATTCGGTGTTAAAAATTGTTCGAAAGAAAGATTCCTTGATTTTATCTGGCTCACTCAAATTTGTATTATACATTCGCCATAATTTCTTTAGGGAAAGGTCACACGAAAGATACTTTCTTTTCGTTTGGGAACGGCAGTAATGACTTTCAATACAAGTCAGAGACTCAATAAAATTTCTCACTGACACTTTTTTCTCCAAAAGCTTGTGGGACGTACGGTCTCCCCCACGTCTATCTGCTGGAAGAGCGCCATCAACCAGAAATCTTTTCGCAAGGTTACAGACGCGATCCTTTTTGATACCCAAAATCTGCAAGAACGCTGTTTGGCAGATTTGTTTTTTTGCCTTATCGTAGCAAATTATTGAGTATTTCATACTCATAGCACGGTTTTTTTTTAAATTTTCTAAAACGGTTCGCCTTTGCGGCGCTTGTAACTTCAAACTTTTAAGGATGAATGTATCTTGATCTTTTTTCGTTGTATGTTTTATAATAACTCGTTTTATTATTTATTTATAATTTTAATGTTGTTATTTATTTATTATAAATTATTTTATTAGATGTTTAATATATGTTACATGTTTGTGTTTAATTACAATTATTTATTGAGTAATATTTAGCACCATTTTACATATGTAACACCGCGCGATGATGCGCGGCATGGCACCGCATTGAAGATCAAGAGCAGACTGATTATAGCGATTAAGAATATTTTATTTTGTTTTGTGTTGTGTGTCTTTCGTATTTGTTTCGTTGAATTTTGGACAAGCCGGTCAGTGATTGGTCATTGTACGTCATGTGATCTTGTGCCCAATGTGCCGGTACAGATAGCACCCAATGTGTGGCGAGCTTGTGGTTGAACCGGAATAATTGTAGTGGTGCATTGGGTGAACCGCTACAGTTTGTAGTAATTTGAATGATATTGCTTGATGTCCCTCATGCTTAGTTCGCGACGCTTAAAAACGTTACTAAATTTACCTTCGTGTTTACAAGTCGGAAACTCTGGTAGAGATGTAGGTATGTACCTTTTAAGTAATAATGTAAAAATAATAAACAATGAACACGTTGAATTTGGGTGTATTTGGCTGTTATATTCTCAAAGTATGTAAATCATTATCGGTTAATAAACACTAACCTATTCCGTTTTTCTATATTACGCTTCCATGCGGCAGGATCTCTTGCTTTGTTCCTTGCTTTTCCTGCGTCCACAGGTGTTATATTTTCTTTAACAGTTTCCATATTAAATTATTTTGTGAAATTATTCTCGGACAAATTAAAACCGTTATACTACATTCAATAGCACCAGCACATTACAATAACAAACACTATACTGAAACTATTGAGAGAATAATCCTTTAAACAACAAACAAAACTAAAAATGTAATGACACGTGATCGATCACCAATGGTTAGAATTGGTTATCGTAGATATCGATTTTTGCATTTCATATTACTAAGTTATCGGTTTTTGCATTTAATCGTAAATTTTGAATTTAAATAACGCGGGAAATATCGCCTTTTGCAAGTTTTTTGTTTTGAAGTCTTATTCTACTTGAAGAATGAGTTCAGTGATATGCATAACTCATTTTTGAAAAATTTGAAGATATCGGTTTTGCAATTAGACCCCTCTTTACGGTTAAATATTCAATATTATTATTAACTTATTATTTTTATTTTATTGTATTTTAATTTTAGTTTTTCAATTATGTTAGATTATATTATGTTATATCATCTACTTATGTATGGATAACTGCGTTGCACAAAAGAAGATATTTTTTTATAATATTGTAAAAAGGCCTTGCCTTATTTATGTAAGTTTAATGATGAATAAAGTAAATAAATTTTGGAAAAAAACTCCTATTGACGCAACCATATTTAAAAAAAAAATCATTTATCTTATTAATCACGGTATAGCTGTTCAGAATTTTCCTGCTATTTTACTTTTAATTGTGATCCAATTTGTCAAAATTATGTTACTATTAATTATTTCTTAAAACTAGCATCGAACCAGCTCCAATCATTTGTCAATCTAAAGTTAAGAATTTAAATTAGGCAGCTGGATATTCTAAAACAGAAATTCAAATAATTCGTAATTTTATTAATAAACTTAATAAATACCACACACCCCCTACTTTCCGTTCATGATAACTTTTTGCCAGTTAAGGACTTCTGAGCTCAAATTGTGAAAATTGGTAGTTTCATTTCAAGAGTGATTTATGTTTCTTCGGGAATCCTTCAAGATAGCCTTTTCGGGCCTTTCATCTTGTTTTCTTTCGTGAATAATGTGGTTAACTGTCTCACTTATTCCGACATTCTCGTTTATGCAGACCACATCTCCAAATGCAAACCAACGTGTTTCACCAAAGCAACGTCGATTATACAAAGCCATAGTCTAAAAAACGATTCACGAGAACTTTATCCTAAACTTTCCTAATAAAAAATAAAAAAAATAGGATTGTTTAGGAAACACTTCACTTTTTTGCGCAAACTCGTGAAGTCTTTCCTAACTCTTAATATATTTCAAGGTACGTGAACATTCTATACAAGCAACTAATCTGAACCAATTTTTTCAAAAAAGTTTCTTATGTAGAAAAAGTTGCTTATATAGAAAAAAGGAGTAAATTTTAAGAAAAATCAGTTTTGTAATTTATAGATAAATAAACAGTTTTATTAGTTAAAATAATATTAATTAAGTCTTTTAAGAACTGCTTTTTCTCTGATTCGTCGCAAAAACAAGATCTCATTGCACGTAAGGTTATTTTCCTCTGCCCATTCTACCGCGACTTTGAAGGAATCTATCACATTATCGATGCTGATTCTGCTCTCTTCTTCCATATGACCCTCTTCGTGTGCGATTCTCTCGTCATTTGCTATATTATCTTCTACATATTTCAAAAAGTACGCTTCTCTCATTGCAACCAGTCGCCCATTCCATTATTTCGTTCTCAGTTAAATCATTTTCGATTACCAAACTGTACAGTCTAGCCAGGAGGATATCGTCCTCTCCCACAAAAATATCACCCGGTATATTAAATTCTATTGCGTCGATCGATGAAACCAGATGTTTAAATGAACTCGTGACAACCGATCGTGGGAGTACATTCCAGGCTTCAACTATCAAAAACGCCACGTCTTTTTAATTAATATTTTTAAGAGCTGAGACCATGTCATTATTGCCATTTACACATAACGCCAGGAATGTTGGCAGAAGGTGCTTTCGATACCGCTGCTTAAGAGATTTTATGACATTTTGGTCAAGTGGTTGCAACAAGGGTGTATTTTTGGGTGGGAAAAAAATAACCTTGAAGTTTTCATCATCGGAAAAAGTGTTTGCTGTCCCATGACAGGTGGCATTACCGACCAATAAAATTGCTTTTACTGGTAAGCCTTTAGCTTCCAAGTGACGAGAAACTTCAGGGATGAACAAATCTTTGTGCCACTCCGGGGGAACCTCCTCCAGACAACTGGTTTTTCAATAATTTTTTACAAAAAATTGAGAGCATTTATTGCAATGAAACAAATTGCATAATAATATTGACGTTTAAATGAATACAAAAAAATGTTTTTATGAGTGATAAAAAAACAAAATGGTGGCGCTAGAGGTGCTCGAACTAGACTACTAAAGTTTGCGCCGTGGAATGCCCAGGTCCTTGTAGTTGACTAAAATCAACGAAACAAATTTTTTTTATTAAAATAATTCATTCCGCTTTGCATGAACCTAAAAGTTGCAAAAAAAAATAAAATTGAAAATTAGAGGACAAAAAGAAATAAAAAACACAAGTTTCTTTGTAAACAATTCGTTAAAACCAATATTTGTTTAAACAATTTATACGAAATTTTAGGTTTGTGCAAAAGCCGATAAGCTAAAGAAAATGTGTACAAAATTTTAAGTTGATTGGTCCATTACTTTTTGAGTTACATTCCACGGCGCGCAAAAAAACACGTTTCAAGAAAAACTCGATTAAATTTTTCGTTCTTAAAGAGAACGCATTACTTCGCATCACTTCGGTGACTTCCTAGGGATCTTTAGGACTTTCTGTTGGGCTTGAAACTTTGGAAATATATTCTTCAGATACTAAATGAATTTTTAAAGTAAAAAAAAAAATGCAAAACAATTAATATCTGGAGGAGGTTCCCCCCTTAAAAAGCGCAGAGGTTTGCCAAGCATTTTTGGATGATTTGTTATACAGTGGTAAATTTACATTTTTAAAACACTGAGGATTTTTTGATTTTCCAATCATCATCAAATCATGGTTTTCTTCAAACAGCAGTTTTTTCGAAAACGGCAGCGTTTGTTTTCTTGTGCAAACCTTTGTAAACTAGACCGGTTTCGTCACAATTGTAGATCTGTTCCGGTAAAAACCCATTTTCGGCAATAATCTTTTTGAAATCGCTTGTAAATGCAGCAGCACTCTCAGCATTGCAGGAAAGTTTTTGACCGGAAACCGTCAAAACTCTTATGCCGTGGCGTTTTTTGAATTTATCAAGCTAGCCATCACTGGCTGAAAATTCTTCGTGTCCATTGAGTGCCCTTTTTATATCTACTGATTTTACTTTGAGCATCTGGTTTGAAACCAATTCGTTTGTTTCTCTTCGTAGTAAAAACCATGCGTATATTCGCTTCATTCGCTTGATTTTTTTTTTATTAACATACGTTTTTGAGTCGAATTCTTCCAAGTTTTCGTTATTATTTTTTATCCTCGTTAAAGCCGACTTATGAATATTGTAGCTTCTGCAGTTCTCTGTTGGTGTCTTGCCATCTTGGAGTTTATTTAAAATTGATAATTTTGTTTTCAAAGAAATTGATACTCTGCCTTTCTTCTGCATTTTTACGGAAGAATGAAAATTAAAATGAAAAATAAAACCATGGTTGCTTGTACAGGAATTTTGGAATCAAAAAAGTTGCTAATGCAGAGGTTGCATTAAAAACATACTTGAATGCATCTGAATCGCCCTGAATGTGCCATAAAAAAACAAATAGAATCATGCGCAAGTGCAACTGCAAAATGTCATTAAGAAAAACATATTTTGGAAATTTTTTATGTAAATTAGAGCCAAGAATAGAAAGTAAAAATGCTCAAATATCATCGGCGTTAGCAGTGTGTGTGATATATACGAGTACATGGTGTGGTGTTAGTGATAAACAAACAACTTTTAATTTTTTTTTATATGGTTTTTCGTAGTGACTACTACTGCTAAAGGTTGATATTTATATATTTGCTGTGTTGTATTCAGCGTTTTTTATTCGATTTTTTCATAGAACCAGAATTGACCCCCAGCGGGTGTATTCTGGTTTTCCTTAGGAATAGGAAAAGGAAAACAAATTGACATTTTCATAGCAGTTTTATTTGTTTCCCTAAATGCTTATTCTAGAAAGCCTTAACCCGTAAAGAGCGTTGTGCGGTCTCTGGGACCGCTCTACTTTTCAAAAAACAAAAATTTCCCCACTCCGTTTAATTTTTTTCTGAAAATTTTGGTATCTTCCTAATCGAAATTTTTAGTATCGTTCTAATTGAACAAAAAATAATTAATATAAAATTGCAGTCCGTTGGAACACACCACTCTTATCATGCAAATTTTTCCACGACGCACTTTACGGGTTAATAGGACTTTTATTTTTCCTATTTATAGCAGTTTTGAAATTTATTTTTCCTTGCCTTTTTTGGTACAACAAAATATTTGACGTTTGATTACCTTTAACGAATCGGGTAGAAAAAATTAAAACTAACATAAACATTCCTATTCATTTTTGAACGAAAATGGCTCGATGACTATTTTGCTTCAACCCATCAAGTATCTATCGCGATTCGCGAAGGTATTCATCATCTACCCGATAAATTATAAAAGATCATAGATAGAATGGCTTTGTAACAAGTACCTTTTCAATAAAGCGGAATTTGACCAAAAAAGACAGAGTTTCTACTTGCACACCTGATATATTAATTATAGATATTCTCTTGTTAAATGAAAATTAAAATAAGTCAAAATCGAAAAATATTGGTTGCTTATATGGAATTTTTGGAATGAAAAAAATTGCTTATACAGAGGTTGCTTTTATAGAATATTGCTTTTATAAAGGTTTCTTATACAGAGCGGTTACTGTATTTGTGATTTTCTTATATTTTGTTCGGATTAACCGATATTCGAACTGGTTTCACCATTTTAACACTTAATTTATTTGCTAACCGTTATATTAGGAAAAAAATTTAAATTTCTTAGGGGTAAATATTTTAAAATTTTCTTTAATACATTATCCGCACTGCTATGTTTGAAAATTTTAACCTAAAAGAAAAACTTAAAGGCCCGAGTGTATGAACGAGGATAAATGATTAATCCTCTGATTTAGCGTAGTTTACATTGTTTCATACAAGGCAAACTACGCTAAATCAGAGAATTAATCATTTATCCTCGTTCATACAATCGGGCCTTAGTCTCTATAAATTTAGACTGGGTAATATTCTTGGCCGAAAAGCAGTTTATATATACAATATCATACGTAGATTTTCCGAACGTTTTCTAATAATGGCTTAAAATCCTAAGTATATTTTTGGGTTGGTAATTTGGTATGGTAACCTAACAGAACAAAATAGTCACTTGAAAAAAAAGAAAACTAGAAGGTTCAAATTGAATCGGGACTAATGTAAACTGAACAGCTTTATGTTTGCTTTTGATACTTTTCATGAACGGTTTGATCGATTTTAATCGAACTTTAATAATGTTTGTCTGTTTCGGGAAGGTTGTAGGCTAACTGCCGCTTCCCTATCTCATGAGAGACCTGAGCAATAAACAGAAATGATATATTTATGGCCTTTTACGGAGCGATTCATAGTAAATATACAAGAAGTACCTACTCCAATAGTTTTAATAAAAAAAGTGTTAACCGCCTAGAGCAAAATTATTTTTATGATATAGTACGTACATATATGAAAAATGAATTATTGTAACCAAATTAATTTTAAAACCATAAAAGATTTTTGCTTAGTAAACACCCGAAGCCCTTCTAACTTAACTCTAAATTACTATTTTTTTCTGTTAGGTTACTATACCAACCTGGAAATATGCTTAGGATTTTGGGCCGCTGTTTCTAAGAACCGGGAAACGTTCGGAAATCCGCGTATGCCATTGAACATTACCATAACAGGTTTTTTGTTTACTAAACACCCAAAGCCCCTCTAGCTTTTCAAGCGACTATTTTATTTTTATTAGGTTACATCCATATCAACCTGGAAATATAATTACGATTTTGGGCCGGTTTTTCTAAGAACCGGAAAACGTTCGGAAAATCCGCAGGTAGTCTTTTAGAATAGATACAAATTGTTCGGTGGGTTTGAGTAGCTTGCAGTTTTCGAATAATATACAATAATCAACACAATCAAAGGCCTTTCGAATATCAGTGAATAAAACACCAACATATAATTTCGCGTGAGTCCCTAAAAAAATATTTTGCATGAGATTCGCCACGGCTGCTTGGGTATTCGAGTTCTTAATAAATCCAAACTAATTCGAATTGATAATCTTATGCTTGAGGAAAAAACCATTAATATTGGCATAGATGATTTTCTCAAAAATATTAGACATAGAATTAAGGCTGAAATAGGCCTGTAATTAGAACACATTTTCCAGCTTCGAGATTTGTGAATAGGAAAAATCACTGCATTTTTAATGAACAAGGGAAAATTCCATTATCTATACAATCGTTAGTAACTTATGCATAATAAAATAAGAGCTTCTCTTAGCAGATGTAGTATTAAGAGAACTAATAATTTTGTCAATTTTACACAAACATGCCTTTGATAATGAAATGAGTTCAGAGCAGTTATAAATAGCATAATGTCTTAAACTATGGATAATTTCAAGAGTTGTGGTCGAGGGTTGGTCAAAGTAATTAGAAGATACTTCAATGAAGTGTCTATTGAAAATGTTAGCTACCTCAAAATGTTCTAATACATTTACAAAGTGATCGGATATTACTAGGGTTAATTGTCTTTGTACGATAAAAATTAATACGATTGAACAAATTCCAATTTTTTCGAGAGTCAAAATTATTCTGCCTAAACTGATCACCATAATATTGCTTCTTCAAAACTTTGTTCTTATGGTAACCAAATTTCTGAAAGACAGGAATTAGTCTTTGAAATAAGAGTTCTCAGGAAATTTTTTATGTAGACGATAAAATTTGTCCCTGTATTGTATAGAATTTCACTGTTGGTCCAATGTTTATTTTATTTTTTATTCGCACAGTGATTTTATGACTATACGTATTAAATCGGTTAAATAAGCAATGAGACTGAAAAATTCAACGTTAATCGGAAAAACACCATCACTTAAAGTTTTTGAAATATTTTAATGATAATTATTTTAGTCGCCTCTGGTAAATTAAAATATCGATTAAATTGAAAATAGAAATCTAACACAACAGCATTATGGATTATGGTTTGAATAAAATACGTCAAAGCTATCAAGATTATATCTGTGACCAATTAAATCCGTGATCTCATAATCTAAATTAGAAGGTGAATTGTACATTCTTGTATACAATTTAGAAAGACGAGGATTCAATATAACAAAACCATTTGAAAGAACACTACTTTCAAGTTTTTGTGTTGATAAATCATTAGCCAATAAATAATTAACATTCAAATCACCCAGTACAATAGAATTTTTGTAAGTATTAAATACATCATCTAATTTTATGAACATGATGTTACTAGTTGCAATTGCCTCGCTATGCGATCAATAACAAACAATTTACGGTTACCATGATTAGCCGTAACATTGGATTGTAGTAACAACTGACGTAGAAATAGCGGTCCATTAGTGCGAAACATTTTCATGAATTTTTACAGCTCAAATCTTTAAATTTGATGAAGAATTGAAACTGTTGCTGAATACCAATTTGCCGTAGATAATATCAAATAACATCTTGTTCTAACATATAAATCATCTTAACAGAATCGAATAATACCTCAGCAGTAATGTTTGCAATATATGTATATGGAATACCAGAAATCATTACGTCATGATTAAATTCTTTTTTTGTTTCAGTTTCAGGTATTCAACTTCGTTCTTCAATTTCGTCATATCAATTTGAACTGAATTTCCAGTGCGTCCAGCGTTTGCGATTTCGATAATTAAATCTCAAAAACAATCAATCAAGAATGTAGGAACTTATTTACCTTCTCCTGTGTTTTCTCATGTTCAACTATACGTCGCATTATCACGTGCAAGTGGTGTGTTTCTCATCTACACCTTCAGTGCGATACCACTGTTTCTTGTGCTATTCCGACCCGAATTTGACCTGAGGCGCTGGATTCTCCATCCGTGGTTGAATCACTGATATCACCTAAGTTTGAAGTTTTAGTAGCAGCTCCCGTTCTATTTATTTTTTGTTTCTTTACTCATCTGTTTATTACTCCCTGATATACATATAAATTATCCCCAAACGAGGAGAACTAAACTAAATTTAGGTAACAGTAGTGTTCGCCATGCAAGAATCCGGTTGCATGGTGTTATAGATTTATCGATGTTATGTTCGATTCATCTATTTTAATCTTAACCTAAACTATTAATTTGTTGTCTAACTGAATATTTCAATTTATAGATGGCGGGCGGTTTCTATTGTTATTTGTAGAAACCGACCCACAAGAGAATTATTTTTGTTAATTGCTTATAGATATGCTAGTGGAATGCTAACTAACCAATTACTAAAGCTCGTACCGAAGTATAGCTATTGTTCTGTTGGTCCTTCCTGAGGAAGTACGTTAGCATGCCAGGAGATACCGGGCCGTTTGTGTTAGTTTAGTTTGTTAGTTTATACTTACATATACCTTGTAGAGATGTGCAGGAATCTGGATTATTCTCGAACGTTAAAATACACTTTGTAAGTTACTTATTACTTTATTTATTATTTAAATCTTACGGAGAGTGACAGTGTCTCCTTGAATACAAAATTAATAATGAGATTGTAGAGACTGTGCTCTATTTGGAATATGAATTACGAATAATATATTTTTGGTTACAATTTCTGTTCTTATATGCTAATTTTCATACAGTATAATAAACAATCTTATGTTGTAAACATGAATTAATTAATTTCCTCATTACACATTTAAGGTCTCTTCCGTATTTTATTGTTTTTTTTGTATTTTCATATTTCGTCAATATACAATATTCAGACTTATTTATGTAAACAAATTTATGACAATTCCGTATTTTATTACTACAAGACTTTATTATATAATTTTATGCATCGATTGCATTTTACATTATTTTATTGTTTTGTTACTTTGTATGATACATATGTTTCACAACAATGGTAAGGCTAATTTAAAATCGAGGTGCGGCTGGTACTCGGAGTACGCTTACTAAGGACTGATTTACACATCCAACCTTCGGCATATGCCGTTCCATCTTCGATTCGGTTTTTTTTCACCGGTAACATTTTGCGGCACTTGCTCAGTTATAATTTAAATATTTGATTGATCAATATTCAATTTGCTTGCTTTGTACTTAATATGATCTCAGATAATTTTATATTCTCATAAGGGTAGAAAATGATAATTATTGATTATTAGAATCACTTAATGAATGTTTGTAACGGAACCTCGGCACAGTTGGGTTTGGCGGTGCCACAATACTTGATCCGACGGAGCACCGACCATTTAAACTCCGAATGTGCACCGAAATTCCGATAACAGAATCTCCGATCAGCGGTCTTGGAACGCGGTATAGCTGGCTAGGCTCAGAGCTGGGGTGGGAGATTTCCAAGACATGATCGAAGCTAGAATTACCGCATGAGATAAAATAAAATAAAAAAAAGTAAACATTAAAAGGACGGCACGCTTTGGCTCCGGTAACCACTAGGACTGGGCAGATACATACTGGGCTCTCGGTCTCAGATACAAAAATAAATTTTAAGCAAAATCAAATGCTACACCAAGCAAAGGAACGAAGAGAGAGATTGGGCTGAAAAAAAAAAAATTTATATGTATAAAAAGAAATATAGCCAATTAACAAACATGCCAATTAAAGTGACCACCGAGTGTAATCTAGTAAAAGACACAACCACGAGAAACTGTACGCGCACCCGCATAAACAAGGGTTTTAGTTAAAGCAAAAATAAATTAACGTAAATAAGGCCGATAAAAAAAAATTGAATCAAAGTTACGAAACAGAAATATTGATAAGAAAAAAAAATCTGAAGATATTAACGGAAGTTATATAAAGCAAATTTGTGAAAGAACCAATATAAAAATAAAATATAATATAAAATATGCAAATTGAACTAACTGTTTTTTTTCCCTGGTTTGTTATTACTCTCCCGGCTGCTTACAAGATGACCTTCTTCAGGAACTCTGCCACACACAAACTTTGATTAACTGCAATCCGCCAAAATTACAATGTACTGATACCAATATCCGGTGATAATTTATCGGTCAAGTACAAATAGTTACACTCTGCCAACGGAGCAACCGTAGTCCGCAGAGCGGTAACCGGTAGGATAACTCAACACTGCAATCAGCAAATACCGACAACTATCACAACTTACAACAGATAATCCAATCCGCAATACGCTAATCATTAACATATACGACGTCCAACTGTACCGCCAAGAATCTGTACTTCACCAAACGACAATAAAAATGTGTATATGTATCACTAAATGTACAGCAAATCAACGGTTATGCTCCAACAGGTGACATATTAAGAATTTGATCTCATTATACAATAATAGACGTACAAAATTATCCAACTGGTTTTTCTTAATAAAACAAATGTCTATTACACTTTGTTGAATCAGTAACAATTATCGGTTCAATATTAAGTTTTTTTTGTTTTTTTATTTTATATTTAATGGTACATCACAATTGTAAATTAAATTAACATTACACAATTTTTCGTTTTAGTATTTTAATTTCTTTGGTTTTATTTTTTTTTTTTTTGTATTTAAGCGTAAGCACAATTTAATTTATTTGCTTATTTACTTTATTCGCTTTACCAAGATTCAACTTAATTAATTATCGGGAACAAAAACCAATTCCAAACAAAAAAAAAATTCAATAATATTCAAAAAAAACCCAATAAAAATTATCTCGAGTGGACACCAAAACTCGACTGACCAAAAAAAAAAAAAATTTACATCGATTCCAAAAATATTACCTCTTTCCCCTCTCTCTCTTCGTTCAGTTGCAATACGCCGTAATTGCTCAAATCAAGCTGGGCAGTGCACTGCATTTTCTTACGCGCTGGAAAGACGCACAAAAGCGGCGTAACAATACGTTTCTATCATCTAGCGGTTTATACACGTTTTTATCATCAAGTTAAAGTATTCAACAGAATAGACCTTACTATGATCCTCATTAGTCCTCATTAGTTGTTAAATTTCTCCTCGCTTTCCCCGTTAAACGTGAAACTATGTACTAGCGTATTTTTTTCAATTTTCATGCTCATTTTATTGTAACGCAATAATTCAGAAACACTACCGCATTAACGCACAGATGTACTCATATCTCTTAAAAAATAATTGAACCATGAATTTGAAGTACTCCTGGATATTAAATGGAACTCGGTAACGCTAATGTTAGAAAGGTTCTTAAATGTAAATACGGCCATTACTCCAGCTCTAAAAGTTTTAAACGTTTACTCCATGATGGAAAAATTTGATTTACAGTTAATCAGACATCTCGGCCAATCTCTACATCCAATAAAACTGGCAGTTGAATCCCTGGCCCAAAAAGACGCCAATATTTTGCTGCTTGAGGTGTTTTATATTTTTTTTTTTTTTTTTTTTTTTTTTCAATTTATTTTATTACGACTGAGACTGCGCTCATCTAGCAATTTTTCTTTCAAATACAAATTTTTATATATCTAGTAAAATTCACGTTTGTTGGGGTGTAACCCACTGGTTAGCCCCATAATCAATTAAACCTATTTACTAATTAAATTATAGTTTGGTAAGTTCACTATAGGTCAAGTGGCCTCGTTCTTTCGAGTCTTCTTTCAACGACAGGGTTATCTATCATATGGCGAATATAGGGGTTTCCATGTTCCTAGAGCCTTATTTCGTGTTTTGCGACATGCATTTGTATTTCCTCTTTGATGTATTCCATCCGTAGGTCCCTGTGAAGGTCTTCATGACGATGCTACGAAGAACCTTGTTTTGAAACGTCTGTATCATTTTGGCGTTTGCTTGCTTGGTACATCCCCGGAGTTGTATACCGTAGGTCCATATCGGCTTCAAAATTTGTCGATATAACAGCAGCTTATTGTGAATTGTAAGCTCTGAGCCTCTACCTATGAGCCAATACATTTTTCTGAACTTTATGTTAAGTTCTTCTTTTTTCTTTTTGACATGCTCTCTCCACTTAAGCTTGGCATCGAGGGTCATGCCAAGGTATTTAGCTGTATAAGCCTTTTGATAAGTAAAGTTAATATGCGTGGATTTCGTCTCATTAAGTTTGATTCGCCAACGCTTTGTCCAGTTACAAACCGCATTGGTCATCCTCTGGAGTTTGCTCGTTGCATCAGCGATATTATTTCCAACTGCCATAATTGCTGTGTCATCTGCAAAGGTGGCTATGGTTCCTTCATTTGTGGTTGGTATGTCCCTTGTATATAGTAAATACAGGATTGTTTCTAAGACACTCCCCTGCGGGGCACCGGCAGAGATTTTCTTTAGCTCAGAGTATACATCCTTATATTTCACTCGAAAATGTCTATTGGACAAATAAGATCTTAGTATGACATAGAATTACCTCGGCAGATATTTATACAGCTTGTATTCTAGACCACTGTACTAAACTTTATCGAATGCTTGCGCGACGTCCAGGAATATGCTTGAGCATACTTTTTTACATTCTAACATTTTTTCAATTATGTTTGTTATTCTATGCACCTGTTCAATTGTAGAATGCTTTTCTCTGAATCCAAATTGATGTGGAGGAATTAGTTGTCGGTCCTCAATTATTGGTTTAAGTCTCTTTAGTAATAATTTGTCAAAGAGTTTTGACATAATTGGCAGCAGAGAAATTGGCCTGTATGATTTTTTATCGTTAGGTGGTTTATCAGGTTTTGGTATCATGATTACTTCTGCTACTTTCCATTGATTCGGAACATATTTTAACCGAAAGGTCGCGTTGATTATATGTAGTAGCTTACGAAATCCTTTGTCTGGTAAAGCTTTGATAATTTGGCAAGTAATCAAGTCATACCCTGGGGCTTTTTTAACATTCATGTTACTTTTCACTTCTTCTTTTAATTCTTTGAGAGTTACTGGCCGTATTTCAAACTCATCCAGCTTATGAATTGATATTATATTTTCATTGGCAGTTTGTCTTGGTAGTGGTTGAAAGGTTTCCTGGAGATACTCCGCAAATAGATCAGCCTTCTCTTTGTGGCCTCTTGCCCAGGTTCCATCATCCTTTTTAAGTGGAGGCACTTGCATTTTGGGTCCTTTGAGTCCTTTCGTCGCCTTCCACAGTGAGTAATCAGAAGTTTTTTCATCAGTTAGGCTAACTAGATATCTGTTGATTGATTCATTTTTAACTTCTTTATAAGAAGGGATTTGAGGCTGTTACATAAATTGTTAAGAATTGTTTTGTTCTCCGGTGTTCGATTAATTTGCCAGGTTTTACGAGCTCGTCGTTTTTCTCTTACCAACTCTCTAACTTTCATTGGGTAGGATATGTTAAGCGTCTTCTTATTTTGCAAAATGGGAGTGCTTGCCAATGCAGCATAGTGAATTATTTCATTGAATTGCTCCAATTCGTCTTGTCGAGAATTTCTTATCGGTACCTGGAGAATGACTTTGTCCTCCATTATTTCACGAAAGGGATCCCAGTTTGTCTTCGAATTTGTTAATCTGGGTGCACTTTCCCTTTGAATTACAGTTTCACTGACTGTCATGATAACCGGTGAGTGATCCGATACTAGAGAATTGCTATTTTCAATGTGAATATAGTTCTGAGATATACCTCTTGCTACATAAAAGTCGATTAGGTCCGGTATCTTAGCTTGGTGACTGGGCCAGTATGTTGGGGAAATACCAGAGTAAAATTCACATTTTGATGTCTGCGCTGCTTGAAACAATTCTTTACCCTTTGACGTCGTAAGTCAAGATCCTCAATAGGTGTTTTTTGCATTAAAGTCTCCTCCAATAATAAAATCACGTCCTAACGATTTAAATAGTTTAATGTAGTCCTCCCTTTTCAAGTTATGCCGGGGAGGACAGTGTATTGCGGAGACAGTAAGCTGTCTGTGTTTAATGTGAATCCTAACAGTGGTGACTTGCATTGTTTCTTCTTCGATTTCTGTTTCTACATGGTGTTTTATATTTTCTTTTATTAGTAATGCTGAACCACCTCTTGCTCTTTCCGCTGGATGAATGGAATGATATAAGTTATAACCCCGGATTTTAACAAACGAAGATTTAACAAAATGGCTTTCGGATATTAGAAAAATGTCGATTTTTCTGTATTTAAAAATATTTGTATTTCTGGAATATGTTGCATAAGTCCATTCGCATTCCAGATTGCTATTCTGAAAGTTGTGTTCTTACTTAACATTTTTTATCGGATTGCGTTGTGGGAGTTGCATTTTCTGCAGTTACTTTGGTCATCTAGCCGCTTTGTAATAGCTTCGATGCTGTTCATAATGTTTTCCATAATTCGATTATTTTCAGAGCCCATATATTTGGTTGAACCCGAGCCTTTCACTACCTGAGCAAATGTTCTTCTTTGCCCTGCGTTGCTTGGTTGTGGATTTTGATCCATCTGATTTGATGGTTGAATCCTTCGAATATCATGATTTTGCGATTGATTTCGCGATTTATCTCTTAATTTTTGTAGGTGTTTAGCAACCTCACAGCCCCGATAATTGCCGGGTGTTTGCCTTTACAATTTATACACTTAGCTGGTACATCTCTTCCTATTGTACATGCCTAGGTAAAATGTTTACCTGAGCATTTTACACATCCTCATCCAGCCTGTTTGTCCTCATAAGTAAACCACTGATACTTTTCAGCATTCAGCTTCATAGATAATGTTCTATAGGTTTCTGAGTCCAGAGTATTAATTTTCCAAACGTCATTGTTTAGCGCTGTTACCTTATATTCTTTGTCAGTAACCGAGTTCATCAGTGACTGAATTTTTGGGTAACTGATTACTTCCACGATACTTATTGGTGGGGGTGGTTTTTCTTTCGGTTGCACTAGTTTTGGTGTAATGTTCTTGGTAGATTTACTACCTTTCGGTTGATTGGCCTCAGATTGGACAACTTCCGGTTCGGTACTTGTAGTTCCACTAACATTTAGTTGTTCAACCTCAGGTGACGATTCAGCTTTTCTTTTCTTACCCTTCCTGGAATGTTTTTTCTTCTTTAGGATCCAGTTCGTCTCCCTTTCTAATTCATCCTCATCAGTGAGATAGTTGACTTTCTCTGGTTCAATACTCTCTAATTCGCTTTGTTCTTTAGCATCCCGATTCATTTTTAGAAGTTCATTTTCTCGCTTTAGATACTCAATTTCTTCGTTTAGCTTGGCAAATGATTGCTCCATCTTCTGTAGCCTCTCAAAGCGATCCATATTTTCCTTTTCTAGGTCAACAGTTCTTTCACTGAATCCTTCTGCTTGCATTGTAAAATTTCCGCTGGCATCACTCTTTCATGCAGTGTTTGGCCCTCCTCAAAATCCATAGGGCCAGCCTTCGAAGAGGATGGATCCCCCCCGGATGTATTGTCCAGTCGACTGACTAGAGTACCACTTGGGGTAATAAATTTCTCTGACTTATGCATTGCATAGAGTCTTGTTGGTGATCGTGGCACTATGGAACTTCTTCCAAATGGATTTACAGAACTTATCACCTCTGAAGTATTGCGGTCATTGGATAACGACGACTGGGAGCCCGCTTGCTCACCCCTCAAAGTCGCCGGCACTGGGCACCGTTTCCCTGCCCCGTAAGGTTTTCTCCATTAGAGTCCGCCATATTGGTTATTATATTCAGGGAACCACCGCTAGCTAGTTTTGGTCCACGAATGGTATTTTATTTCCAATTTACCCTCCGACAAGTCTGTTAGGGTTTCCCCCTATCCGCCACCTGGGGACGCGCCCGCTGGGAGACTAGCAGCTCCTCACGAGTTTATATTTTCTAAAAAATAAAATGGAAGCAGAGAATTGCGAAGCAGATCATTGCTCATTGCAATGAAACTGAATTGACTATTGAATTAGATTCAGAATTAAAACTATCATTAACTGAAGAATTAAATTCTTACATTTCAAATGCGACGACCGTTAAACAGGTAACGACATCGAATTTTCCGAGCAGTTAAAATCAAGAATTTAACCGCTTCAAGAAAACTGATAACAGAACTCCAAATCTTGATTTATTATTCAACGCATTAAAAACTGCAAAGCCAACATCGACAGATTCAAAAGTAACCTTTTCGGTTTCAGGTGATGTTTGCACTAAAGTTGGGTCCTATCTTTCCTGCACTTCACTTAATGCATTAACATTTTTAAAATATCATTACTAAGGCCAATTATTTAATATTTAAATATGAAATATAAAAAAATATTTCACTTTAACTACTTTTGGTTATTTTTACGGTTATCCGGTATTCGTCAGATACTTCATAAACTTCAATTCAATATCCGCGGTTACAGAAAATCCGGATATTTGGAAACCCTAGTTAACCAACTCATTCCGTAAAAGGGGTTTATCTAAATGCTCATCGTTATTATTTATTAAAGCACCTTCAATATTTGCAATTATTAGATCATATGGAACAGATTTTGCAGAAATTGGAGGACAAAATTTGTACCGACGTTTTTCTAAATAATGTCAAGATAAATTGTTGTTGTTTTTATTTTTTGAATTTTGCCTTTTACGATATTGGTTTTTTCGAATGGAATTTTCTTTTTTTAAAATAAGGTTTTCAAAATAAAGTTTTCTTTAAAATATTTTGCTATTAAATTATATAAATTAAAATTTGTGCACTGATCTTTGTTAATTTTTAAAATGTAAATTTTTTAGAATTTTTTCAAAACATTTTTTCTTTTTAAACATTATTGTGATTGTAACGGTTTTTTGTTTTGTTTTGTTAATATTGTTTAATGTAAACGAACCATTTACAAATTTCCTGAAGATGAATAGAAATCCTATTCGAAACGTCGATTTATAAATAAATAAATATAAATCTAGGCTATATACCAGTTTTTTAAATTTAATTTAATAATAAAATTAAAATAATAATAATTATTATTCTTCCTTCATTTAATAAAATTTTCCTTCACCAAAACGATGAAATTGAACATGTACGATCAGAATTAGGAAATCGCGTTTTGAAATATCACGTTTTGAACTATCGCGTTTTGTCAAATCGCGTTTTAAAATACAGGAGTGATGTACTTAATTAAATTAATAGGTAAAATAAAAATTGGTTGTTTAGTAATAAAAGCAAGTTACATTTAAAATAAATGAAAAAGTGGACCTTCTAAAATTACACTCAATATAGCAATGGAATTAGCATTAATGAAATGGTTCGACAAAGAATGATAACATTTTTAATGGCATATTACTTTACATATTATTCGCTATCTTTTAATTCCGGAACCGAAATTTATTATATGATCGTCGCGTAGGACAGCGCACTCAATTAGAGATAACGTTAAGAATCAGACAATATGGTAAAATGGGGTATAATTAAGAAAATCATGGAGCTTACACCAGCCGTTCCACCATTAGTTGCATTAAACGGAAAGGAAAACTGTCAAAAATGCATAGATTTGTCAATTCTAAATCAAAACCTATTTAGGAATCACGATTCCGATAATAAATCGGCCGCATAACAACAAACCTATCGTGTGACTCGACTTATAAAATATAGTTAGTAGTTATAAGAATGATGAAATAAGATTTATGTAAATTAGTTGGTTAAAAGTATGTATGTTGTAAATGTCTAACCATAGACTATCTAACAAAGATAAACTGAAGTAAACGTAGAGTAAAAGACAGTTCCGTTATTACCACGCTACGATAAAGACAGGTTTTAATCAGTTTAATCACAAACACTATATTACACATCACCTAATTAGGGGCTGACTCAGAATGCTTTATGATAACCGCGTTTACTTCGCTAGTGCAGCTGCCCAGCCTAAACCCTTATAGTGTTGCCAGACTGAGGTTTAATAAATCTGATTTAGCTAAACTGGTTCAGGGACTCTATGAAACAAAACGTGATTAGCAAAAGTTAGGGTTGACACAATGCGGCTAAACTCGAAAAAATCACTAAATCCGATTTGTGAAAATAGATTAGTTGTCCTCCATGCCTTTGTTAAAAACTTTTAATAATATTTAAACCAAATTTTTTCGAAGTTCGATTACCAAACAGCAACAATTAATTAATTGTAAAATTTTTGATGACTGTAAACGTTAATTACCGAAAACTAATCAGCTGACTGATTTTTATAATATACCGAGAAGCCACAAGCAACATTAAGTTAACCTTAACCCTGAAATTTTTAAGTGACATTATCAAGTTACTCGTATATAATATATGTATGTACTATGTATGTACATCCGACAGCCGTGTAATTAATCTTGCAAAAGAAAAAAAAAAAAATTAAAATCACCCAGCTTCACTAGAATTTTTCACGAGAAAATTGTTTTATCGATCATCAATCATATTACTCAGACCACAATGCCGTCATCAATACAAACCTATGAACATTACATAATATTAGATAATAATTTTTTAAATGCAGTCTAAATTGCATTTAGACAAGGCGCGCGTGCCATGCATTTTAATGCTATATGTATATACGCACTTTATATGGACCGAACCATTAGCTATTTTATTACATAAACGCAATGTGTAACTAACCACAGACAATCTATAATTAAATCAAATTAAAATTATAATAATGAAATTGGGTTAATTATTTACAACAACGAAATTTGTTCACCTATTTGGGTAGCCAATGATGCAGCACCAAACAAATAAATATTTAACCTTCCGAAGCGGCAAATGATCTGCGTGCACACCTGCGAATTTCAAGCTCAGTTTGTACCTATGTATACACGAAACTAAATATACTTACATTATAATGAATTGAGGTCTTCAGCAACACAAAACATTAATTTGAAACAATTGAGTGAATTTTTCGCATGCAATATAGATTGACCTTCCATTTTACTGTAATGTCTACGTTTTATACATAATCATGGTACTTTGACCTGCTAACATAAATTCATGTGATTTTGTAATTTTTTTTTGTCTGTTTCTATCTCTATTTTTCACTATGGAATTGTTATCATGTTATGTGAATATTGCTGTATCTATTGTTGTAAATTAATTAGCAATCAATCGACCATATCAGTATATGGGCTGTAATTTTAATGCTATATGCATGGATAGATTTTTTTGATGAAATTGTTTGCGTATGGGTACGTATAATTGTGGATTCTGTAAGTGGAGGCGGGTTTGTTGACCTATACTTTCCCATTCCGACACCTTTCTAGGTTTTTAAAGAGTACTCTTGGGACGTAATTAATGATTTATGCGGGCTGAACTAAAGTAAGTGTTCTCAGATATTTAAATTAAACACGTGCTGTTTATTATATCGGTTAATTATAGTGTCAGCCAATTTCTCATCTCATGTAATTGAAATTATTTTAATTTTACATGCTATTTGATTCTGTACAGAGTTAATTACAACGATTAACGGAATCACCTTCAATAACTGTAAATTTATTTTTTATTTTAATTATAAGTATGGAATAAACCAAACATGTTGGTATCATGTAAATATTACGTCGTCTTTATAGTTTCGTAAAAAATTATTCGCAAAATTATTTTTCTTATCATGGCAAGTTTATTTTTAAATAAATACAAGATTCATTTTTTACCGGTACCTAACATTCAGGCGTAGTTTGTACTATGTATGACTACAATAGTTTGTCGTAGCGATGATTTACAATTTTTTTTTTTAAATTAATTCAACCAACGTGAACATTAAACTATTTTATGCACGATCAGAAACAATCAAAGGTTAATGTGTTCTGCCCATAGTAAATATAGTATTTGAGCAATTATTGACTAAAGATGTTTTTAGTAAAATTAACATACAATGGTATAAATCTCAATTTAAGTGAAGGTCGGCATTTCGCTGTAGATTGATCGTATAAGGTAATTTGAAAAATGGAATTAATTGTAAATATTTGAAATTTTCATGAAAAACGTTAAACAATATTTTTGTATTATTTCCGGATTTTTTTTTCATATGCTGCCAAAGTGCCAATGGTTCTATTCTTGAATCTGCCTACATAAGAAACTAACAAGAAGCTATCAAATCTTAAGCTAATGTTAATACATATTGTAAGTGCTCACAATTTAATTAATTTAGATTATACTTATACATCATAACTTAAACATTTAATAAATTTTCACATAAATCGCGGTTGTTTTAGTTTACCCCTGGCCAATTCGTTACGATTTGCTTCTAGTTTTGAATAATATTATATACATATTACCACTTCGAATGAACCACGTAGGGGTTAGTTACATGAGTTATTTGTTTGAAACACTGTTGCATCCTCCTAACTCAACCATAAGTCCGTATCGATTAGTTTATAGCTTTGCACAGTAAAACCACAAATCAATATATACAGATCATTCATATTGAACAAAAAAATGAAACCTGATGGGGTGCTGCAACAGAATAGAAACAAACCTTTCAAAAATATAAATATTTTAGAAACAAACCAATTTAAAATCAGAAATACGCGCCTACTTGGATAAATAGCATTAATACATTGTTGAATGTATACGTACTTAATAAAGAATGTGTGTACAGTTTGTTCTTTCTCTCTCAGCAAGTGTAATTTAAAAAAATGATAAAACTTAGTAAGCAGAAAAAGCGAAGTAATTCACCCGCCGTCTCCACTATGAAATTTTACTGAAATTTGCTTTCATGAAATCAATTTTATCAATGTATGTGTGTGTATACTATACAAAAATGCAAACTTTCGGAAAACTTTTAGGCTGAAATTTCTCAAAAAAATTTCATGAAATCTGTATGTAGATTTGTTGTTGTGTTTTATTTTTTGTTTACATTTTTTTTAATTTGGTGAATCCCATTATAGAAATTTTTAATATAAAAGCAGAAATAGCAGAAATTTTTCATGAAAGCAAAATGCCCAGTGATGAAATTTCATCGACAGAAATTTATTAATACATTGAAAGAAACACATACAATCATAAAAACCATGAAATAAGATTTCAGTAAAATTGCATAGTGGAGACGGCGGGTCAATTTTGGCTAAAAAATAGTACAAATGTACATACATTCAACAATGTAATAATGCTATTTATCCAAGTAGGCGCGTATTTCTGATTTTAAATTGGTTTGTTTCTAAAATATTTTTATTTTTGAAAGGTTTGTTTCTGTTCTGTTGCAGCACCCCATCAGGTTTCATTTTTTTGTTCAATATGAATGATCTGTATATATTAATTTGTCGTAAAACTTTATTGGCTATAACCTGAGATTTTCTTCCCGTCAGCCAATAAATTTTGAAAAATGGATTCTTTACTTCGAGTATTTGGCGCAAGGTGTATGACAGCTCGAAGATAAAAACTCAAACATAAAATTTAAAATATGGAATGATTTTAATTAAATTATTAGAGTTTTTAAATTTAGAGGTATTAAAATGCAATGGTTGCTGGTTTGCTAACCTTTGTGTCAACATGAGAATAAAACGACTTCTCATCAATACGATAAACCCTTGGTGTGTATGAATTCAATCAAAAGTTTTGCATCAAAGACGAATAAACATTAAAAATAGAAACCATATCATAATGAAAAATGTCATTTAACTTTATTATGGGTTGGCCATGACTTTCGAGTCAAACGGTCGTGTTTTTTTTTTGTTTTTAATTTTCTCAAAAATTTTTTTTTTTTTTTTTTTTTTTTTTGTTAAAATAAATTTTATTTATTTATTTAATGTTATTACAATCTAGTCTCCTGGACTAATGAGCAATTTGTTTCTGACTTAATTTACTAACTTAATATTAATCTATGGCTTCTTCCCATTGGCGTTCCATAGAGTCTGGTAAATTGAATTAAACCACATCTTTGTAGTGGGCTTTACACAGCACAATGCTGTTTAAGCTAACAATTACACCAACTCAAAAGGTTTGGTTCTTTTAAGTCTACGTATTAAATTCGTGTTGCTTAGAAGCTGAGTTGCCTCAATGTTCACATGATGCCGGAGCCTCTCTTCATGTCTCCGCGCTTTCTCCTGAATTTCATTTACGATGAGGTTCACTTTAAGGTCCCTATGGAGATCATTGTTCCTGACATACCAAGGTGCATCAACGATGTTCCTTAATACCATATTCTGAAATCTTTGGATGATATTTACGTTGCTCTGTTTGGTACATCCCCAAAGTTGAATACCATACGTCCAAACGGGTTTCAATATTTGCTTATAAAGTAGCAGCTTGTTGTATGTTGATAAAGAAGAGTTCCTTCCCATCAGCCAATACATCTTTCTGTATTTAATTCTTAGTTCTTCACTTTTCTTTTTGACATGTGCTTTCCATCGCAGTTTAGCATCCAGGGTCATGCCGAGATACTTAGCTGTGTTCGCATACGGTACTATTTCTTGATTTATGGTAATCGGGATATGTTCGAATCGCCTGTTTGTAAAGTTGATGTGAACTGATTTAGTTTCATTTAGTTTTATTCGCCAACTTTTTGTCCATTTATAAATTTTAGTTATTGCTGTTTGTAACTTTTGAGTTGACTCTTCGTTGCTTGTGCCAACAGCTAAGATCGCCGTGTCATCTGCAAAAGTCGCCACTGTATTGTTTTCTAATACAGGAAGATCATAAGTGTATATTAGGTACAAAACCGGCCCTAATACACTGCCCTGTGGAACTCCTGCGTTGATTTCTTTCAATTCAGAGAAAGTCTCAAAAATTTGTTTAAATTAATTTTATTCAAAAAAAAATGTTCTGTTGAAGGTTGAAATCTGAAAGGCGTACGATGAAATTGTCCTGGACCCGGTTCAGTTCTTCATTTGGGGACTAGCGGACATAGCCTGAAATTGCACCTGATCTGGCCCGAGGGCGAGTGAGTATACGTTGTGTCGTTCTTTGTTCATTGGATAAGTTTCACATAATGCAAATATGTAAAATATATTCAAATTGAATTAAAGCAATGTTGTGCAAATTGTCGACGTGAATAAATGTTCCTTTGTAGACATGTGTGGGGTGCGATTATTCTCTCGTATTACAAATTGCGAGTTTCGAGAGCTCGAAATATGCTGACAAATTCTTTAAAATGAACCGTAATCATTAAGAGTTGTCGGTCGTACTTCATATTGTACGAGTAAACAACAACAAGGGAATCTCAATTGCGAGAACTCGCAATGTCTTACACATAATCGAGATGCCGCAAATTCTAATAAGTCGAAACTCGTAGTGCTGACATAATCGCTCCCGTGATATGAGATATGTAATTGATTGAATGGTGTAGAGGTGGATTAGAGGTGGTTGGCTTGTCCTGGTGGAGGGTTGCTGGTCAATCTGAAGCAGAATATTGCTGCTCATACGAGTGTTTTATTGATTTAACTTTGTTTAAATACAATTTGCTTACTTTGACAAGAGTAGCGATAATAGTGCGAAATGTCAACTTAGGTATAAACAAAGTTGACCGCAATTTGCAAGTTCTTTGCGATGGTACTCTAGTACAAATTTAGGTATCTTCGATCAGTTTTAGTACGTTGCTGGCAAATAAGAATTATGTTTTTGAGTTTTAGTGATTGTGTACATTTCACATTATGAGTATATAACATAAATAATTAGCTTGTATTAAAAAACTCAACTGTGTAGAATTTTCACATAAAATAGTAATTATAAATTAAAATTAATTATGTAAATTTACAATAAATGTAAATTCTCTCTGTGAAGGTTATTTTTCGTGTGATAATAATATATTGGTGTACAAGTAAAACGGTGTATACCAGCAAATTAAAATGTGTTCGAATCAGTTGAATATTGAAATTCTTAGTAGTGTTATTAATGAAAGCATAAATAATCCACCTAATTTAGTGCTGGCTTGAGATTATATCATTGTTAAATAAAAGATCAAATAGGCGAATACGCAGGGACCGCAAAAGAGTGACCCTCAAGTTAATGGAACGCTACCGGGTTTGTGACGTGATTTTACAGGACAAGAATTACGAGAATATGATTGAAATCAACCAGATGGTCGTGGTTAGTAGTTAGTGGTTAATGGAAATTTAGAGATAACTTTGGGTGAATTGCTTAATTGGATTATGATAAAACAGATTATTAATTTATGCTTTGTTTCAGAATCTAAATTTAAGTAACTTTTTGCTCGGTTTATGACTTAAAAATAGCTGATTAAATTTGATCTCAATTGACAGAGATATTAATGATCATAAATATTATAATATTTGTAAATACGAGTAAGGTTCCAGAATATTGCTTCGTCTCCGCTGGCTTACTGAGAGGATGGAGTGGGATCTAAATTAAATGTGTTAACACACAGATGGTTTCAGATTAAAAAAAAAAAAGAAAACATTTTTAAATACTTAAATTTAAATTTTAAGGAGTGGGGAGGGGGAGGGGTTTTGGCCGAACTGTTTTTACGAGATGGTCTTTGGCGGGTTCATTAAAAAATATAATCTGTCTATTGATTTACAATTTGTTCTTAAACTTGAGAAAATTTAAATTTAATTATTAGTTTCTAATTTTAATTCCAAATTTGAAATTAAATAAATTCGATTTTATTTAAGTAAGTAAAGTTTGGAAATAACTAATTAATCACGATTCCGATGTTCATTACTACGAAATACTTTCACCAACTATAAAGAAAGATTTTGCAAAATAAAAATAATACAACGTCTTATTAATTTAGCTTGTGGCGCTGCTGTCTGAATAGGATGGTTTTTTTTTTTTTTTCTTAAATATTTAACTTTATTTATTCTATGAATAAGGTCAAAACCAACACTAATGTACAACAAGCCTGATTCCGTAATGAGGTACACAGATATCTTCTTACATTAAATCGCTTATACTTGGAAGTATTGGTGGGAAACTTCGTATGTTTTGTTTTGTCTACAATTTATATAGTGTATCCGATCACCAATACTTTCATGTATAAGCGAAAAATCAGTTAGGATAGTCAGGCTTGTAATACATTAATGTTGGTTTTGATAAGGTGCATAATACGACATGTGTACTATAGTTACAAAATGTTAGAGCTCTGTTTTAAACTTACAACTTTGTTATAATAATTTTAATTTTTTTAAAAGGAACTGTCGCTGTGCTTTATCTTTTATTTATGTACATTTTGTTTTTAAGGAAAATTGTATGTAAAAAACCTTAATTGTAACGACTTAAAACTAATTATTGCTAAACCTTAAAATATATATAATACTAAAATAAAAGGAAAAAATTGTTAAGAAATTAGATTTCTAATCATAATATTTTCAGAAAATAGAAGTGACCTAGTCAATTTTAAATCAAAATGAGTGATAAATTCGGATATGGTCTCAAGTTTACATTCTGAGTGTAAAATACTTGTTGGATATCTCCTTGGGAGGTTTCTTATGATTTTTAGACAACGTTTTTGAACAATTTACAGTCGTTTTTTGTGCGTATAAGCGGCATGTTTCCAGATTTGGCTACCATATGTTATTTTAGCTCTGATTATCATTTTATATATCAGTATAGTTTGTTTTTCTCACTAAGTTTGGAGTTAAGACATAGAAGTGAATACAGTGTACTAATTAATTTTTGAGAGCGTTCGACTATGTAATCAATATGTTCTTTATATGTAGTTTTTTTGTCAAACCATATGCCAAGATATTTGATTTTATTGTACCAAGGGACTGGAGTGTTATCAGCTAGTAGATTAAGATTACTTGGTAAGTATCTTGCCGCTCGTCGACGAGTAAAGAAAATTGCTCTTGTTTTTGACGGGTTTAGTTTGATGTTCCATTTGGTAAGTAATCAAAGAGTGAATTTATATTTGATTGCAGTGAATTGATAATAGTTGTTGGTTCAATGGACGATGTATAAATCGCGGTATCATCGGCATATTGGGCAAATTCAACATTAGTGAAGACAGATGCGATATCAGCTGTGAACAAATTATAAAGTATAGGAGAGAGCACGGCACCTTGAGGAACATCCATATGAATTCCATGCTTGGCGGATTTTTCGCGTGATATACAAACAAAAAATTCTCTGTCTTTAAGATAGTTATTAATAAGCTTTGTTAGATAAATCGGGAGTTTTATTTGAATCAATTTGTAAATTAGACCGTTGTGCCAAACTTGATCAAACGCCTTTTCTATATCAAAAAGGATAAGGCCATTAGATTGTTTCCGGTTAAATGCCGTTTTAACATGATTGTGAATTCTGAGGGCTTGATGTTGTGTAGAGAACTCATGGCGAAAACCGAACTGTTGATCGGGCAAGGTGTTTTTAGTATTAATAAATTTATCAAGACGCTTTTTAATCACTATTTTGAAAATTTTACCTAGGATATTTAACAAGCTAATTGGTCGGTAACTAGATAATTCGGATTTTTCCTTACCTGGCTTTAAAATTGGTATAACTTTGAAGTTTTCCAAAACTTGGAAAAATATGAGTATTTTAAACAAGCGTTAAATATGTATGTCATGAAAACAATAGCTTTTCTGGGGAGATTTTTGATTAGCCTACCATTAATAGTGTCTTCACCTGGAGATTTAGAGGATTTGATTGATCCTATGATATATTTAATTTCTTTTGGAGTGGTCATGGTCAAATTTTCTAGGGGCATAAGCTCAGTGTGGGACGTTATAAAACTGTCAACTTCTGAAACTACTTGTTGAGAAAATAAGGAAGTACTATGATCATTTTGAATGCCTGCAAATCTCTGTGCTAGTGATTCACATTTTTCATGGTTCGATATCAAAGTACGATTATTAATTTCATCTTTGAGTGGTGGAATTTGTCTGCTTCGAAGACGTAGATTTTTGCTGATTGCCCACATTTTGTTGGTATTTTTATAATTTTAGATGTTTTGTAAAAGTTTAGTCCATCTATTATTTTTCAAGATTTGAAATTCTATACCTTATACGTTTATGTAATTCATTAACGATTGATTTAAGAAATTGATCTCGGGTTCGCTGGAATTGTCTCCTACGAGTATTTCTAAGTCGTATTAACATTTTTGTCGGGTCGGGGATTTCGAATTCAGTATTATAAGTTTTGGTTTTATAGAATGGTACACATTTGTTTTTAGCTGTCAAGATTAAATTATTTAAATAAGAGATTCCCTCATCAATATCGTTGTGTGAGTGAATATTTCTAATTTGAGACTCGCTACTCAGATTTAAGTTGCGATTAAGGATAATTTTGTACTGTTTCCAATTTGCTGCAGAGTAATTTAGCCTACGTTGATAATTAGCGTTTTGGGAATTTGAGTTCAACTGTAAAAGAACCGGGAGGTGGTCGGAGCTTAAATCTTGGATAGATTTCTTATTATCTAAAAATTGAGGGCAGTTTGTAAGGGATATATGAAGAGTTGAACCGTATTTGGAGTTGTGATTGTAGTGGGTTGGGGAATTAGGAAAATTCACTGTGAATTTATCAACTAGCATTAGGTTGTATAGAGAATGGAACCAGCTCTATTATTTTTGAAACAGTTCCAATGAGGATGTTTAGCATTTAAATCGCCTCCAATAATAAATTTGGAACTGAATGAAGTTAGATATTCTATATCTGATTTGAATTTGTTTAAAAAAAAATTTGTGGTTCCCCCTTTGAAATAGGCAGCTATTAGCTTGATTCTACCACGGTTTGTGAAAATGTCAATTCCAATTGCCTCAATAATTTGAAGGTGAAAAGAAGGTAACAAACAGTGTTTAATATTTCTCTTTACAAATATCGCAACTCCACCCTTTACACGACCTGATTTGCTGTTTAAATTATAAATTTTTATCTTCAGGGTCAAAGAGGGATGTACTATCTTTCAACCATGTTTCTGTAATCAAAGCCACTTGGACGTTAATGTTTTTCCTAAAAGTAAACGTTTCTTCCGCTTTATTTGTAATACTATCAGCATTCCATATACAAATATTTAATGCATTGTTATGAATTGCTTGCGTAGGATCAATCATTTTTGTACATTACTGTATAGATAAGTTACTGTGAGGCGCGTTATTACTTCAAATTGTTCAAATTTCATTTTACAGTGGGAAAGACTAGAGACCATATCACTTACCAATGAGAGTATTTCCTCGTATGAAAATAAAGAGCCTGGACTTCTTTGCGCAGTTGTGTTAGATTCCAAATTTGTTTTGTAATTGTAACTTGGTTTCGGTTGCTGATTGAACGTTGAACTCCACTTCTGGTGCATTTGGGTTTGACGTGGTGATGCTAGCGTCGGAAAGCTTTCGGTGTTAGATATGATACGTTTGGTGGACGTTGATTTGATGAGTCTCTTATTTTGTTTCTATTTGTCTTTAAATGTTTCCTGATCTTAATATTTTCCTGGATGAGCACATACTCTTTTAATTTGGGACAATCAGGTGAATTTGCTGCATGATTTCGGCTGCAAAGACAGCATTTCAGGTTGGCATCTAGTACTGAACAATTTGACGTTTCGTGATGTTCTCCACATTTTAGACATTGTAAAGTTTTACTGCAAAATGAAGTTCCATGGCCATACATACCACATCTGCGGCATTGTGTGGGAGATGTTCTTCTAGGAGTGTGAATGCTAAACGATACAATTACATGATTGATACTTTTTATACTTTGTAATGTTTTAAACTTTATATTATTTGCATTAAACTTTAGTAAGTATAGTCCATTTTGTAAAAGGTCATTTTTTGGATTTAACTCGGTAACTTCCAGGATGTCCTCAATTTTAATATCCTTTTGTGTGTAATCATTATCAGTGAGGCATTGTTTAATTTCATCAAGGTTGGTGCCTTTTGGTAAACCGTTTAAAATAATTTTAAGTAACTTATCAGATGGGGATCTGTATGTGAAATGTTCAGCTTTCTCGTTGATTAGATGTTGCTGTAGCTTCTTGTAGTCAGAGTCAGTATTTAGAGTCACTTTAACCCTTAAATGACACATGGGGTCCAGTGGACCCCACGGCTTTTTCAATCGTACATATTTAAATATTTCCGCCGGAAATGCATCTCGTGTCCCCCCGTTGCTATAGATGAGATATTGCACTACCTGTTTACGTACTCAGTGCAAGCTGGTTGACCGCTAGCAGCTGTGTAGAAAGATCCAAAATCACAGTGGGGTCCAATGGACCCCAGTGTGTCATATACGTATATTTGTGTGAAAATCGGAATAATTTGTAGGCATCTCAACTCTAGCAGACCTAGAGCGAGAGAGATGCATTACACCCCCGCTGCTGATATCTGCCTGTAAACAAAGTAATTCGAGAGGTACTTATCCGATTTTCAAGAAACAAAGACAGACTAATAGACCTTCACCAGATAATAAAAATGTGATATGACTAAGATCTCTAGGTGATCGGATTTGATAAAACTTGAATGAAAATATTTGTATTGTATACGAAATAATTTTTCAAAGGTTGTTTTTGCCGTTTTTTTTGTGTTGTTTTATTGTTTTTGGTCGTGAGTAAGACTGCGCTCGATGTTAAAATTTGTTTAGTTTATCATATTTCTTTTGATTTTGACGTATTATTAGATGGCGTATAATTTGCGGAGTCGAACCGTCCGAGAAGTGCTAGTAAGCGATGATGAGCATCGTGAATCCATCGACGAAGCTTGTTCAGGAGGAGAAGATAGCGTGTTTGAGGACAGTAAAGACAATGATTCAGACTTTTTGATGTGTAGTGCTCCAGAGAGTGCCACGGGAGTAGACCAGAAAGATATGGAAGAGAGTACTTTGGATAAACGGCGTTTGTATGTAGGAGAGCGTCAAGCGGCTGGCCAGAGCCGTAGTCGGCCATCTTCGACTATAAGAAAAAATTCCACGTTCATATTGCAAAATAAATACGTTTTTTCAAAGATTCAGTATCGGACTTAATTTTATCTAAAAAGATACTATCTCAAAAGTACATTACTAAATTTTTAGCTAAAAATATTGAAAATTAAAAAAATACGGTTAATTTATGTCAAAAAAGCCATTTTTTATTTTTTTTCACAAACCTATTTTTTTTTTGGTATCATAAAATTAAAATTTCATTAATGTAATAATTTGGTCTCCTTTAATAAACTTTAAACTATTTTGAAAAAAATTGTCAAAGCTAAATATCCAAAAATTCAAGAAATAATGGGCAATTTTCAAGCTGGGGTCTAATAGACCCCAGTGTGGTATTTATGTGATTTTTCTTAAGTGTGTCATTTAAGGGTTAATACCGATGCTGCATAGTTTTATTAAGAAATTTTTGATGTTAAGCCGGTTAAGGATAACCTTAATTTTGTCATTTGTTGTTTTTTGAATAACAATGGGTGGTATGATCACTTTTACGCTTTTGCTTTTGTTTTGTGTATCAAAGTTAAATTCGATACCGTCACCCTCGTCATCAACTAAATCGATGAATGTATTATTGGTTGGGGTATTAAAACTTGATGTTGTGGCGGACATGTTACCGTTAGATTGGATAGATTTTATCCGGTGTTTGTTGTCCTTCATCATTTGTTGTAGAGTAATTTCATCATACTGTTTTATTTTTTGATTTTTAAATGAGAGCACTTTTAAGGTCGCATAACTGCGACCTTTATTATCCGGTGTATTTATTAATTTAATTTTATGCGGACACTTTATTTAATAAACAGTTCAGAGATGAATAAACTAGAGTTAATCAATAAACTATTGATATTTATTATTGATCACTGTTGGATTATTGATACTGTATCAGCGGATACTTAATAACTTAATATTTTAAATTATATTAACCACGAAGGTTTATTTGTTTTTTTATTTTTGTTTATGATTACTAGGGCTGTGAATTTTAGGTGCTAAAAAATGTATTTTAGGTACCTAAAATATGCTCTATAAAATTAAAAAAAGGTGGTAAAAAGGTTCCAAAAATTAAAATTATTTGAGTAAAAAAGCTGCTTTTAATTAATTTATTAACTTAAATTTGTTACTTATTTCATCACAGTAAAATTCATAAATTAAAAGTATTGACTATTTGCTTTGGTGGTAGCTCCAAACCCGGTTCAAATTCTCTAAAAATTTGGACTCTCGAGGCGCTTTTAAAAATAATTTTTTGACGTAAGCAATCATCTCTCTACATCAGAATGTATTGATCTTATAGTTTCGGCCACTCGATGTAATTCCGTGTGCCAAACAAGTAACGTGTAAAATTTTCGTGTAGACAATTTTAATTACAGCAGCCGCCTACACTATAAAGGCACAGCATCTGATAAAACATTACAATTTTGTCTAGGTTAAAATCCTCGCCTAAAATTTTAACGGAATCGTCGAAAAGTCTAGCTACTGTGAAACTATTGGCTTTGTCTAATATAGCAGTATTCATTAAAAACTTTTTGCGGCTTTCATCTTCATCCCTATTTATAACACCTTCCACAACATTAGCCACATATCTTCCGGTTGTATCGGTTGTTTCGTCTATTGTCTCCCGTATATATTCATATTTTATCGCACTTTTTACTTGTAAAATAATTTAATCGTTTATAGGCTTTTTGTTTAAACAAAAAAGCCGGGTGCGTAACGTTTCCATTCTTTACCTCAGATATAAACGTCTGATTTGTAGTTCTGTGGTTTTTTGTAGCATTTTTTTGTGTTTTTTGGATCTTATATGTTGATCGTTTTGTGATTTTTTGACTGCAACGATTGTCACATTTCAAATTTGACAAAATAACACTTGTCCATAGATGAAACCGACTGAAAAAACCTATTTATGCCAAATTTTTCCTCATGGATGCCAACAAAAGAAATACATTTAAAGTAGTTTTTGGACTAATGTAAAAACTTCACTTTTTAGAAATAAAAATACTGAACAAATGTGTTTTCGTATTCATATTTTTTAACTGAGGAAATTTTTTATGTTAGTTTAGCCGCCCCGGTGGCACAGTTGTTAGCATGCTTGCTTCCAGCTCCGAAGGTCCCGGATTCGATTCCCGGCGGGTGATGAAAAAATCACGGCTGGTTAATGTATGGATCAATGAATTAATCACTCATTATCCGTTGTAAAAATGATTTCGAAACTTCACTATGAAGCGGCCAAGTCCCTCTATGGGATGTAGCACCAGCAGCGAAAAAAAAACAAAAAAAAAAATTTATGTGCGTTCACATTTCTCCCTTGTTTTAAAATTCATTTCTGAAGACCAAAAATATACGATACCAATTTGATGTAAAATCCGGGCTTTTCATGATTATTTTGCAAATGATTTTGAATATTGTACAATTTAGGCGATAAAAAGGTTCAAAAATGTTTATTTAGGTCAAAAAGGTTCCAAACCACGGAAAAGGTGAGAAAAGGTGTTAACAAACCGATGCCATATGATAGGAAATTTTATGAATCATGTTTCTATCTAACCAAAACACGAAAACCTGGCTCCAGCACGAAAAGGTTTTTACCTAAAAATCACAGCCCTAATGATTACGTTTGTTGAAATGATGTTACCGCTCTGACGATCGGCAATTGAATAAGGATGGTTTTATAAAGTAATTAATAATTCTTATAGTATACAAGGCGGGTTTTGTTTGAAAGAATTTCGATTTAATTTTTTCACATCTGGTTGGCGAAGGAAGATTTGTCAATGTTAAATTGTTGTTAAGTGAGCAACATCGAGTAGTTCGCCTCAGCAAGTCAGCATAGTAAACATCATAACCTAGAAAAATAAGAAAGCACAAAGAATCACTTGATTAAATGTAATTGTACATTTTTTTACTTATCTGATAATATTTTGTCCATCTAAAAGAATTTTGTTTGTTATTTTCATTTGCTTAGGTCGACTAGCACTTATATCTGTATATGACCTACTATTATTATTTAAATAACGATTAATCCAGAATCTTCTCGAAAGAAGCCATGGAGGTACCGAATATTTTTTAAATTTCACTAAGTCGCAAAGTTGTGATACCTTCGCACTGCACGAATATTATGGGCTTTATACGATAACACGCAGTACCCGGGACTACTATCTATTTTATTAAGTTGTAAAATGTGACACCCTCGCTCTTTGCACGAAATTATGGGCCTTATACGTAATTACGCAGTACCCGGGACCACAAAAACTTAAAAAAGATGTTGACTGTATGAGATTTATAATGCGATTGAAGGCAAAAGAAGTTAAATTTAAATTATATAGTTTACCTTTTGTTTTTGACGTTTAACATTTTTTATGTATTAAAAACCAAGCAGAATAACTTTATGTTAGGTATGATCGATGGTACACGTTCGAATTTGGTACTAAAATTATTTATAATTTACTCATAAGGCAATAGTTATTAAAATATCCATCAACAGATGTCACTATTATAAGTTTTACTTATTTTTGTAAAACTCATACTTTTAAGAAATAAAATTAGTTGTGTTCGAGAGCTAGCGTCCATTGGTACAACATAAAAAAAAGTGGAAAAGAAATTTATTGTAATAAAAATAAAAATAATTTGGTTAAAAATTAAAACAAAAGGGCTTATAATATTACGAAGTTTTTTATTGAGAAATATTTCGCAATTATCTACCATAGACACAAAAACCCTTGTGTTTCCATCGTTTGGTGTCAGAAGTGGGATATTGATCAACGCCATCAACCAGAAATTTTCATTTCAACCACATTGTAATAGCGGTAAAGTAGAAACGGTAAAAAACAAGAAAGGTTGTCGTTGTTGCTGGGATAAAACCGTGAGTACAGTTTTCATTAAAATTTTAAAATGCCACCTGCGTTGGATTCTAGTCGCTCCAAACAATTTATTGAAATTTTCGTGAAGAATTGGAGCGTTTCGAGAAATATATTGAAAACGATCTTCCGAATGTGTAGGTTGATTTACATATGCGACGTGCGAAGTGTGATAAGTGGAAATAAACGTGACGCTTTTTTGACAACAATTTACATTTGTGACGAAATTCGCCACGCACACTTTATACAATTTTTTATATTTTAATTTTTGTTCTTCAAAAAAGCTTCGTCAAAGCCTACTACATATTTTGTTTTATACAACACATACAAAAAATGTGTATGTGTTTGTGCGATCGTGACGGAAAAGATCAAATTAAACCATCATATTCGCCTCTGATTGGCTTGAAGCTCCCGTCACACGTCGCACGTCGCATATGTAAATCAAGCTTAAAGCCGAGACACGTGCAGCACCGACTAACGGAGTTGGGTGATAGTTGGCTCGTTTACCAACGCATGCTGCCACCGTATGAGCTCATGGACACTGAGCTGTTAACAGAACGTGTTCGCACTGAAATTGAAGAGTCGTACATTAATGTTGTTTTCGAACTAGAGGAAAAGTTATATGAATTGTAGGAAGCTCGACGCAAAACACTCATCGGTGACGACAAGCCTGGCAACAAAATAAATACTATTGTTGAGAACAACATGTTCTTAAAATATTTGAATTTAAAGCGATTGACCGGCCTGATCCCAAGGAGATTATGAGGCTTCTTGATCACTATCAATCGAATCTCCGTTCTCTAGAAGCAATTAGGACGATTTAATAGTTTACCTGATGGTTTCAAAACGGGATCCTGATACCAAAAACAGATGGATTGAGGCTGCCCCGTCAACTCACCTTCCTACGTTAGATGATCTATGCCAGTTTCTCGTTTCTCGAGCTTACAGACTAGAAAGCCAAACGCCCAATGTACGGCCGCCTATTCCATCAAAATCGCGTTCCAACGTCGCAACGCGTTCAATAATGCAAAATTTCATTGTGGCTACTGCAATATAAACGGCCATTCGATAGTTCGTTGCCACACATTTTTAAAGTTGCTGGTTGATCAACGACACAAGTTCATAAAAGAGTCCAAATTGTGCTATAATTGCCTTCACCCTGATCACATTGCCTCTGCGTGTTCAGGAACGTTTCGCTGCCGACACTACGACTCATATCATCATACGCTGTTACACAATTTCGCTGTTGCACCGTCTTCATCGTCAAATACCATAGAAGCTGCATCAGATGTCACGAAATGCAAACCAAATATCCAATCTAGTACTCTTGCCGTATCATCATCGCTTGTTGCTGCCAAACCCAAACCCAAGACATTATCCTCGTTTGTCTATTTGGTAACAGCATTGGTGAAAGTTCTAGACCATAATATGGAAAATCTTCTTATTGGGAGAGCACTGTTAGATTCCGGATCACAGTTAAATCTTATTACCGATTCATTTGCGTCAATACTGAAGATTCCTCATCGTAAAAACAGCATCAACATTCATGGAATCGGGTCTAATGTCGTCGAAGCTCTGAGCAGCTCAACAATCACATTGCAATCCAACATTACGAATTATTGTACCATGTTGGATGTGCAAATAATACCAAAACTCACCAGCTGATGCTTTGTATGTCTATAATTTATCGTTTCGGTATAATATATTAGTAAGGAGGTATGTCGTGTAGTCTCATAAAAGCAATGTCTGAAATTACCGCTCATCTATTGAATGGTATAAATATAGCAACTGCAGCTTATAGTGTAAAATACTTGTAGAATACTTCATACAATATTAGCGTCGTGTGTCGCTGTAAACCTAGCTTAATGAATAATTATTTTCCCTTTGCTCTACTTCTTGATAAAATTCAAACTTTTAAATTATTCAAAGTAGGCATGAATTCAAAAATGAATTCTGCTTTTTAACCGGAAATCATTTGAATATCCCGTTTACCTATTCCTCGTATGAGAATTTAATTGTCGAACTGCTTATTAATTAAATCAAGTGTTTGGTTTAGATCTGATTTGTTAATCACCACGAAAGCATCATCCACATGATGCTCACATAACACTCTTGATGGAGTTTTCAAAATGGCACATAAACACATTACTCTGATACGGTGCTAGCTTGCTACCCATACAATTTAAAAAATTGTGTCTATATATTTTTCCCCTGAATTGAAAATACGACTGATCCTTGCACACTTCAGCAACTTATTGATAAAGACGTATTTTATTGTCATCAACTTTCTCACACCTAAGTAGCGTGATCCACTAAACATTCGATCGCCCTATATACTGGTACATTGGGGTATAAGACTATGACCTGTGACGTCTAAAGATATCATAATTTCGTTTTCATTGAGACACAAGTGTGTTCTTTATGTACGTCATAATACCGACCGGTTGTCTCATTTTATTTACTCACTCAAAAGCCAACTAGATAATTCTCTGTTGGTGTACAAATATTCTAAACTATGGGTCTCATTTTATCACCAACCTTGTGAATTTTAGGTTAAGGATATAAATAAGGGATTTACAGGTTTGGGCAATTCATCTTATAATGAAAATGTGCGGTTTCCAAGATCCTTTACATTCTTATCGAGATTTCTTTAACCGTGTTATCATTTTGGGCAATGGATTTTTTGTATTACAGTTTTTGAATTTTTGTTCTTCATAAGGGCGCTCCTCTTCTCTTAAAAGATGAATCTTTAGTCATTTTGTGTTTTTATAGGATCGTACTTTAAGAATACTGAAAACAAATAAATCAACTATATTTGAAAATTTCACTAAATAATTGTTTTTATTTTATTTTATTTATCAATCTTGGATAAAGCACAGCTTTTCTATCCCACACACATACATATACACAACATTAAAATTTACTTTTAACAAATCCGAACTTCTAATCTCCACCAGAACCTGATTCCAACTTGTGAACAAAGTAAATAATGGAGAGTAGTTGTAAACATTGAAATGATTAACCGGCAGTTTTATGTTGCTATTTCGAGCTGAACCAATTTTTATTTTATTGTATAAATAAACAGGAACTTGATTAATGATAATTTTATAGAGGAGTGCTAATGATCTCCGTTGACGTACATATCTGGCTATGTTGTTCAAAGTAACTTGTAAAATCTCCTTCGAATTACAATCACAGCTCAAGTAAAGGTAAACTTATACTTTTAAAAATAGATTTAATATTGAGTTTCTATTAAAAATTATACGTTGCTTTCCTTTATTTTTTTAAAAATCTCAAAATTTTCTTAGAAACAGGGCAAAAACCGCAATTCCGCAATCCGCATATTTTATTGGAGTGGTAAAAAAGTTTAGAGGATTACATTTGTTTGAGTCCCTAGATAAAAACCTTTGCAACCGGCTCGTTTGCAAATCGACAAGACCTCCAAAAGAGACCAATCCGATGTGTTTTCAAGTCTGAATTTGTTAATAAAGTAATTAGGCTAAAATTGTTGCTTTCCTCAAGATCTTTACAAATATTTACAGAAACGGTTTTAATCGATTAGGAAAACTGCTTTTCTCACCTCGTAGTGGTGAATATTTATAAATGGGTGGAAAATGTTAAGATTTTCCTGCGTCTATATATTAAGTCCTTTCCATGACACCTCCTTGAAGTTGTTACAATATCTGTAAGGACCAAACTTGTATACCTATCACCAGAGCCATGACGGCAAATTTCGTAACTAACTTGGTAGAACTAAAATAGTTAGTTTCATTCACGGTTACATTCGACACACACATTTGATTTTCACCTCATCGTGGATAATATTTATAGGAGTGGTGGAAGTTGAGGATTTTGACTCCTCTCGAGTGAGGCTGCAAGTGATCAAACAGGTATATATGGTATTTAAAAAGCGCCATACATGGCACGGTAATATTCGAGGGAAAACAATTTCATTTTCACCTCACCGTGGTGAATTTTTATATTGGTAATGATAGTGGATACTATGGAATATTTATAGGTTAGGTGAGAAAGTTGAGAATTTTATTTTTGCGTCTTTCAATCAAGACACAAATAGGAATGTTTATAAACAAAAATTGTTGCATTCTGCAAGAACTTTTCAGCACGGTAATATTCGACTAAATAAGACCGATTTTCAGTTCTAAGTGGTGAATTTTTATATGGGTGATGAGTAATATTTAACCCTTTCTGTTCTTTCTGTCTCTGCGAGAACTGCAAGTGAAAAACTTGCATTCTTCTAAAATTTTAAAATGATATGTACACCATGGTGGTGAACATTTATAGGGGTAGTGGAAAATTTAAGGTGACTTTCACCAAAACATTTACAACAATTCTTCTTTCAGTTGTATACCAATTCTCAATAATGTGGTACAACTAAAAGTATTACATTCCTCAAGTCCTTTACAATGACTTACCAAACGTTCATATTCGATTGTAAAGAATTGTTTTCGCTTTACTGTGCTGAAAATTAATAGGAGTGGTGAAAAAGTTTGGTGTGTTTTATGCCTCCCGTTGAAACGTTTAGAACATTATTACTTCCATGACGTCTACAAGTAACCAAACAGAAATATTTACAAACAACGCCTTAATGGTGAATTTGATAATTAACGTGTTGATTAAGACCTTTACAACGATATGCTATGCGGTTATATTCGTCAGAAGAAAATTGATTTGATGCTCGCTGCAGCGAATTTTTATTTGAATGGTATATTCAATTATTTTTGGTCCCTCTATCCGATTTCCTTGTTGAAAATTAGCTAAGATTTAATATTGGCCATTTTTTTATCAAACTCCGAAAGATTTTTAAGGGTTTTCATGAGGTTTCTTGTGAGGTCATGAAAAATACATATTCGGACGTAGAATTTCCCACTCTTTTCGATTCTGGCACCGAAAATAGGGGTTCCAATTTAAAAAAAGTGACCCTGATCTCAAAATGAATTTGAAGACTAGGTTCTAGGTCATATCCAAGCTCACCATTAAATTCCTTGTTGAAAATTACCTAAGATTTACCCTTGTTAATTTTTTTTTTTGATCGAACTCCGTCAGATATCTAGGAGTTTCCATACTTTTTCCTCACCCTGTATATATTTATGCATGTTTTTTTAAAGTATTAGATAAACATTTTTTTTTCAGCTTTTCCTCTCTGGCTCTCTTCGTTTTGCTCTTCTTCAATGGTAAGATGTTTTTTTTGTCTTTATTTACTTCTTCATTTTGTTGTGTTTGTGTTTCTTAACCTGAGGTTTTGAGAATGATGAATAGAGGCTTACTCTTGGTGAGATGCTGAGACTGGGGTGAGGTTCGGTGCTCACCCAGATTTTATGGATTAATTAATATTAATATATGGATGCAATGCACTAGTTTTTTTAATTTGGTTTCCTTCCATTTTATTCTTCCGCGGTTATACAAGCTGCCGTCATGCTTGGGAAATTTCCACGCCCAAACCCAGCGGCCTAGCCAGCTAGAATACCGCGTACCAAGCCTCTGTCGAGAGATTTCTGTCAACGGAATCCTGGTGAGAATTTGGAGTTAAAATGGTCGGTGCCACTCCGGACCAATTATTCCGAGGGTTCGTTACAAATGCGTCCAGTGGAAAAATGCCGAAATAAGACCTTATTTCACTTTCATATCTTGTATGGTTTGATGAAACTAATCATCTCTCTATTATATAATATGGATATTTATTGTTTTTGAATGTGAAATTCTCGCGAAATACGGCTTTCGCCTTAGAAGTCCATGATATTTACACAGTTTTAATAATTTTTTTTAACGTGCGCCAAACTAAAAATCTCTCGGATTGGGGCTGTATGGTTTTTAAATGGCAATATCAGAAGCTAATTAATCTGAAAGTCTCACGATGATCGTTATGTTGCAAGTGGATGAAAAAAGGCAGTTGTCTTCCAACTCAATAGCATTTACCCAGTTTTAATAATTTTTTATTGTGGTGTGCTAAAATTAAAAATCTTTCGGATTGGGGATGTAGCCACACTTCGAGGACGATTTTAGTGGCCATCTTTAATTCATGGGATTCGTTGCGAATAGCGCTGCTGCGTGGATAAAAGTTCGTAGCTATTTCTCTTATCAGGGTCTCAGGGTAGAATTTTGGATGTTTCTTCCGTCTGCATACCCGATTGGAGTTTTTTCTCGCAGTTATGTAGGCGTTATGGGATTGTCTTGTTCTTTGCAATAGATTTTGTTGTCGTTCGCGATCCTTCTCCCGAATAGCACCAAGACAATTATCATCCAACCAGATATTTTTAAGCCAATATGAATTTTGGCCTTAGGTGGACTTTGAACTGTTATTGAACGGATTCAGGAAGTGGTTTATTTTCCAAGATTCCTGAAACAGTGAACTTGAAGGTGGTCCGAGTAGTGTTCCAACGAGTGATGCGCTAGAAACGATGATTATATGTGGTGGACAGACAAAATTTTAATTCAGCAACTACCCGGAAGTGGTCTGAATCGATGTTAGCTCCATGTTTAGTTTTGATGTTCCATTTGATTTTCATGTGGTTTTGTGAATAGACTAATATCGAAAGTATATGGTGGCTACCACCAAGTTGTAGAGTAAAGCTAGCTTAATGGTGCACGACCCTTTGTTGTTGGATGTAGAGTGCAAGAAGTTTGAACCGATCGTGTTCGATTTGTACTGCCAGCGCTGCCAATTCGAGCACTGCAGTCGACCAAAACAATTTTAATGCCATGTTTCGGAATTTTGGTCGCATAAAGCGTCTTTGATTTGATCAGGCATTTTCTCGGTGGGGGCATGAGCGTTCATAAATGTGTTGTTAATATGACGAGTATGAAATCTTACTGTACAAATTCGATTACTGATAGGCATGAATACATTGACAAATTGACGACATTGATTGCTAATCAAGAAACCGACGCCAAATTCATGTTTTCCCATGTTATTGCTGTGTCAGAGAGTTAGTCGGTAGCGACTTTAATCGGTGGTGTCATTGCCGATTAGTCTTGTTTCCTGCAGCGCTACAAGTTCGATTTTATACGTAGATGCTTGTTTGAAAAGGTGATGGAGGCTCTCCGGGCTGTTTAGGCTGAGTACGATCCATGTTCCAAATTTAAAGACGCTGTCCTCATATCGTGTCCGAGGTGGTTTTGCTTTTAACCCAACACTAACCCTTGTAAAAGGACCACAGACCTCACACTATAGCCTACTCTTTTAACATAGTAGTTTGTAGTGGCCTGTATGCAGTTACGGCACATGAAGCGAGTCTTTTATTTATCCCACTGTACACACAGCAGCCTGATCACTAAACCATCTATTGCAGAGCTAAATTTGAAAATATTGAACCCTGAAGAAAAATCGGAGAAACATTATTCAACCCAGGATCAAAAATAATTAATAGCTGCAAGCTGCAACTATTAAAGCAACCCAATCATTTTCTAAATTAGGTCTGCGCCAAACGTCGTTAATACAGGTTTTACACTTCAAATTGATGCTTATTATATGTACGGCCAATTAGGATAGAACTTATCTATTTCTGAACGGATTTTAGTGAAATTTGACATGTGCGTTGGAAATGAGATTCTAAAATGATTTTTGGATGAAGTTCAGGAATATGGCCAAGTAAGATGGAGTTTGCCTATTTCTCAACCGATTAAGACAAAATTCGATAGGCATACTAGAAATTCCGGACAATGAAAAATTAGGATGGAACTTATCTATTTCTTAACGGATTTTAGTGGACTATTTGTAACCGATTATGATGAATCTTGACGTTTTCAACGAACACATAAAAATGTAACCTACAAATTATTGATGGATTAGGTTGTGAGAAATATGTCAATATGGCTTCTATCCCGATAAACCACAAGTCCAAATATCTAGGAAATGTCAGTTTAATGATTGACAATGATGTTGAAATTAGTAATATGACTTTGGTGTCTATCGATTGTGTACATATAAGAAACTTAAAGGTGGAATATTTATTTTGACCCTAAAAGTTAGGTATTTAATTAGCTTAAATAACGTTTACCTACATTTATCTTGAATGTGAATTAACCGATCAGCTTAACCGTCAGTTATAGAAGTATGACTTAAAAGTTTGATATTCGTTGAACATTGAAGTCAATTCTGGAAAATAGACTTCCGAGTCTATTATTTGACTAGCTCAAACGCTACTTGCAGAAGTTTGACATTGCAGTCTGTAATTAACTGGATATTAACGACTGATTAACGGAAACCGACGCGATTGTCAATTTTGTGCAGTTAACTAATAAATAGCTTCTGTGTCGATCGCAAAATTGAAGCGAATGTGTGCAAATTATTTTAATATTATAGTTTAATATTTTACTTTGAACCGTGTGTATGTGTATTTATAGAGAAGCATCTAAAATTAAATATGAATTGTTTAATGAAAAATAATAAGTGCAGAAATAAAGCAATAAATAATTTAAAATATAAATTGAAAAAAATAAATAAGGAAAAATTAAGAAACATACTATTAATATTAAAAAATAAAAATAGTAAAACATCAAATACACGTGCAGCTTGCAATTTAAACCTAGCAGACATAAGTGAAGATTACGATGTTTTACATACATCAAATGATGAAAACTCTTCTAGTTCTGAGACTACTGAAATAAGTGAAAATGATTTTTGTGAACTATCAAAGGAATCATTTGATTGTGAATTGAAAATTATCCTTCAAAAATTAGATTTAATTAATTTTATTAAGCCATATAATAGTCCTGATACATATTAATAATTACGTAAAATTATTTTTGCAAAAATGGGCCGTAGAATATAACACTAAGAAAACAGCATTGCCGAGTTATTAAAATTTATGAAAACATTTTTTTCGGAATTACCGATGGACTAAAGAGCTTTGTTGCAAACGCCGCGCAACCTAGAAAAAATTACCGTTTCTCCTGGAGAATATATTCATATCGGGTTGGAGAAAACTTAAGAAGAATTTTAATGCTGGAAAATTTGAGTAATAAATTAGTGCCGAAAATTGTATACTTAGATTTAAATGTGGATGGGCTTCCCGTTTTTAGTGATAATACGGAACACTCATTTTGGCTAATTTTAGGGCGTATTTTAAACGTTGGTTTAGGCGGCGTGTTTGTAATTGGTATTTATCATGGTCCCAGAAAGCCCAGTGATTTTGCAGCGTTTTTAAATACTTTTGTTTCCGAAATGAAACAAATCAAAGATAACTTCTTTTATAAAGAAAAAAATATACTAATTAAAATTCGAGCGATAATATGTATGTGACGCTCCAGCTAGAGCAAGTGTCTGCGGTGTTAAACAATATAACGCATTCGCAGGATGTCCAAAATGTGATATTAGAGGTATATTTGATAAAAAATACCATAGGATGTGTTTTAACAACTCATCTGTTGCATCTCTTCGTACTGATTCGACGTTCGCGAAAAGAGCTGATGCTCATCACATTTTAAATTCGCCTCTTGAGAATCTGGTTATAGGTATGGTATCCCAAATATCATTAGATTATTTGCATATCGTATTGTTGGGAGTAATGAAAAAGTTATTAAAGATTTGGTTCGGAAAAAACCATTATTTCCGAAATATTTGAAAAATTTAATTTCAAATAAAATTATTTTTTTAAACAAATTTTTACCTAACAACTTTCAAAGAAAGTTAAGGTCTTTAGAACATTTGGCTGTTTTTAAAGGAAGCGAACTTAGAAATTTTTTACTGTTCTACGGACCAAGTTTTATAATAATTTTATGCTACTACATGTCGCGATAAAAATTCTATGCTGTCCAGATTGGTGCCTCAAATATAACTCGTTTGCCGACAGGCTTTTGGAAGACTTTGTTAAAGAATATGCGCTTTTATATGGTTCAGATATGGTTAATCATAATGTGCATATGTTAAGGCACCTAGCAAAAGAAGTCAAGGATTTCAAAGGATCTTTGGATACGTTTTCTGGGTTTTGTTTCGAATCATATATGAATCCGTTTAAAAAATTGTTGGCGGGACATAAACATCCTTTGACCGAGTTAGCAAATAGGCTGATTGAAATAAATAGTTCTACTTCAATCCGCAAAGCCAAACACCGCTTCAGATATCAAACTAAACAAACCGTATGATGAAACTATTTTTGCAGAGGTGATACATTATGGATATAAGTTTAATAATATTGAGAGGAACAAATACAGTCGTTGTTAAAATTATTTGTGTCACGCAAAAATTGTATAATGTATTTCGCAAAAGTTAAAACTTGGGCTAAAGACTTAATAAAATAACTAAATTTTTTTTTGTATATTTATTATTAATTATTGATAATTCATTTAGCAAAAAGAAAAATTAAAAATCTTTATAATTCATTAAAATAAAATTAAAAAACAAATGGACAACGTTTTTGTGCCTCAAATTTTTGGGACAAAATTATTTGTGCAGTATGAAAAAAATCAAAATAAAATAGTAAATCAATTAAATTTAAGATTATTTTTGGGTAATTACATAATGATAAAGTCACTAATGTTGTGTATGCAAATGGTCGGTTTTTGTTTAGCCTCTATATGATTTCGCATCTGGTTCAACAATTTATTCTTAACATTGCGTAGAATCTTATACCACTCGGTTTTCTTGGCACCCTGCTACAAATTTTTGGCTTTGTTATATCATGAATATCTTCCAGTTTAACTTAAACATCTGCAGGCGTAAATCGAAACCTTACACTGGCCGAGTCAAATAATTATGTTCAAGATTTTTGTATAATTTCATGGTAACAGGAAACAAAACGTGAACGGCTTGATAAGATAAGCCCATTGCAATATGGAGAACTGGTTTATATCCAAATTAGTGTGTTTTCGCCTTAATTTGATAATATCGGGAATATTTTTATTATTACATAAACATCGAGCATTAATTAGTGTGGATACTGCCTCGGATAGATTCCATTGGGCAATACATAAAAGGTTAGACGCCTCTATAAACAGAACTATTCAAGGAGAATGTTCAATTTCGGTATACTTTATGAGGCAACACCCCTGGTTGATAATAAACCACTCAATATTTCCTCCAGCATAGTTTTGCCCCCTTACATAAGAAGAGTCATTACCACGAAATTATATAAAAATCTTGAACATAATTATTTGACTCGGCCAGTGTAGGGTTTCGATTTACGTCTGCAGATATTTAAATTAAAGTAGGAGATATTCATGATCTAACAAGGCCAACAATTTGTAGCAATGTGCCAAGAAAACCGAGTGGTATAAGATTCTACGCAATGTTAATAACAAATTGTTGAACCTCATGCGAAATCATAATAGAGGCTAAACAAAAACCGACCATTTGCATACACAACATTAGTGACTTTATCATTATGTAATTACCCAATAATAATCTTAAATTTAATTGATTTACAATTTTATTTTGATTTTTTTCATACTGCACAAATAATTTTGTCCGAAAAATTTGAGGCACAAAAATGTTGTCCATTTGTTTTTTAATTTTATTTCAATGAATTATAAAGATTTTTAATTTTTTTTTTTACTAAATGAAATATCAATAATTAACAATAAATATACATAAGAAGAGGAGAATTAATTTGGAATATACCAAAATAATTTAAAGTTTGAACAATAAATATACAAAAAAAAATTTAGTTATTTTATTAAGTGTTAAGCCCAAGTTTTAACTTTTGCGGAATACATTATACAATTTTTGCGTGACACAAATAATTTTGTCAACGACTGTACGTCCTAAGTAAAGAAAATAAAATTTACGAAATAATCAATTTTGTTAAAGAAGAACGACAAATTTTCGTTTTCGCCAAACAATATATGGAAAAGGGCGATTTTTCATTGCCAAAATATTACATCAAATGTGGAAACCCATCGCTAATAACTTTTTTCTCGTTTATACGTATTTTTAATTCTTCAAATATAAATGATCGCTTTTAATACAATATAATAATAAACATACAAGTAAAACACACTTATAAATTGAATAATTAATTTAAAATAAAAACATACCTTAAACAACCTACTAAATAAATCAGAAAACGAAACAACCTAAAACTGGCTGAAACATAGGGTGCGTCCGAAATGGAAAATGTGCATTTAGCGAAGACACATTTAAAAAACTACATGCGATGTAGTTTTTATGTGCATTTTTATAACATCTGTTTGATGCCAATTTATATTTTAATTAACCATATTTATCGATTTGTTAATTTGGTTTTGTCCAATTTTAATTAATTTAATGATTTTAATGAAATTTTATTTAATCCAAAAATGCGCATTTTAAAAAATGTGCATTTAAATTCGCATTTCGGACTCACCCTAATTATTTTTTCATATTTTGTTACTCTTCAATGTATTAAAAAAAGTAAATATTTAACGCGCATATAAATAATACAAACAAAAACAGAATAGAAAAAAAGGAATTTTAAAAACGGGGACTTCACCGATTGTCTTCTCTATTAATACATAATATACTCTTTGAAATCGTATGTTAAATCTGTGTTTAATTTTATATTAAAGCAAATTAAACTTAAAATGCCGAAACAAGGAAAATCACAGGACCATTTTGCAGTTGTAGAATTCGAAGAATATAAAAGTGAACCAAGTAAACGGCTAATCGAAGTGATAAGGTATGCATGGTTGACGGAAGATGGAAAGCAATGTTTTTGTCCAAGTTCCAAAAATTGGATTTTTGAATTAAAGAACTGCGGCATACCAAGGGGTGACTGGGTGAAACACGCTTGTCGAGTACTAAAATACAATATTGGTATGTATAATAATTCATTTTTTTAAAACTGATAATATATGTAGATTGATGATATTGTGTCATTATACAATCAATATATTAATTAATATCTTGTTTTTTTTCGTACAAAACTCTATCAAAGCTGCTAATATCGAGTGTAGTCTTCGACTTAACTACACAACATCCGATACAGAAGAATATCAAAATCATCAAAAATCAGAAAAAAAGAATTCCAGTTCCGCCGTAATCTCTAACGATTATAACAATTTATTTGAACAGTTAGGGGAGAACGACTCTTTAGTAATGTCAAATAATGATTTCGAAACTATCGAGATTCAGCCAACTTGTAATGATTGCGATGTGGAAACACCATCATCTTGCACCGCCACGGGTAACTCAAATGAAAATGAAATAATGACTGAGCAACCAATCGGCAGTGTTGTATGTATTCAATACGATTCATTTCAAAAAGCATTGCAAGATTTGACTGAACTAAAACAGGGACAATTAAATTCAGAATTGGTGGCTTTAAAAGTTGACCAAATCCAGTCAAATTTGGAAAAGATTTCTGCCCAAAACGAAATCATGATGAAAATGATAAGCGAGTTTTGCAAGAAGTCGCCAGCTTCATCAACTTTTACTGCTACTACAAATATTGATTCTAAATCAAAATTGGATGAGCTGGAACTACAGTTACAGGAAAATGATTTCAAAGAAAATATGGTAAGATATCTTCTTGTTAATTTTTTTTTTTTTTTTCGCTGGCGCTACATCCCATAGAGGGATTTGGCCGCTTCATTTGAAGTTTCGTAATCTTTTTTTTTTAACAGATAATGAGTGATTAATTCATTGATCCATCATTCATTCTAGTTAATGTAACATTTTATTCTTATAATTTGTGTGTATCTTGTCCAACTTGTCTGGATTAACCCTGATATTCTATGTCATAGCCCATTCCACCATTTCACTTGTTCTGATTTTCAGACTTACGTATACACCCAGTATGCCTCAAAGGGAGACGCGAAGAAAGAGGTAAATGGATTTGCCAAGCCTATATTGAATAAATTATTGTCACAGACTTTTGCTCAACAAATACGGTGGGATAGAATTAAGAAAGTTGATAATTTGCCAGCGGAAGATTGCGGTAAGGAATTATATTTCATAAGCCAATATAACAGTAACAATTGTGGTTGAATTACAGATACTATATTTTTTCAAAAATATAATAATATTCTAGAATTTATCGTAGAAGTAAGCAATAAAAACCGAAAAGACTTAAGTTTCTTTTATAATAAAGACAATATATGCCAGGCGGTTCAAGATTTTTTTAAAAGGATGAGCTACAAAAAAGTTAGCAATAGTATGTAGGATCTACGTATATGTATTTCTATTTGGATTGTTTTTATTTTTATTTCTATTGGGATCTTCAATGAGGATAATTGAATTTTGAATATTTTTAGTTTTATATATTGAAATATTATTTATTGCAAAAATGTTATTAAATTATAATTTAATTTAGTTGAATAAATAAAAAGTCAAATGTACATCTACTGTATTTTTAATATTGATTTTCGGCTCCACCGCTGTTCGTATAAATGACCGAAAAGGCAGACATTTGAATGACTCTGATGTTAGTGATATGTATACTGTACGTTGAATTAAATGCCATAAATAAAAAGAGAATTGAAGTCGGCGGTAAGACATACTTTAAAGCTTAACATTTGTGAACTCTATGTTGACATCAAAGTGACTTTCGGTAAGGTGAATGTCAATTATAGGACAGGATTTGGCTTGCTTTTTATATATCCTTGTGACTGTCTTACACATCTATATGTCACTTCGTTAGGCGACAAATGATATTTTTTCAGTCCGAATCTATCGGCGAATAACCGACTTGTGGTTTATCGGGTATAATATTGTCTGTTGAGGTATCTGTCAATTATGAAGCTGATAAGTTTAAAACTTTTCGGTTAGAAACCTTTTTCGTCAATCTTTCTTTTTATACTTTGGGTTATGAGTTATTGCTCTCAGAGGAATAAGTTTGGTCGTGTTTAAAAAAAATAGTGCATGGCAGGCATGCGCCGCAAAATTTAAACTATTAAAGTTAAGTTCCATCCTACTTGGCCATAATTGAGAACTTAATCTAGAAATCATTTTAGAATCCCATTTCCAATGCACATGTCAAATTTCATCATACTCGATTAAGCAAATTCCATCCTACTTGGTCATATTCCAGAACTTCATCTAAAAATCAGTGTAGAATCGCATTTTCAACGCACAAGTTCCTTCCTAATTTCCTAACACGTATAATTCATAATTCATCATTCCTAACACGTATAATTTGCTAAAGGTTTAATTTGAAATGTAAAAGGATTAATTTGAAGTGCAAAACCTGTATCACACTCAATAGAGATGGGAAATGCAACACCAATTAAACAGCTTTATTATCCGGTTTCACCGGTTAAACAAGCTGAACTATACATAGAACTTGGTCGAATGATGTCGTTAGATGCGAAAGTAAAAATTAATAAGCAAATAAGCAAAATTCAGTCGAAATCTAAATCTCATTAAGATTTTTGTCAATCTGGCAACGAATCATAACCAACATTTGTCGGTGCGACCCTTTGATCTTTTATTTTGTGCTTGTCATTAATGCGGTTAAACTATCACGAATTTATATGCGGAAACCCCACGCCTAACCTTGTGGCCTAACCCGATAGTGATATCACACCGGACCTCTGAATTCGTGTCTGCTAACGGAATTTTCTGATAACGTTACAAAATTTGACGATACATATGGCGGGAAACATTAGCCAATATAGTGAACTGCTTAAAAGGTGCGCTGTTATCGGTTAAATACGCATTCTTCGGAAAAATGAACAGCAACGCGATTACTGATTATATTTTGATTCTTTTCGACCTCTTTTATCATGACAGTGTTATGTTTCCAAGCGCTTTTAACGCTATTCTGTCTTTTTATTTGCGACATTTGATGAAGTTTTCTTCATGCATCATCGTTCAGAAATTTTTCAGAAGTAGCACCTTCTCTGGTAGTTTCGCTGGCGTTTGGTTTCAGGTGTTGAAATCGGCCCAAATATTGGGCATTACTGTCGCGTTAATAATTAATTGATTTATTGTAAAACCTTGTTTCGATAAGGTGATTTTACCGATCCTTTTTATAAAAATGTAAATTTGTTTCACATTAGTTTAATGACATTTAACATTTTCATATAATCTGCAAAACTCAATCGCCTTACTATGTAAACATAACCTGAATTTTACGATGAGTTATAAAATTCACACATAAAAGCGTTACGGTGCGATCAACAAGAGGTAAATAAACAATTAAGTTATAAAATTTTACAATCTCGGTCACCATTCCAATAATTCAAAACTCACTTAGCGACTTATTATGCATCTGATCTAAACACAAACTAATACAATATACCGACAAAGTTACATCACTAATTTCAACGTTTAGATTAGTGTCTTACGCTTAAAACCAACAGACCTAAATTGTCATTATAAACACTATTTATGTAACACCATGCGAATTAAATTTTTGTAGAATGTAGCGCCATAACAATTTCATATTACACAACACCATCTAAAACTTTTTAAAAACATGCAACCTGTCGTTGTCGTCACCGTCAACTATGCTGATCACAGTTCAATCAATCCGGAAATTAAACGGAAATTATTAACACGTTTTTGGTGTGCCGAGACAAAGCTGCCACAAAACAAATAAAATTTCACTATAAAACTTGTTCGATCGACCATGACATCTTTTTAATTTTTAATACCACATTTTTTCTTGTTGTTGTTCTTGCTGCTGCCAATTTTATAATTAAAATCATAAAAAAAAATCTTATTACGGTGAAGTAATTTCAGATCATATAAAATACTATGCATAATTGAGGTGTCAATCAACTCGCTCGATCGTGTTTTGTGATACGAATTTTTTATATAGGTATGTATATATGCGCGGTGTATGATCGCGCGGCTCTGCTGGATCAAAACAACTTTTCAAATATCAAAACAAATGTTGACTCATTTATATGTTTTGTGCAATCGCGTCCCATTCATTTTTTATGTTGTTTGTATATTTATTTAGTGTTAGATGATTATTCATGACGATCATCATCGTGAGATCGTTTTAAAAACGTGATCGTATACATTCTCCCAGATAATTTTTTTAAATAGCATGATCGTCACAAAATGTATATACAGCACAAAACTAAGGGTTGGGCAATTATTATTTTTTTGTGATCATGACCGACATTGACCATATTTGATCGTGTAAATATACTGGATTAAAATGAAACAGCCACGTGTTTAATTTAGTACAAAAAAATCATTTAATGTTAAATATAAAATTTAAAACATACAGTCAAATACACTCTTATACTTTACCTCTAATAATTTAATACTTTAAGCGAGAATCACTCGTTCGTATACTTTAACCCGTTTTGGATACGTGTAGGAAGGTGCCGCCAATATATATGGCCGTTTTAATGGGTATGCAAATTGTTGATGATGTTTTGATGGCGGCGATGGACGATATGCTGATGGTGGCGGTGGTGGTGGTTTTTCATATGACAATTTTTCATTAGTATCCTGCTCTTCAACCCGATCGAACTCTTCACTATCGCCCAAATAAGCTGCGGCCGCCTCCATCGGGAATACTGTATAATCGGGATTCTTGTCGATCTTCTTCTTGTATTTGATAGCATAAATTTTGCCATTCGACTTAATCATGAACACTTTTGGCAAGTAATTTGTTATGTCAAATAAATTTGATTTGGGTGGCTGTTGCTCTTCACTGGTTTCACTGCTCGCGGCATATTGATAGTCTGCTTCACTAGCACTATTTTCTAATTTTACTAATTCGGTTGGCTTAGTTTTCTTTTTCTTATTTTTCCTCTTGAAAATCGCAATATACGCATCATCATTGCTAAACGCGATGGGCGCTCTTTTAATTGGATCCGAAATTTTAGTTGCGGTTAAATCTGCTGGCGGGATATATTTCCAGTAGACTACATCGTCTTTTTCTTCTGGTGTTGCAATTTTATGTTTGTTCCGTTTGATTGCCATACGAATGTTGCTAACCACGTCGTCGTACACATTAATCGATGGATTTTGATTTTTTTTTATAAAACTTTTCGTGCTACTTGGCCTCACGGATGTGGCCTGATATGCGCTGTCTATACTATACGGATTTAAATTTGATTGAATAAATTTTTCTTTAAAAATCGGATTATCCAATGGATGCTGGCCAAAATATTTCGACTTTAGACAATTTATGCGATCGCCGAGCTGGCCGAGTCGCTGATTTTTAGCATGGTTCTCATTGTACTCACCCTTTGGAATCGGTTTGGGCATATTATCGATTTGTGGGTCAAATTTATCGCAGTCTACCGTCGATTTTGTGTCATAGTAGGATGAATATTTCGGAATATTTTGCGCATACCGAAGTGCTGACATCACATGTAGGACATCGGTGGGCAAATTATAGTACGGGTATTTTTCTGGGACAGCATAACTTTCTGTATTACTCGAACCACTCTCTGATGAATCGTGATCCTTAAGAAGCTCGGCTTGCCCATTTAACACAGCTTCATAATGGGCATCATCATTTCGATGAAAATCCTCGTCAGGTGCATAAACAGTTGAATTTTTTAACAATTCAGTAATGTAGTCGATCAATTCGTCTCCCTTTAAATTACGCACTTTGGTTAAAGGGAGTGAGATTGGTAATTCTTCGATCGCCTCAATCTCCGTTGATTCATCGATAAATTCAGCACTGCGCTTTAAACGTTTCGATTTTTTATTTATCTCGATTTTGCCAAATTTATCCTCGCCCCCGTGATCATATTCACTATCCTCGTATCCTTGTTCTGTATACAGGGTGTGACTTTTTTCGGTTTTTAGACGAGATTTTGGTCGTTTCTCTAGGTCTGCCGTTTTTGGTTTGGCCGGTTCGACCGCTAACGTTTCGGATTTTCGTACTTGTGTATATCGTTGCACCGGGATAAATGACGAATCCTCTCCATCGGTATCTTCAATCTCTTGGCCGTCATCATCTAACTCGTGGTAATTCTCGTATTTATACGGGCTTGTCTGTATGCCATGGTCGCCATTTAAAAAACCAAATTTTTCACCGTCGTTTTGAATTTTATGCAGCACATTCGGCATTTTACGATATGAGAATCCTGATTTAAAATCGCTATCGGTTGCGTATAATTCTGGATGGTAGGTACCATCATCGTTGTTTTCTAGTAATTCAGCACTACTCAAGCTACTTGGTTCTATATGTTTTTGGCGAATCGCTGCAAACTCATGTTTCTGCTTGTCAAAAAATGTTTTTTCATTGGAATATATATCGTCCTCATTCTCGTACGATTTGTCGTTAATAAATTCTGCAGCCTTAGTACGTGATGCAGGCCGTTCATCATCTTCGTCGGTGAATAATTTTTTTTGTTGCTGTTTTAATATATCGACCTGATCACGTAGCACTTGGTGATTTTTCTTCATATCGGGGAATTTATACACCTTCGAATTCGTTGGGAAAGGTGTCGGCTTGGCCGGAAATGTTCCACTGTAATAGTGAAAGGGTTGTTGGCGCCGCAAAAAATCCTGTTGCTCTTGATATTTACGCTGTTTCATATCCAATTGGAAAGGCTGGCCAAATTTACGTCCACCGCGTGTTCGCCGAAAAGCATTGGACTGAAAAACGACGGGTTTTATCTTTGAAATTGAGACACGTGCACCAGAGGCTGGGTCCGACTTTTTGATTTGCGTGAATAGCGGCTCATCGAACGACGGAGAACGGGGCGCATAATATCCATGGTAACTGTCACGCACTGGTCCAACTGTAATCCCTTGGGTGTACACAATTATTTCACTTAACACAAGTATTGTAACGGTTATCAAAATTTTCATTTTAAATTTTTTTTTTTTTTTTTTTTGGGTTCAGTTTTTCATTTCACTCGCACACAAACAGTTCTATAAAATATTAAATTCAGTCACTTCTGATCACTTCGCACCAATAAATTCACCTGCACAGAGCAATACAAAACTATGTCTCTCTAATAGAGCTATTCGCTTCAAAATTCACCGCGAAACTGTAACAGAAGAAAGAGTTGATTTCGCTTTTTATAATTCCACTTTCCTTTTTAGTCTTAAGAAACGTTTTTTTAATTTTTTTTTTGTAATTTTGTTTTGTTGACTTCTTAAAGATTGTGCTTTTTGGTGAATATTTATTTATTATAGTATTAGGTCTGAAAATGTTTTTGGGTGTTGTATAGAAAGGGAAATTAATAAATGAAAAATTGGAGGTAGTGGAATTTGTTTGACTCAATGACGATGGTTAAGTACCGTTAAATGTTTATTAGCTTCAGTTTCATGGTCGTGATGTAAATTTCTATAATAACGCGCATTGTCGTTTGTTGGGTGGCATTAATGTATGTTGACAACGACCGCGTGCGCAACCGAATTAAATTGAGTGTGCGATTAGCACGAATTGTATGCACTTTCAAATGGATTACTGTTAGAGTTAATAACGGTTTAAACGGAATATCTCGAAATTCAAATTTTACGAATTGCTTTGTGTAAAATAAAAGAGTGCTGTTTGACATCTAAAGCCACTTAGATAAGTAATTAGTGAACTTTTTTGTACAAACACATATTTTGCCCTTGACATAATTATACGACTCTAACAATATCCCTTAAGCGTTTAATTTTAGTATGTATAGCATAAATTATTTTGACTTTCCTCATTTGATTCAACGAATTACTCGAGTTAGTTAGACTAAAAAGTTTTTTCAGGTTATTTAGAATTGAGTTTTAAATTCAACTTTTATATTCTAGATGGAGAAAACCAGATTATCTTCAGTACTTATTGAAGTATCCGCTCCCGTTAAGCATATCCAAACATAGGAATTTTCAGTGGGAGTGGGCGATGGAATTCATTAAGCTAGCATGTTATCGGATACTGTCAGCAAACATCTGACTGAACTATAAGAATTGTACGGTGAAAATGAGTTTGGTGTGAGAGTAAGAATTGAATGCTATTAATTATGGTGGTGTCCAACATAGGATGATACCTACATTGCTAATGGGCAGCAAGTGAACGCCGAAGGAAGAGGAGTTGTTAACTAAAAGATTTTAAAGGCAGTCGTTTCTGTTGCTCATTCATAAGAAACTTTTTAGATGTTAGCATGAGGCATCAATAAAAAATATTTTTTTTTTATTAGTTACAAGGGTTTTGAGAAAATCTGATAACAAAGGCGACATTTTGAGAAAATTAGAAACATCTACCACAACTGTACGTGTCTAGAACAACTTTTACTTTTATATCTCAGTGGGAATTAAAATTGACAATTTTTTGCTCAAAAATAATTAAGGGATCGTTCCTTACAATCAGACTGGGTGTAACAGTGTTTGAGCCTGTTCTATACGTTGCTCCATCCTACAGACTACACGAATAGTCTTTTTACGTTTTCATTAATCCGTATAAATATTATTATTGTCCAATGAGCCACCATCATAGATTTGTACATCATCTGTATAAAATTGAAACTTTGTACCAGTTATACAATCAGCTAAATCATTATTAAATAAAGAAATTAATACTGGCCCTGAAATAGTTCTCTGCGGCACTCCACAACTAACTGTTGCAGGTTCCGATAATTGGTCCACTAGTTTAACAAGTTGAGAGGCATTAAGCGGATAGACCAACGACCAATTGATAGGCCAACTAAAGTAACTGATGAACAATAGAGTCAAATGCTTTAGAAAAATCTAGAAGAACTATTATAGCACTCATTGAGTGCGAGTTCGTGAATTTTCAGCAGGATTGCATGTGATTTAAAAATATTTTATTTGGAAGGGGAAATTTGTTTACGAAATAGACTACATTGATTGGTTGCCTGCTGAAAAATTTTCAGCAGAATATTGTCCCGAACTCGCATTGAGTATCAGCAAATGGCATCTACAACAATAGCTAACGCAGAAGTTGTATTGTGTTATTTACGGAAACCAGATTGATATTTATTCAACACATTTAAATCAGTAATGTGTGACGTGATTTGGTTCTTCAAAATAATTTCAAAATTTTTTGTAATCTCATATGCTTATTCGGCCGGTAACTTTAAAATACAGTGGATTTTACAGGACTGCCTGTCTGTCCTGAAAATTTTCTTTTTTATTCGTTTATTTCGATTAAATATTGGCCTAATGCCGTGCCAGAAAAATGGTCCCAAGCCATAATATTCCCTCCTCCGTGCTTTATGGTCTTAATAATGAATCTGTGTTATATCATCCATTTTCTTTATTTTTGGAGCTCGTTCTTTTCTGGGTACGTTTTGGAAATCCCCAATACTATTATAAGTTTTAATCGCAATATAAACTATCTTCTTTAAATCTGCTGCTATTGTTCGAATTGTTGCATTTCACTTGCAAAATTTCCATTCAATTAGCTTCCTCATTTCTGTTCTACAGCTCTAATTTTTGCCCATTTTTGCAACTAAATCGACATTCATTTATATAAATTGCTTACTGATAAATTTAACAAATTAAGTTTTATCTATCCCGTCCTATAGTTTTTTTTTAAAATTGTCAACAAGTCAACTTTTAATAATTCTCCTTCAACAAAAACTAACAATTCAATAATAACGTAAGTTAAATGCCTATTGAGTTATTGGGGTTAAAATTACAGTTGAAAAATATCTAGTATTCTACTTTATCATTGTTTCTAATTTTGTGGCCATCTTTATTGCCCTTTTTGCCCTATGTACCAAGTACTTCATATACATAAGTCAAAGGGGTTAAATATTTATTTCTCACAGAAACTTGTTTTATTGACTGTAATGTCTCTAAATTGCCGATCGCTATCTCTACGATCGGCAATTCCTGTCTCAAGGATTCTCGAAACTAAAATAGTTGTTAAACCTTGTTTCTCGAGAAACAACTTAAACTTTATACACCGTATATTATTCCGCACTAAAGGAGTGAAGGAAAGGATTATATAGGACAACATTCTAAGTTATAAATCTGTCACAACGAATAACTGTTAAAGTCTACTTTTGTCGATTTTTTTGTTTTAATTTAATTATTAATTCTCTATTTTTAAACTATATTTCAACCTAATCGAGAAATTTGTAGAACCAAAAGAATTCAAAATAGTTGAAACAGCTAAAGTCTCTACAGTTCATAAATGATTTTAAAAGAACTGCTAAATTCATTTTTAATTTAACTTGAATGAGTAATAACAAATTTGTTTTCGATTTATTTCTAGTTAAGTTGTTTTCCTATGTCGAACACATTGCAGTTTTGGAAAATATTCAAAATTAAACTCGAGTTTAGCAGTTATTTCAAATTGAAATTTACAAATTGTTTACCATAAACGTGACTTAAGCAGTTATTTCCTTCCATTTATAATCGAAAAATAAAAACGGGAAAATTAACTGTTATTTGGCAGTTATTGCGTGTTATTTTTTGTTCATGGTGAAAAATAAAATATTGTTTAGAAGTTATTTTAAATTTTATTTGATATGTAAAACGTACTTAAGCAGTAATCATCAAGAGTGAATAAATATTATTTTTATACTATAATTAAAAAAGTTATAAGGTGGCTCGTGACTTATGTTAGTGTTTTAAAATTTACAAAAATTAAACGTTCACTTATTTTAACGTTCACAATTTGGCAGATGGAGTAACAACTCAAAATATTGTGGTTCAACAAAACTGTCAGATACAGCAAGTAGATGAATTTCCAGGCTCAGGTAATCAAATTTAATATCTTTCGTGTAAAATTTTTCTTTTAATATTATTAAAATACGTTATACGAAACATTTCAAGAAAATGATAGAACAAACTTCCCTATTGTTACTTACCCAGAACAAAATGAAGGTGAATTTGACGAAGATTGTGACGATAGCATAGAAGATCCTAATTATAATCCCTTGATATCAAGCAACTATGATACTGACAGCGACATTGAAATGATGGGTAAACAACTGGAAATCAATTTTGCAAGCGATACGGAATCACACAATTATCAACATGACAATTTAACTATAATGTTACGAATAATGCAGAATCTTTCACCTCTGTGATAAACTCTGTGGGGAGGAAATTATCCGCAAAGAGGCAACAGAAAAAAATACAAGCCTCACGTAATAAAGATCAATCATGTTTAAATACGAAAAGCAAAAAAGCCAACGCTCGAGAATGTATAGCGCTTTCGATGTACCGAAAAAAATGTTGTCTCAACATATCGTATGAACAGCAATGTATTATTTTTAATACGTATTGGGAGCTAGGCAGCTATAATCTTAGGCATGCTTTTGTATCAGGTGAGAAAAATTTCTTTAGGTTTCTATAACTACTACAATATTCTAAATTATTTACAGGTTTGATAAAAATCCGTGAGAAAAAAACTCAAACCCTTAAAAAAAATGCGGTTGCACTACGAAGACGAGATCATACTACGTACTATTTCTTTGAAATAGAGACAAAGAGGATGAACGTGTGCCAAAAATGTTTTAAAATTACTTTTAGTGAAACAGATGGCTTTCTCAAAACTGCTATAGCCAAAGCTTAATTCATCGGTTTCATCAATTACTCCAGATAAACGCGGAAAAGGAGCGGCGATAAATAAAATAACCGATGAGATAATACGGAAAATACATGACCACATCAACAGCGATCTAACTATATTGAGAATATATCCAAAGCGATCTAACTATATTGAAAATATACGAGCTGTACTGTTAGAATACGAAAAAACCGGTTTCAATCTCAAAATATTCGGAGATATTTAAAACAATGAACTAGAAATTTAAATCTCCAAAAACTGACACTTGCAATAAGTGTGAAATCCTAGCCGTGAAAATTAATGTTGCTGATCAAGAAGAGAAACATAAATTACTAATGGAACAAACTGAGCATCACCAAGATGCAGACATTGCGCTCAAAACAAAGGAAACTGACAAAATGTTAGCCACAACTTGTCCCGAAGCTAAGGTTTTCACTTTTGATTTGCAACAATGCTTGCCAACGCCATACTTGAGCACATCATTATCTTTTTATAAACGTCAATTGTGGACGTTCAATTTAACGGTGCATGACTGTAGTACCAACGAGGCACACTGTTATTATATGGCATGAGGCTATTGCACAAAGAGGAGGCAATGAAATCGCATATTGCATTTACCGGTATTTGGAAAACGTTTCGCTTACAACCAAATTCATAGTATTTTACAGCGATAGCAGTAGCGGACAAAACAAAAATTCGTTCGTTGCAACAATGTTTTATTTATTCATGCAGAACATAAGCGAAAGCTCCTTGGTTCTAATAGGCCATACATTTATGGTTTCTGGGCATAGTCATATGGAGTGCGATTCGAATCATTCAGTTATCGAGCGAAAAAAGATTAAAACCACTATTAAAATACACGAGCCTAGGGATTGGTATCAATTTATAAGATCCGTTGGTACTGGAAACAGATTTCTTGTCTACGAAATGAACCAAGATGATATTCTGAACTTCTCCCTTATTGCAAAAACGAAACTAATGTGACGCAAAGTGGATGAAAATGGGCAAAAGTTTCTGAGGAACGAGGTAAAATGGACAAGACTACATTAAGCGATAATGAACCATTTCGGATTTTGAATATACGACGTAGGCGTTTCAATAATATACGGTCTTCAGAGCTTCAGAAATGTTAATCAGCCCCACTAAAAATAAATTCTGCCAAAAAGAGGGCATCTAATGGATTTAATTCCTTTTAATAGACAGACGAAGTTCATCCCTTTTATGAGGCCCTGCAAACTGAAGATATGCCAGGTACACATCCAGATTTGATGGAAAGAGATGCCATCGAAGACCAGTAAGCATTGCTACTTCATCTTAGTTCATATTTTTATAATTTTATTTTAACTCATAAAATTGAAAATAAGAATGCCTATGTTTTAGCTTAAGTTATGAAATAAGTAATAAATTGAAGTAGAAAAACTACTTATGATTTGTTTATTGTATGGATTTTAATTTATGAAATAGGGAAAAACACTTTTTACACTTTCTGTCGTAGGCACTTGGCGAAACACACTTAATACACACATTTTTAAATTTTTTTAAAAACACTTGTTAAATATTTCGCAAAATCACAAAAGTTTTAAAAAATCATAGTGAGTTTTAAACCTGTTGTAATTTTGCGAAATATTTAAGAAGTGCTTTTAAAAATTTAAAAATGTGTGTTGGGAAAAACTGCTAAAGTTATTTTAGTTTCCCGTTTAAGTGCTCTCTATTTTGCAATAACTGCTTATCTAACAAAATCACATAAAATTTTGATGTAATGAAATTTTTGAAAGATTTTAGATATGTGCTTGAATTCTGTATTACAATTTTTATATTGTCCTGAAACGCGACTTTATTTGGGCTTCAAACATTTCCTGTACATTAACTTATTGTTTGACGGCTGTTTATTGGCAAAACTATTTTGGAAAATAAACTCGACTTAAGCAGTTATTGGTTGTGGCCACAGAAATAATAATGCGGTTTTTAGAAATTCGGCATCGTTACGTATAACCCGTTAAAGTAACAAAATCTCATTTTAGTTTTTATCATTATCTAACGAAATAAAAATTGATTAATTCATGGCCTGACTTCATTGAAATAAGAAATCATTTTTCTTTTAAATTCATATTTAGTCGTTACTAAATTTGACCAAAAAGATTAAATTATTCAAATCAAAGTCGAAATAATGAAAAAATAAAGTTGATTTAGGTGCTGATTTTTTCACAAACCCTACAGAGAATACAAGACCGGCCTTCTTTATCAAAAGGCCTAGGAGCAAATAGTTTAAGCTTTTGGGTTATAGAAAAGAACATTACAGTTATTTCATAAAACTGATTCGTGTGCTTGTAATTGCAGTTTCTCCAATTTCCAACGCGTATCAAAACTAGAATATTAAATTACTACAGCAGTAAAATCTCTTCGTTGGTTTTTGTTATTGGCGATTCTATATTGCTAAATAGCTGCGGACGTCCAGTTTCTTTGTACAATTTTTCAACAGATAAAAATTCAGCCACGATTTGTCTTTGCTTGCTAGATTACTTGCGGCCCCATCAAACAAAGGGAAACAATTTCAAAACCTCGAATTCTCGAGAAATAAAATTCGTCGGGAAACGAAATGCTGGGTTTCTTAGGAAATAATATAGGAAAATCGAAATCTCTAACCGTAATATTAGCATTATTGATAAATTATGTTCATTACATTATAATTTAACCCTAGAGTGCTCGCGCTATGAGCATTTTGCCGTCCGCAGCAAAAAATTCGTGTTATTAATAAGATAACTCAAAGCATTTTTTTTTCTAAAACTAACTATAAAACGTTAATAAATGTTACTTTTTCTTCTAGTGTATGTGTTATTTTGTTCTTTTAAAATAATTTTTATGGGCGGCAAAATGCTCCCTACGCGATCACTCACGTTTCACAGAAAGGCGCGAGCACTCTAGGGTTAATAGCCATGATCTTTTAAATTGTTTTATGCGTAAGGCCATTATATTAAATTATCATAATACCTGATGGCATTGTAACCTGCTATGGGACTCCTTTTATACTGCGAATATGCAAAAGCGGGTTTGTTTAACCCTATATCTTCATTTAAGCCATTTGATTTTATGCTCGTAAAATTAATTTTTGGATTACTAGGTTCTAACATATGGGAGCATCCTGAAACCTATTATTTTTGGCCGATTTTCAAATAGATGCCAAACACTAGGTTTGTTTAAGTTGAGATTTGTTTGTTTTAATATTTGAACTTTCTTTTTCTATCACATGATACCCAAGTACTAAATAGGAGCCAAATACTTGATGTAATTTTGGTTTTGTAAAAAGTTGTATTGTTTTAAACATTTCATTTCGTCATATTACAAATAAACCAAAAATAAAATAAACTAAAATTTAATAAAGTCTAATAATAGAAAAATAATTCAATTTGATTGAATAATTTATTAAGTGCACTTTAGGCATCTTACAATCATGGTTGTGTGTTCGGATCCCTCAATAATATTGATTTTACGAGTTTTGCTGTTAAGGCAGTTTAAGTAAGAGATCGCCGTTAAATTCTCCTCTTGGTTCTTAAATGGGTTAAGGCAACAAACAAATAAAGGAAAACATGCGACTATCAAACATATTTCAAATAAATTTAATTTTTAAAAAATAAAATAAAGAAACTTTTTAAAATAACTTTTAAAAAACATTTGTATGTATTTAAAGAAGTAAACATCCTCATATTGAAATTCAAATTATATAGTGCTGGGAAGAAAATTGGTCAAACGTATTTTATTACAAATTGGAGTATTTTTTGGTAAAATTACAAAACTTTTGAAAGCAATTGGCTTATTGTTTCATTTTAAATACATGTATGACCCAATTTTTGAAAAAAAATGTACCTGCAATTCAGGTGGAAAAACCGAAAAAAATGCTAAAATATGCAAAACACGTTGATTGGAGCTAAATTAAAGGAGTAAATTAAACACTTACTTTAATTTTGTTTTTGATTTTTATTGGTTTATAGAAATTCTATCTTTAATATTAATATTTTGTTTGCTCGCTTTTTGTTTTCATTACGGTTCTCATTACAGAGTTAATCTCTCTTCCTTTAACTAACAGAACTACTATTTCCAATTTCCATACTGTATGCCAGTAATTATCTGTCACGTAAGGTAAGATGTACGGAAGGAGTAAGTTTAAAAATTTATGATTTATTCCATCATGCCAGTACACAATTAAAATTTAAATGTCTATCTTATAAATTAAGCACTGATTCATGATTTATATTCGACAGAGGAAGAACAATACTACTTGTTGGTATGGTAGCAAAATAAATATTGATTGCATCGGCTGTAAAATGTATTGCCGTATTAATACTCGTTTTGTTTTGGACGCCTGCCGAATAAATTTCGTTGTTACTTTAGGATTACCAATGTAATATTTTTGTTTACACTCTCGAATTAGGTTAGATACTTGATTTCTAAAACTATAGTATATTTCGATTTGTGCGTGGACTGTACTGACCTATTCTTTTCCGCAACAGGTATGGTTCATCTCTCTTCTACAGAAAGACTTAACCATCCTGGTCCGTACCACAGTTTGAAGTCAGGCAGCGAACTTGGGTTAATGCCCCGCGTTGCACAATCCGCTTTATTATCCCTTGAGATGACGTGTCCCCAATGAGTTCGGGCAGAATAGCCAGAATCTCGGAAGTGTGGTTCCCAACAAATGTTTTCCATCTTCTTGGTAGATAACCAAGCCAGAACTATTTTTAAATCAGTCCAAGCATATATATGGTGCTTACGGTCCCGAAAAATGGTCGAAATATATTTGATTAAGTTGGCCAAAAGTTCAGCACCACACAGCTCCAGCCTAGGCAATGCCATTTGCTTCATCGGGGCGACTTAAGTTTTCGCAATAACAATTATTTTTTTGACTTGTCCTTCCCGATCTATTGGACGCAGGTAGTCAACAGCAGACTACGCCATTTCTGAAGCATCACAAAAACCATGAAACTAAAGAGGTTGTTTTTGATGAAAGTCCAATATGATGCGGAATTTCAACCCGTTCCAAATTTACGAGGGTATCTTTAATGTACAGCCTTTGTTGATGAATGTCAAAAGGAAGTTTGTCATCTCAATCAAGCTTGAAGGCCCATAACTTCTGGAATAATAATTTCATTGAAATTTTCACAGGCTACGTCCAACGAAGCGGATCAAAAATTTTTGAAATTTCTGATAGTAATTTGCGTTTTGTCGAACTTTCACTTGATGATTGACTAGTGATATGGAAACAAAAGATGTCTTTATAGGACTCCAACGAAACCCAAGAGTTTTAACGGTCTCACCGAGGACTCCAGTCAGCTCTTCAAAACTTCGCGTTGCCAATGCAACTGCCCGAAAGCAAATCATCCACGTAAAAATCTCGCTTAATAATTTTAGCGGCCTCAGGTGATTCTGCTTCATTATCTTCTGCGATGCCATGTAGTGTGCGAATCGCGAGGAACCATATGTCACTGATTTTAAGCGATATGTGTGAATTTGTTTTAATATTTCGATCGGCCCTCGATACTATTAGCTGGAAATTGTCATCAGGCGGAGCAATTAATATACATATGTCGGTACATTTGCTCCACATCGTTTGCCGAAAATGTTATGTTGTATAGTCGTTCCAATCAGTAGTGCATTGTTTAACGACACTCCTGAAGATGATTTACATGAGCAATCAAACACGACTCGTACTATCGGCCTTGATGACTCCATGATGAGATAAGTAAAATTGGTCTGAATCCTTACATTTTGACGTCATCTTCACGCATTAATTCCATGTGTCCGAGCGATCGATATGTTATCTGCCATGAATTGTTTGTACTCAATTACCAGACCTTCGTCTATCTCGATTCTGCGTTCCATATTCCTTTTCACAGCAGAAGTACGAGAATGGCCCAATACTGGTTGAGGAGATTTAAATGGAAGCCGGACACTGTATCTGCACTCCTCGTTTTGCTGAATTGAATTAAAGAACAAAGATTCGTCCGTTTGTTCATCAGGTGAATTGCAGCCGATGGAAGCTTCTAAAACTCCTGAAATCGCTGAAGAATACGAGCAACGTCGTCTGCTGAACGACTGCTGAAAAACACCTTGCATCAGGTGGACCATCTCATTGCAGAGCCAGCAATATCCATTCAAACCGTGTAGACTCGGCGTGCGTATGACCATTAATTACAAATTTTTAAGGATTGAGTAAATCAAAAAATATATCAACACCCAATAATAGTTCGATCTCTCCGACGGATGTGCTGATAGCAGTTTAGGCAATATAAAATTATAAAGGTTTTTCATTCGATAGTCAGAATTGAACCTTGAAGATATTTCGATGTTAACTAGACCCTTTATAGTAGCAAAGATAGAGGCAGTTAAGATATTTACAGAAATCAAAGAACGGCTTCGAAGAAGTCCCAGGCGTTGAACTAATTTGTCGCTCATAAATGAGCATTGTGCTCCAGAATCGAGCAATGCGTAAGCGAAATGTGGTTTATCAGAACAGTCTCGGATTTTAACAAGCGCTGTTGGTAACAGTGAAATGCTCGGGCTTGTTAATTTTTGATTCACAAAAAACACACATTGTTGTTCGAGTTCGCTGTAGTGGCTAAGGCATTAACTTGCTGTGGTACTTTGTATGGTGACGTCTTTTGCGTTGAATTAAAATATTTTTCAGGCGAGGCATGATGTTTATCAAGGATAGCTGATGATGTCGATGAAGTCGGTTGTACTGATGAATGTGGTTGGGCCAAATCTGGTGTGTCAATATATAACATGGTGTATGGGGCTGGTTGTACTTTCTACATCTATTAGTAGAATGACATGCGCGATAGAAGCATTACCCTGGTGTATACATAGTTTTGGCATGCAGATAATTGTTGTACAACCGATTGCCGACCTTGGATGTCCAAAGCATGAAACTTAAAACATCTATGAATAGCATGCTTCCGGTTGCAGTAGAGGCAGCTATCTGAACTTGAAGTTAACGCCATCAGTCTGATGGGCGATTTACTTTTAGACATATTAACTGCTGCCGAGTTTCCTGTTACGCCATCATCTATCGATCAAATGTTGGATGAATAATTTTTTCAAAATATGGGTTCACCCCAATTTTAAAAGAAATAAAGTTCATATAGTTTCTATCTTTGGGTTTTGAGACCAATGCACAGCAAGACAGATCATCACCAGATATACCTGTCTTAGTTGTTACATATGACGAATTTCATTATCTTCTAAAGTATTTTTGTTGAGCAACGGAACGAATATTTGATTCACTTGAATCTATTTCGACGATTCTATTAATTGTTGATTGAGTGCTGAGATCCTCGGATCCATTATTTTTCTGATGTGATACATATATCTCCTGATTTATTTGGCATTTGCAAACTTAACTGTTTAGCAATCGCATCACCGAATTTCATCAAAATTGATTCAACTGTATTTGTAATAACATCCCCTTGTTCGCTCGTTGTTCAAAGTTATTATTAACGGTATGACACTGACAAGTATTGCATACAAATTGTACGTTGTGATAATGATAATGATTTAATTTAATGGTATCATTAACGAAAAAGTTGACACGGCTTTCATTACACTGCACACAATTTAATGACATGGTTAAAACTAAGCAGATTGCGATTGGTTTAATAAAAATATGTCTGACTTGTGTGGCATAGAAATCTATATTTAGAGTAACAGTGATTCAGATTATTAATTAAAATTTATTATACAGATTGTGAATATATACCAAATTGAAACCAATGTTTTTGCACTTTACAGATACAGACTATTTTATAGGATTAGACATATTGCATAGTAATTTATAACTTCGGTAAGAACAGCACAATAAATTCTGTTTTAGTATCACAATAGCACAACTCACAATCAGTTCATGATTTTTTTCAAGATGAACCTGTACAACAAACAATAACTATATTAAGCAAAATGTAATATATTCTTAATTTTACTACTTTTAGTCACACATTTAATAGTTTTAGCACAATATTGTAACATTTCTCCAAACCATTAACCTTTTATTGTTCACAGTATATAAAATTTAGCAATTTGTATAATACACAAAAAAATTTAATAATAAATTTAAACGAATATTTCAAATTAAGACAAAACACGTCTGTAAAATTCAATGGCCAAAAAATATTCGAATTAAACATTTATTTAGCTCGAGCTGTATATATACCCAGATTTATCAGCTATTTTTGCGCTTTGTTAAAAAATACTTACAAAACTTACAGCGAAGTATAAGGCGCAGTTTTGTAAGGTTTTTATAAGAACGATAAGAGGATATTGGTGGTCAAAAACTAATATTTTAATAAATATCGCATCAATTTAAACTTTTATGATCGTTGTTATGAAATATAATAAAACGAGTTGATCATTTTCTATCAAAATAATGGGGAACATTTGAATCAGAATTAAATTCCATTTATGAAGATTTCCCTCAAAAGCTCAGTCCGAATTTACTACCAGAGAGAATAAACTTGGATATTTTTTTTGTTATAATTAAATCGATAATTGCACTGAATATATGTCAGTAGATAATAAAATAGAAATTAAGCTTCAATGGATGGGACAATGCAATGGTCGAGTAATTGAGGCGATCATGGATACATCTGGCATGTCGCATTGGAGGAAAACATCCGGCATTGGTTGGTTATATAAACCGAAACGGTGTGAAGATTAGGGGAGTTTGTTTTTGGCACGGAAGAAGACAAGTCATGTATCATATTTATTAAGTCGATTTATGACGATTTTTTTGTTTATGAATATTTTTTTTTTGGTATTGAACGTCGAAATTAGTGCTTGACGTATAGTTCAATTTTTTTATTTGTAATCATTTTTTTTTAATATAATTAATAAAACTTAAAAACAATAATATAGTTATATAATTAAATAATAATAACAGAAAAAAAATGGAGTGAATTAATAAAGTTCTAAAACTTAAGTGTAATTTTGTGGCCAATTTGGATGGCCATTTTGCCGTATTAATACAAAAGGGGGGGGGGGGGGGGGGGGAAACAAAATTTAATGTTGAATAATTAATAATAAAATTAATAATAAGTAAAATCTTTTTATTACATCGAGTGCCATTAAAACAAGAAGACTACTTTAGTGTTTTTTTATAAATTTCGGCTACCTCGTCCATTATTATTGACGACAGGGCCGGCTTTACCCACTAAGCAGATTATGCCTCGCATGGGGGCGCCGACCAATTGGGGGCGCCGACCAATTAGGGGCGCCACCAATTAGGCGCGCTGACAATACTTCTACGCTTTCTAAACAAATTCTTCTACTAAAAAAATATTTTTCATTAGAAATTTTGAATTTGAACTCAACTTGATTTCACTAGTTTCATCGAGTTTATAATAACTCAACGAAAACCTAACTCAACTCTGTTTCTATGAACTACAACTCGTTTTTAAACTATATCGAAACATGATAATAGTATTGGGTTCCCAAAAATTTTATTCAATAATAATGAATTTACATTTAAGCATTTTGGGTATTCTTTTTCAAGAATCTCAGATGTCCCTTATCCGTATCCCGCAAATTAAAATAAAAAAATGTTCTACCAGCCCAAAATATTCTTTCAGCTTCATCCGATTTACATCTAAAAAAATTCCTATATGCAAAAATTGTAGAATTCTAATTTTCTGGAAAATGCAAAGCTTGGTTTTAAAAAACATGAGAGGATTTTATATAAGGAACTATTAAAAATTAGACGTAACTGAGAAAACTCCGGAGCTAAATATTTTAGCTGAACTCATGAGTGGAGCAGAACAGTTTTCGAAAGACTAAACTCAAGTTAAAGCTAAACATTTTTGCGCTTACAACTATTCTAAATTTGTCAAAATTCATTTTTGCAAGTTTTTCTAATTTGACCGCAACACGACCCGAATTTGGATTGTTTTTAGTTTTTGTGTCAAATTATTTTTATTTACAATTTAAAACCAAATTTGGATTTAATATATTCTTCTAAAAATTCGGAGTTATCCAAAAATTTTTTTAGGTTTTTCTACTTCCAATTTGCAACGTAATCAACCAATTTGAAAGCTTTGGCCCTCTTAGCAATATTATATTCAAAATTTGAAATTTTATTTTCGACGAGTTTTTTAAAAAAACGGAACGCGATATAGTATATAAAATGATAGCTCAGTAGATGAGAGTAGATCAGTTTTTTTGGTCCCAAATACCTACGGAATAGAAAATTGCCAAACTTTTGAATTGTGGAGGGGTGGATGGAGCGATAATTAGGCTCCTGGCGTAATTTACTGATAAATTGACTTTTCTAGAACAAAATTAAAGAATATTCCTACTTCCCCTATAAATTCTAAGTGAGCACATAATTTGCCAGAATTGAAAGCTTAATTTTTTCATTGTTTATATTAGTAATTTGACGCACAAATTTTGGTTCTTAATTTTTAGAAAACTGACTGACCCTAATATTTTATTGAGGTAAATGGTATTACGGTATTTATAAACGTTTAATTTTAATTTTATGCGGTCGTTGTGAGTCTTAAACAAATCTTATCAATAATTATGATTACATATTGTTCTGGAAAAAATTTACATTTTGTGCAAAACTATACCCTATAGCCGAAAAGGCACTTTCGATTCCACGGAAGTTAGTTTTATAGTTAAAAAGTATTGCCAGGCTAACTAAAAAGAATCCCTCGTATTTGTTTACTTAAACAAAACTGCTACTCATTTTATAATTTTAGTCAACTACATATGTTGCGTTGAATACTGAATAGTAAAGGGTTTTATTACTCATACCTGGTGCCTACTTTTGTCGACAATTTCATGATAAATTGATCGGATTAATTGAATTCTCTTTAGATTTGGTAGGTTTGAAAATTAGAATGACACCAATGACGAATATGACATTTTTATGTGTAAAACCAAAGTAAAGCTCGGCAGTAGAATCCTGGAATTTTCGATTTGGAGTTCTCAACACTATAACATGATATATTGTACAATTTAACCAAATTGAAATTGTTGAAGCCAAATTTGACAAGCTGCCATTTGAAATTTCAAATTAAATTAAAGTAGGAGTAATTTTTTATTGTTAGACCTGAGTTATTATAGTTTTTAGTTTAAAGTTAGCTCCAAAATTTCCGAGAATTTACTTCAGATATCGACCTCTGATTTAAAAATATTGTTACTTCATAAAAGGACTCAATTTTATTATCCGTCAATTTTTTGTCCCGCAGATCAAGGTTTGCGATCTGAAATTTCTGTTCATGTTCATTGTAGAGTAAGAACTTATTTATCAAAATCCCCGTGATTGTGGAATTGATATACACATCACATATCTAAATCTTACATAAACCATTAACAGCATAGAAAACCGTAGCGGTCATTGATAATAGACAGATTCAGAAATATGTATACGAGGAAATTGTGCGGTTTATTATAGATATTAAGGCAATGTTTTAAAGCTACACGGCTTTCTAGAGGGCTGCGTCCCACAGTTTAAGAAGCACTGCACTAGGAAATATATTTGTGAACGTATAACGATTGCTTTACGGAAAATTGATTTGATAAGAAACCAAACCGTCAAACCACAGTGTGTTGAATAAAACTGTACTGTAGCGTGTAGCACAAACAAGGGCGGGCCGCGTAAAGAAATTCGGATTTTTCAATACAAAATAAATACGCACATAAAATTTATTTTTTCATTTTTCCATTAATTCTTTGAGCGAACCATAATCATTCGGTCATAGGCCTCGCATCTCTGGCTCTCTTTATCTTGTTTTCAATTAGAAAAATCCCTAACAATTTTTAGGCAACAAACGTTTTTCGTTCACATTTTTTCACACACATGAAAAAACTTATATTCGCTGTTTAAGTCCGAGTTCACAACAATTATCTGCGGAAAAATTTTCAGCAGGATTGCTGAATGCGATTGAAGGCGATGATTCATGTACAAATTTTGTCTGGCAGACATAAATAATAATCGCTCTGATTGGTTAATATTTTTTTGTCTTATACGATAAAAACGAAATTCATACTAGGCGATACATGTGTAAAATTTTGTCGTATGGACAGTTTTTGACATTTTAATAAAGCATAACCTAAAAAGTGTTTTTATTTTTGTTCTTTTTGAAATTTGAACCGTATTGATTTGAATAAACATAACATACAATTTAGTGGAAGTGAATAGTGTATAATTCGAAAATTAACAAAAAGCATGTAATAAATATTGGTCTCTCCTATTATTTTGTTCTCACTGCTGTCAAAGTTTTTAAGGTTATGTATTTATCTTATACAAAATTGAGCAATGTTCAATTTTTAATTTTTGTCGTACGAAAAAAAAATATGGCCGACCTTCAACCAATCAGGGCGATTATTATTTATGTCTGCCAAACAAAATTTGTACAAGAACGCCTTTAAAAATATTTTATTCGGAAGGGTAAATTTGTTTACGAAATAGACTACTTTGATTAGTTGGTTGCTGAAAATTTTTCTGCAGAATATTGTCGCGAACTCGCAGTACATGGAGAAAAAACAATTTGAATTGTGTATGCAAGATTATTATATGAGAGCAAATATTAACTATATTGTGATTGTCACTTTGGTTTAATATTTATTAATCAATTAATGATCAAGTGTTTAAAAATCAATTTTTTTAAAATTTGTTTTATTATTATTGCTCCAAAAACAACTTTACGTTTTTCGTAAAAAAACTTTACGTTTTTCGTACGTAATAAATTTCGAATAAACCCGAAAAGCTTTGCATAAACTTAGAATTTAACTTAAATCCGAGAGAATTAGCTTGGGCATTAAGTATAGCACTGTGTTACATGATCTTACAGAAATGAGATCCTCGAAATTCGACGAACGTTCATTTTCGGAAATGTAAATTAATCTCAAAAAATATTCTCAAATTTCGAGGATCTCTTCCCTGTATAAAATAATGTAAGTCAGTGCTATGATTAATGCAAATCCAAGCTAAACTCAAAAATAATAATAAAATCTCAAACAATTTCTGTTTTATAATACTCAACATCAAGCTAATCTGAAATAAGCTTAAAAACCTGGAAAACTCCTTAAAATATCGAAAACAGCGATGTATTACTATAATTCGGTAACATACCATCTGCAGCACTTTACAAATTTGTAATAACATCGAAAAACTCGAACAGACTGGAATGAACTCGATAAGCTCAAATAATCTGGAATCATCTTAATACTCTAAAATAAGCTCGATATTGTCAAAAAAAAAATTCGAATAGAATCGTAAAATACTCTTCAAAAATCTGAATGTTAAGCGATTCAAAAGCAAAATAAAACGTTTTCTCCTAAGAATAACTGAACATTTCGGAAACCATAAATTTCAAATTTTGAGATATTCACCTAACTTTATACTGCGCTTAATTCACACCAAACAAACTCGAATAATATCGAATATCTTGGATAATCTCAAAAAATCTATAAAATCTTGAGTACTCTCGAATGTAATGCGGTATTATTTTGTGGAACTCAATATACAAATTCGGGAAACTAGAATAATTTGGAACAACCTATATTAAGACATTTCCAATGTACAAAATTAAACTTTATTTTAAAAAAAATATATAAAACCTCCAAATCCTAAAATCAGACTGGTGGCCGATTTTGTAAGCATTTTATGAGTTTCTAAAGACTTATCAAATGGAATTAGGATTTTGTTAATGATAATTTCTCGACACTTCGTAACTCGAAATACGAAAATACGTAACCGACGCACCCATAGCGAGGTAACCCTAGCAAGTGAAATCGAAATGTAGATGGATTACGATAACTCGTGCTGCATGCATGAAAATTTCATTCGAGAGTTGAGAATGGTCTCGATTTGGCAGACTGTTACGCGATCCCTTACTGCCAACATAACAAACCAGATTTTTACTCTTAATAATTTAATATTATCAACAAGTATGTTCATTAGCAATTCAGGTCGCAACAAGAAAATTTTCCTCTTCATTGACCATTACTGCAGCACATTTCCAGGCTAGTTAGCAATCGTAGGGTGGGTAAAAATTATGTAGTGGTATAGAGAGGACTTGTGGGTGCTGCTAGAAATAAAAAAAAATTAGTCCAAGAATGTTAACTTAGGGTTATTGAAATAGAAGAAAAGAAATTGTATGTATTAAGATTTGAATTCATCGTGCCAAATTCCATCAGGTTCAAGTATCAAATTCCGTCATGTTGATAAGGTCTTACTGTATAAGCCGTAATGCCTACACAGCCCACCAGAACTGTTCCATGAATTAACAATCCACTCCATTTATTCTTGGACCCCAAATCACTGCACTATGTTTAAGCTAATTTAAGAGGACATCCTCATTCACAAAAAAAAAAATAAATAATTTAAAAAAAAAACAAAATGAACACTCAAAGAGATAATCATAACCACCAATAAAGTAAATACACCGCTAAGATTCGTTTATGCATATTAACAAAAATTACACTATTTATTGATTAAATAAATTTTAGTATTAAATATTAGAAAATAAATTAGGAACTTATTTCATACTATAAAAAAATTAATTAAAACTAAATAATTATTTTCACTAACGAATTTTAACACTAATGGATCGATCCTTCATCACAAAACTTTAGATATGTACGTAACATTGTTTTGTTTTATTTATCTCTAAAATTTAATTTTGTAACAAGAGATACGAATCTCTATAGAATTTGTAAATAAGGTTTATATAACCTGAATATATAATTAATTAATAATAAAAAAAATTATATATAACTTAATACTATAAATAATAATAAATTAGATTAAATTTAAGAAAAAAACAAATATGGTGGTCACTTAGCTTTCGCTGCCAATGATGATCATAACCGTTTGTATATGTCCAAAATTTTGCGATTCCATGACAATCATATCGTACGTTATTATACTGTTTTTTTTTTTCAGCTTACGGATCAGACACGTCACAGTTAACATGAGCGCGGAAAAGCCGCCACGCATATGTTTATTCTTGAAAAAAAAACCAGAAATCGTGACTCTTTGGCCTTTTCCGCGACGGGGTATTCTTTAGCCGAAGCTCTACCGTCTCATGAACCTCTCATGAGAATGAGCACTCATGAATGTTAACTTAGGGTTATTGAAATAGAAGAGAGGTTCTCATTCTGTTACGCGATCCCTTACTGCCAACATAACAAACCAGATTTTTACTCTTAATAATTTAATATTAACAAGTATGTTCATTAGCAATTCAGGTCGCAACAAGAAAATTTTCCTCTTCATTGACCATTACTGCAGCACATTTCCAGGCTAGTTAGCAATCGTAGGGTGGGTAAAAATTATGTAGTGGTATAGAGAGGACTTGTGGGTGCTGCTAGAAATAAAAAAAAATTAGTCCAAGAATGTTAACTTAGGGTTATTGAAATAGAAGAAAAGAAATTGTATGTATTAAGATTTGAATTCATCGTGCCAAATTCCATCAGGTTCAAGTATCAAATTCCGTCATGTTGATAAGGTCTTACTGTATAAGCCGTAATGCCTACACAGCCCACCAGAACTGTTCCATGAATTAACAATCCACTCCATTTATTCTTGGACCCCAAATCACTGCACTATGTTTAAGCTAATTTAAGAGGACATCCTCATTCACAAAAAAAAAAATAAATAATTTAAAAAAAAAACAAAATGAACACTCAAAGAGATAATCATAACCACCAATAAAGTAAATACACCGCTAAGATTCGTTTATGCATATTAACAAAAATTACACTATTTATTGATTAAATAAATTTTAGTATTAAATATTAGAAAATAAATTAGGAACTTATTTCATACTATAAAAAAATTAATTAAAACTAAATAATTATTTTCACTAACGAATTTTAACACTAATGGATCGATCCTTCATCACAAAACTTTAGATATGTACGTAACATTGTTTTGTTTTATTTATCTCTAAAATTTAATTTTGTAACAAGAGATACGAATCTCTATAGAATTTGTAAATAAGGTTTATATAACCTGAATATATAATTAATTAATAATAAAAAAAATTATATATAACTTAATACTATAAATAATAATAAATTAGATTAAATTTAAGAAAAAAACAAATATGGTGGTCACTTAGCTTTCGCTGCCAATGATGATCATAACCGTTTGTATATGTCCAAAATTTTGCGATTCCATGACAATCATATCGTACGTTATTATACTGTTTTTTTTTTCAGCTTACGGATCAGACACGTCACAGTTAACATGAGCGCGGAAAAGCCGCCACGCATATGTTTATTCTTGAAAAAAAAACCAGAAATCGTGACTCTTTGGCCTTTTCCGCGACGGGGTATTCTTTAGCCGAAGCTCTACCGTCTCATGAACCTCTCATGAGAATGAGCACTCATGAATGTTAACTTAGGGTTATTGAAATAGAAGAGAGGTTCTCATTCTGTTACGCGATCCCTTACTGCCAACATAACAAACCAGATTTTTACTCTTAATAATTTAATATTAACAAGTATGTTCATTAGCAATTCAGGTCGCAACAAGAAAATTTTCCTCTTCATTGACCATTACTGCAGCACATTTCCAGGCTAGTTAGCAATCGTAGGGTGGGTAAAAATTATGTAGTGGTATAGAGAGGACTTGTGGGTGCTGCTAGAAATAAAAAAAAATTAGTCCAAGAATGTTAACTTAGGGTTATTGAAACAGAAGTAAAGAAATTGTATGTATTAAGATTTGAATTCATCGTGCCAAATTCCATCAGGTTCAAGTATCAAATTCCGTCATGTTGATAAGGTCTTACTGTATAAGCCGTAATGCCTACACAGCCCACCTGAACTGTTCCATGAATTAACAATTCACTCCATTTATTCTTGGACCCCAAATCACTGCATTATGTTTAAGCTAATTTAAGAGGACATCCTCATTCACAAAAAAAAAAAAATAATTAAAAAACAAAATGAACACTCAAAGAAATAATCATAACCACCAATAAAGTAAATACACCGCTAAGATTCGTTTATGCATATTAACAAAAATTACACTATTTATTGATTAAATAAATTTTAGTATTAAATATTAGAAAATAAATTAGGAACTTATTTCATACTATAAAAAAATTAATTAAAACTAAATAATTATTTTCACTAACGAATTTTAACACTAATGGATCGATCCTTCATCACAAAACTTTAGATATGTACGTAACATTGTTTTGTTTTATTTATCTCTAAAATTTAATTTTGTAACAAGAGATACGAATCTCTATAGAATTTGTAAATAAGGTTTATATAACCTGAATATATAATTAATTAATAATAAAAAAAATTATATATAACTTAATACTATAAATAATAATAAATTAGATTAAATTTAAGAAAAAAACAAATATGGTGGTCACTTAGCTTTCGCTGCCAATGATGATCATAACCGTTTGTATATGTCCAAAATTTTGCGATTCCATGACAATCATATCGTACGTTATTATACTGTTTTTTTTTTTCAGCTTACGGATCAGACACGTCACAGTTAACATGAGCGCGGAAAAGCCGCCACGCATATGTTTATTCTTGAAAAAAAAAACCAGAAATCGTGACTCTTTGGCCTTTTCCGCGACGGGGTATTCTTTAGCCGAAGCTCTTATAATTAGACTCAGGTTCACGTAATCTATAGATTAATAACACGAACATAAATTAACATTTTGGAGATTTAAAAATTATTTTTGAAGTTACAAAAAAAATCATAATATATGTGTAATTTTACCGTGTACTGATTTGATGAAACCAATAAAAAATCCGCACAACATAAAAAATCAATCACGTTCGCATCCGATTAGATCACGTTTTATTATTTATTTTTATTTTTTTAATTAGATGTAAAGATCACTAAAAAAAATAAAATTTACACTATAAAACTAATAACCTGCGAGCAAAACTTCTAATAAACTTACAAAATTAATGAACTGGACACAAGACTAAATATTAAATTTTATTAGATTGCAATACAATTTGCTCTTATAAATTTCGGACCACGACTGATCGATGTGAATGCAATTTGTTTTCTTCCGATTTATTATATATACACAGGTATCTGTTTACCGGTATCAATCGTGATATGAATTACAGTATGATCATCATCAGCAAAGACCAACAGTACAACACCAAACAATACATTGATTAATTATAAAATATTTACAGGGTGCACCAGGGCACAAGCATATGCAGAAACAAAATCCGTAATGGTAAATGGATTATAAGTCAAGAGTGGCAATTTTGAAACTTTCAGAATTGTAACAAGACCGGAATCTCATCGAACGTTTTAGCGGTTTTGCTGGTGACTCGCTTGATATGAGACAAGACTTGATTGACTTAATGTTCGATTCCTAAAGTCACCAAAGCATGGTGTGCTACTGGGTCGAATGAAAACTTGACCGTAGCTATAAGAAGAGAAAAGCAGATATTAATTTGTTTGCCTTTTGATTAAGAAATTGATCTGGACGTTCTGGAGAAACCCCTCTTTCGACAAACAAAGCGACTTAAAGTAACGATAAATGCTTCCGTTGTCCTGTCGGACACAAACCCTATATATACCATACGACTTTGACGACGAAGCATATAAAGAGCGCTGTGTATGACTTCGTCATATAGGAATTAATATACGTACACCAGTGTTGTTAAACGGACGAGAACCGTTCTATTTTTTATTTAGTAGTTTTCCCATGAGTTTGAAGGTCATTTTTTGTTTCTCTACGCATTTCATAGATTTTTGGTTGATTAGACTTGCCATAATAGTGATGGTCAAGTTCAGATTGAGCAAAGGAGTGTCATGGATTTATCATTCAGCTAAGTCTGTGGTTGTTGGGTAATACGGCAGAATGTTTCCTAACGAATTTGCACTCAAGATTCGGTAGACGATCTTCCACTCTTAATATACCTCCTTTATCGATGAATGACGATAAAAAATAAGTGTGTAACGATTTAACTTGAGTTGTGGTTATAACTGAAATAATTAGAACGTCCTTCGCACATTGTGTCGAATATTTGGTTACTGATTGATCAATTATGTTCTTTTGTGATCGAAATTACGAAATAGTTCTGAAATAATCCATGATTGAGATGTACTGTTTCCAAAAAAAGTGTTCCACCTTTGTCGATGGTCTGAGAGCCAGGCCAAGATAACCTTCGAGTTAGTCCAAGCAAATATTCGAAACTGGTGGTCTCCACTTAGCTCGAATGGTGGGATTGAAATTTGCTTGATGTTTACAACTCGGGTCTTTGCGATAATTAATGAGGTTTTGAGGTAGCCTCTATCCTTCTTCATCTATCATACAAAAATAAATCGCAGTCCCATACGCCACCCCAGAAGCATCACAAAATCCATGAATTTGTATAACTTCATGGTTCTTTACATGAAATGCCGCGAAATTTTGATGGCTTCAAGGTTCGGCAAATTAAATTTTATAGTGCTAAAATACTGAGTGATATTGTCAGAAAGTTCATGATCCCATCTAATTTTTCGCATTCAACTTTTGACAAAAAATTCATCGAGATAGTTGATGGAGAAACCCAACCCATAAATTTCGTTTAGAGAACGATATGCTTGGTGATATGTTGATCACGAATAAAAAAACCTCTCGCACCGGATTCGATTGAACACCAACAGTGTTGATGGTTACATTATCGTCACTAAACGCTAACGCGGCATGCTCCTTAAAGTCCTTTAGAATTTTTGATAAGAAATCCGATGAATTAGATAGCAGAGTCCTGACATCCCAAAAAGGAGCACCAAATGTTCCATACGCCGCATGCTGTTAAATTGATATGTTTTTATTTTTTCGGTAGGATTGATCCTCTAAAAGTCTAAACCATTTGTTGAAAATCATTATCGGGAGATGACACGAGCACATGTCGTTACATTTTCTAGACGTCTGCAGCAAAATCGATGCAATTCTGCAGAAAACGAGTCATGCTTGTCACGAAATCATGTTATAGTATGTATTTGAATGACCCATTGGAAACGTCTCGACATTTGGTGCTGGGACTATCTAATTTGAACTTGGCGTGATGGGGTAGACAAAACACATCTTCATCCTTGCATGCAATTTGGTAAGAGGTGTGGTAAATGGCAGTAGCACGATATATCTGTTAGACTTGTTCCGCTGAGCTGACTGAGTGTAATACGTTTCGCACAGTGATCATCTGGTAAGAGATTCGATGAAATTGTTTAAACCATCTTATAATGGAGTGTATGATTCTGGCAACGCGTGAGTGATTGACTGTTGTTTCAGTTTGACAGATCAGTACATTGTTAACTAATCTAAATGTTTCACCCGAAGACAATTGTAACATGCTCCAACTTGATTGACTAAATTCTGTTTGAGAATGATATTGAAACTGTGAAATTTTATGCAACGAAATAGATGATGGTTTGCATTAAATCATTAACACAACGGCATATAAGAATTTAGCAACATTGTTTCTGCTTTATGCTGCTTTTCCCTTTGAGATGTTGATTTGAAGTATTTCGAGTCTGTTATTCTCGATCGTGAGCTGCTCCATCATCAAGTTCATCAAGCCTGATATTTGAAAATTCGAAAAATCTGCAAGCGATGGAAAATAGTTGTTGGTTTTTCTCTTGACCACAATTGTGTTGTTTTACCATCTAGCTTCCATAGCATAATTTGGATCAACGATGCATCATGATATTCCGCTTCATTACCCATTGTTCGAACACTGATAATAATTTCATCACATTTGTTGGCCAGTAAGCGAATATCGGATGCTGATGATAAATAAAGGAATGTAGTGATATATGAGGTTAAGATGCTTAGCTTATTCTAAGCCTATAAATGGAAATTTATATTGATTGTCATCCGTCACTATGCTGATATGTTTGATGATTTTATGATGGTTATGATGGTTTTATTCCGATCCGTGAAGCTTTGATAAATTCCAGACATATTGTACAATAAACTCAGTGTAGAAGTCGAACATATGGGCTGCGCCCAACCAAGGTGATTTTGATTCGTCTGTAGAAAAATAATTTTAAAAATTGAAAGTAAAACGTGCCGGCGAAGAAATAATGTAAATGCATATCATAATTGAGTGTTAAAATTAATGATTAAATTTAACGCGATTTAAACGATGATAATGTTTGTTTCATTAAATTCGAAAGTGAAAGATGCATTTTTTTCAAGATCATGGCTTTATAAATATAAGATACACGTGGTGAATGACCGCGAACATAATTTATTTGATTTGGTGACATGGTACACCGCATAGCACATTACGCAATAATTTGCACGAGCACTTGCCCTCTTACAATGATTGATTGATCGCACACTAAACTGTGTGACTGACAGCATTATCCACCACTTTAATTTAAATGATTCTTTTGATCTCGGCACAATCAAATAATGATCATTATGTAGTTTATTCAAACTAATTTAATTGTTGTACTTTTAAATGTGAAATTATATTTTCTATTATAGAAGAAAGTAAGCTGCTGCGGTGCGATAAACAAAAATGAATTGTCCAAATTATACGTATGTATGTAAGTATATCGCACGGACCTGATTGAGCGGGAATTATATCGATTTATTGTTGTTACGTAAAAATGTTTATGGAAATATAGAAATTACAGCAGAATAAATAATGTAGAACTGACAATTTTGTTATGGTTCAATTCGATAAGCTTTCATTCTATTTCTAGGTGCACATAGCAAATAAGTCACATTGTTATTTAACATTCGGTAATTGAATATGGAATATTGAAAAGGGTTATGTCTTTGACATGTGCGAAAAAGTGAAAGTGACCGCGTCTCAAACAAAAAAACTAAACTAGTGCCATAGACAAGTCTGAACTATTTGAACTATTGCATACACCGTGTATTTCAAATAAACTTACAGATGTAGAGAAGCGAAAATCTTGTTTGTTCTGTGTGAATTGTAAGGAGAATGGCGGTATGTTTTCGTTTCTCAGTTTTTGATTTCCAATATTGGAAGTCGTTCGTACACCAGTGTTTTACTACAAAATATTAACTTTGTAATTTAATGTAGCTTTGCAAAATATCTTGACAAATAAGTAAAACGATTTGTTTGATTGTGTTAGAGCTTGAATTACACATCCAGGGTAAAAAATTTTGCTTGTGACTAACAGTGACAAATTTAATTAACTCTAACGTTTGTTGAACCTAAGGGGATAATAAAAATAAATTATTAGAATTTGAAGCAACCATAAAATGGTAGAGTAAAAATTATTGAAGATATTATTGTGAAGATACTATATAACGAGCTTGATGCAATCAAAAATCAATTTACAATTTAAGACAACTATCTAAAACTAGTTGCTACAACTATCAAAATTGATTGGAATTCGTTTGCCGCAACTGAAGTATTTTCTCAGTATTCATTTTAGTAAGCTTGCTGTAAAGATTAAATATAAGATATAACAGTGGACTCAGCACACTGCCTTGTGGATCCCAAGCGCGAATTTCGTATAAATTTGTCGCTATTCTATTTCACCAAAATCATTCGATTGCATATAACTTTTAAAGATTTTAATAGTTCCTAGTTCTTTTCTAAATCTGAAGTAATTCTTCTCATGTAGAACAGATAGAAAGAACAGAAAAACTAACAGCTGTCGAGCACTACATAGTTGAGGAGAAACTGTGAACACTTTGAAAAGTATTTAACTAAATTGAAAATTTACGTAAATTAAGGTCACCGCTACCTTTCATTCCCAATAAACTCACATTGGGAAACTCACTAAACCAAGCAGTCAAGCAATTCAGCTCGCTGGAGAAGCCCGGACTCCATCAACACCCAAATTCATGGTAGAATAAGAAGCGCTCGATCACCATCAGATCAAATCGACTACCATATGAGAAAATGTATTACCTGCCGCACCATCCCGTAATCAAGCGAAGTTCACATCGGGAGGATAGTTAAACGATTCGCTGATGGTCGGACCGACACGACTGTTCAACGATCTCTCATCGAGATAACATTCATGAAGCTGTGGATTAAATGGGGGGGGGGGGTTCCAGACACTGCGTGCTGTTGCTCTAACTTCTGTATGACGTCGGTAGCATTAGTGGTTTTCGTCGGGTATAGCCGAACGAACTTGGAAAACACGTCGAATATGCAAAGAATATAGCGACACTGCTTCTTTGTTACCGATAAACCACGCAAGTGATCTAAATGTTGTTTCTGGCGGGCTGTCTCCTTTTGGAATTGGGTTCAGTAATCCCTCTTGCTTGCCCATTTTTTGCTCCGCAATGATACATATGATGCAGTTATTGATACAACTACGGATTTTGAATTTTAAATTCGTGATAAAAAATCAATGTTCGATTAGCTCTTCCGTCTTCTTCATCGCAAAGTCCCCTTGCTCGTGATACATCTTAATTATTTCACCTTGCATTCTCCTGGGGACGACCATTAGCGACTCTCCATTCTTAAATTTAAATAAAATATCATTAGTAGTAAATCATTCTTCATACGTTCCTGAGTTCTGGGTGTTCCTTTTGTAATGCTTAAATTCGACTTATTACGGCATCGACTATGGGTAGATCAATTGGTTGCCTATTAAGCGCATCCACACGACGCATTCTGATGCCTGAGCGTTGCTCTAACTTAAAGCTAAACTGCATTAAAAGAGCCCATCCTGCTATTCTGTAACTAAGTTCCGTCCGCTCCATTGTCCCATTGAACGCTGCACAATTTTGAAGTCCAAGCCCAATAAGAACACATGCAGTTTTTTCAATGCATGTTTTTTCAACTGCTGTAGTTTTCCTGACTTCGAAGTTTTCTTGCTGTAGAAAAATATTGGGTGCATGCTGCCATCTTCGTCAGACCTTTCCAGCAATATGTCCGGCTTTTGATGAATAAATGTTTAACACTGGATGATTGGCCAACTTAAATTTTAACTTTTAGAATGCATCCTTTGCTCTATATCCCAAATTGAAATTCGATGTCTTTCCTTAGCATATCCGTCCAATGGTCTAGCTATAGTTGCGTAATTCTTCACACATTTTCTGAAACAGACTGATAAACCTAGAAATTGCTAAATTTTCTTCATCGTATTTGGCTCGAGAAATTTACTAAATGCAATTGTCTTTTGCATTGATGGTTTGATCTGTCCGCCTCCTACTTTGTATCCAATATGCTCGATTTTCTTGCATAGGCATTGATATTTACTCCACTTGTTTTGCAATCCATGCAATTCGGCAACGTTCAGTACAATCTCCAATCGTTCCTTGGCTTCTATTATGGTTTTGGATGGTATCACCAAGTCATCTATGTGGTGGATATTCATTATTCCATTCCGATATAATTCATCAAACACTGTTGCACAAACTGGTGTTATAAACGATGTATATTTTAGCGATTCATTTCATCGGTCATGGGCACGTAAAAGAATTCGTTCCGAAGATCCAATGTGGAAAAATACTTAGCGTCACCCAACCTGTCTATTTGATCCTCGATAAGCGGCAATGCAAATTTCTCTCGTACCATGATGCTGTTCATTTTTGTTCACCAAAACTATCGTACTCACATATTCAGATTGGCTGTGTCTATAATCACCCCTTCATTCAGCCATTCGTCTATCTGATGTGACAATTGTCTCGGTTTACAAGCAATCGGTTTCTCATCATTCAGCTCAATATGCATTTTTATATTTGGACTTGGCGCCTTTTTCTCTGGATTGTAGTTTACTACCAATGATCGTATTCTTTCTCCACTTCACGATCATTAAGACGGTCTATATTCTTCGAAAGTTCTCCATGCTCAATCACCATCGGCGTTAACACAGTCATCGTTTGGTTGATTAAATATCTACCCAATAAAAAGTCAACTGGCAATTATTCCATCGGAAACTATGTGAACTGTGGTCTCATACTCATCATCCTCTATTTTCAGCTTTGTGATATTAAGCTAATATCGCTTCCGGTATCAACTAATACACAAAGTTCCTTTCCATTCAACATTACATTTTTGACAGCTTTACATGAACGATCATCCTGATTATCTGTGGCTGCACAAGATTTAGAACTTTGAGATCTACTTCCACACTCCGTTGAAAGGTGATCAAATGCTTGGCATTTGAAACATTTCGGGCCATCAGCTTTTTTCGCGCAATCTTTCCATAGATGCCCGTTATCACCAGAGTTGTAACATCTTGGCATTCTGCGGAATTTATTAGTCTGTTTGCTCTCAATTGACTTTGTTGGTATTCTCTCGATTGGTGCTTTTATCGTAATTTTTTGTTTGATTTCTTCATAAATTGCGAGCTTATTTTTGAAATCATTGCCGGTTAAAATTTCCATAAAATATGTTGCTCAAAACTAGCCGCTGATCGATCCCGGTTGAGAACCAAATTGAAGAGTTTAAGTAGTTGTCAATTGCCTCAATCTGATGGTATGGTTATTAATCCTGTTACATATCAGAAATAATATACATAAAGCAATCAGCAACATCACTTCTAAAACTCGCAGGGTATATCCTTCGCAAATGGGCAGACAACGATATGTAAAATTCTTGGAGAATATACCAGCAGATGTTCGAAAAATTTCAAATCGAGAAATTACCAAAGGAGCAAAGGTGATTTCAGTTCTGGGAACTAAATTTGACCAACAAACTGATTGTTCTTCGTTTAAAGAGTTCTGCCGCAGTCACAACAAAATTCACCAAAAGAAATATGCTGTCTGAGGCATCACGCGTATTCGATCCAATAAGATAGCTCTCGCCCGTGACTGTTCGAATAAAGATTCCATTTCAGAGTCTATGGTTGTTGAAGCTAAACTGGGATGACGAACCCCCTATACAGCTGTTGAAAAATAATGGGCAAATACCAGAAGCAGATTAAACTTATTAGAAGGACTCAAAATACTAAGATTGTTAAATTCGGATATGGCATTGGAAATACAATAAATGCTCAGCAGTGGTCATATACCCCCCCCCCCCCTCCCCGAGGAATTCTCCGAGACATTCTCCCCAGTGTACTCGAAAATTTAACGTGGTGACAAGGAGTTCAATCTCCAGAAGAAACCGAAAATAACAAAGAGAGAAAAATTGTCGCGCTAGCTAACTTCTCTCGGATGAATCGGAGGAAGCAAATAACAAGTCAATACTCACTACTAAAATTGACTAGAAGTTCTCATTTCTCAAGTATTACCAAAGCAATTCCCAATTCTTGCCTGGCTTAAACGTGCAGGGCACAATTTTCAAAATTTCAAGACCCGAGTCATCATCCGTCTCACACCAGTCGAATTGTACGATTCACCCTATAACACGGAAATTAGTTCGAGACACTCACGGAAACGACCTACATGCAGGATCAACACTATTTATGTCCATTATTAGACAACAATATACGATAATTCGCGACCAGAATTTAATTCGACGGGTGATACATAACTCTATCAATTGTTTCTGACAGAACAAAATAATCCAAACGCATCTCACGTGACAATTACCACCACAAACAGTCAACCTAATCCATAAATTTTTGCAGATGGGCGTAGAATGCACTATTCTCTTTGTAATCAAGAATGATCGACAACAAAAAGTCACTAAATTTGTAGGATTCCTCGTCTTATTCAGATGTATGGCCACCAAAAACCGTACATCCCGAATATTGGCATTTCATATGACTACAGATACGTTCATTTGAGCATTCAAACGATTCCAGAACCACCGAGAAATTTGCGTCAACGTTTACAGCGATAGTGGGACGAATTTCGTATATTCACCGCAAATGAATTAAACCATTCTCGCGTAAACTGTTCTCTAAAGAGAAAAACAAATTACCAACTAGCTTTTTATACTCTCATTTCCCGACCTACATATCGCCGCCTCAGTATTATCTTGTCGTAAGTGCCATTGGTTCCCATGGCACTTACGACAAGATGATACTGAGGCGACGATAAATACGAATTACTAGAGGAATACATTTAAGCACTAACATCGGAGCATTCCATCATCGGACAACCAAATACGTTACCATCGGAACCCGACATCACACACTTGTGAGTAGATCGTCTATCTCGCTGGCAGGTGTAAACATGAATCGCCTGTCAAAGTAGCGATTCAGGTAGAATAACTTCAAAATCGGCGACTTGGTCATCTGAAAAGGCATTGACCAGGTAGAGACGGGTTTGCTTGTGTGGTCACGGTGCGGACATCAAAGGCTATATATGCGAGCAAGTCATCACAAAACTTGTCAACTTCCGTTACTTGACTTATCGAATTCGTCAACGGTGGTGGTATGTTGGGAATCGCAATCACTATCCGAAAGACGATCAGTGTTGAAGCTGAGTCATTGATATAAATAACTCAAATCTTTGTTCATATTTACAAAGATTTCAGTTATTTATGTCATATTCTTTTGATTTCCAAAAAAGCGATTTTTTTAAGTGCCAAAGAATATGAAAAAAAATGATTGTATTGGTGGAAAAAGTAAAAAATCAAAAAGCGAGGCTATGTTTTCTCATTTTAGACCATTTTACATTATTGTATTGTGAAATCTAAAATTACCGTTAAAGATAGAAAATGTTAGTTTAAATTAGAATACAATATCTATTCGCATCAAAATATAACCAGCAATGATTCATGAAAATAGCGTTTTGTTTTTGTTTATCTTATTTTGACGTTTACATTCCTATATGGTTAGAAAGAGAAGTTTGTCTGTATTAAAATCAATAGATTCTTTCGGCTTGTTATAGATAAAATATATTAACAATAATGGCCTTCACACAAACTTCTCTTTCTATTATTTGTGTGGTCATAAAACACAAAGAAATGAGAGTTTCCCTTGAATTTTGATTTAGTGAGTATAATTCGCTAGATCAGTACGATCTTGCCTCATACTTAATGTATGAAGTTAGAATTGTATTTTGTAGTTTGGTCGTAGCTACCTGAAAAGTAGACCAAACTTTTGTTCGTGCGAACTTTTCACTACGAAACCAATCTACTACAAAAAAAAACTCATAGAAGGTTTTCATTTTTTGGGTTCGATACACTTTGTATGACTGATCAATAAAAATGCTTTCCATATATTGGGTGTGTGAATTAATTTTTAGACTTTTTTTTATAAAAAGAAATGTTTATTAAAAAATAACGATACAGTATATTTTATCCAATATATTCGCCATCGTTAGCTGTGACTTCCTGCCATCTCCTGGGAAGTTTGTAGATTCCTCGTTTGAAGAAGCCTTCAACTTTCCCAACTATCCAGCCGTCGATCTAATTTCGCACTTCTCCGGCGTTTCGGAAGCGTACGTCAGCCAGGCCTATTTGCATTGATTACCTTGTTTTGAGCGGTTTTTGCACGATGTGGTCTGGCAAGGTCATCATGAAACAAAACTTTATAGCTTTTGTTCGCTATTGCTGCAAATTGTCCAGTTGGCGTCGGTAGCGATCACATGTAACCGTTTCATTTGGATTTAACAGCTCATAATACACCACACCTTTCTGGTCCCACCAAATACTCAGCATAACCTTATCGCAATGAATAATATCTCGTTTTGGCTACGATTGTCCTGCTTGGCCTGGAACGACGTAAGCTGCTTTACGTTTGGGGTTGTCGTAATAGCTCCACGTTTCATCGCCAGTAACAATTCGATGCAAAAAACTGTGGTTTTTGTACTCAGTAAGATTTTTTTGCATGCTTCAATTCGTCCTCTCAATTGATTTTCGGACAGTTGATGTGGGACCCATCTTCCTAGCTTTCGAATCTTTCCCATTGCGTGCAAACGATGAGAAATGGTTGATCGGTCAATGTTTAACTGCATTGCAAGTTCTTTTTGCGTTTGACATGCATTTTCATCCAATAATGTTTGTAATTCGGCATCTTCAAACTTTTTTGGCTGATCTGGCCGTTCTTTGTTTGTCAAGTCAAAATCACCACTTTGGAATCGATGAAACCAATTGAAACAGCTTGCTCTCGATGGAGCTTGATTATCATAAGTATCAGAAAGCAATCGGTGAGCTTCAGCGGCAGTTTTCTTGGAATCAAAAAAGAAAAGAAGAACCCCTCGAAAAAACAATTTATCACGATCCATTTTAAATCGATTACAAAAAAATTATGTAATATGAAAAATAACACTTTCTGCTCTGAATTAGATTGACAATTGTGACAGCTACAAAATGCAATTGGAATTGCTTGTCAAACTATACGCAATCTCACGTAGCGATATCTAAATGTCGAGTCTATAAGAATTAATTCACACACTCAATACTTCAAAATTCAATAACAGAAAATAGGACACAGTCGGTTGCCACTTGCCACAAATGAGTATTCATTCCATTATTCGTTTACCCGACTTTACCAGGTTTTCCTCACTCCACTCAAATATCGTTTATTTGCCTGAATTTAAGAGACGATTATAACTTGAATGAAATAAATTATGATATTTGGTTCACCAGATTATACACAATTATTTTGATCGATGGGGATCAGTTTTATTACAACCACCGAAATTTTAGTTACCGAGATGATACGGGATCCATTTTGGTACAGCAATATGGAATTGATAAAGACTCAATTCCATCTGGGATAAGTGATGTCGAGTTTGATGTGAAGAAATTCACCGCAGTAAATCGGCCTGCGAATACGGTTCCATCACCAAAACGCCATCTGCATATACAAAATATTTATAATTTTTGAGGCGGGAGCCTTGCTGGTTTCCTTCTGTCTTTTGCCTCCCCAACGCAGATTATTTTGAACGTGTTGTACTCCTCGTCACAAAATTTCGTCCCAGTTACATTTCTTTTGTGCAGCTTTTTATGTTTCGAAAGTTTCCAAAAAGATTTTAATATATTTCTCAAGATTGGAAAATGATGATGTGAGGGGATACATTTATTCATTTCATGTAATACGGTGTTCTTGAAATTAGAAACTACGTCATGTATGTTATTGTTGTAGAAATGCGTTTCCAAGTCAAATGTTGAAAAATAACTGCAAGCTATCTTAATTAGAATTATTAAAATGGCAAAGATGCCTTTTTTTATTAATTACAGTCATAATTTCAAATTCAGCGCCAACCTATGCTTCCGTGGAATTGATGAGCGATTGAATCAGTAACAGTATGTGTGAGGTCATGCGAATCGGCAACCCAGTCCGGGTGGCGCTCAGCTACATTCGTATATCTACGGTTTTACGACTCTTTTAGTGAGTATTAAAATCACTAACCTACCGCAGTAGTTGTAAATAACACCTAGTTAAAAGAGGAGGAGATAGTTGGGCGTTTGAGCTTATTTTGTGAAAATTTCTTTTTTTGTCCTGAGTACGATATGTGGTTTTGAAAGCTTTTTCCAACTAAATGGCGTAAACGTTCTTTACTAGCGACCTTTACTATCTTAACCTTTATAAATCACCGATTTACATCTTACTGAGAGCAGTCCTTCGTCACGCGACATTGTCAAACATTTACGATTATTTTACGAGAAAAGTTACATTACAGATTATATATCTTTATAACACTGTCTACAGTTAAATTCATGCCTTTCCAAAAGTCAACAACATAATTTCCAGCATAATTCAAAACCTAATGAGAAGTGAAAATGAAAATGCGCACCATTAAATGTAAAGTTATTAAATTTTATTTGTTTTTATTGCTTATAAACAGCTATACGAACATTATAATATCAAATTCTGTAAACCAAATCGTATTTTGAGTCATTCATTCATGAATTGATAACAACAACAGGAAAGGAAAACAATCAAAAATCATAACCGCGCGATAAAATCGATAAACCCAAAATATTCAATTTCCGAATTTTATTGGTTTGATTGCGGTTTTATTGGTTTTCTCTCTATAATATTCAATCAATCGGAAAATAAATAAAAAATAAAAATTTCAATTCATGCGGCACTAAAAATTATTTAATGATTAATGCTGTAACACACAATCTACATAGGTTTAGATCTATAGATTGTACCCAGCGGGAGCAGGTTCGGCTAAAGTGTTTGGGTATAGCGATATCGATTAGCGAACGGAAAAATAGTTGTTTGCACACTTTTTTTCTGTGAGTAGAAAAACACAAAAAGTTCAACGAACTAAACATATGGATAAATTTAGACAATAATAAAGAAATCAAAAGTAGATTTCATTTTTTTTTTGTTGAATATCAACTTCATTTCTTAATAGTCTAGTCATAATTAAATTATACCATTTGTATTGAAATTTATCACAATTTGTATAAAATTGTCGTATTTATACTTTTTTATCGAATTACGATATATCTAAATAGTAATTTGAGGCTGTTATCGAAATAAAAATTTTAATTAATAAAACTCACTTTCCACTGCCAGACGTTTTGATACTTTTATTGTTAACTTTCATGTGCCAATAAATAATTAATATAGCAAGAAATGTTGAATAGTGATGCATTGAATCGATATCAAATCGAATTTGTTTTTGCCGTCTCTCTATATAAACAACATAAACGTTTAAGATGCAAATCATTTAGAAGTGCGAGATACCCGCACCATAAAAAAATAATTCGGTATACGGATGATACCACATATATTCATATTAGGTATCTTGTTCACCACGTTGAACTTTATTTCATTTTAATTATTTGAAAGAAATTAATTTGAATTTGAAGTTTAATTTCTAGAAATTTTTCGTGTTTTGCAAGTGTAATTTTTATGCAACGTTATGCTTATAGATGTTATAAATTTTGGTCTGAACAACTGTAGAATGGTAAGTTTTTTATTTACAAATTGGTTTGAATCAAAAATACCATGACGCTAGTAGCGAACTACCAAAATTCAAAGTGCGAGTACATGTTGAGCGACGACGACAAATGAAACATCCGAACAACGTCACTTACGACAAGAATGTGATCTAAGGCAAAAATCACAGACCAGATCAGATGAAATTCCATATGAATATGAAGCGCAATTGAATAGTAAGCGACAACACGCATTGCAATTAATTAGCAACGAAACACATTTAGAAGATATACCTTACAAGTAACAATACCATGTGATCAAATTTGTCCCGGACTGCGGTATAAAAAGAACAAAATTTTATGTATTTTAAATAGGCTCGTTTTGAGCCAATACAATCATGCCAATGGTTAATCCATACACATCTTATAGGCCTCGGCCGGGATGGCCTTTAGTTCCATCAGCGAATTTATTTTTATGGCTTCAAACGACTCATGGCGCATTCCCCGGAGCGAATATTTGAGTTTCGAAAACAGAAAAAAGTCACAGGGATCCAAATATGACGAGTACGGTGGCTGAGCGATGACTGTTGTTTTGTGTTTGGCCAAAAATTCAGTGACAATCAGGCTGGAATGTCGATCCATAAGAGATGTTGTGTGTGAGTAGTGTTGAGTCGATCCTTAGGAGCTGTTGAGCGCTTTTGATACCTCCATAATGCCAACACTACGATTTTCGAGCATAGTTTTCTTCATTTTTTCGTTGTTATCGTCGTTAACAGAGGTGGATGGACGACTCGTATGAGGCAAGTTTTCTACTCACGGCCTTCACTAAATGCGTTATGCCATTCAAATTCTTGCGTTCTCGATAGAGTAGACTCCCCAAAACACTACTGCAACATTTTCAATGATTTCATAGCCGTAATTCCATTGGAAATACAAAATTTCAAGTAAACTCGTTGTTCAATTTTTTCCATCGAAAATCGTAGTGTTGGCATTAGAGAGATAGCAGAGGCTCTCAACAACTCCTATGGAACGACTCAACACTACTTTTATGCACAGGGATAACATTAGCTTGTTTGAGTTTAGATGGAAAAATTCCAGAACTAAAACTACAATTTATGATATAGTATAAGACATCAACAATATAGATTCCAATTTTCTTAATCATGAAAGAACTAACACTATCATTTCTGATCGAGCTTGTGGATTTAAATGAAGCAATAACATCTAAGATTTCTAATGGGAACACTCTTACAAAATAATTATTGAATAATACAGCCATTTCAAGCTCATCAGAAATTTCATGCTGCTCATCAACCACAATTGAATCAATTCCTGTCCATTTCCAACCATTTCCTAAAAGCTCATCAACTAATATCCAACTTTTTTTAACATCATTATCCGCATTATTAAATTTAGTCTGATAGTATTCAGTTTTTGTAACATTAACTTCTGTTTTGACAGATTTGCTTAAGACATTGAATTGTTTTTTAGATCGACCTGATTGGGAGGTTTAGCTAATTTTTTCGATAATTTATTTTTTAGTTTAATCTTACGGCATAACTTTTTAGAAATCCACGGCTTGATAATTCTGTCTTTGTTTTTAATTTCAACGAGAGTTGAATTTTTCCCAATATAAAATTTAGCTAATTCAATGAAACAATTATAAGCTTGTGAAACACTGGTCTGGGAATATACTGATAGCCAACGTTCATTATCCAAGTTCGTAAACAGATTTTACAGTCTTATTAATTTTTGGTTTGGTAGCAGGTTTAGAATATGAATAATTAGAATTAGGTGATATAACAATAAATATCATACAATGATCAGTAATATTAAGATTAAGAACTTCAGGTTTATATATGAAATTAAATATAGAACAGTGCCTAAAAAACAAGTAATCTAAGCAGGAGGAAGAATTAGTTGAAATACGAGTTGGTATATTAATCAAACACTTCAAACCGTGAGTGATGCCATCATAATAATATATTCATCAGAAGCAGGTGGTTGGTTAAGAATATTGATATTCATATCACCAAAAATCAATAAATTTTTAAATTTATTCAAAGTCGATATATTATTAAATTCTTCGACAAAGATCGTCGTATTCAAAAAATGGAATCTTTAAAGACAAAGAATTGAAAATAATTCTTTGTTAAATAGAATGTTAATTTGAACAATGTCGACGCTTCCTTAATCACCTCGCTTATAAATACAACCGCTCCACCGGCTCTACACATAGAGTTACAATTACCGTAAATTTTAAATCTTGGAATGGTATAACTGTTCAGCTCATCCTGGTTAATCCAAACCTCACTCAACAAAATGATTTGCGGTAACGATTCAAGCACAGCAACATTCGCTAGAAATAAATTAAAGTTTTTACGCATATTTCGAATATTTTGGTGAACAATAAATAATTTAGAGTTATTTTTTGATGATGTAACCACTGATTCCAATCCTATCGAAAATCTTTAGAGGGCCTTCCCCGAAAAGTTTATGGAAATGAACAGCAATATAATTCAATTAAAGATTTGAAAAGTGCCATCCGTGAATATTGGGCCACAATTGATTTGAAAGCCCTCAAAAATTTAACAAATTCAATGCCTTCTTGAATTTTCGAAGTTTTTCAGAAAGGTCGGGGCCAGATCAAATATAAAATAAAATAATATATGAAAAATTGCTAATTTTGTTTTTTATTTTAGTACATTATCAGAAGTGCGTTTATACGAATGTCTACCACTGTAGCTGTTTGCTTAATCCGCATTTTTTTCTTGGTGAATATTTTTATGTGTAGCAACACAGGAAGAACAGATCATTTGTCTATAATTATTATTTTTTCTACTTATTTGTTCTATTCGCCAAACAAAATGCACCTATTATACTATCCGATTCATTAGTATTTGTGATGAGAAAATTTAAGGTAACGTTTTTATGTTTGTTGTAATATAAAACCAAGGAAAATTATTTTTTTGAATTTTTTTTTGTTTTATTTAATTCAATTATAAATGACGTTTTATTTGATATAAATTTCATAAATAAATTCATAACTGTAATGCAAATAAATTCAATTAAACTTGATTCAATAGTATTTGTGATTCATATTTTTGATTCATAAGTATTTGTGGTATGCAGAAAAATTTAAAAATAATTAGTAAATCAATTATTTTTAAAATTATTTTTGACTAATTAAATAGTGATTAAGTCACTTATAATTTGTGAACCATTGGAGCATTTTTATTACGTCTCCATCACGTCTAGGAAGTGCCAAAAATTTTGTTCATAAAATCGCAGGGAATCTTATCCCACAAGGTTTTATAAGCGCCCCATTATAAATCTTTGGTCTTGCTAGATTGCGAGTACCCTCCGCTTTCATTTAAATCCTCGCAAGGACAAATAAAAGCTTTGCCTTGGCCTAGGCAACTAATTATGCTCAATTTTTTATAAAATTTCGTGCCAAATTCTCCTTCTTGTGTATGACAGCATTATTGCGCTGAAGAGCAAATTGAGGCTCGACTGTTTTTCAACAACTGGTAATACTGCCTCATTCATAAACCGAAATTGAACATTGACCTTGAAGTATTGTAATTTATACAGCCGCATAACCTTTTATTTCTTCCGCAAGAGATGCTAACGGAAGAAGGAACCACCGTATTTGATATTCTCTGTAATACCAACATTTTTTTTCTCCATATTTTCTAAATAACGCCAAAACCCACTAATTTGGACAGAACAAGGTTCTGCAGAGTTCAATTGGTAATCCAATATAATTACGTTTACATTTTGTTTTCACGTTTTTACATTTTTACAGTAAATCATATTCTGGTAGGCTATGTGTTCTATAAGCTACAACTCTTCAAGGCGCATGTTCTATTTCGGTTTATTGAATGATGTAGCATTCTTATTTGTTGAAAAATTAGTCAGGCCTAAATTTGCTCTTCAGCACAATAACGCTCCCATACACAAGAAGTATCATTGCTTCGAAATTAAATAAAAATATTGAACATAAATGGTTGCTTAGGCCAAGGCAGAGTTTTTATTTGTCCTTGCTGGGGTTTTAATGAAATCGGAAAGTACTCGTAATCTAGCAAGACCAAAAATGTATAATGGGGCGCTTATAAAACCTTGTGGGATAAGATCCCCTGCGATTTTATGAACAAAATTTTTGGTCACTTCCTAGACGTGATGGAGACGTAATAAAAATGTTCCAATATTTCACAAATTATAAGTGACTTAATCACTATTTAATTAGTCAAAAATAATTTTAAAAATAATTGATTTACTAATTATTTTTAAATTTTTCTGCATACCACAAATACTTATGAATCAAAAATATGAATCACAAATACTATTGAATCAAGTTTAATTGAATTTATTTGCATTACAGTTATGAATTTATTTATGAAATTTATATCAAATAAAACGTCATTTATAATTGAATTAAATAAGACAAAAAAAAAATTCAAAAAAATAATTTTCCTTGGTTTTATATTACAACAAACATAAACGTTACCTTAAATTTTCTCATCACAAATACTAATGAATCGGATAGTACATATATAGAGTTGTTTACATCCGCACATTTATTAATCAGATGGACAAGGCAACAACTGAAATTGGACTCGCCACCACAATTTTCAATTTCATTGAGAATTATGAAGTCGTTATCTTCGAGGTCGGGTTAGCATGTCTATTTAGCAAATTGTGAAATAATAATCTTCAAGCCAAGGTCGTGTTGACATGTTTATCCAGAAAATTGATGGATGTGTGTTAGATTGATAACGGAGGATGCCAAGTCATCAGTTCACTAGTTTTATTCCAGGAACCAAACATAATTGCAACTTGCCAACATTGTAATTACATAGTTATTGATAAGATTTTTATTCACAGAAGAAAATTAAATTGATGATTTTTAAAATTTCAACATATCTGATTTCAGAGAGGACAGCGGAAGGTCGGTATTATTTGACAAATCAACCCGACTTTTGACTTTTCCCAGTATAGTTGCGACTTTAAGAATTTGCTTAAGTATTGCGTGGATAAATTGCAGTAGTGGCATTTCATTGTTCACTCTTAAGAGATTTACCTGAGGTCGTCATCTTTAGGACATTGAATAATAATTCTAGTGTAATATAGATATAGAATCCGATTTCTTGGAAAATATTGATCATAAGAGGAGAGTCAATTTTTTATTAGCCCAAGAAGCTCAAATTTGCTAAAACGGCCCTGAGCTCCGATGGTATTAATCTAAAATCTACTACAAATCTTTGACTAAACTTTTAGCTATTCTGTTCGAATTCTTCGAATTGTCACTCGACGGCTACTGCCTCTGTCCTTTCGATCCATCCTATCTTCTACACTGTTTCTTATTTTCATTCTTCGAAACTTTTACAAATTTATGAATTATAATATGATACGTGGCTGCACACAACCGAGTTATGAACGGAGCATGCTGAATGATTTCGGATTCTAGATATCTCCGCTACTGTTAATTCTCTTGTGGTGGTTTTATGTGTCTTCTATTAATATTTTAATAACATGTGTTTGGCAAAGCCTATTAAAATTGAATAATAACCCGCAATAACGTTGGCCTGAATTGGGGTTTGTTTCATTGTTATGCTAAAATTCTGGAATTAGTAAATCTGCTGAAATTAGAAGTTTCTGATCAGTAGAAAATCTAAAATGATTATTGACAAAAGAAAATGTTTTATACTAACTGCAAACTTCCAAAAGAGGTTTACAACGAACTTTATGCTTAATGGTACAATGAATAATTTTTGATTAGAGCGATTTTTCATTTATTTGAACCGATTATCATCAGTGGCCCTATTCTGATAATTCCCGAGAAATAGAACATTTAAATTTTGTAGCAGTTTTATTCCCTTTTCCCCAAAGTGTATTCTGGTGTTTGGGAAAAAAATTGTATTGAGAAGAAATTATTCCCAATTACAGCAGTTTTGACGTTTATTCGTCCATACCTATTTTTTGAAAGAAGGGGTGGGGAATAGAACCGAAAATGTTTGTCTATTTATTGTTATTAATAAATTATAATATTAATATTGTTTGTAAGGATTAAAATACATAATAATTTTAAAGATAGTATAGTATATAATGTTTAGTGAATAATAATTATTATATAAACTTCGGCTGTCGTTGTTATCATCAACATAATGAAGATTGAAGGATTCTTCGTGGATTTTTACTCATTTTAATGAGATTCCATGGCGAACACGTATAACTAAATTTATTTCCCCAGTATATTTATTCCCCAATTGACAGAATGAACTTTTGTAAAATAAGGAATAAAATGTTGGAATAATTTATCAGGGTGTATAACTGATGTAAAAAACAAATTTCCCTATTACCCGGGAATTACCAGAATAGAGCCACAGGTGTGAGTTAGAGATAAACTATACCAAATAAAATAAAAATTACTGTTGAGAATTGTGCTACGTCTCTTTATTTAATTATTTTAATTTTCCTTCTAATTATAAATTTGGAAAGACCTGCCGGTTTTTTATGCTTGCTCTTTCCGGTATAGGCAAATATAGTTGCACGCTGTATACAATTTCGAACTCTTCTTATACCGATTGTTTTACAGTACCGTTATGGGGGCCTCAGATGTTCAATAAGTATTGTCAATATATTATTGTCAATGTTAAAAAAAACTATTGACAAACAGCAATTGTCTCAGACGATCAATACTATTGACAATATACTTAAATGTCAAACAATAAAAAATATTTATTTTCAGGTTAATACTGCACTTTGAACAATGTTAGATAAAAGTACGGCTTGTGTAGCTATTATTTTGCTTTGGAAATGAAAAAATTTAAAAGAAAAAGAAAAGAACTAGGGAGTGAATAAAAATCCAAATACTTATATAAATTCAACGTTATATTTATATTTGCATAAATGCAACGCTAAATGTAGGTAATTGTTATGTTTCTTGGTTTTAAATACTAAACTCAAATGTTGACAATAATTTAATACTTTAAATAATATTTTACGAGGCAGTCATGATTTTTTCTTTTCTCATATAGGTCGAAATTGAAATACAGTTGGTGAATAAATTATATAATAAAAAATACACTGCGCAAAACAAAAAAAACGCAACAGTAAAATTTTTCGAAAAAATATCCTATTTTCAAATGCTTGTATCTTGGTGAAATGTCGGTTTAAACATTTTTTTTTTACTTTTAAAATGAAGGAAATTTAGTATTTTCAAGTTTTTTGCTAAAACTGCAATAACTCAACAACGGTTTGTTATACACCAATTTCAATAGTCTCATTCTCAAGGTTTCTAAATTGTCTATAAAATGGCTTTTTTGAATTCGTGAATGAAACATCAGGAAAGTTCGCTAACAGAATTATAGTTTGTTTTTTTTTGTTCTAGTTACTTAAAAAAATCATAAAAAAGCAAAAATAATAAAAAACGGACCCCAGCATCGAAAAGTTGACTAAATTTCCTTTATTTGGCAGAATCATAGAGTTTGAAGCTTTGAATGAAGAATACAACTGTGTGATTGATAATCATGGATACATTTTGGAACGTTTAATTCGGTGAACTGTAAAATTATTTTTTCACTTGAGTTTTTCTTTGTTTTGTATCCATTAGTTGATACATGATTTGTCCCTCAATTCACCAGTATTTGTCGGGTCTTATCTCATTGATAGGACCCAAATGGGACCTAAAAATTTGTTGTCCTAGTCGTGGATCCTGGACATCCAATTTCCTACCGATGACTGAACGTAATAAAGGGTACTCAATTAGTTCTGCTCTATCCTAAATCATCTTTTCATGAAAAAAACCCTCTTAGCACTAGGTTTACGGAAATTTCTTATATACCTATCTCTACGGCACGCGTCAATTTGACGCGTGTTAAACTAATAAACATTTTGTAAAATAAGTAATTTATTTTTAAAGGAACATTGTCACACAGGTGTATTGATATCAAAATCATCATAATAATAGAAAGACAACTCGCAAGCTGATTGGTCAGTTCGGACAAAAAAAAAAAGAAAATGTTTGGAAGATTTAGTAAGAAATAAAAACCTACATATTGTTATGCAATTCCCATGTTCTGAAACGTTCTCAGCCATCTTTTACCAACGTTATTTAGAGAAAATATTACTTCCGGATAAAAATGAATTTTTTTTAGCCCCTACCGAAAAACGCGACCTACGCGGAATTGACAGAAATAAAATAGAAATTAAGAACAAACAAAGAGTAAATTGTATTATACGCGTACCAATACAAACTTTCCGTTTCATAAACAAGCGCAGCTTGTATCTATATAAAAATTGTACGTTATTTTATCGGTCCCTTTTGTGAGGAGTAAAATATTTTAAATACATTTTTTTTTTAAATTGGGTTTGTAAAAAATAAACACTGATATTTATTCTGCGCATTTCTTACATACATATCCAATTTTATGTATACGTTTTCCACAAACAGTCTTGCAATTTCTACAAGCGTTATCTACTTCTATTTCACAAGTTTGACGCTGTGCTGATGTATGAGGCTATTGAAGATCAATATTTTCCTCAATTTTATTTTCATTCTTACCTGCAAGTTCTTCAGCTAATTGAAAAATAAAATCCTTTCTGGGTATATTTGATTCGGTACATTCTTTGTACAGTATCCACGCATTTATGTGTGAAAAGCCTTTTTGCTTTGTTTTTGGTTGTTTTGATTTTGACATGGATACGCCTTTAGTTTTGCTTCATTTTTTATCTCTGCTTTCTACACTACATACATTACTCTATACATAAGAACATAGAGCAACCGAAGTATTAACGAAGTATTTGCACTGCCTTACCATTGTGTCAAATTGACGCGTCCCGTAGAGATTGGTATATACCACATAGCAAACTTCGAAATTCGAAGGCGTACAAGAAAATAAATGTTGCCAAATATTCGTCCGAAGATTTCCAAATTTTTCTATGTGAAATTGAAAATGCATCAAATTGACGCGCTTCATAAACGTTAGTGTTAAAAACCAATACAAATTTTTTGATTAAGAGAAAAAATTTCATTAAAATTCTTTTATTTATCTAATGGCTTTTGGAATAGCTTTTATAATATAAATCTTAGTAAAACAGACTGTACATTTGTTTCTTTATTTTTATAAAGAAAAAATAATTATTCGATATTATTATTAAATAACCTGACCTTGAAATGACCTTTGATCTCTATCAGTTTTCAGTATAGCTGAACGTAGAATTTTACTTGCTTTCAGAATCCAGAGTCAAAAATGGGTGATTCCATTAAAAACCGACTTGACCTTCAAATTTGAACTCAAGGTCAAATTCAAGATCATCATTTGATTATCCCCTTAAAATTGTGCAACTTTTGTATCTACAATTTTTTTTATTTAGGCCTTCCCCTGGGAGTTATTTGGTTGGTTCTTTTAAAATGGGTCACGCTGTATATAAAAATATAATTTCGTATAATTTAAATGCAATATCCTCTGGCGTATTTGTACGGATTGATTTACCACATAGTCTTGTATCAAACACAACATTACCGATATTACAAAATTTAACCTTCTACTCTTAAATACGGTTTTTACGGATCAAATAGTTCGAACCACCAAGCTATACCTTTCTACATATACGAACCAAAAACAACGCTTCAACAACAATGTTTTATTTTTTATAGCATCTGAGTTCGACCCCAAAAACAGAGCATTGCGAATCCTCTAGTGTTAATATTTATTAAAAAACACAAATTTTGAAAAATGTTCAAATTTCTATTAATGTTGAAATTTCCATTGTCAAAGCAGGAGGTTGCGGGAGGCCGCCTCCTTCCTCTAAGGTATAAAACGAACTAAAATAATTTTTCAAAGCAATAACGTTTATTCGTTAAATCACTGCACCCTTTAAAATGATCAGTTTTGTAAGTACTAATGATAATTACAAATTTTTGGAATTTCGATTTTAAACAAAACCAAAATAATATCTCCAACAATACATTTTTGGAACATATTTCAATGAAAATGTTATTTGCCTTTCTTATTATTTTAATTTTAAGATTTTATTTAGCGTTTTTTAGATAAAAATTGATTCCACAACAATTAAAACAACAAATACATGGAGGTACTATAGTTGGTCTATAGTGTTCTATCTGTGTGTCACAGTCGATTTTATCGGAAACTATAAATCCTAAAGACTTCTTCTAGAAGTGGGTACACTTTCTTATGATACATATGTGCCTATTAGTTTCAAAACCCCAACATTGCCAATTTTATCACAAAATTAGTTTCTGATGGCAAATAATAGATATCTCTGATATCTACAGTTTAGTCAACTCTGTAAGTTGCAGAAACCAATACTTTGCTTAGAAAATGAATTCAAATTTAGATATTAGAAGCAGAAACCACACATCTCCGCTGCAAGTTATTTTGCAAAAGCCCACATTTCCAATGTAAACGTTAGTTTCATAAACCTACAATTCCACTCATATTATGTTACTATGTATAAGACTTTTGTTGCAAAATCCCGTAATTCCTTTAACAAACGAAGCTGCACAAACTGTATAACCAAGATAGTCGAGAACACTTACGTGTCAAATCTGGTTACTTCCGCTTTATTTTTAATAGCCAGTTTAACATCGGATTCAAAACACCAGCCACGGGACTTTTGTTCTATGTGTTTGATGTACAAAGAACAGCTAAAAATTGAAAAAAGCGCGGCCAAGAAAAACGATTTATTAATCAAAAAGAGGGTTCATACTCTTCGTGCTAAAAGTTTTTTCCACTATGCCAGAGAAGAAAACGACGATATGGCTACGCTCTCGTTTGACTATCAGAAAAATATGGTTTTACCAAAGGTAGCTGACCCCGCCTATTATTCTAGGTAATTCTACCTTTACAACTTTGGCATTGTGCAAGGCTCATCCAAATTGGATCTATCAAAAGAAAAAGTCTTCCTATATGTTTGGACTGAAAACGATCGGCCTAAAGGTAGTAATGAAATCGCTTCAGCTCTATACCATAGACTTTGTCGTACAAATTTCACATAAATCGGTTGTTCGATTAATTTGTGATGGATATGGAGCACAAAATAAAAACTCGGCCGTGATGGGTATGCTTACCAAGTGGCTCCATATCGATGCTCCTATTCAAATTAAGCAAATTCAAATTATATTTCGTGTACCAGGGCATTCGTTCATTCCTCCTGACCGAGTGTTTGCTCGTCTCGAAAAAAGAGTCAAATTCATGGAACAAATTATAAAACCGGAAGAATATTTTCAAATCTACGAAGAACATGGCCAGATTATTAACCCTTAAATGACACATGGGGTCCAGTGGACACCAGACCTTTTTCAAACGTACATATTTGAATGTTTCCTCCGGACATGCAGCTAGTGTCCCCCCCCCCCCCCTTGCTACAGATGAGATGTTGCACTACCTGTTTACGTACTCAGCGCGAGCCGTTTGACTGCTAGCAGCTGTGTAGAAATGTCCAAAATCGCGGTGGGATTCAACCGACCCAGTGTGTCGTATACGTATATTTGTGTGAAAATTGGAGTAATGTTTAGGCATCTCAACTCTAGCAGACCTAGAGTAAGAGAGATGCCTTATATCCCCCTGCTGATATCTGTCTGTAAACAAAGTAATTCGAAAGGCACTTCGCTGATTTTCAAGAAACAGAGACAGACTAATAGACCTTGACCAGATAAGAAAAATGTGATATGACAAAGATCTCTAGGTGATCGGATTTGATGAAAATTGAATGAAAATATTTGTATTGTATACGAAATAATTTTTCAAAGTTGTTTTTGCCGTTTTTTGTGTTGTTTTATTGTTTCTGGTTGTGAGTAAGACTACGCTCGATGTTAAAATTTTAGTTTATCATATTTCTTTTGATTTTGACGTATTATTAGATGGCGTATAATTTGCAGAGTCGAACCGTCATAGAAGTGCTAGAACCCATCGACGAAGCATCTTCAGGAGGAGAAGATAACGTGTTTGAGGACAATAAAGACAATGATTCAGGCTTTTCGATGTGCAGTGCTCTAGAGAGTGCCATGGAAGTAGACCAGAAAGATATGGAAGAGGGTACTTTAGATCAACGGCTTTTGTATGTAGGAGAGCGTCGATCGGCTGGCTAGGGACATGGTCGGCCATCTTCGACGATAAGAAAAAATTCAACGTTGATATTGCAAAATAAATACCTTTTTTTAAAGATTCAGTATAGGACTTATTTTTATCTAAAAATATACTATCTCAAGGGTACACCGCTAAATTTTTAGCTAAAAATATTGAAAATTTAAAAAATACGGTTATTTTATGTAAAACAAGCTATTTTCTTATTTTTTTCACAAACCTTTTTTTTTTGGTATCATAAAATTAAAATTTCATTAATGTAATAATTTGATCTCCTTTAGTAAGCTTTAAACTATATTGGAAAAAATTGTCAAAGCTAAATACAGAAAAATTCAAGGAATAATAGGCAATTTTCATGCTGGGGTCTAAAAGACCCCAGTGTGGCATTTATGTGATTTTTCTTAAGTGTGCCATTTAAGGGTTAAACTGGGTTCGGATATATGCCCAGTATTTGATTGGAAGACTGCTGTTGGAGAAATTATAAAGCCTCCAAGTCAATGGCACTTCCAATTTAATCCGGTAAAGCGATTCATTTTGAATCGTCGTACCAACAGCATTGCAGTTCGAGGAGAGGTAAAAATCAGGTCAGATATGGGAATCGCAAGGTCAGTGGTTAAAAAAGGAAGAATGATATCAAACATTAAATTAAATATTTTACCAACTGGTGTACTAGTCAAATTGACTAAAAAGGAAGATGTTAATAAATTGTTATCCAAACATTTTGGAAATGACTGGAAGGATAATAAAGAACTAAACTTCTACAAGAACGTGATGGTGTAGACCTTCGAATCTAAATTCATGAAGTATGACGCTTTTATGTATATTTATTTGGAATTCGTTTTAGTTTTATATGTACATTTTTTTATTTATTTTAAGTTCTTTTAATTTTTAGTATTAATGGCTTATACTCATATAGTTCCTTTATTTGTACAGCTGTATAAAAGTGCTAATAAAATGAAATTAAATTTCGGACCAAATTTAATCGTAGTTTATTTATTAGAAAAAATCATTATTTCCATAGGTGTATGTAACAAAACCCATTAATTCCAACCGATCGTGTCAAAAACGATCATTTCCATTTTTAAATTTGTCATAACTTCTATAATAGTAATTATCTAAGAAACTATTTTTGCACAAATATTTAATTATATAATAATAAGAAATAGAAATGAAAATTTATTATTAATCTGATCGCAACTTAAAAAAACAACAATTTTGTGATTTACTCAAAACCACATATCATGGAGATGTGATGGTTTTGAAACTAATAGACACATATGTCATACTCATAACTTAACTGGGGTATTAACCTATGCTATTTCTATTTGAAATAGTTTTTAGGTTCTTACTGATCATACCCAGATAATTTTTTTTCCATGCACTTCTTCCGTACACTTGCGTCAATAATCTCATTGATAAATATTACCAATAACTTCATGTTCTGGTATTTAATTTACCAAAGGTATCATTTAATTTTGGTTTCCCCATTTTCGTTAGAATTCCACGGGGTTGGCCACATTTTGACATTTGTAATGTTTTCTGGTATTTTTAGGATACAAATTTACATTTCTTGGAGCTAATTTTTGCTGTTGATATAATTGATTTTCTACTTCTTACACTTTCTGCCGTAGGCACTTGGCGAAACACACTTAATACACACATTTTTAAAATTTTTTAAAAACACATGTTAAATATTTCGCAAAATTACAAAAGGTTTAAAAAATCACTCGATCGATTTCGGCTTATTAGGCCATCATCAGGAGTATCTACTAAAACTAGTTTTAGTAGATACTCCTGATGATGGCCTAATAAGCCGAAATCGATCGAGTGATTTTTTAAACCTTTTGTAATTTTGCGAAATATTTAACAAGTGTTTTTAAAAAATTTTAAAAATGTGTGTAATTGATTTTCTGTTAGGTACTCCAAAATGACGTCGCCCCTGCATAACTTAATTTCTAAACATACAAATTGATTAATGCAATACAGAAATTGGCACCACAAAAAATACTGCAACTAATGCAATTAATTAACTGTTCATATATACGGATTTAAAGGTGATTGAACTGTTTCGAAATTATTATTATAACCATTAGAGCATTTAATGCGAAAAGTACCATACAATTTGGAAATTTAAAGTCGACATTTTATGTTTCCATAACACTACTACTACTATACATACATAAATGCCAATTTATATAACTTTCATTCGCTTTTTACAGGTACGGGAGTATGACAAAAATTTAAGATATATAACTTTCGTGCATTTTGTTCAATATAAATCAATTTATCCAAGAAATAGGCGCCTGTGATTTCCAATCTATATTCTACCGAACCTCGTGTCCAATTGAAGCATTTCTTCTAGGTGATTTTAACAAAAAGACACAACAAAAAATTATGTTCAATTATTTTTCGAGGTAATATCGAAGAAATATTTTTCTGCGGTTAATACATCTCGCAACGAATCCGTTCAACATGGCATATTTCAAAACGGAATATTTCAAAATCGAATATGAAAATATGACATATGGTACACTATATCATATTTCAAAATGTCATATTTAAAAACGATATATGTTACACTACGGCATAAGGTACACTACGGCATATTTCAAGCCGGCATGTGGTACGCTACGGCATATGGTACACTATGGCATATTTCAAAACAGCATATTTTAGAACGGCATGTGGTTCACTATAGCATAAGGTACACGACGGCATATTTCCATACGGCTTATGGTATAATATGGCATTTCTAAAACTTAGCTATTTCTTAGCCGAGTATATGATGAAATTTGGCAAATGCAATGAAAATGGAATACTAAACCGGATTTTAGACGAAGTTCTGTAATATGGCCAATTAGGGTGGAATTTACCTATTAAATAACCGAATATGATGAAATTCAACATATACGTTAGAAATGGTATTCTAAAAAGAATTTTAGATGAATTTCTAGAACATGGCCAATCATGATGGAACTTGAGTATTTCTTAAACGATTATGATGAAATCCGACAAGTATGATGGAAATGAGATCCTAAAATGGTTTTAATCATCAACTTATAAAGTTACCCCATACTTACTAAAATTGCCCTTTACCTATTGGAATTTTATTTCGCTTAATATAATTTTCCTTCACTTAATGCAATTAAATTTATTCTCCCAACGGAATTCAAAATCTTATTAATAAAGATATAATCGGAAAGTGCTTAAAAATATGTATTACATATGTGCGCATCGACCGGGACTCCTCAATAAAATCCGGTGATCCCCATCTGATCTCTCGAAAGTCGCACCACCGAATATAATTTATTGAAATTGAATTCTGACATCAGTCTATCATTAGCCATATCAATTTCTGGTACTAATGATGCGTAATCAATTAAAATTGTCCTATTGCCCACGACTGATCCAAGAATGTTCCACTTCCCTATACTCCTCAGCCGAAACGCAGCAGAACATGCTGTACTAAGAATGAAATAATGCAGCTATGGAAAGAATAGAATTGATTCTAAGGCAAGACGGGAAGTTGGCGCCATAGCTACTAGAAGCAAATAGCCCTAGAAGCAATCATTTGTAGCCCATTAAGTTTAATAATTGAAGCCTTTAGTCAAAACAAACCTTGCTTCACATAGAATGATTTATTAAAACGTGATTTAAGCTAATATGATAAACTATGCACTGAGTTCCCTATTGCCTTATCGGAGTGAATGGCATAAAGCAGCTAAAAAACTATATCTGTTAGGCGAATCTGACTCCAGCGATCATGTCAATGCGATGCTGAACTTTCCAGTAACTCAATCCAAATCAGCAACAGCATTAAGGTCATGACTTAATACCAGAAAACATGCATGCCATCAAAAACTTAGGCATCCTCACAGAATCTTGGAATTACATCATAATTTTAATAATCATTAAACAAACTATAGACAATGAGACATAACAATTATTTGAGATGTTTATTGAGGATCCTAAAGAAATTTCAGAAATTTAGGAAATTTCAGAGACTCTCTTCAGACTCTCAGTCTGAACTACTTTCTCAGTTTTCTAAAACGTCGATTCCAAGCATTAGAAGCAACCAAACCAAACCCTATAATTCGCAGTCCTTGAGCTCTCGCTCCACAAAAAGCAAGGGTCAATGCATGTCACACACAAACAAAAAAGACATGTGCATTATGTAAGCAGGGACATGATTTAAAAGACTGTACGAAATTACAAGGAATGTCTACTTTAGAGCGATCTCAAATCATTGCTCACCATCTGTGCAACATGTGTTTTGAGGCGAAACACTATCCATTCCCCTATTCTATCTGATGCTTGGTATGTAAGGAAACTCACAACACATTACTACACATTAGAAGAAAAGAAGAAAAGAAGAAAACAAGAAAAGCTCTATAAAGAACATTACCAGCAGAATTACCAACGCGGCACAAATGGTCGCTACATACATAGTATGGCTCCCATTTAAACAAAGCATACCATGGCTCGGTGCATCCAAGCAGAGAACTTTGGCTAGAATTATTGTACTAAAATGGTGATTGTCATTGGCCAGTGAATTCTCTAAAGATTATCGGAGGTTCATAGAAGGATGCTACAATCAGAAGCATTCGATTGAGTGTAAGGAACATAACAACAACGAATATTACATTCCTCATCATGTAGTGATCAAAACTACTAGTACTACAACCAAACTTAGAGTAGTAAGTACTTAGTTTGGTATGTATATAGCAACAATATCAGCTTAAATGAAATACAATTCATGGGGCCCAAATTACAAGAGGATCTGATATCAATTGGAGAAAATACAACATATCATTTACAGCACACATATACCGACAAATAAAAGTACATCCGCAGTTGATTAACACTCAACAGTACTAAAAAATATTATGGAGGATATATAATCACTTTGTATCTCCGGCCTAACTTGGGATCAAAACCTGATTGGGATCAAAATTCCGAGATGGATTCAATTCAACTCAACTCTTCCAGGAGAATTAAATGGATTTTGTGATGCTTCCACAGTAGCTTACGCCAGTGGCGTAGCCAGAAATTCGTCGAGGGGGGGGGGGGGGTTTAAAAAAAATAATTTCTATAAGAAAATAATGCATTCCAATTTATTTGAATTCAATTTTTTATTAGTTTTTTATAGTTTTATATTGATTCGTCGTGACACTAAGGCCAATTCATCGAGGACACAGTCTATTTATATAACCACATCTCTATGCATATTTAATGATGCCAATCCATTTAGTCGCTTCCCTCCGATTGTGTTTCTTAGGTAATTCTTAAGGCGCCTGAACGTCTTAGAACTCTTCAATTGGAGAGATTATCCAGGTTAGGAGTACTACTAAAAATCTGATAAATATTTTGTGCTAATTTTGTTATTATAGGTACAAGCGTTCAACCGGTAGATACCTGACCGTCTTTTAAACATTTTAATTAACTTCGCTTATGTAATCTAATTTCAACTTAATCTGGAAAAAAGGTCTACACAGATCTGTAAAAATTACGTCTAATATTACGCCGCTTTGTTTACATTTCTTTTATGTGAAGACTCAAAAATAGGTTACATGCGTATTATAACAGGTAATGAGCCTTATTCGAATTATAAATTATTTTGTGTGTAATGATTTTAGTATAATATGTGAAACTCAGGGGGGGGGGGGGGGGGTTCAACCCCCCGCAACCTCCCCTTCGCTACGCCGCTGCACAGGTGTCTCGTGTCTGTAATCGGGTCAAATCTATAATATTAACATTCTTTCCTGTATTTCAGTTTTGGAATATGTAATGGCCGTACGGTGGAAAGGCAAGTTTTGGCTTGGTCATATACTCCAAACAATCAATAAATCAAAGATATTCAGTATTGTCATCTCAACCTTTACAAGATAACTTCATCTTCAAAATTTCGTTGAATGCAAATCACGCATAGTGGTTACTGAAAACAGTTGAAATTTGTATGTTTGCGTTAAGCACCAATTTTTTTAATGGTTTATTAACACTTTCGAGGACATGACGGCAAATGCCGTCAAAAAAAGAAACTTTCGTTTAGGACATGACGGTATATACCGTCATCGAAAATAAGTTGCTTTGGGGCATGACTGTTAGCACAGTAAAAAAAAACACTTTTATGTCCTAGCAAAATGTATTGCAATTTTAATTTGGACCCTTTTGTAGAACTTTTTTCGTAATTTTGTTTTGTTCAATATTTTTTTTCGTTTCGACGATCACAAAACGGTATGACGGTATATACCGTCATGTCCTAAACGAAAGTTTATTTTTTTGACGGCATTTGCCGTCATGTCCGCGAAAGTGTTAATGGTTTACTGAAATATTATGTTTATTGCTTCTGCTGAAAATTAGATTTCATTTTGTATTTTTTACCGTCTTTCAGGCGTTTTTCCCACTGAGCACGGATTCATCGAACAGAAATTTTATCGAACTGTAAAACTCTATCAGTTAATTTGCCGGTCAAATAAAACTCAGAAATTTCTTTTATTTTTAATATCAAAACGACTTATGTATGTGTAAATTGTCTAATTCTATTTTTATTAAAAACCGCGCTTAAACAATGGCCATGCATACTATAAGAACTTATAATTAAATCTGTTGAAATTTTCAAATGTACATATACACATATGTATATGAATTATAATTACCTAGGTTCAGTTCTATTTGAATTCAACAAAGCTGTGTTAATCAATCAATCAACAATTGAACTCAATTCATTTTTCGGACCTGCATTGTTCTTGTAAAACATAAAAATCGATTAAACCTTGACCTTTCTGCCATATTCATTCTTATAAATTCGATCAAAATTTGAAAGTTCGAAATAATTTATTTTTTTGGATTGAGTTGTTATCTTAGTGGGGAATTTTGATATACCCATTTTGAATTGTAAGATTTCACCTCACTATCGATCAATTAATAATAATAAACAAAGTCTTTTAAATATTTTGTATTTCTTTTCATTAGTGTCTCGCCTTAACATTATGAACCAAGTAAATTCGGATACGTTTTGCGTATCAACATTTTTTTTTTGCCACCATGCATGCAGTAAGCAGCAGCGGTATATTGAACGTACATAGATACATAACAAAGAAATTAAGAAATGTCTAACATTTTGAGTATTTTATAAAAAGTAAAAGTGATAAAATTAAAATTAAACTTAACTGTACTAAATATAATCAAGCGCAGACGCGGAAATATTGGCGCGGTTGATTTAACATAAAATTATAAAAATAAAAATTCTTAAGACCATACATACATACGTGCAAAACATGTACACAAATACATTTTAACATAATTTAGAAACACTTATGCTCACACATACATACATACATTCACGTAAACATAAACTCAATACTTAGTGGTACACTAAATTCGTAACCGCCGATTTGTATTCATAACCGGTCGCCATTTATTACGATCGTATCGTATTAGGGTACCAATTCGATCGATACGATCATTAAAATTGGGATGATTTCGATTATAATCGGGGGGATTATCATCAATGTTATCATCAAATTCTCCTTCCTCAAAGAAATCAATGATCGGATGATAATTATAGTTGATGCGTTTATTATTATAGTCTAGCTGGTATCGATTCGGTTTTGATGCGGTGGCGATTGTGGTTAATCGGGGATGGAAACGGATTGTTGATGGTCTAATTGTTGTTGTTGTTGTGGTGGTCCTCATTGTTGTTGATCGACGGGTGGTTGGTGCCGGCGTTGATGTACCCAATGTACGCACGATTTGTATTCGCTTTGGCCGAATTGTCGTTATTTCATAATTTTCAAATGGTACTCTTTGTTGATTTGATTCAGTTTCTTCGAGCAATTGGTCGCGGTGCAATAATGGATGTCGTTTATGTTTCACTATTGTGGTGAAACCACTTTGTAATCCGCTCGTTGGTCCTCGTTGTTTGAATCGATCACGGTATTTAGTCGGGCTGGACGATACCAAATTTGAATAATCTTGTGTTGGTGCACTAAGGAATGAATCAAGAGACGGAGATGTCGATATAAATGGTGTATTATCGTGCTTCTGTATTTTAATGTTTGATGCGGCGCTCTCAAATGGCTTATATTTAAGCGAGTCTGAATCCAAGAATGATGTATCAAAATTATAATTCGTTTTCAATGGAGTATATTTCGAAAATGCTCCCGACGAATAGCTTGGTCGATAATCTTCAACCTCTTCCTCGCTTTCATCGCCGTCATCATCATCATTTTGGGTGAGTGATGGGAACGAATATTTAATTGGCTCTTTATGCAATTCGATCGAAGGTTTAAATTCTGGTTTATATTCGTGATGTTCAAAACTGTGGATCGGCGATTTTGTCAGCGAAATACTCGATGATGATGGTTTACCAAAAAATGGTGGATATGTTTCGCGATAACCGTCAACGTGACACGAGCAACAGGTAGGCACTTTAAAAATATCCACATGAAGCCCTCGAACCTTGTCCCAGCTCAGTAGGCGGTGATAATTGAAAATTTGAACACATCGCGAACGATAATTATCGGTCAAATAGGTACAACTTTCTTGGGGTGAACTGTAACAAAAAATAAAAATGTAAAATATTTATTCGTCATTTAGGCGCACAAAAATTTATATTCAACTTACGTGCATTTCTCTAAACGCAATGTTTGTGAATGTTGTCCCGTATTGACGATATACTTCACCTCTCCGGTGGCCGATCGTGCTTTTTGTGGTCTTGCATATCTCACAATACTTGGACACATGCCACCCGGTTGTTGGACTTCATCATTTCGCCGCTTCAAAAAAATGAGATTCGCATCTAAATGCGTTTCAGCGAATTTATCGCGATACTCAGCGAGCAGCGCTGTCATAGCATGCTGATTACGTCGAATACTTCCCATAATTTGTTCACTGTAATAAAAATTATTAATTTTTATTTGGTGCAACACGGTGAAACATCATGCAACATCACGTATTTTTTTTAAATTGAAATCAATTAGACTAACAAATTATAACTTGATTTTGCAATTCATAATCTGTTTTCTTTTTTCCCATAAGAAGAAGATATACGATTTGCGTAATCTTTATACTCACATTGGATATTCAGGTGTTCGCAAACAAACATTCGCAAACTTTTCACAATTTTTCATTTCCATGCCGGTCGATAGTCCATTTGCCGGTAAAATTGGTATCCTTTTTCGATAAATTGGTTTCGATTTTGTTTGCATTGGGCCACCGTTCCGCACCAGAATACTAATTAATTTTTCTGCTTGTGGTTTATCTTGGTCATCATCGGCTGAATTATTTGCATCCAAATTTTCATGTTGGTCATAATCCTCTTCATCATCAAAGTCATCATCATTTCTAGTCGATCCTTCAGCGAGTGTTGTTCCATTTAGTTGCGAGAATGATAGTTTCTCGATTTCTTCTAGCGTCAAATTCTCTTTTATATATGTGTAAAGAGTTTGCGCTAGATCTTGATCGGATGTCAGACGCTCATCAGGTTTTACAATTTGATAGGATTGTTGCGATGGCATAGCTAGTTGATCTTCGGCGCCAAGAAATGCGGTCATATTTAATTTTCGCTCATGATATGATCGTTCATTCGATGTAAGGGAACTCGGTTGAGGTAATTTCTCCATACTCGGATGATTTTGGACTTGAATACCCCTGCGAATTTTAATTTGATTTGAGACGTCACGAAGTTTACGAGATTTTGCTCTGCGATCGAATAATGTGGACGGGATTTCATCATCGGATGAATAGCTTCGTCGTAATAATTGTATGTTTGGTACAATCTCACGTTCTACAAGTGGCTTGTTTTCACCCGCTGATTTGACAAGATTTGCAATATCAAGTGTAAGGGGCAGAATTAAATCTGGACGGTTACCAAACATTTCTTTAACCTAAAAATTAAAATGTAAATGTAATAATTAGCAATGGCGGTCTAATTGGATTAAAATAATTTATGTGTATAGAATTATGGAATTTAATTTTGTGCCACACGACAAGTTTTTATAAGCTGTTCAATAAAATGGTACATCAGAATGAGATCTTGTCAAACGCACATAGGATGTATTATCTCCTGTTCTTGATTAGAGCGCACAAGCAGCAAAACTAATCAACCATCTCTCACCATCAGAAGAGAACTAATATGACTACATGGGACACTCTTATTGCCGATGATTATTGATACGATGACAAGTGTTTATTAGGCAGCACGCACATGAGTGTATTGTTAGACCTACCCAGTTTGGAATGTATACACGCAATAAACAACTTAGGTGTAGAGACAGAACACTGGAGTGTCTTAGTAGTAGATATTTAACGAGCAAACTTGGTGTCCAAGAATCAAGATTTCAATCGCTGGCAACTATAACTAGAGACAATGTGAAGTAGTTATAAAGTGAGAATTTCGTTTAATGCCAACTTATTAGTTTCCAAATCACTCGGTAAAGCAAGAAAAAAAGTCATCGCTCGACTACTCTAACTCAAAATACGTCTGGCCAAGAACCCTGAGTTGGCAGTACAATACCAACAATTCATGGAGGAGTATGAAGCTTTAGGACATATTATAAAAACTAAAAGAATAGATAGGGATGTTCAGTACTACTCACTATTTATAAATGGTGCTGAATGATCCTACTCTCGAACAGGACTTGCTGAGCATACGTTTACGTTGGGGAGATTCAGATTTGGAAAAAGTGTTTCGTCAAATTAAAGTTCATAAAGAACATCAAAAATATCATCGGATTTTATGGAAAAAGACTTCTGAGAAGCAGTTGCCATAATACAAATTTAGAACCCTGCCCTATGGTACTGTCGAAGCAACCTACTTAGCGGTACGAACTTTGCAATAATTCCAATCGCAAAAGAAATCGCTCTCACTGATTTCTATGTAACGATCTCATATCTGAAAAAAACAACGCACTCAACGAAGCATTATCGATGGAGGTTTTAACCTCCGAAACTGGACTTTCAAGAACCAAGCCGTTTCGCTTTTCATTGCCAGAATTTGATAACAGTAACCCTACCAAAGGAATCTACTTTAAGAAAGCTCACAAATTCGACCCTTTAGGATGGTTAGCACCAGTTACTACAGTAATAGCTAAGCTAATCATACAAGACCATTGGGTAGCAGGCCTTTCTTGCGACCAAACATTAGCTAAGTTAATAGCTGAACAATGGCGCGGTTTTAAAACTTCACTTCCCTCATTACAATTAATATCTATACCTAGATGGTTCTGTTCCGATGCTAAATCATCACTCAGTTTGGACGTATTAACGTGACGCTTGTTTCGTCCAAGAGCAAAGTGGCGCCAATCAAAACTATATTATCGCTTCCAAGAGTCAAGTTATGCGGCACACTATTGTTCACAAAACTCATGAAACAACACATACAACAGAGGTCAAGCCATTCGTCATTAATAGGATTTCTGAAATAAAAGACATTCAAATCCAGGACAATAGAACCAAGGAAGATCCTGTCGATTGCGCGTCTAGAGGGATTCACCCAACACAGTTGAAAGACTACCCATTCAAGTTCCCAGCTAGAATTAAAAGATGTGAAGCTAATTACGAGTGTTGTAATAGTTAATCCATTTGGGCAGCTAGTATAGAAGATATTCAAACATCCACAAAATATTCCACAACATTAGCTATTGTCGACACTTCATAAACGAAAGTTTAAAGGTACAAGATGGCGCACCGACAGGTTTGAAACTGGAGGAAGCAATTCCAAAAAGAATTATTTATGTACAGAAACATGACTCTGTTTCTGCGAAAAATTATCTCTTATCGCTTAATCGATTTATTGATGAACAGAAAACTGTGCGAGTAGGAGGTCGGATCCTAAACAGCACCTTACATTTCGAGGCCAAGCATCAAATTATATTAACTTCAAATCACCGCTTATCCAAGCTAAACACGTGCATGATAGTTGATGCACATCTACGGACATTGCATGGCGGCAGCCACCGGATAAAATGAAAGGACACATCGCCTGCCTGCAGATAAACCTGTATCATGCAAAAGCGTCTTCGGATGTCCTTTGTCGCAGGTTTGTCTGCCATAACATTGGCATGGCCCTAATCCAGGAGCCATGGGTGACAGTTAATCAAATTAGAGGTTTGCCAAATCGACTGGATAAGTTGATTAATCTCCATTATGATATAACTGAGAGTTCAAGAGCGGCCATTTTAGCTGCCTCGCAAATTAATTTTATTCCCATTTCAGAGTTCATCACCAGGGACTTGGTTGCAGTGATGGTGGAGGTTCTGGGGAAAGAGGCAAACATGAGGCTATAATGGCCTTCCCCTACTTTATTAGAGACTCAGAGTTGACACCTCCACTCGAAGTTAGGCGGCTCATAGCTCATTGCAAACGCAATGGGCTGGCCTACATGATAGGTTGCGATGCAAATGCGCACCAGACGGTGTGGGGGCAGCACGGACATCAATGTTAGGGGTGAGTATCTTTCTGAATTTCTGATCTCAAATATTGTAGACATTGTCAATAGGCGAAGGAAACCTACTTTTATGTTATAAATGCGATTAGGCAAGAGGTCCTAAATTTGATACTTGCTAGTCCCCATTTCAGCGATTTAGTTAAAATCTGGCATGTGCCTGAAGGGGCCTCTTTATCGGATCACTTGGATATCAGATTCTTTTTGGCGGCCTAGACCATGCAGCGGTAGGAAATCAGAATGCCAAAACTGACCGACTCTTATAGAGTTTCACTAGAATAAGAAATGTCTTCAGTTGTGGGCAATATAGATTCTCCAGAGGGTTTGGAGTTCTGTTCAAACCAGCTCCATAAAGAAAGTCCTTTCTAGGGATCATTCAAATGGTTTAGAACTTTTTCAGAAGCAAAATGGTGGGTTCACTGAAGACCGGAAGAAACCCTTCGAGGTACTATTAGATGATCCCTCCCCTCCACCCCCCCCCCCCCTCCACCCCCCCCCCCCCCCCCCCCTGGTGTCACTCTGGGAAAATTTTCACAGCCAGCAAGGTGAGATGTGCCATTGGATCTTTCAAACCTTTCAAATCCGCTGGAGGGGATCGTATCTTTCCAGCTTTACTTCAAAAAGGTGTTGAGGAAATACTCCCTAGCTTGATCCAGATGTTTATTGGCAAGTTATGCTTTTAACTATATCCGAAACTATGGCCATCGTTAGTATGGTGGCCTAAAACTGAGCAAAAGGCAGCGCAAACCTTATTAAATAAGGTTCAGCGTATAGCCTGCATCAGTGTTACGGGCTGAAGGCAAACGTGTCCAACTGTTGCGATGGAGGCACTTATGTTAAAAAGGATGCTACAATTATGGCCATGAAAATGCAGGCGGAAGGAAATATCAAACCAGGCAATATCCTTAAGGAATTTCAGATAGGCCCTACCATAGGAATGCCTTCCGACTGCATTGCATGCCAGCCAAACTGGACTTTCACTGGACCATCCTTTGAACAAGAATCAATGGTATGGTTCATCTGTAAATGAAAAACGGAATTGACGGAGGTAGAAATACACGGGAGTGGCACATCCCTCTCGAAGTCCTTGGGTACTAATGCTAACGTTTTTGAAGCAGATGTGTATGCTATAGAAATTTGCGCTAGGATAGGCGTATCAAAAGGCCTAAACAATGCCAAAGTTTATATTGTATCAGACAGTCAATCGGCCTCTAAGGCTCTTAGGTCTTGTTCCGTTGAGTCAAGGCTAGTATGGGATTATCTGAGGGATATTAAATATCTGGTAAGCTCAAACAAGGTAACACTTATGTGGGCGTCAGATTATACTGGAATTGAGGGAAATGAGGCTGCTGATGGCCTCCCCCGTGTTGCTTTTGCCTCTCCACTCAATGGACCAGAGCACTTCTGCGGCGTCACTAAGGGGTACTCTAGGATACTCTAGGTGCAAAAGTCCTGCTAGTGACGTAGAATTTTAGGTTTGCGACAGGCGAAGAGATTTATATCACGCCCCCTTAAGGTATCATCTTACGAAGATGGGCCTAAGTATTTGCGATCTGGAAGCAAAATCAGCGGAATATGTCCTGTGCCAATGCCCAGCCATGTTTCATCAAAGAGTAGTATTATAAGGTAGTATTATCAGGTTCATTAAGAGCCTGAATATTGACTGGACGGATATTTGAACATGGTCCAAGCACAAAAGACCTTTTAGGTCGCGGTGCTAAGTGCCTAGATGTTTAACCAGCAACTAAATTAGCATTTCAACGATCTTAACGACATCAAAAAATTCACGACTATGAGGACAGAGAGGAGGTTCAACAAAATTTAGTAGAAGCGGGTCTGGATATTCAGAATAAGGTAGTTAGTACTTACTATTAAAGTTAGTCGAAGTTGGGAAGTCGATAATGCAGATTGTGTTATACCAGCCGAAAATAAAAAATGAAGTCGTTATCAATCAGTAGTGTTTATCCTAAAAATTACTAAGGATGCATGGATATCATTGAAGACTTTTGTCAATATTCTTATATGGCAAAACATGGCTACAGTTCCTTGTGGAAAATTGTGGAACATTCGCGAAAACCAAAAAAAATATTTCAAAATAGAATAAAATCAGCTTCTTGAGTGTTACGTCTAGAGATGGATTGCTTTGATGTGACTTGTCAATAGCTATGGCAAATCTCGGTCAATCTGGAAAAATTCAATTTTCCAGAAACTCTAAAAATCATTAGAAAATTTGTATAAAATCAACCTCTAGAGTGTTATGTTTGGAGATGTATTTTGTTGATGTGATTGCAGGAAACAAATTTAGCTCAAGTTTCCCGTGGGAAATCTGGGGAAAATTTGATAGAGTTTTCAACCGAAAATAAAAAATTAATTTATAAAATCAGCCTCTAGCTAGACCTAGATTTTCTAAGAAAAACTTAAACAGATTGTTTTCCTGCGATAGCTGTTGACAAGTCACACATCAAAGTAATGCATCCCCAGGCATAAAATCAAATTACATAAAAACGATTCATCTTCAGATTTACACAGAATTTTATTCAAATTTTGTGGATTCTTCTGGTTTTCCGATATTTTACACGATTAGGTTAAACAAAGTTTTCCACATTAGTATATTTACAAACGTGCTATTGCAATTCATGTATCCTATTTACTTTCGGTGGATAACTAGTTTTGTTTTCACCCCATTCGGTTTTATTTTTGACTGGAATATTAATAACGTAATCTGCATTATCGACCTTTTACTTTCGGCTACAAACTTTCGATTAACTTTAACAGGGTGACTATTAGCAGTATTTTAGTTTGGATCATTTTTATTGTGCTTGCTGAGCTGAAGTTATAATTGTAAGGATTGTATGTACCCCTTAAAATTACCGTTCGATTTCTACTTGAGTTGACAAAAATTAAAAAAAATGAATAATTTGACCCAAATTATAGTTAAAAACAAAGCCGATCACTAATTTTATATTATAAAGCAAAATATTATTTTTTGAACCAAAACTACATCATCGCGGAAATCATGAGGGCTCAGACTGGTGTTAAGGTTTTGAATAAATACGTAGAATTCGTTAGAGCTACACGTAGCAATCGATATTATTTTGTGATATCTTATCATTTATCTGTTTGATTTTCCCGCGTAAAACAATCCAGGTGAAGGATTTTACCTAAGCAGTGTAAAACCGTGTAACGTTTCATCATGCGTATTAATTAATACGAATGTAATTAAAGGAACATAGAAAATACCTTGCCAAAGATCAAAGAACCTGGATTTATTACGCTCTAAGAGAGAATCTATCTCTTGGTTTTGGATTTTTAACTTATGTAGGTATTTCAAAAGTAATTGAATTGTGATTTCAATAAAATTTGAGCTTAGCGTTAACAATGTGAGATCAAATTCAATAGATATAGAAACTAAAGTATTCTATAATACAATATAAACGGTGTCCAGCACTATATTATGTAGGAGAAGATAGGCGACAAGATTCTGAATAAAAAATGCTACTTTGGCTTTCCAAAAATCGTTATTGTTACGCCGTTATAACCCGAAAAAAGCACCAAATCATATTTCATTAAGAAAAAAATTAAAATTGAGATTATTTTAGGTTGGGGAAAAAGTAGTGAGAGATTTTTCTCACTTGATGGTGTCATATATCGGGCAACACTAATCAGATTTCATCATACTGACGCGCGTTCCAAACGTAACATTTCGGTGCATATTTCTCATGAAGATAGTTTTAATAGTTTGGTTAGTTAAGATATATGGTCAAACGATTGAATCTAATCTCTACTGTCAGCGATTAACCAGATTGCGCCAAATAATTCAAAACGACCGGCTAGAATTGATCAATACAAACAGTAGGTTGTCTTCCATCATGACAATGCCACACCATACTTATCTTTGATGACCAGACAAAAATTGAGAGCATTTGGCTAGAAGGTTTTCATGCAACCACCACCCTCATTCCAGAACCTGTTTTACTTGCTAATTCTTCAAATAGTCCATTAGAAGATAGATTAAATGTATTAGAAGAAAACCTCAAATTTAATGATTTAAATTAACATGAAAGAATGGCCTTTTTACAAATATGTTGAGATTTTAACGACATCTGTCATTTACCGGGCGATACTCTCTCAATCGCCTACTCCCAATCTATATAAAGTCCTATCGTCTGTCTACCATAACCCAGAAAACTTCAAATATACAATACGAAATTATCGGACCTAGCTTTAGTCCTTGGAATTTGCCTTTATTAATCGTACTGAAAAAATGTAATGATGTAAATCAGAAATGCTGGAGAGTAGTAGGAAATTTTCGGCGACTAAATGATAGCACTACCTACTACTCGACTTAAGACCTTGTTGATGGATATCATGAAATACCTCTCAATTAAGCTGGTAAATGGAAAACAGCTTTCACCAAAGAAATATCCTGACCCATCTAAACGGAACAAATTGTTTCATATACCTGGACATAATTGTATAGTCTGCGAAATAATTTATCTGGATTTGAAACCAGATCTACAAAATATATCAGCAATTTGTAGTTATCCACAACCTTCAGCTCGGCTACTATCGTCGTCTAATCGAATTGTTTCTAAAACATCAGAATCGCTTACGCATCTCCACCAATATCCAGATTATCAGAAAAATTGTTTTTGTTACTATAGATGCCAGTGAAGTTACCATTGAAGAAGTTTTGTCTCAAGAATATGAAGCTGCATAGGAGATTTCTTCCTTAACTAAATATATCATCATCATTTTGTAATTTGCGCTGATCATCGTCCTATTATCTGGCTAACTAAAATTAAAAATCCTTTCATCTTGCTTTACCATTCGAGAGTCCCGGTGCTGACAAGAAAAAATGTCGCTATTGGATAGGCCCAAGCCTCATACAATGTCTTTCATTTTTTCCTTCCCAATAATAATAAGTAGTGCTAAAGTCTGCGGTTGTGCATATGCACAACTTCAATCCTCTATTAAAAAAAACAGCAATTAATATTGTACAAAGCGTGATAGCAAAACAGCTGACTCCGCCCAGAAATGGACATAAGTAGTGTAATAAGTGTTTGCGCAGCAAACCAGATGTTTTGCCCCATCTTTAATTACTCCCAAGTCCATTTTAACATTTTCTGTTTATTTGTTGTACATATTTCTCACGGAATTGAGGTTATAGGGATGGTTGGTATAGTTTCCAATGATTTTATAGCATACTTAACAATGAATTTATAGCATACTTATAAAGCATACTTACATAAAAACAAACTTTGCCTTGCCAAAACCGTAGGGTATTTAGTGGGATATTTGATATTCATTACGAGACGCAAAAATCGGGTGTTCTTGTTTGAAGTAGAATTTGCCAGAACTAAGGAGATTCTTCTTCGTGTTTGCAAATTTTACGAAGAACCAGGCATAGTCAGACCATTTTACAGTATAATATTTATTCCTTGTTCATTATTGGGTACAAGGGCCTAAGTAAGAGGTTTTTATGAATTGTAGCTGCCTTTAGGATTAACATCAACCGAATGAAGCAGTTTACATTTAATGCTTGTCAACGCCAATTTTGATAGGAATTCTAGAAGTTAACTCAAAGAAACTCTCGAATTTCTTTGCATTAATAGATAGTTGACATAACCACTAATCATCGTCCTAAAATTTTTAACAAAAACACTCACCTGTTTTAAATTCAGTTCGGAACCATTTTGTGCCGAAATTTGGGCCGATATTAAAGCGGCCATTGCCAATTTCTGTGAGCTCGTCATCACCTTTAAAATCGGTAGTATCTCCGAAAATTTCTGTTTAAGCGACCGATTAGTAAACGCCTTCAAAACCGTTGACTTGACTTTCTGTTCCTTTAAAGTAAATGAATTGTCTTTTGGCGGCTCTAGCGACAGCATATCGTTCATACTATTCAGTTCCATTATATCAGCTTCATCAACAATATAGTAATCATCGGGCGCATCAAAATGAAAATCCTCAAGCTCATCTGGATCCTCTGTACTACCGACGTTCGTGCCGAACGTATTCGTCGCTGTACATAATATCAATACACAAAACACTAAACTTATTTTAAACATATTTTTGAAATATTAAAACATTGGTACACTGTTAACAGATACACTTCTAAAAAACACTGAAAAATTTGTTTACGATGATAATTTATAAATTATGTTTATGTCACGTCGTTTTAATATCCAGCAAGTTGGGGCGGGCAAATTCTGTAAATAAAAGAGATTTTTGTTTTGGTTAATTAAATTAAAATTTCATTAATTTCTCTTTTGACGTGTGTGTTTATGTGTGCGAAAACTGACATCAGTTGTGGCCACTGTATATACAAATGTATAAATTATTTCCGACAAACAGAAAAAAAATTGAAAAATTTCACTTTGAAACAAAAAAAAACGATCCTCCATAATTGTACATAACTACACTGTAACCATGACCTTGTTTGTTTTTCTTGCGGCGAAGTGTGATCAAAACAAAAATATTGTCTATATGGTAACGGTTTTTTTTTTTGTTAATTTTGACACATAAAATACTCGTTTATCCGAAATTTTTGGGGTTTTCAATAAAACACAAAACCAAATAATATGAAAACGTGCGATCGATGGGCGACGAATGATAATGAAATGGAAATCGATCATTAAGATACTATCTATATTGTTGAAGTTCATTGGTCGGAAATGTTGTTACGATATTTTGACACACAAAAAATATTCATAAATTGAGGTCAATGTGATCAATGCAGCTAATTTAATATGATTGATTAGCGATCGCATAACTACTTGTTACAACAGCAATGATTAGTATTGATATTATTTAAGATCGTTTGTAACTTTCATTTTCAATGTTAAAAATTATGTCGAAACATTGATTTGGATTAAATAATTTGCTAAATCATCGAATTTAAATAATTGTTAAAAAAAAAAAATTGCATATATGTATGTATAGTTCATCAAATGAAATTAATTCTATCCAATTGATGGAATATTTTTACCTGAATTTTAAATAAAACTTATTTAAACATGATTAGTTCAGTGATTTAGCCAAGATTTAGTTAGAGGAGTAGGTAAACAGTTAAAGCAAGAAACACATTTATAACATTTCCTGTGTTTATCAAATGAACGAGTTTCACTTTTCCTTGAAAATAAGGGCACCACGCATATTTAGACGGCTTTTACGAAATGATGCAAGTGAGGATTAAATTTGGTACTGAATATCAAAACGAATAAAAGTTATTCGGACACGCAACATTTCAATATTTCGCCGATCAACACTAGGTAAGGGTAGGTTCCCCGGAAAAAACACGGAACAGCGGCATAACGGGAGCATTTTGCAAGACAATGTCCTAAAAGGAAGAAACCAAAAGTTTTAAAGGCGGCACCAATTAAGAATGCCAATACTCATGCAAAATATGTTAAAATGGCTTATATTGCTGATAAACGAATTCAAAGTTTCGTTGATCTCGAGAGGAGTGTCACCTTGATTCGGGAATGCGACGCCAAAGCGTATTTTGAAAATTCTTTTCAACATGTAATGAGATATGGTAGAGGAAAGGTAATACCAATTGGCATATTCACATGCGAGTTGAAAATAGATCGTGTGGGATCGAAGTGTGATGTGAAAGTTGTTCCGGAGGGCTTTATATTATATAAAGTCGAAAGCCATGGTCACACGGAGTTAACGCAGTAGATAGACGAAGAAGTTCGAAGTGATATTCGTCTTCTTTAGGATACAACAATACCTAAAAATACAGTTATGTTTCTAAAAGTACAGGCGGACGAAATAAATACTGAATGGTTAATCGAGGGTGGAATTAGGACAAATGGTTATGCCATATGTAAATTTCACGGAGGAGGATATAGTTGCTACAAGGCAGCAAATAATCAGAGCGGTAAAGTGTCACCAGTCGGAGGTACAAAAAAATATGTTGATGATAAAAACGAGGAGGTGGAAATCAATCACAACCGAGTTGGGCAATATCGGGTTGACGGACCAGGCGGAAATGAAAGTTAGTATGGTAGATGATGTACCTGTGTATTTTCTATCTTATAGGTTGTCATTTAGTGAATTCCAGCGGGTTAGTAGGCATATTGAGGAATTAAAAAGAATCAATATCGTAGAAGAATCGACGTCAGATTATGCTAGCCCGATCTTATTGGTAGAAAATAAGTCAGGGGAATATCGAATGTGCGTAGATTATCGGGCAATAAATAAAAATACAATTAGACAACAGTTTCCATTACCGTTGATAGTTAGTTCGTTCAATTAGATCGTTTAGGATGTAACATTTACTTTACAAGCCTAAACCTAGCTAACGGATATTACCAGGTGCCAGCTGTTTTTCAAGTACTAATAAATCGGGTGTTAGGTAATCATCGGTATACCATCGCCATGGTGTATTTGGATGACATGTCATACCTAGCAAAACCATTTCGGAGGGGTTGTTGCGTTTAGAGACGATATTGCAAGTACTAAGAGATGCTAATTTAACTCTTTAACTGTCTCTGTCGTGCAAAAACTGAGGCAATAGAAAAATTTCCAACACCTAAAAGTATCAGGGTTCTACGTTCATTATTAGGCTTGTCTATAGTTACTTTAGACGATTTATTGAAGGATTCCCAGTAATGGCTAGACCAATAACATATTTGATTAGAAAGAATGAAGTTTTCGTGTGAGATGAGATACAAGAAATAGCTTTTAATAAGATCAACCATCAGCTAACGAATGAGCACTAGGCGTGTACATTGTGGGTAATGTATTAGAAGTACATACAGATGCAAGTTCATTAGGTATGGCGGTGTATTATATCAAGAGCAGACACCTTCGTTGTACAAACCTGTAAGTTATTAAAGTTGTAAAACTACACCGGAAGAAGCGAAATATGCAGCAGTGGAGTTGAAAGTGTTAGCTATAGAAGCATGCCTCGAAAAATGGCGCGTTTATTTATTAGGAGCAGAATTCACAATCAAAACTGATTGTAATAGCATAAAATTGTTGGCAAGAAAGAAAGATCTCAATTGGGATCAAAGATCTTAACTCAAGAGTGGAGGTAGGAATCAGTATGTTGGAGTGATAGTGGATGGGTATAGCAAGTATATCATGCTCCACGCCGATTATGTTTCATAGGTAATTCTTAAGGCACCTGAGCTCCCGGAACTCTCCAATTAGAGAGATCATCCAGGTTAAGAGTCCTACTAAAAGTCTGACAAATATTTTGTGCTAATTTTGTTATATAGGTAGTCTTTTAAACATTTTAATTAACTCGCTTAGGTAAACTAATTTCGACTTAATCTGGATAAAAGTTCTATACATATCTATAAAAAACACGGCTAATATTATGCCGCTTTGTTTGTGAAGTGAAGAATTAAATATATTAATATAGTGTACATGTACAGGGTTTATAAGGGCGACGCATTTCTTCTTGTTAATAAAAAGACTTGTGTCAAAAGATATTGGACTGATTTTTACAAGAGATAGCATTAATTGTGGAATACAACATCATTCGAATCCATGGAAACGATTGCACGAATGATTGCCCTAAACTCAATTTTCCATAACTTTTTGCATAAATTGGCAGATTTTCCAGCAATTTCGTGTTGCGGAAGCTGGAGCTGAGAGGTTCTTAAGCCAGTGGTTTATTGGAATATACCATTGACTTAATATAGCCCCAAAGAAAAACGTCTAAAGCCGTTAAATCGCCTGAATGAGGAGCATCTTTGTGAAGTTTATTTGGAGCCCAATCAGATAAGTTACATTGCAGTAGATAGCCGTGCGGCTTCAGTTCTTGGGTTAAGGCGAATTTATAGGCATTTCACCACAAGTAATGATGATTTTCCTAATTCGAATTATAAATGATTTTGATTGCTGTTTGAATCGACACATCACCATTTAATGATTTTATTATATGTGAAACTCAGAGGTGTTGGGAGGGGGAGATTATGAGACAAGTTTCTTTATCTCAGTGGGAAACTTGGTCAGAGCGGCAGAGGCACTAAGACGAAAGCAGCAAATAGCAGTATAGTTGAGGGATGAGTTTCAGAATTGCTCCTACAAAGGAGATCTAATCGAAGCTAAATTCGCAGAAAAAAGGAAGGGGTTATTAAATTTAATTGTTGTAAACCTTCCGAGCTCAAAGAAAAGAAGGAGAAAAATGGAGGACAACCGAATGACAAAAGAAATGACAAAAAGAGAGTAATGTCCAGAGGAGAGTGAAACCAAAAAGATTCCTGGCAAAATTCCAAGAAGTCAGATTGAGATCTCGAAAGAATGGAAGACAGTCAATCAGATAAAACTGAAGGAAGAAGGAGCGAGACTAAGAAACAAAGGTCAAGGATCTCATACCTATGGACTATTGTGGCCTGAAAAGGAGACTTGCTAACGTAAACGTTCTCCATATACGGTGAAAAGAGATCCCAACCTGCAAAAGCTCGGCGAGAATGTTGCCTGCATTAGAAATACACACCGGACGAGATCCTACTAGAAATGAATAAAGGCTCATCTAAGAGGAGTGAAAACTTCCGGGAGATAATGAAGAAACTAATGCAATAAATCACCATCAAGCTAAGAGATCTGAACGAAATCTCAACCAAAGGGGATATACACCAGGTAAAAGAATAACAATTTGCACTTGGGAATCTAAAGGTATTAACCATCAATATTATAACACAAGCAAATGGAGACAAACAGATGGCGATAATTTGCATATCTCGAAATAGCCAGGATCCGTAATGCAGTATACAAGATAGCAATAGTTCTGACTCGAAATCAAGATTATGCAGATAAATCTGAATCACTGAGATGGGAGCGTATCGAAATCTTAATTCTTAAAATCTTACTTTTATCAAAATAAATCAGTTTTCGCAGTGCCATATTGTGGGCTATATATTTTAATAACTAATTTTATCCATATTTTGCCTTTGTTTGATAATGTTGGATATTTTTAAATTTCGTACCAATCGCTTTTTTTTACTTGACAAGGTGCTCCTGCTCGTACTTGCTGTATTTGTGTTTTAGCTGTTATTAGTTCCTTTCCTAACTCAGATACAAGTTGGAAGTTGGTAAAGTCCAATGTGTGATTTCCCAGTTTTTTTTCGAACCATATCCCTATTTTCCGAGCATCCGAATCCATCGATCTTTTTAGTTCACTGTAATACACCATAACTTCATTTGCTGGTACAAAAGCTAAACTTTTTAGCATTCGAATTTGTAAAGAAAACAATTTTGTCTTTCCCATACTTAGTAACAAAACCTTGCGCCTGAATCTTTCGCCAAATTATCTCTCTAAAATGGAACAAACATTCTTTAAATTGAGTCTCTGGGAAGAAGATTTTTAAAGCCGATATGCTTGCCTTTTCGAAGTCCGATATTATGAATTTTGGCTTCAAATGTACGTTCCATTTGCTTGCTAATTTACAAATTTAATTAAAAGTCATGAAATATGCGGCTTCCGTTTTCGAACTAATCACACAGAACAATATTGGCACAATTCCATGTTTAATTTTGCCATGAATGGTAAATAGTTGGCGCACAAATACTGGAACCACCTCGAACGTCCCATCCATAAGCCAATATTATGCTCATCCCAGGAGTTTAATGGTTGATTGCGTTCCTAACAAAATAATTTGTTGATTATCGAACATCTTTTCCTAAAGTACAAATAGTTCTCCTTCTAAATATTTTAAATTTTTCGGAACGCTTATATTAAAAATACCATCAAGTTGTCTTATTTAAGTAGACCTGGCTCTACTAATTTTTTGCTTTTGAGCTTGTCTGCTCGGCAAGTAAATGCGGACTGCTGGTAAACAATTAATTGACATTATCTCGAATAATTTGACAAGGCAAACTAATTGAGTTTATTGCGTCATTCCTCACGTTTCCATTTGTATCGAATACCGATTTCTCTAAGGAGATCGATTATGGGTATGTTCGGATGGTCCCTTTCTTATATTATGTGAACCATTTGTAATCGCGGTCACCACTCTTGCCTTACATAATAGAGATTTTGTGTCGGCGCATTAAAAGTATCGCCTTTTCTTTGTAAATGGTACGCTTTATTTGTTTTCACGATGTGGATATTCATCATGAGAACAACTTTAATAATACTCACAAAACTTCTTGTCATTTAACTGATTTCACTACTATCAATAAAAACTACCTACTATCACTTGTTTTATTTATTTACTATCACTGGTATCCTTGGTTTATTTACTTATCATAAGCGAACAATTTAATAAACGATTAAATTTCGTGACTTATGTGAATAGTATTACATGCAGGAAGTAAAAATATTTTCATCTTGGGAATCCCCGACATTTAAATTTTATATAGTTAGCGGATTTCATGATGACATGCAAGAATTAGAAATGTTTTTCCTGGGAATCCCCGACATTGAAATTATATTGTATATATTTAGGGGATTCCCCTTTATGAAATTGCACATAATTATGTAATTCATTTCAATTTATTATATTTTTTTGTTTAGCATATCTCACTCATATCAGATTTAAAATCTTGATTTTCAAAATCTTAGTTTTGACAATGCCATTTTTATTAATTCGGGTGCGCGCCCGATTCTAAAAAGTAAGATTTTGTAAAGTAAGATATAGACCCCAACCCCACTGAGACAACTCTTGGGTCAAGTTGTAATACAACAGGAAGCACACATCACTGCTTCTAAGAAATTAAAGCCAAGCATGCCCTCCAAGTCTATACTGTTCATTGTACAGAGTAATGATCGATAATATTGTACAAGATTGCAGTAAAGTAGTAAATACACCAACATCGAATAGGAGTACATACATTATTGGAGGTCTTCATCCAAATAGTTATGAATCTTTAAATTTATATACGGTAATTGAAGCATCGGTTATCGGTTAACATCGATATTGTTAATGATGTTAACCATAAATCGATGGAGATCAATTTGAACCAATCAGAACTCTTACTGTCTAATTCAATTAAAAATAATTTTGTCTCTAGATTTTATGTTTTTAAACGTGCAGATTTTGGTGATTGATTTCATATTTCACATCAATTGACTGGAATGCCCGGCTCTCATCTAATGACTTATATTATGATGTCCAACTATTTTATAACATTTTGTTTAATGGTATTGAATTGACCGATTTGTTCCAATCTCTATTATGAAGAATAATCGTAATAATCCTCTGTGGTTTAATAAACGTTTGATTAATTTGGGTAATCGAAAGAAGAAATTACATCGGAAATAGTAAAGATCCAACAATGAATTTGTTAAAATGGTCTTTTCGTCTTTATCAAAGGAAGTTGATTATGTTACATGCACAAAATAGCTATAAGAACTATATCAATAAGGTTCAATACGATTTGAAATTAAATCTCAAATCGTTTTGGAACTTTGTTCAGACTAGGAGGAAAACATGTGGTCTTCCGTCGATAGTGTCTTATAATAATGTTACTGGCAATAATTCCGCGGATATATCCAACTTATTTGGCTCTTTCTTCCAAAATACTTATAGACTCGACAATGTTGATAAAGTAACATTTACAGATACAACATATGATAGTACAGTTACCACCTCAGGTATACCTTGTATCACTCCAGAGGATATTTTTGAATCACTCCGCCAGTTTAAAGATGGGTGGGTTCCAGACTTCAGATGCTGTTCCTTCAAGCTTTCTAAAAAAACTTAGTTATGAGTTGACTTTTCATTTGTCAATATTATTCAATGGATCACTTTCGTCGGGTATTTCCTCAACTGTCTGGAAATCCTCTCATATCGTTCCTATATCCTCAAGGCCGGTAATAGGAACGATGTCTCTAATTATAGGGGCATTTCTATACTGCCAGCTATCCCTAAATTATTCGAATTAATTGTCTGTGACTACATGTATTTCGGACTGAAGTCATTTTTAATTGACGAACAACATGGATTTTTCAGTGGTAGATCTACTGTGACGAACTTAATAGAATTTTCAAAACATGCTTGTTATTGTATTGGAAAAATTAAAATCTTTGGGCATTGCTCATAATTTAATAAAATGGATTGATTCGTACCTTACTGAACGCGTGCAGTCTGTAAAAATTAATGACAGTTTTTCTAATCCGGTTAAGGCGCATTCGGATGTTCCACAGGGCTCCCATTTTGGACCCTTCATCTTCATTCTATTTTTAAATGATATCACCAATTGTATCAAATCCGCTCATTGTCTAATTTATAGTGATGACCTTAAAATATTTCCCCTATAAATAATGCGCAGGATGCAATTAATATACAGCAGGATATTGATGCAATTAGTCATTAGTGTGAAAATAATCGGGTATTTTTGAACATCAATAAATGTAAAGTTATGTCATTTACCCGTTCATTGTTGTATGTAATAAAAGAATATAGCATTAACAATGTTATTTTGTTACGAATAACTGAAATAAGAGATATTGGAGTCATGTTTACGCAAACCTTTTCACTGAATCAGCATATTGATTTGATAGCACATGCTTTTGCTATGTTGGGATTTCTTGAAAGAACCATGAAAGAGTTCAATAACGCAAAGGTTTTTATTATGCTATATCAGTCTCTTGTCCGTTCGCAACTTGAATATGCGTCATGTGTATGGTCGGTCTCCTCACTATGCTAGTCATATTAGTAGAATCGAAACGGTACAAACAAAATTCTCATTTTTTATGCGTGGAAAACACATCAATTTGATTATCGTAAGGCACGGTGGGAGAACGTTAGGGATCTGTCTCCCTATGTCGATAGATGCAAAACTTTAAAGCTTGAGCCACTTGAAATTTGCCGTCAGCATGCTGGTGCCATTTTCATTTCCGATCTTCTAAATGACAATATCCAGAGCTCATTCTTATTAATGAATCTTGGATTATATGCTCCGGAAAGGAGTTTAAGATCTCGGTCCCTTTTGAATGAATTTCATAGGACTAATTATGGAGACAACGGACTTTTGAACCTGATATCTAAGTCATATAATGAATTGAGTATAGCTTTGTGATTTCAATATGAGTAAATGTGAGATCAGACGATTATTGAAATTTGATTATTTTAATAAATGATAACTTTTTTATTGTGTAATGTAAAATTAAAACTTGTACTGGAACTTCTGGTTTCAATTTAATTTTCTATTAAAAAAAAAAATAAAAAAATAAAAATCTGGCTAACAGGGAGAATACCACATTAATAGTACTGAATGAGATATAACTATATACAAGAAAAGTGAAATAGAGGAATGGGTAGCCAGTTTCATTGGCGACGAACTCTAGCTAGAGCTGTTACACGACGAAAAATTAACAACAGACATATCGAGATTAAAGTCAATAGCTGGGCTGCTACTATGCCGATAAGCACGTCAAACAATTGTTGTGCTTGTTGTTTCTTCGTCTTGTTGTTTCTTCGATGAGGTAAATGATCTTCTTTGGGGCAACCCCTATAGTGCAAAAGTTATCAATATGAAAGGTCAAGGAACCTCTCAAGATATAGATGCGGATTCCTTGCAAAAGACCGTTAAGAAAATCTTTCCTCAGCTTCCCAACTTTGGCAGAGAGTATGTTAGGTATGACATGATATGAAAGTAGAAAGATTGTGATCCTTGTACAAAAATCAACAAGGCCATTCCTGAATGTTCGAAGCAGCTATGATCATCAATCCAACCAAACCTAATTCGTAGTACAATCCAATTTTGCCTAGAAGGTGCTGAAAGCTGGCAAACATTCTGATGTTCCGTCCTATTTTCGCCCAATCTGCGTGTTTGACTCAAAAGACAAAATACTAAAGCGCATTATACAGAATAGATTACTCCCAAACATAAAAATGGAGATGAAATCTCACCCTACTAATCCGGATGCCGCCAGACACGATCTTTGCCACCAACAATGTGATATATAGTCAAGCAAGCCATACAAGGCAAAAACGTGGCAAACAAGTCTACGTGTTGCTCCTATACAAAGGCTACAAGCGCCAGTTTACATTCAGAAGCTTCCGGACAGCTATTTTGAGAATAAAATACTAGAGTATGACAGTGAGAGTCCTAAGGCTTACAACATCGAATGGGCCGACGTTAACGGCATTTTCCATTAAAAAATCTCGAGCGAATTAAAAATTACAGGATTTACCGACTGCACGAATGACTGGAGGTCGATCACTTCTGTTATTGAAATCCTGCCAAAAATGACCAAATATTATTTTTTGGACTAAAACCACTTTTTTTTGACGTTTGAGGGCCTTTGAGCCTGAAAAAACAAAATCAAAATAAATTTCCATCCGTCTGCCTGGATATCTGTATCAATCCGTTTCTAATGTCAAGGTCGAAAATTAAAAGTTTTGAAATCTAAACGTCAAGAAGATCGGGTATCTGCCATACGAATTGGCTCAAAGCCACGTGGATATTAACACGTAGTATTACCACGTTGTCTTCTATCAATTTTGAGCAATTTTTTATTCTGGTTTGAGGACTGAGTTGGGCGTTGAGTTGAGGGTTGGGTTGAAGTTTAGTTGAGTTGAGTTGGAGTTGGGTCCTGGTTGGTTAAGGGTTGAGTGAGCAGGGAATTTATTTCGAGGTTGGTTTGAGGTTGTAAGCGGTCCAGTTGAAGATATTTATTTAGAGTTGTGTTGAGGGTTGGGCTGGAAGTTAGATTGTGTTGCTATGAGTTGGGTTTATGTAGCATACCGTTTCCCGGAACATGTTGATTTGAGAATTGTGTTGAGTGGTGAGAGCTGAGGTTTAGTTTTAATTAGATTATAAGATTAAGTTAATTTAACATACGCATGCGTTTTGTGACTACGTTTGGGGACTTTCGGGTCTCGCATCATCTTGGCAATGTTGCGCTGAACAATATTGGCAAAATGGCATTCAAGCTACATATCCTGTTTCACAATATGCGACAGTATACGAAAAATCAAGCATATTGAAACAGAGAATGAGGTGGTTTAGTCCAAAATTCTGATTATCTTATTTTCTCAAAGAGCCAACCGTTCGGCAAAACTCCGGAATGTGCCGTTTAATTGCTTCGTGAAATCCACGCACCAAGCGTGTGAATTAAGGTGCAAAAATTAACTTGATTTAACCGGTTTAACAAGTGTCTTGAAATAACGTTCTAAATGGAAATTTTGCCAATATTCTTCAATTTTAATTTCTTAGAATTAATAAGAATTTGGCATATTTTGTTTAACTGCATAATGAAGCATCACACATTTTTTTTTCGCTTAAATAAGTGCCTACTATGTAGCTTCGGGTAAATCTAGTTATAAATATTCTGCAAATAAAATAATGTCAAACGTATAAATCGCACCGACAATCCTAATCAGCATTTATCTCTGCCACTGTACAGATCAAAATTAAAATTTCTTCGTTAACGTCATTCTTGCGTGACTGTGCAAATGCGATGAAATAAAATCAATTGACTGTTATTTCCTTTTCATTTGAATTGGAAATTAAGTCAATTAGCTTGACCTCGATCATATTCCATCAATAATTTACTTTTAATGTATTCGACATTTATTATCCTGACGATCATTTCAAGGCAATGATATTTTTTTAATCCGTGCATATCTAATTTTTGTCACACGATAAATAAATCGGTTAAAACATGAAACACCGCAAAACTTAATTAATTGCGTACACCTACACAGAAAAATAAAACATCCGCGTAACTAATTCAATACAAAATTATTAACGCTACTTACTTAACAAGATTTTTATGAAACAAAGAAAATCGTGTGCGATCATCATAAACATATAAATTGAATCTTGGTTGGATGATAACGATGATGATCGCACATTTCAAAAATAGTTTTTCTAGTTCATATCATCTTGAGAAAAAAAAAAATTAAAAAACTAACCTGCGATCACTTTAATTACCATAACTTTTACTCAACTAAGCGACACGATATAATAACGTCATTATTATGTTTATGTCAAAGATGTTCGAGCGCATATCATGCAATAAAAAAAATGTGACAACAACAACAACCACCAAAAAAAAACTTTCATCAAATTAAATAAACATGCATTTGTTAAAATAACTTGTAGTGTTGAACTTTGTAACGACCTTGTATCTGACATTTTTTTTTTTTTTGTAACTTAATTCGGATAAATTTCCCATATATACGGAGATCGCTTTTGATGGTAATTAAGAGAAATTCGGTGCCGTTAATATCTCTTCAAAATGATGACCGAATCGATATTTAAACGTACAAGCAATCAGTAATCATATTATTCGAAATTGGTGTAACAAAACTCAACCTCCTTAATGCTAGTGAAGTATAGCATTTCCAAAAAGTTACAAAAACTGTGCTGCTGCATTAGATGTTAGTGGTAAAGCGTGAAGTTGCTTAGAGGATTCAAGTTGACACCGTATCTTATAACTTCCGCAAGTGAGCCGTAAAACACCTAGGGGCTAAAGGAGTCACCCTTAAACAAATGACTGAGCTGGGCTAAGGTGTTAATCGTACCGTGCTGATAATCGAGTCTGCGAGCCCAGTTTTTAAAACTTATTCAGTCGCTAACGGTGGATCCAAATACCTGGCGCTCTCCGTATTAATAAGCCTTATCTGATATATTTTCGCTGCTACTTTTGGGATTTAGTACGGTAAAAAATAAGTACAACAGAAGGAGTTCGGCCCTCTAAAAAAAATCCGGGAATTTTATACAGTTCGACTAACTTCAAGCTAGGCTGGTCCCTCCACTCGTGTCGTATGACCTTATTAACCAAAATCACAACTGAATCCAAGCATGAACGAAGCTTGAAACACAAGATCAACATACAGTACTAGAAGGAAGGCCTTTACAGCTCTTGCATAGCTAAATAATATTTCGCCGAAAGACAGAACATACAAGGATATAGAGCCAGCCTAGCCAAAATCAGAAGGCTTGTCTGACGGCACAAAACTAACTGATTGTGGTCATGATTGCTGTCGGTCACAAGGCGATGGGCTTGGAAATTAGAGGAAGATGAAAGAGGCCTTAGTCGCCAGCTACCTACTCTGGCAGAAAATCTTAGACCTGTTCCGACTTGCCGAGGTGGGAGTGGGCACGGAAGTTAAACTACCTATGTGGTTGGAAAATCTCTGCTCCTCTCTCTATAAGAAGTCAGTGGGAAGACCTGGCGAGGTATTGACCGGAGCCAGCCTTGAGGTTATTGTTTTTCGCTTGTCATTCGTTATTGTTAACCTAGCGACTCTAAGGTAATTCTGGAAATTCTGCGGATCGTCAATCCGGATTTAAAAACCTTATAAGGGAAACTACGGTTAAAGTGAAGTCACACTTGATGTTTATAAGAAATATATGGACAAGTCGGAAGCTCATTTGGGCGCCCTCAGAACACGGACCACTAACTTTAAACTTTGTTTACAGACGCTGAGATGACAATGTCTATGGAGTTACTACGGAGACTCTCAGAAGACTTGAAATCAGAAGAGGACTCTGATGGTGCCATGGTATGCCAAAATTTCTTCGAATCTACCTCCAACAATGCAAGACTAATGCAAGAACAAATGTTGCTTGATCCAAGAACCTTGGTTCGCTGGAGACCTAGTGCTTGGGCTCAAGACTCTCAATTTATATTAACGCACTTGAAAGAAGTGGAAGGATTGGGTTGATCTTACTCGTTAAAAGTAAAGTAACCTGTTTTCTGCTGTCAAATTGCAGCAATTCAGATGTAGCAACGGTTAGCATTAAACATCAATAAACAAAGCCTCTGGCTAATAGGGAATCGATGCTTATTCTCGTCACACAAGTAGGGGAAGTAAGAATACAAATAAGTGAGTTATTACTGCTTGAATACATTCTAAGTACAACCTTCATTTAAACAACATAGGCAATAAATCAACTTTTATAATTAAGAAAAGAGAGGTGGTATTAGACATTACACTTGTCTCAAATTTTATGATGAATATTCTATTAAATTTGAGAAATTATTTGGCAGACCAGTCCTTTTCTGATCATAGTCATCATCAATTTGAAATGGACATGAAATCTCCTAAAAGTCTAATCTATAGGAACAACAGGTCCACCGACTGGTATACCTTTAAAACTATTCTGGGCAATTCACATCAAGTTCCGGTGGCAAAATCTCCAGGAATAATCCAAGAACTTTATGCCTTAGTAGAGAAGCTGTCTAACAATTTTAATAAAGGGGTGGCAGGGTCTAATCCTCTTAGTAGGCTTAGAGGTCAATCTCAGCCACCTTGGTGGACCAAGGAGATTCAACAACGTCTTCATAAATGCAAGAGGCTCTTTAGAGCAAGGAAAACAAGAGCTGTATACTGGGACACCTATAAGGAATTGAGAACTTCCACTTACATTTTTACATACAAATATCAATTAAAGAGCGCCAACTTTCCAAGTTGTTCCAAATTTGTTCCGGTTTTGTTACAGGGCAACAGAGCAAGTAGCCTCATAGGTCAAATTTTTAACAGAATGAAAATGCTGTGATTGTTTTAAACTTACTAAGTTGCCAGGGCCTGATGGGATTATCCCTGCGGACATCCAACATACTATTAATTATTATACTAGACTATTATTTAAAAACGATCTATGTTACATTCCGAACAAATGAACTGAAGTGAGTGAACATTATATTCACACATAAGGCAGAAAAATGCTCACATTGCAGTCCCAAAGGCCTTAGACCTATCAGCTGATCTTCTTGTCTATTAAAAACTCTTGAAAAATAAATAGAAGTTCTCCAAACAAAACAAATACAAGTTATCTCCCCGTATGCACAAAACCAAAACGAAGTGGACGTCGAGAATGATAGAATGTTAACACTTGGCGTGATAGAAGAGGCCCAGCCAACCGAGTGTGCTCACTCAGTCATATGAGTAAGGAAGCCATCGGGTAAGCTGCGTTTTTGTCTTGACGCACGCAAACTAAACGCCGTAACTATAAAAGACAGCTTACCTCTGCCTTACATAAATCGCATACTAGCACGATTCAAGAGCGACGTCTTTTAGCAAATTGAACTGGAAACGGACCCAAGTCCTAAAACTGCGTTTATTGTTCCCGGACGGAAACTGTACGAGTACCGAAGAATGCCCTTGCTTAAGCAATGCCTCTCAGATACTCGCAAGATTAATGGACAAGGTACTTGGTTATGACTTGGAGGCTCATGTGTTCATATCGACATAATGTCACAAATATTTGAGGAACACCTAGGTCTACTGGACAGGGTTGCTCGACGATTAAGTAGAGATGGATCAGTCAACCTCAGCAAGTCGCACTTTTGTAGACCCAGATGAAATCAAGGCAGACACAGTTGACCAGCACCCAAATTCCGGTTCAATGATAAATGAAAATGAGAAATGACTTGATTTTTTATTTCGCCTACTCTAAATAAAAATGCAACCGACTAGTTGAAATAAAAAATCAAGTCATTTCTCATTATCATTTGTCATCAAACCGGAATTCGGGCCCTGGATGGCAGAGGCATAGGCTGCGTTTGTTTTGTTGAAATCGAAATTAGTCGCATCACAAATGTTGGCAAATCCGGACTTCAATCAGGAATTTATTATTCATACTGAGGCTTCTGATGTAGGATTGGGAGCAGTACTGACTCAGGAAGAAGGTAGTAATGAGCGAGTCATTACTTTTATGGGCCAAAATCTGTCGCCTACTCAGTGGAAATATCCTTCGGTGGAACAGGAATGTCTTGCTCTAGTTCTGGCGTTTCTTTTAAGGTAATAACAGATTGTACGCCTTTGTTATGGTTGACGAACTTTAAGAATCCGGCAAGATGGGCTATGCGACTACAGCACTTCAGATCGACGCGGCATCCGATGGCAAATTCGGACATGGTCTACAGTAAAATATTGAATGGCATTAACGAGGATCCTTTCGAAATCATAAGTTCCGGAATTTCAAACTGAAGGATGAAAAACTGATCAAAATGGATTCGGCGTTTATGATAACGTTTAGCATTTATTTGGTCCTTCTTGTTCTCGCCAGAAGGAGATGTCATGACGACCCGCTTGAATCCCACATAGGAATTTCGAAGACACTCCATCGGATCAAAGAACATTATTATTGGCCGCGAATGACATTATGACACGGAGAAATATGTAAGTACATGCGCGGGTTGTTAGCTTCACAAGTACCGAAATGAAACATCCCGAGCGCCAATGGGCCTACCCAAATCACCATTTCGCCCATGGCAAATGATCGTCATTGACTACAATAGCCCATACCCTCGTGCAAAGCGGGGTAATCAATACTTATTAGCGGTAATGCGAAGATGGGTTCAAATTGTCACCGTATTTTGTGAATTTCGGTCGTGACATGAACTTGAATCAGGTGCTAAGCAATCAGATGGAAGATGATAAATCAGAGGAAGAGGCCATTAGTGAACGAAACGGACGCATGGAAAACGGTTCCTAAAAGGTGCAAGAGAACCTTAGGAAAGCACAAGCGAGGTATTCCCACAGCAGTTTTTGAAGCCGGCGACATTGGACTCAGGGAAAACTTTTCATAGGCCAAAGCGGTGGGTAATTACAATGCCAAATTAGACACAATATTCTCAAAATGCAAGGTTTCTAGGAAATTGGGTGCAAACACGTATGAACTGGTCGATATGGAGGGGAAATTTATTGGATAATTTCATGCTAACGATATTTTATCATTTCTAGAATGACAAACGAGTCATTTTCTGAAAGTAGGCAGTTTTGTTTCAGCGATTGTGATGGGTGCAAACGTTAGTGTTAATTATTTGAGTAGACATTTTCCTTAATTGATCGATGAGACAATTTTTGGGGGTCAGGTGTAATTATAGAAACCTTTTTTTTCCTGTAAAATATTGTAGGCGAGCGCTGTTTCTAATTAATGTTGGTGCAATCAATACAAAGTTAGATATTGACGGAATAGTTGGTAACTGATTAATTCATAATTTCTAGTGTTATATTCTGGAATATTTCCGAAATTTGATCACTTTCAAAAAAATTTCTGGTAACTGAGGGATTGGGAGGGTGAATGTAACGAATCAAAGTTTACGAGTGTGTGAAATTGAGTTGCAACTAGAATACATCGTGTTCTCCACCTAACTTTCCATCTTTCTGAACATATCATAATTTCCTTCATGTGATGATATACATCGACTATTGTAAGGTTCGCGTACATTAATTGATCGTGCAAACCCAAATAATTTGCAAAAGGTGTAGAAATACGGCGAATATATATTTGGCACACCTACACAAACAATCAAGCTTACCAATTTAATTCAACCAAACATTAAACTCATAAACTTTGCTCCGTTACTGTCTACTAGACGTCGGTTATACCATATTCATTTTCAACACACTGCAAACTTAGTGAAACGTTGGTTTACGGATCAAAAAAATTATGTTTTGGGCGCAAAACCGCTGACTTTAACCTAATCGAGATAACTTTTGGGCTGAAGTTGAGCAAGGAATGAAAAAGGAAGTTCCAGGAATGTAGATGAGCTGGGAAATATTCCAGGGCTCGCATTCTTAAGATTCAATCGAAAAAAATTATCAGAAACAATTTAGTTTAATACGTCTTTTCAACGGAAAATGTATATTGCTGTATTGTTGTAAAGTTTGGCTGTCTTCCTAACGAAACACGATAACTACGAGCCCCTAAAACTCACGGGCCCTAGGCAAGTGAGTTTGCTTAGGCGTTAATCCGCCCAAAATTATGTTCAAAAATTGGCCAATTCAATATGTTTATCTGCTTTTTGTCTATACGAGGCGCAATACGCAAACGAAACTGAAATACTGGCATGTATAGCCCTTTGGTATATGCGTACTTATATACCATTTTGTTAAAAACATCTGTTATCTCACATAGCGTCAAAAATGTTAAACTGTTATTTGGAAGTACGGTAGACAGTCGCGGCTGGTGACTTGTCCCACTTTTATCGGTAGTTTAAAAGTCAATTGTTCGTTGAGTCATGAGTGACGTGTTAATTTTTTACTAGATAACTTGTGTTCAATTTCCAAATTTTGGTTTCACTTAAACTGCACAAATAAAGTTGTCTCATTTTCAAGAAGTCTTACATTAATTGCTCGGGTCTCGGATACAAGCTCATCGGATTTTTTCGTTCTCTTTTTTAACCATAATTCGAGCGGACAACATTAACTATCTACAAATCATACAAAACCTACCCTAAATATAGGTGAAATAAGGTTCTTATCATCATGATGGTTAACATCAATTCCTCTCTTGCAATATTCTCGCTTGCAGGCACAATTTAAATTGCTTTTTTCTCTTTATTTAAATACCAGTTTAATTTTTTGTATGAAAATTACATTTAGAGAAAGAGAAGAGAATAATGAGTTTGAGTGACGATTGGTTATGGTTCGCTCAAAGGAATGATGTGGGGAAATAAAAAAAAATATTTTTTGCTGTTTTATATTGAAAAATCTGAATTTTTTTACACAAGCAACGCAAGCATTCACTAGTATTGAGCCAAAAATTAACCGGAGGTTAAACAGATTAGTGACTGGATTCCAGTTTTATACAATTCTGTAAGGCTTGTGCAAGATCCGATAATAATTGAATGATTTCATTTGGCAGTTAATTTCTGTCATAAATATTTAGTAAAATTAAAATTTCACAAACTTGAAGCCCTTGAGTGCAAAGAAATTTCTAGAAAAACAACCGGAGCAAGTGAAATGATCTAAGCGCGATTCGTGCGAATTTGAAAATTGTGAGTTGCTCATGGCAAATACCTTTCATTACAATTATTGCAGATTACAATGGTTTTGCAGATTTTCTGAGTGAAATCTCAATTTATTTTATCCGTCACAAAATATCGTGAAATTGTCACAGTAAACTATCTGTTCAGATGATTTGCAATAAGAATTACCTATAGCTCATGTAAAAAATGTAGATGCAATCCTGATCTATTGTATATAGGCAAAAACAAGCTCAAAAATTCGTCTACAACTATATTTTAAAATTTAATTTGTACTGAAATCCGGTTAACATTTATCAAGATTTGTAATTGATAGTTCAAATCAAATTAATCTAAACACTAATGCGCATTTCACTAAAAAAAACTCTCACAATAGATGCAGTAATTAAATCCAATTGAATATATACAGTTTAAAGTGGCGAATAGTTTTAATCCACTCACTAACCCGACAAATAAAAAAATAACGGAATTCTTAATGAGCACCATCGAACAAACAAACAAACAAAAAAATAAAAAAAAAACACCTTCTTACAGTACAATAGGTACCTTCAAGACAAAATTCCAGTTTCACAAGATTAATCCGCGTTGTTATTGATAAACTAATTAAAATTTTTTTTATAAGTAACTGTAATTATAAAAACATCTTTCAATTCTTTTTTCGCGATCAACTATTAAAAGATCGTAAATTTTTATGTTTTTTTGTTCAAATTTCTAATTAGAAAAAAAAAGAGTTAATAAGAAAGAGATAATAAGAAGATTGAGGTTAAATTGCAAGTAAGTAATAATTGAACGATCTAAACACAGGTTTGGGTAAATAATATCACTTTCATAACTGCGATCACTTATAATTTTCATATCACCATAGGTATACGAACATTTAAAAACACGATCACTATCGTTTTTAAAATGAAATAAAGAATATTGTTGTGGATCGCGCGCCGCATATTATTATCATAAGTGAAAATAATGCCAATTATAATAATTTTTATAAATATGTACATATTACAATTCCGTTAACAAAAAAAAAAAAAAAAAAACGGTTGATCATGTTTTCTAGGCGGAATAACCGAACCACTATACATTTTTTTTAAACCATAAATTCTTTATAATAATCCACGTCAATATCAGTATTATACTAAACAGACATACAACTAAACTAAAATGTAGACGCGATCTTCACGATCGTATAAAACACACCTATTTATTATAAATATTTTAAAGAAACGATCACTAAATATAGTCACTATTAAATCACTGTTAATTCTAAAATCACTTTTTGCGATCAACACACTGAATGAATATTTACAGTTTTTTCTTTCTTTTCTTAGATTAAATTACCGATCAAGACGAGTGTATTGTATAAACTGAATATCGTATAGTCTGATGAAAGAAAAAAAAACGTTGAACTAAAAAAGAAGTATGTAAGTATAAAAAAAAAAAAAAAATACGAAGTAAGCTTTACTAAAGAAATGCCCGTGACCTAGAGACGAAAAGAAAACTGAAATCAAAATCAAAACGTAAACGAAAAATTTGTTCTGAAAAAGAAATTTTAGATGGAACATTAAGCGTGATCATTTTCAATGTTAATGCTTTAAAGTTATGCTGATTTTTTGTATTTGTTTGTAGGTGTTAAGAGGATTCAATAACCTTCTTCAAGGTGATCTAAATTGTAACTAAGAAAAAAACGATCGCGGTTCATCTATAATTGATCGTATAGAGTTAAACATATCAAATTTTATGTATTTATCAACACTTCCGTATTACATAGTTGAATAAACTGAACTTGCACAGAGGAAAATAATAAAAATGTATTTGGAGAAGAAAATGTAGGCGCGCTGCTTAATCAATTCAAGGTAAACTATTTAAGTTTAATAAAAGACAAAAATAACAACAAATATATCCAGTATGCCAATAGATAAAACGTGCCGGTGTAGAGAATTGTTGGCACGAGAAAATATATAAGGAAACAACAGAGACTACATGTATCCTAGACCGCTAGCCAAGTGGAAGATTCTACGATTAGCCTACAACTGAAGTACAAAAGAAGGCAGTACTCAACGAACAGCAATACGCACAATTGGAATTGGAAAGACTTTTATTAGGTTTTCTGAAAATTCAAGAATCAGAACATTAACATCGAGGAAACCTGTGAGAATCTGAAACAGACACTAAGCGTATTTCCTTGACAAATTTACAACAACAATTGCATAGGATAAATCCACGCAAGAGTAACATTAACCCAAAAAAAAAATTGGGTTTATTTATTTATTAACCAACCATGTATGTACATGCTACATGTAAACCACGATAATTTGTTACATCACTGCGAGGGCCACTTTGTGGATCGGAATGGTACTTGATACTTTCCAAAGATCAGGGAATTTGCCTTGGCTGAGGCTAAAATTGAATAAATGGCATAAAGGAACGGCAAAACATCTGCACACAGCTTCAATAGAGACACTGGTAAACCATCTGATCCAGGACCCTTAGAAACGTCCATGTTCATCAAAGCCCTCATCACATCAAGTTCCGAAAAAACAATTTTTGAATTATTGGAGTTAGCTAACATATAGGAGAGTATGAGCTATCCTTAACAAAAACTCTGCTAAAGTATTCAGCGAAGGAACCGCAGATTATCTCTGGATTATCTGATTTTTGATCATGAAATTCAAAGAATGATGGCTTGCCGTTTTTATTGTTCTTAATTTTGACAAATCTCCAGAAATTCTTCAGATTGCATTGCAAATCGTCTTCAATGTAAATAATGTAATTGTTATAGAGGAATCGGTTGAGATAGCAAAACTGTTTGCGCAGAGACTTAAACTGGATATAGTCATGGGCCAACCCTGTACGTCTATACTTCCTTTGACATTTATTACGCCGGACTTCTAGCTACTTGAGTTCTTTAGTAAACCATGGGATGTTTCGGGTATGAGACTTATTCATTAATTTTATAGGAACAAATTTTATAGCAACCTTCAACAATTCATTGAAGGTATCTAATGAACTGTTCATATCAATGTTTGATAGAGTATCAACAACGTCAGTATTTTCAGAAATAAAAGGTAATAAATTACTTGAGATCCTGTCAATAAAATTTTGACAAAATGCCGAGCATAGATCTAGAGGAAAGTAAACTGTGCTAATTATTATGTAAAATGTACCTAGTTTGAGCTTAACAGCAATGAACTTAATCATTGGATCGGAAAATAAAAATTCACAAGAATACATTTTCCGAACTGCAATAAGTACACCACCACCTTTACGTTTTGTACTAAGGTTATACCGATCGCGACGGAAAACGCAAAAGTCCGAAGGGAAAACCTCCGCATTATTGAAATCCACTGTAAGCCATGTTTCGGTCATAATTAATACATCGTAATTAGATTCCAATATTTCAAGATAGAAATTTTTTGATTTTGAACGCAATCCACTACAATTAATATAAAAAATTGATGAGCTATTGACTATATTGTTAGATCCATTGATGATATTGCTATAGAATTAGATAAATATGAATTTAGAATGTTAGGATTAACTGTGATAAGATTATTGTGAGAATTTGATAGATTGGCATTTAAAATATTAGAATTTAATGTATTGAATGAAATTAAGGCTCCGATGATTCCAGTCAAAAACATTTCAGTCAAAAATTAAAAGGCAACTCAGTCATAATAGTTTTAGACTGAAATGCCTTTCCAGAAAGAAGTTCAATCAAAAAACTAAAAAGGCATTCAAGTCAAAACTATTTTGACTTGAATCCATTTCGCATTTATGACTAAAATACCTTTTGAGAAGGTGATTCAGTCAAACAATTAAAAAGGAATTCCAGGCAAAATTTTTCTCCGAGAATTCAGTCAAAAACCATACAGTCAAAAAAACGAAAGGAGTTTCAGCATAAAATTTCCCATACAAATAATATGAGTAAAACTCCTTTTAAAAAGGAACTTCAGTCCAGAAAAAAAGGTATTTCGGTCAGAAAACAGTTTGACTGAAATGCCTTTTGTGTATTTGGACTAAACAACCTCCTTGAAAGGTGTTTTAGTCACAAATTTTTGGACTGGAATACCTTTTGTTTGGTTTATCTTATTAGCCGCATAGTTAGCAATTGATCATGTTACAATTGAACGTGAACAATTGATCGTAGACACAATTGATCGTGGAAATAATTGATCGTATAGACAGCGTTTCCCAAACTTAGCGGACCGAGGAACACTTCGCATAAATAAAATTACTGGAGGAACACTTTCGTTTTTTATATAGGAAATTAGCTTATATTTTTAAAATTGTACTATACCTGCATACATGTAATAGTTATAAATAAAATAAAAATGATATCTTTATGAAATTTAATTGAATCGTTTAGTATTGAAAGGGCTCATGTTCACTTGATACACTATTAGGTTCACGACACTTAAGGCTATTGTTCCCCATTAGTGGCATCTTGCGACAATCCCTGTGAAATTCATGTTACTGATTTAAACAATAAATTACTCAATCGAGCAAAAGCGATATGACGTAACAAAAAAATTAAAATTTGGTATTCCTCCCCACCGTTGAGAAATGGGATATACACCATTAGGTTCAGGATACTTAAGGCTATTGTTCCCCATTAGTGGCATCTTGCGACAATCCCTGTGAAATTCATGTTATTGATTTGAACAATAAATTACTCAATCGAGCAAAAGCGATATGACGTAACAAAAAAATTAAACTTTGGTATTCCTCCCCACCGTTGAGAAATGGGATATACACCATTAGGTTCACGACACTTAAGGCTATTTATCCCCATTAGTGGCATCTTGCGACAATCCCTGTGGAATTCATGTTATTGAGTTGAACAATAAATTACTCAACCGAGCAAAAGCGATATGACGTAACAAAAAAATTAAAATTTGGTATTCCTCCCCACCGTTGAGAAATGGGATATACAACATTAGGTTCACGACACTTAAGGCTATTGTTTCCCATTAGTGGCATCTTGCGACAATCCCTGTGGAATTCATGTTATTGATTTGAACAATAAATTACTCGACCAAGCAAAAGCGATATGACGTAACAAAAAAGATTTAAATTTGCGATTTCTCCCCACCGTTAAGAAATGGCACATACACCGTATGATTTACTTCACTTAAACTATTACTGCCAATCGTTCTCGAAAATATATTATTTTTGTCAAAAAATTCTAAATCCTATTAATTTTTTGTTATAAACTTCACACTTTGATATTTCACTCAAAATTCTTATTGGAATTTTATTAACAGTGTACTTTCTAATACATACATATATTTTGTTATTTGTTATAAACTTCACACCCATTATTATGACGGTTTTGTATCACAAACATGTATATACGTTTAATGATAAGACCACATTACCATATGGTTATTGGAACGGCACCTACCTTGCAGAAAAAAAAAATCATTTATTCTAGAAAGGGCAAATGTCCAGGACATTTTTACTATCGGCAGCTTTGGATGAATTCTTTTTGTATCTATGATTTGAAGAGGAAATGTAGCGTAATGTACCTTTATCACGAAGGAAAAGCAAAAAAAGGGCAAACGAAGTATGCTCTTTGATCAGTGATTTCGTAGAAAAATATTTACCACCTGAGACTACCGAACTCCATATTTTTTCTGATGCATGCCCTGGTCAAAATCGTAATGACACGGTATTACGATTTCTAATAGCTTTTTGTATTGAAAAAAACCTGAATAAAATCTATCAGTATATCTCTGATCGAGGCCATAGTTTTCTACCTTGTGATCGTGTGTTTGAATTAATCAAGAGAAATTTAATTAAAATTGACAGAATTTATTTGCCAGAGGAATATGGAGCCCTGATCAACCGATCAAGTACCTACACTACAGAAAATTAATACAAATATTTTATCAAATAATGATAAAATTTTAAACTTTAAGGATTGGAGGCCTACCTTTTCAAAAAGCAGGTAATTGCTGTTCAATCAAAACGCAGAAAAGCAAAATACATCAAATGCAAAGTTTCTGAATTGTCACATTTTGAAATGACCAGCGACGGAAATTTGGAAGCCCGGGAATTTATTGATAGTTTGGAAAGTTTTACGTTTAAACTTCTACGATTTTATACTACCGAATTTATGAATAAGGTAAGATTACCTTCTCAAAGAGCGTTTGATACTGTAAACGTAAAAGTATTAAAAAAATATATGAACTGCAAAAAGTCATAAGGTACATACCTGCTCAGTGTCTGTATTTTTATGACGAAATTATGCAATGTCCATGTCCAACTGGAATGGAATATAATAGTGGGACAGTAACTACTGAAGTCTTTAAAATATATACTTTTCCTTTTTGAAGGTTTTCTAATTTGTTTTGATCCTAATGAATTTTAATAAATGAAATTTAAATATATTTTTTGTATTTATTATTGAAAGGGCTCATGTACATGATTTAAAAATGAGCATACCAGCTGAAATAATTGAATAACCCGAAAATTCAGTTTAAAACTTCATAGCGACTCACATTTTCATCAACAAACTTAAATTCTCTCCTAAACTTATTTTTGCTGACAATATAAAGTTTTTTTTATTTCCAGAATTATTTGAAAAAGTGGACATGAGCCCTTTCAAGACTAAACGATTCAATAATTTCAATAAAAAACCATGAAAATAATAAAATAAATTAGGTTCTTAATGACTCTGATGTTTCTGGCTCTTTCAGCTACTAATTCTTTTAATATCAGATTCAATATTTTTAGAAAGCTGAATTTTTATATCTGGTCTAGCATTCAGACGGTTTCTGTACTTCGATTTTGTTGCAGCATAATTTGAAAATTCCGTCTCGCACAAATACGTTGTTGTGGAAGGAAGTAGAACATGAACGGCTAGTTTTGAAAAGTTGGAATGCTACTCTGTTAAATTTAACCCATACTCATTTAGAAGAAGTTCATTGTATTTTTGTTTTAAGCAAGAGTCAGCAATTAAAGGTTTTGATAATCACTTGCGCTGAAACCTACTGGCTTATCTGTTATTACAAATGGGTCCCTAATCCAAGAGTTATCTTCAGTGGACTTTCGAAAATATTGTAAAATGCTTGACTGTAAATCATGCAAAAGTTCTAAAATTACTTTGGAGACTTTATCATCTACTTTCGAATTTTTAGTATATTTAGATTTAGAATTTTTCACTGAACACCTGTTTATCGTTCGCGGAACATCAGTGTTCCGCGGAACATAGTTTGGGAAATGCTGGTATAGACAATTGATCGTATGGACAATTGATCGTGTATACAATTGATCGCATGAACTATTGATCGTGGATCAATAGATCGTATGGACAATTGATCGTGGATCCAAGGCCAATTCCACGTATTGATTTGCAATTACAAAATTTTGTATAACAAAATAGTGCGATTATTTTTTTTATAGTAGTTGTCATTAATAGATTCTATATAATCGGCTTATACGTGCGGCACGCAGTGCGACATGTTTGCTGAAGAAGTTAAAATCTAAAGCCCCTCGGAGGGCTAGGCGGGAGGGAGCGCAGCGACCTTCAGCGTGTCCGTGAGAGTTACCGAAGCCGTTATCCTCTACAATTCTAAGTGTAATTAATCGGAATAAGGTCGAAAGGCCGATTGTCTAAAGGCCGAATGTCGAAAGGCCGAACGCCGAAAGGTCGATCCGCATGTGTCGAAAGGCCAAATGTGTCGAAGGGCCGAATGTCGAAAGGCCGAATGTCGATAGGTCGATTGTGTCGAAAGGCTGGATGTTGAAAGGTTGTTTGTATCGAAATTGATTTTAATATTCTCATCTTTTTATGAATGAAAATTTTCAACATTTATATTTTTATCAAAATTTTTTATAAAAATGTTTAATAGTAAATCACCTTAAATATTAAAATCTTCTCACGTTTTTTTTGTCACATAATTAAAAATTAATTAAGGGTTGGCTACCTTATGTAGAAAAAAATACAGAAACTGAAAAAAAAAAATCCAGAATATTAAATTCCAGAAACATAATTATTAAAGTGCGGACCAAATTATAATTCAAATTTATAAAATGTCTATCAAATTTGAGTTTTTCCGTAAAATTTTTAATATTTATGGTAATGGAAATTGCTTCGTCAACCTATCAGACACAGATAAAAGTAATCGTATCGCTCATATCGCTTCTACTGTGATAGTCTAAAAATGGGGTTGGCCACGTAACACTTTTTTTTTTTCAAAATACTGTTTCTAAAATCTTGTCACCAAAAATCTTTTTGGGGAAAATCTTGTTTTCAAAATACTGTTTATTTATGTTAATAATGTTTTTATTAATCTTTTATAGATTTTACAATAAAATAAAATGACATCGACTAATTTAATTTCGAATTGTAGAGGTTAACGGCTTCGGTAACTCTCACGGGCACGCGGAAGGTCGCTGCGCTCTCCGCTTGGCCCTTCGAGGGGCTTTAGATTTGAACATCGGAAGAAGTAGGAGCCGGCGCCGAGATTAGCAAACATGTCGCATTGCGTGCCGCACGTAAGAGCGGATTATATAGAATCTATTAATGACACCTACTAAAAAGAAAAATAATTGCACTATTTTGTTATACAACATTTTGTAATTGCAACATTTTAAAATGCAATACTTTATATCGATCCCAGAAAATCCATTTCCCAAATATTCATTATTTCACCATTGAGTAAACATATATAGAGTATGACACCGCAAATTTCAAAGCGACATACCAGCCGAAGTGTCTAAAAATAGTACCAAAAATCTCAAATGGATTGAGTCTTTGGTTATTGTGTCCAAGAATATATTTTCATTCATAAAAATTTTTACCGTCTTTTTTGTGTTTTTTTTTTTGTTTCATCTTCAACATCTGTTTTCACAATGACAAAACCAACAACAAATCTAATGAAATGAAAACATAAACGATTTACAATATGGGTCGTTTATTTTTAAAGTACATAAGTTCATATTTCGTTAAAATGAAATAAGGAAAGAATTGAGAATCAGTAAATGAAAAATTATATGGGATTTTCAATTTTCTTGTTTTTTGCATAAGTACATACAAGAGTTGCCACTCGTCCTCGTTTGACTATTTTGTCCTCGCGTTCTCGTCGATACTGAAAAATCCTCGTCATTTAAAAAATTGTGTTCTTATCGATGATTAAAACCAAAATGACCATATTTAAACTATAGATTTAAACGGCCAGTAATATTTGTTGTTTATTTATTTAATAAAATAGATTTATCCCTTCAATATTATTGGTTGGGTAAAAAAAGTAACAAATTGTGTAGTTTATTTAAAAAAAAACAACTCTGTAAACTCAGCTAATCAAATCACAAGAAAGCTAGAACAAAATGGTTTTTAAATATAAATTTCTCATCTCTACTTGTAATACAATTTTAATACATTTAAGTTTGGGCAATTATTATTATTTTTCTATAAATTACTCTTAACTATTTTTGTTTGCCTATCTGTACAAAAAAATGTTCTAAATAAAATTTGCTGGTTAATTATTACTTGTATAAACACTAACGACTTTAAATTTGACATGAATTTTCTTATGGTAGCGATTGTAACTTACTTACGGATTATAGCAAGCAATAAAAACCTTATTTAAACTGAAAAGTAACTTCTTGTTTAAATAAGAAGAGGCATAACTTCTTATTTTATTACGTTGTGTTTTAAAAGAGATCAGTTTAAAGATTCTACTTTTTATTGAAGTTCAAAGCCGTTAATAACTAAATAATATATTAATATTAAGACTATTTGATTTTTAGAAAAATTTTATAAATTCATTATTTTTTTATTAACTGTCATCAAATGATAATGTCATCAAATTCAAATGAACCTGGAAAAAATAAAAGAAAACAAGCAATGAACTTTAGTGATTCTTGGTTGCAATTGAAAAGATGGTTAAAATAAAAATTTCAAGTGATAAATGGTGCTGTAATTTCTGTAGTGTAGAAATATTATTTTCTAATAAGAGTTTTCGGGCCCTAGAAGATCATGAATGAACCAAAAATCACCGCAGACAAAATTACCGGATGCCGGTTGCAGTGCTGTAATCTATAATATGCCGATTACCTTAGTTGCATCGTTTACCACGCCAAGTAACAGTCAAGTTTTAATATTACTTCTATAAAAACTTAACGGCTTCTATGCAAAACACAGCATTGCACTGATTTTTTACGACAATCATTTCAAGTGACTACCAGTACAGCCAGCTCGTGATCACTTAAAAATATATCATGACAAAAAAAAGCTTTTGAAATAACAATTATAGTAAAAAATCCTATACTTTTTATAGAAGTAATATTAAAATTTGACTGTTACTTGGTGTGATAAACGATACGACTAAGGGAATAGGTCCTACATTATTTAATATGAAAGATACAATTGATGAAGAACTACAGTAAAAGAACTTGTCCATATTTAATATTGTATCAAAGATTGCTGCATAAAATGAATTAAATCTAAATATTTTAACACCAAAATTGGAAATAAAGTGAATTGTGGCTGAACCAAAGCTGAGGCGATTGTGACAGACATATTGGCTCCTGAAGAAATATGCGGTAGACGTTATAAATAATTTCTAACAAAATTTGTTATTGAAAGTAGGTGCTTCGAATCAAAAAAATAGAAAATCCTACAGTATTAAAATATTACACGTTCGGGAACGGAATTGAAAATTAGCTTATAGATTTTTTTGAAACCACAGGTGGTATGTTTAGTGCAATGCATGAATCGTTCAATTCCTTATGTTTATCTCTAGAGAAAATTTCAGCTTTCAGCACGAGTAATACAATTCTAATTTCGGAAAAACAATTATCTGTATCAAAACTTGAAATTGTTGAATCCGTATGTCTTAAAAGCGAATTGTTATAGCAATGTCGTCCATAATTCTTTTAAACGTTGCTTAAATATGCTGTCCTTTGGTTTCGATAATTTTATGCAAAATTGTTTTAATTTCTTTCACTAAATCAGCAAACGGACGGGAAAAGCTAATTTTTTCAGAGTTATTGTAATCTTGAGTTTAGGGAGCTAATCAAACACTAGCCTATTAAATGGGTTTCTTAACTTCCAGCTTTAGAAATACATATACACCCTGCGCCATTGAAATGTTTGGTTTGAATTTTTATAGTAAATTTTGGGAATACCGCCATTTGATTCAAAAGAAGATGGCAGAAATGATGGATCCTGATTATCAACACAATTTTTACACCATTTCCAAATACATATATTCAAATAAAAAAGAACGGCGGTCCGATACCTCGTAACAATTTGGTAGGTCTTTACAGTGTTTTTAACAAAGTCATTTCAATTCAAAAAGAGTTTGTTGTTGTCAATGGTAATTTTTATTCAAAATAAGGATTAACAAAAATAAAATAATTCATCTCAACCAAAATAATTTAAGAGAAATTGCACTTTTTAAAATCAATAATTAATGACACCGCCCTTGGCTTTTATGATGGCCTTAATCCGGATCGGCATTGAATTGTAAAGTTTGGTTAAATAATATATTGTTATTTCTTCAAGCCAGACTATTTCTATAAGTTTTTTCCGCTCTTTAACACTTTCCAACTTGTATTTTTTGATCTTCTTTCCCATGAAAGGCAAAATATTTTCAACAATATTGAGGTCAGGACTATTTCCTGTTCAGGGTAACGACTCAATCCCAAGCTGTTTTTAAATTCGGCTACCTACAAAAATTAGACGTTAAAATTAAGCATTCTTACGTCACAAATAACGTCAATAACTCACAATGGAGCGCCCTGTAACATACGGAGTTGAATCGTCGTGGAAGAGTGGAATACCGATGTATTGAGTCGGGTCCTCAATAGTGACGACGCAGGTTTCGATAATTTTTTTATATTTTCTCCATTTACTGAATTATCCAGAAGGCGTAGTGATCAAACAAAGGCTGTTATGGCTCCCCAGGCCATAACATATGGTGAAAGTTTTACTACCTGCGAAATACATTCTGTTAAATACATTTTGCCTTTTCCTCGCCGAACACTTATCCTTACATATAGGGTCCAAAGGTATTGATCATGGATTCATCCGAGAACATGAACCAACTCTCTTGCAATTTGTGAATGTGTGTCCTTTTCTGCCTTTAATTGCAAAATTTTGGCTTTTTCGTCAGGATTTGATCTAGAGCGACCCATTTTAAAATTAACTCTTTGACTACTTAATTGAAACTAAACGAATAAGTCATCCTTATTTTGGTTTTAAATGTGTCATAAGACGTGAAGTATGAAAGAAAAGTAAAAAACAAAAGAAAACAAAAAAAAAAATAGTGAATGAGGTAAAATCAATGAGAGAACTGCAAAAAATAGTAAATAATCAAAACCGAACATATTTGGGATTTCACTTTTTTTATTTTAACTATAAGTTGTATAAATGCCTACAAGGCAATTTGTTTATCAATTTGTGAAACTGGATTGTTATTGGAGAAACCAACACGTGCACGCGCATTTACAGCACATACAGCCGAGAACATTGCAGCTGTTGCTCAGAATGTGTCTGAGCATCCATCAACATCGTGCTCAAGAATTGAACATTTCACGCAGTTCTTTGATAAGAATTTTGCATAAAGTCCTCGGTATAAAGGCGTACAAAGTTCAATTAGTACAGTAGCTGAAACAAAATGGCCACCAGCAAAGTTTTTGGTTCGCTAATTGGATTGTGGAACGCTTAGAAGAAAATGAGCATTTTTACCGAAAAATGCTCTTTTCCGACGAAGCTCATTTTCACCTCAGAGGCTATTCAACAAGCAAAATTGTCGCATTTGGGGCTCATTACCACATTACCACAAATTTTGTTGACAATGTCATAACTCAATAAATCAGCATCAAATTGTAACGCATTGTTCATAACGTGCAACGTGGACCGCACACTCAAATCCAATGATGTTATCGTTTTGCAATTTATCTGAAATAAGTTTAGATTTTTATTCTTGCTAAATGTAATGAAATTCCTTGAACCTCTGATTCTAGAAAAACCATGCCACTAGCTTTTTGAAAGTTGATGTTCTTCGAGAACCTTTACTAGCAATTCCGTAATTAATTCGGAAGTTTCTCCTGGGAGTGACGCAAGTTCAAGTAATTTAACTTGAATTCCATTACTGGCATTAAATTATCGCATAAGAACTGGGAATAGTTTAATGTTTTTGTGGTTCGAAGCATCAGTAAAAACAGTAATAAAGTTGGCATCATCGAAATCATGGTTTACTTTTTGTAAACTAAGTGGAGCCAAGACGTTTTTGAATATTGCTTTCGATTTACAAATCACATGAAAACAATCCATATCAAGATATAACACTCTAGAAGCTGATTTTATAGAAAGTTTCTAATGATTTTTGGAAAATCGAATTTTCTTAGATTTCCTAACGAGAAATTTTTATTGAATTTTTTTCTTGCGATAGCTATTGACATAACACGCTAGAGGCTGATTTTTGAGCAGGTTTTGTCACTTAAGAATATTGACAAACATTTTCAATGCTATCCATGCATCCATAGTAATTTTCGGCTAAACACTATCGACTGTTTACGACTTAATTTTTTACTTTCGGCTGGTAATTTTCGGTTAATACTGTTAAAGTATTCAAATATGTACTTATGTTGGTTTCTTTTTTTTCGAATCCACGAACCATTCAATTATGCATACAATGCGAGTGCTCATTCGTGCAAAACTCAAAATTATAAATGCTTCGGCGAAAAAAAAAAAAATAAGAAAATTTGGTACAAAAATTGTAAACCACATTCAAATTAGCATACAACTAATTACAAATACATAAACAAAAACGTAATTTATCCTTTTTTCATTGTGTATGGAATATGAATGAATTGAACATTAAAGAATTACGGTATTTAGTGTATAAAATAAGCAAAATAGAAAATCAATAAACAACAAAGCGTAAACACGCCCCACTTTTTATATACCCGGTGTCATTTCTACATGTAAATATTTTTTGATTTCACTATAAAATAATCAAAATAATTATTTCGGAAAACAAGAATTTTATACGATAAGAATTCAAAAAACAAGATTGGACGGAAAAACCAGATTTGATCTTGCAGGCAATTACCCCATCCCCTAAAAATGCCAATAAAATTGATTTTTTTTTTCATTTATTTTAAACAAAATATTTTTTCTGTGTTGCTTTTCCGGTAATTTCTAGATTTTTTTCGGAATTTTTTTTCCTAGATTTTTTCTTTTCAACTATTCTGGATTTTAAAATTTCTGGATTTTTTTTTCCAGGCAAATGTAGTGATCTCATTAATTAATTACTTATAAAAAAAAAATAATAAATAAATCCCACAAAATTTGATCACTTTAACATGCTTATTAGCACGTATTTTCAATTTATTTAAATTATTTTAAATTAAGAAATAAGTTCAAGTAAAGGAAAATTTCATGAAATTTCGGCCTTTTGACACATTCGGCCATTCCACCCATTCGACTTTTTGACATTCGGCCTTTTGACACATTCGGTCATTCGATATTCGATCTTTTGACATTTGGCATTCTGCCAAATTCGGCCTTTCGGGGTTCGGCCTTTCGACATTCGGCCTTCCGACATTCGGCCTTTCAACATCGAACCATCAGTCACAAAACCGAGTTGGTATCGTTATCCAAAATAAAAAACCAAGTTTTTTAAAAATAACAAATTTTTGAAATATTATTTTAATTCGTTTTATACATGAGAGGAAGAGGGCTGCCGCCCCCAAACCCCCACCCTGACGATTATTTGAAATTTTAATATTCATAGTGATTGAACCATTTTTGAAAAATTTGTATTTTTCAATAATAATTCACATACTAAAATAGAGAACTCCCCAAATCCGCTTAGCATTGGTCCTTTCCGCGCAAGGATGACATGAAATTATGTAGATTCCTTTTGTTTTCATATTTTAGTTATTAAAAATTTATTAGGGTCTTCCCTTTCGATATTTCGGTATTTTTTTTTTGTTGGATTTTTCCGTTCGGGGATATGATGGTATACCCACAAAACCAAAAGAAATTCCAGTAAAAAAATCGTTGACTTGAATGCCTTACTTAATAAATTTAATTTTTTAATAAAAGGCATAAATGTCTAAATCTATTTTCACTGAGTTGCCTTTTAATTTTTGACTGAAACTCCTTTCTGTTTTTGACTGAAATACTTTTGACTGGGGCGAAAGCCAACATATAGGTCTACGAAGGCATTTCAATCAAAAAAAGCAACCAAACCAAAGGTATTCCAGTCCAAAAATTTGTGACTAAAATACTTTTCAAGAATTTCGTTCAGCCCAGAATTACAAAGGGTGTTTCAGTCAAACTGTTTTCTGATCGAAATACCTTTTTTTTGGACTGAAGTTCCTTTTTAAAATGAGTTTTAGTCATAATATTTGTATGGACAATTTTATGACTGAAATGTTTTTCACTAGGATTCCCGGAGCCTGAAATTAAATTGATACTTTGCGTTGATTTAAACATAATTCTAATTTTTAGTTATGATAACTGCCGCACCAGGTCAAATTACATGATAAATTTATATTTTATTTCGAAAAGTTGGTTTTTGTCAATAAAATCAAATTGGCTATTTTCTTGGGAAAAAATAAACCCAAAATGATTCGAATTCAAATTTGCAACAAAATACGCAAATGATAAAACCAGACAGCGAAATTCGCAAAACATATGATAATATGAGATATCTCCTAAAAATGCTTAAGAGATTCCTAAATTTTTAGAACAAAGATGTTATGAGTGTAAACTTCACACTAAAAAAAATATTAGATTAGGTACCTATAAGGAAAGTTAATTTTTTGTACTTTTGGATTTTTTGTACCACCAACCGCTGAATAGGAAACAGGTTGTTTTCATTATTTTCAGATAGCTGGACCATCTGTTTATCGTGTTGATCAAGGGCATCCAATTGTGTTGAACCTTATAAGCAGTACAGCTGGGGATTTATTTGTGTGTGGAATTTTCAACGTTGATTTAGCAGTTGAGTTGAGAGCGAGTTTGGGGTTCTGCGTTGCAGGTCGAGTAAGGTTTAAGTTCGGGTTGGTCTATGGCTGATTTAAGGTTGAGTTTGATTTGAGTTCGGATTGAGTTGAGCGGGGGTCGGCGGTTAAGCTAGGAATTTATTTCGGGCTGTGCTGATTTTAGTTACATATTTTTATTTATTTAAGTAAGGAAATTGATTTTGTCAGTAACATTTATGATTTCATATTAAAAAAAAAATCACCAATCATAGATTATTACACAATGTTAAAATGTAAATTAATTTAAACAAAACAAGTAATTTATAAAATAATAAGTTTAAGTCAAAATTAAAAAAATCAAAATGCTGTTTTTCAAAGTTGAAGCTGTCAGAAAACTTGATCATTAATTTAAGGAATATGATTTTTGAAATTCTTATTGAAATTGGTTTTTGATAGATTAAATTTGAATTAATCCTCTGCAATCCTCCGAGTTCATGTACGGCTGTAGTTTTTCGAGTAACGTTGATTTGAGTATAGAGTTGGACGCTGTGTGTAGGTTTTGGACCGTGTTGATTTAGGACTTGAGTTAAACGTTGGGTTTGGGGTTGAGCTAAATGTTAAGTTGGTACCTTACTTATGGTAAAAATAATAATTATAGGAAAAGACCAATACGACTGTTGCAAAATGGTTTCAGGAAGAGTAATAAAACAAATCGTGCCTTAGAATGGCAAATATATAGAAATACTCTTTTATTCGGAAAAAAACAATAACTAGAAGTAGAATACTACTTTTTACAAAATTGAGGCGCACACGTAAAAATCAACGCATGCGCAGTCGCAAAAACTTGAAAAACCAAAAATCACAAGGAGCTACAGATAAAATTCGTCGTGGCGCTCACAATATGATCTACATTTTTCCAACATTCTCCCTTTTTTGAATGGCTTTAATTGAAGATTTTAGTAATTTAACAAACGTCAAAATAGATAATGATTTCTTTAAGCATGTCATTCGATGTAGCGTTTCGGCATCTTGACTGCTCGCCCTCGTCGTGTCTGCAGTACCTGCTGCACTTCGGATGCGTTTTGTGGGGGCTCCATGTTGTCACCCGAACTTGATTCGCCTCTATCTTGTCGATCTTCGTCGATTGGCTCTTCAGAACATTCCTCCGGTGTTGAATATTCCGATGATTTTTCCACGGGTTTAGGGAGATATCCATCCGAATCCGCTTCCAGTGAAATCAATCGTTGAACTGGTCTAACCAGTACATTTGAGGAGGTTTTGAGTTTTACTGTCCTGATTTCTCCGTCGTTGCCAGGAATGAGTTCTTGTATTCTGGCTAAAGGCCACTTGCAAGCCTTTTGGTTATCAATTGAAATGAAGAATAAGTCACCGACCTTTAAAGTTTTACAGAGATCTTTATTGACTTTTGTTCTTCTGGAAAGTTGACCGAGGTACTCTGTGCGAAAACGATCTTTGATTTCCTCGCGTAGTCGTTGCCGATAACGTAATTTGCGCGACAGTGATATTTTCTCAATTTCGTCTATATCTGGGACTCCGTCTTCGTGAATTTCTTTCAAAAACATGTCTGGGCTTATGACACAAATGTTGTTTTTATCTTCCGTTGAATAGGTGATGGGACGGGCATTAATGACCGATTCACATTCGCAGAGCGTGGTGTTCAATTCCTCGTAACTGAGACTTGTAATGCCAAGGGTTCTCTTCAGAATATCTTTTACAAGGCGTACTATTCTCTCCCACCACCCACCCCAGCATGGGGCGGATGGAGGATTAAAACCCACTCAATTTTTTCGGTCGCACAATAACTCGAAATTTTCTCCCAATTGACGTGTTGCAGTAAACGGTTAGCTTTGACAAAATTGGTACCGTTATCGCTGTAAATGTTGCTCGGTCTCCCTCTACGATGTATAAATCTGCGCAAAGCTTCGAGAAACCCGTCAGCTGCCAATGTCGTCACCAGCTCAAGATGAATGGCACGGTATACTGCGCAGGTAAATAGACAGATGTAGCACTTTTGACCTTCTCGTAAAAAGAGAGGTCCAGCGTAGTCTACTCCCGTGATTTCAAAAACTTTTGCATCTCTGACTCTCCTTGCGGGTAGACTCGTAGGCGGTGCTTTTAGTGTTTTTCCTGCAAAACGGCGACAGGTAACACACTTTTGTATGACATTTTTTACAGCACGCCGACTTGAAGTAATCCAAAAATTTTCTATCAAAATTTTTAACATCGTATTGATGCCCGTGTGATTATTTTTCCGGTGTGTATGTGTAATGAGCAGTTTGACCAATTCATGATTATGGCTTAAAACTATCGGAAATCTGAAGCCAAAACTGTCATCGCGATTTGAAACCAGTGATTTCGTTCTGATTAATCCGGTGCTTTCTTCTTTATAGACTTCGAGGGTCTTTAATCGTGAATCGTTTATTCCTTCAAATGCCTCGTCTTGGCTGATTTTCAAAATTCGCGATTCTGCATCAATAAATTCTCTCGCGCTGATTTCCCCCTTTTGGCGGCATTCTGGATTTACTTTGCAATTTCGCGCAAATCGAAAAATCCAAGCAATCATTCGGACGGTTTTTAGATAACTTGACATTCTGAGCAAATACCATGGAGGATCAGATTCTCTGATAATCACATTAGCACAACTGAGTACCGTAGCCTCTTGAATGAAACTTTCGGGCGTAGTTTTCTCTGCGTTTTTCTTCAACTCTGCGTTAACTTCATCCTCGTTAATCTCAAAACGATCGGCTGGCCAGTGATCAGGAGAATTTTTTAGCCAGTCTGGTCCCTCCCACCATCTGGAATTTATGAGCTGTCTGGCTGTACACCCTCGTGATGGCAGATCGGCCGGATTTTGATTGCCTGGTACATGTCGCCAAGTTTTGATATTAGTGGTCGCTCGTATTTCTGTTATTCTATTCCACACAAAAACTGCCCATTGACCATTACGACGAATCCAGGACAAAACAGTTGACGAATCCGTCCAAAAAATTACCTCTACCTTCTTTAATTTTAACGAATCGATTGTGGTTTACATCAAGCGTGCTCCAAGCATTGCTGCCAAGAGTTCCATGCGTGGAATCGAAATATCTTCTCGTGGCTTAACTCGTGATTTCGCTTGTACCAGGTGAACGGACGTACCATTTTCTCCTTCCACTCGAACAAAAAATGCAGCCGCGTATGCGGTTTTGCTTGCGTCGACAAATATGTGGAACGTTACTTTATCACGTGTGTTTCCGAAAATCCACCGTGGAACACTTAAATCTCGAAGTTCAGGAATTTGATCGTTCCAGGCTTGAAACTGTTTTTGGTAGTCATCTGGGATCTCATCGTCCCAATTTAATTCTTTGATTCCCCATAAATTCTGGAGCAATATTTTCGGAAGTAGCAAAGTGGGCGTGACCCAACCGAGTGGGTCGAAAATTTTATGCGCCGTGGATAAAACAAAACGTTTCGTAATTTTTCCTGGTCGTTTTTCCGATATTGTTATATTAAGTCTCAATGTATCTTTGTCCTTGTTCCAAATCACTCCGAGTACGGCACTGTTGTCAGATTGGCCATTATCGTGCGTCATCTCCCACCCTCGGAGGTCAAAACAGGCTTCTTTCATGATCCTTGCAGTTTCGTCTTGGAAATACTGGGCCTCCTTTTCCGATTTCACGCTCGTGACACAATTATCGACGTAGAATGAGTCGCGTATTCTCTCTATCAACTCTGATTCTTCAATGTTCGTGGATTTTTGAACCATTTTTTCCAAATGACAATCGATTGTTGCTCCTAGCAGAAATGGGCTACAGGTCAACCCGAAAACAACACGACGGTGTTGAAATGTAATAATTTTTCTTGGTTCTGTCTTACTCCACCAAAAAAATTTCAAAAATTGTCTATCCGAAGGCGCAATGTTTATTTGTAAAAATGCTTTTGCAATATCAGCAAATATTCCAATTTCATGATTCCTGAATCTCAACAAAATATTAGGGATCATTTCTATTAGGTTTGGACCAGTTTCAAGGCATTTGTTGAGTGAAACTCCGTCTTTTGTTTTCGCGGAAGCATCGAATACTGGTCGGACTGGTGTGGTGCTACTAATTTTTAGAACATGACGATGTGGCAAATAATAATCATGCTCTGATAACTGATCACTGGGCAGTTCTTCGATAATGCCGTCTTTTTCCCAAAGTGTCAATAAATCGTCGTACTTCTCAAACAAGTGTTCATTTTTCAATTTATTGGTCAGATTAATCAATCTCTTTTCGACCATAAAACGATTATTTTCTAGTGGAGAGTGCTTCTCCTTCCAGGGAAGCGCCACTTCGTAGCGCCCTTCTTGAGTGACCCGAGTGGTGGATAAAAAATTCTCCTTTGCTTGAGCGAGATAATTTTCCTTTGAAACTCTCTCAGCTGCATCTGTAATTCCCAGCGCATCAAGTCTCCATAAATCCGTAATATCTGCTTCTCTAGCAAACATCGAAATAACTGTAAGAGCAGCATCTTGGCGTTCCAAATTTTTTTTTGAATTTTTCCCCATTATAGTCCAGACAAGGAGAGTTTCGACGGCGGTCTCCCCAGTGGGAATTTGTACAATTTTACCTTTGTACAGCCGCCCCACCACATCCGCGCCTATCAACACAGCTATAGGTTCGGTGTCGTTACCAATGTCGGATAAGTAGATTCCTTTACTTTTCAGCTCGTTCAAACGTGTGCTGTTTTCATATGCCGCAATATTTTGACAAATGATCTCCTCATGAAATGCCGTAAAATTACACTTGAAAGTACCATCAAGTTTACTTAGTGTGATGCGTGAAACTTGGTGTTGTCGGGGTTCTGACATCCCCCCACCAAACAATAAGTGCACCATCTTCTTTTCACCGATATTTTCGAAACCTAATTTTTCTGCAAAACTGGCTAACACGTACGATTTATGCGACCCGGTGTCAATAACCGCGCGAACTACTCGTTCTCTCGTTGGCCCTTCCAACTTGACGAGGAGCGTGTGCAAATAAACTTGGGGATCTTGGAAGATTACGTTGGCGAGAGCGAGGTTTTTTGTCATTGTCTGGATTTTCCCCACGGTCTGATCGCTATCATTTTTGGTCACTTCCCGACACATCAACAAAACATGTTTTTTACCACACCAGGCACACTTTATTCTAGAACGACACTTATTGTTGCTGTGGTTCAATTTCAAACACGCAAAACATGCTTTTTTATCTTTCACAATATCTTGTCGCGCACTCAAACTCAACTTTTTTGCTTTTTCAGACGAATCGCTGTCGTGACTCTCCCCGCAAAAAATACACTTACTCGGAATTTTGTTGGTTTCGTTCGATGTAAACAAAGCAGCCGCGGTTGGTATTGAAGTTTCTGTCACACTTCTGTTTTTCTTCGTACTTTTGTTGTTAATGTGACTTGGTTTTTGCTCGTCGAATCCGTTTATCGCTAATGAAATTCTCTCTTCGTTTTGCACTTCTGATTTTGAACTGAACGACATAAACCTAGTACCCATCCCTCGATTTACAAAATCTCTTTTTACGAATTTTCGGAAAATTTACGAAAAATTGGGTTAACGAAATTTCGATTTATATGCAATTTTTTGGGACGAATTAATTTGTGACGGTGGGTCATGGGTGTAAATCGAAATTTCGTTTTCCGAATTTTTCGTAAATTTTCCGAAAATTCGTAAACAGAGATTTCATAAATCGAAAGTTTGTGTATTATCAGATTTTTCTTGGCGAGGGAAAACGGTTTTAATTTCTTCCCACTAATTTATAGGGTGCGATTTAAGTGGGCAAACTGAATTCGTCAAGCATAGACTCATCTCATATTTGCCCTCGTCTTTGCTAATATGCCTTTTATGGCGGCCGGGAGCTAACTTTTTATGATGGCTTTAAAAATCGTATGTATGAGGTTGACGAATGTTCTGGCCGTTCATTATTCTTCTGACGGATGAAATTGCACGGGCACCAGCTAAGGTACCTTTAAAATTAATATTTTTGAAGTGGGGATCGAGAATCGTTGAAATAGCCATAATATGGTTGTTCTCGATGTATCCAAACCTATGATTTAGCTCCTCCACAACACATTCTTTTAAGATTTCGACGAATCGTTGTTCGTCGTCATTTCTTTTTATTGACTTTATTTTTTATTCTCTTAAACAATTGATGGTAGGAATTATTTTGCTTGTGATTATTTGTCTTTGATGAGGTTTTCGAATAGATCTAAAATCAAAATTATCCTTTGTATTCGATAAATTAATATTCGCTAGTGTTAAAATATCGGGTACATTTGTATTCTCCAACAAGATCTCATTTACTATAGTGCATAGCTTGATATAGCGCTTCAACATAATAATTATTATGGGAGTTCCATCGAGCGCGACGTCCAATATTAATTTCAATGGCTCATTTGTACCTTGCTTGGCTCTAAGTAAATCGAATTAAATTTTTGACGTTATATCTTACAGGCACAGGTAGCAGGTGTTTGGATGAATTCAAAAATAAGTTCACCGCACCCTCCATGTTACTGCCAATGTCCGTTACTATCGCTGCAATATTTTCTTTTTTTAAATTAACATTTTCGCAACATCCGTTTAATTAATCTACAATATTTGCCGATGTGTGACGATCGTCATTATTTGTCAATGAAATGTATTGTGACTCCTAGGAAGCTTCGGGTGTACATCATATCGGACCATATATCAAATGACAAAGCATAACACTCAATGTGACATCGTACATGCCATCTAGTCGACATTTTATAGTGTCTACGGAAGGTATTTTCAAATTTGGTGATAAGTTATTTATCAAGCGGCGAAATACAGTGCCGTTCACTACTTCGAATGGACCGTTAAAAATAGTACATGTTTGACTACTATTTTGCTTGTGTTTAATGTAAATGTGATGGCAGCTAAATTAAAAACAAATTTTTTATTAACTGATTGATGCGGTTCATTGACAGTAACGAGGACCAAACCTTTCTTTTGTTCCTTTCCTTCCTTTTGGTTTTTTTTTCAATTTCCATAAGTCGTAACATAAATAAGAATTACAAGTGCTTGGAATTTTACAAGTGCTTGGAAGGTTCTGTGTACACGATATAAGACCGAGGCGTTGATTTTACAGTCCAACATTAATGAAATTATACAGATGGATAACGTGTGGCAAAGAATCCTCGGACAGTATTCCTATTTAGCAAGCCAATGTTACCATGTAAGGAACATTTACCATGTTCGTCTAGTTTATTCTAACTATGCCGTTTTAACGTCACTGAACTCGAATTTGTGCGCTAAATGTGCCTCAACCGACCACAATTTGCAGATATATCAATAATTTATTGCCTTAGGGCCCATGCATTGATACTATGATGTTAAACCGATGCAATTCTTTCAACTCTTTCTGTAATGTCTCAAAGTGTGATAAATGACATAAGGGGTATCATTCACTGATTCATTTTGTACGGCTGGTTGCTCAATTGTCATCAACTTCTGGAGTCGCTCAAAAAACACTTTTAATTTCAGAGCCAGCGGTGCTAATTATAGCTATAGTCAATGTGTTTGATGCCAACGGGTCGATTCTTTCTGAACGTGCTCTAACAGATAGTGGTGCCACTACAAATTTCATCTCCGAACTATTCGTGCAAACGTTGAATGTGGAACTGCGAAGGTTGATCATGAATGTAGGTGGGATTGGCAATACAGTTACAACATGAAAGGCATTGTGCTTTATTACGTTAACGCCCCGTTTCGACACATCATTTAAGTCCGAAATTGCTGCAGTAATACTTCCAAAAATATCCGAAGGCCAGCCAGTATTTCTAATAGCATCAAGGACCATAAACGTTCCATCCTATGTTAAGTTTTTAGCTGTTATTAATATTTTTAAACGTCACAAGGTTGACTTGTTGTTGGGGCTGACATATTTTGGCACCTTCTACCGCCTGGTCGAATGCGACTGGGCAAAAATTTAGCGTTTTTTGAGGAGTGCAAGCTGGGATAGATCATTGGCGGTCCAATGAAATCAAGTATGTAATTATAAATCAATAGCCGTAATTAGCAACCAAGAAGTCTTTCCAACTGAGTCTAATGATAGGTTGAGTTACCTTGTTTCAATGAAACGAGATTCGTGATTCTGGGTCGAAACTACAAGACGATTTGTTCATTAATTAACTGAAGTTCAGATTATTCGAGTTTTTCGTTACAGGAGATGTTCAACAAATGTATCGTCAGGTTGCGATCAATTTGCCTGATAAAGACAAAGATGAGCTAATTAAAACTCTACGTCTTTGCACTGTGACATACGGAACCTCGTAAGGTTCGTATCTTGCTGTACAGACGTTACGCCATTTAGCAGCCGATGAGTAGGATAAATATTCAATCGGAGCTCGAATACTTCGACATAATTTTTATTTAGATAATATGAGCGGATCAAATTCGATTACGCATTTGTTAGCAACGATGAATCAATCAATCGGAACTCGGAAATGTGGTGGTTTTTCATTTGTCAATTGAACCGCATCAAGGAATATTTGAGCATCGGTCATCAAGAAGTGGTTAAAAGGGTTTAAATTAATTTGGCAGCCCGAAACAGATTTTGTTCGATTTTCCTACCAGCCTAAGGATTTTTCAGTAGCTGTTACTAAACGAGTGGTCTTATCGGAAATGAAAGAGGCTGAACTTTCTTTCATTCAACCAACTACTGGAGGCTGGCCTTTCTATTGATAACAATAGTCGTCTTAGATGCTTATCACCTTCCTGGATGAATTTGGGTTGTTGAAAGTAGGCGGGCGACTAGAAGGAGCCAAACTTAATTATAATTCCAAGCACCAAATCCTTCTCCTCTAAAATCACCAGTTCTCTAAATTATTAATTCGTTTCTTTCATTTTAACAGGACGTTTCACGCAGGACCGCACATCGTGCTCACCGCGATTCAGGCAAAGTATTGGCCCATCAATGGACTCACCCAAACTCGAAATATCATCAACACACGCACTAGATGTTTTTGGAATGCGGAAGACATTCTTATCATAAATCATGGGGAATTTATCAGATGATAGACTCGATTACAAGAGCGTTCGACTTTTTAGTGTTAGTGGCGTGGATTTGTTGCTGGATCCTTGAACGTGCACCATCACTTTAGAGGCAAGGCTCCCAAGAAGGTCTACGTAGTTCTGTTTATTTGCTCCGCGACCAAGGCGGTTCATTTGGAGCGTGTTATTGACCTGTCCACATTGACAGAGGCTTTCATTCGGTCTTTAAAGAGATTCATAGGTGATCGAGGCATGGTAAAGAAATTGGTTTCAGACAATGCAACCAATTTTATAAGGGTGCGGCCAACCAATTGAGTGAGATTCACCAGATGCTGACTAGCGGGCGGGACGCAATTTGGAATGCATGTGACCAAGTGCGTTTGTCGAATCATTTATTCCATCAAGAGCACCTAATTTTGGTGGACTATGGGTGGCTTCGGTGAAAATTATGAATCGTCTTATAAAAAACGTTATTGGCACCATAGAAGTTTCGGTCGATGAGCTATTGGTTTTTTTTCGCAGTCACAAATATGATTGCGTTACATATTTTTGGTTGCTTTTTCCGGCTGTGGGCAAATTAATCACCCTGTATATTATTTTGTTAATCGCTTTAATCTCTTTTCTCGCTTGTACCTTATATAATTATTCTATTTTTAAAGATTGCGCATGCAGTTCAATATTGGTGTCCGGTTTGGTCAAATTAAAAAATAAAAGCTCGGCGGTTAATTTTTAATAAAGAAAAAAATTGAAAATTTGTATTTTAATTATTTTATTTGGAAGCTACTGGACGCTAGCGGTTTAGTGTTTTATTCCTTAAAAAACAGGGATTCTAAAATGATTTTTGGATGTCTGGAAATCCAAAGCTCTACTGCTCAATAATCCCTAACGCATCCTCAACTCAACTCCAACTTAATCCCAACTTAACCCTCAATCGGAACCCAACTCAACAATCAGCTCAACCGAAACTCAACCCCGAAATCAATGCTCACACCAGTATATTATATAAGAAACTGCTCACTAAACCCGAACCCAACTCCAGCTTAAACCACTCGTAAATTGACGCCTAATTTAACCTTCAATTCAATCCTCAAACCAGCATATTTAAACAATTAACAAATCAACGAAAATAAATTTCAATTCTGATAAGCCGTTCGCGAGATACATGGGTACAAATATAGACATCCAGTTATAATAACGGACAATTTTTTTGTTGTTTGTTTGGGCTTAGGGACTTTCAAAACATCGAGAAATGTGGTTTTGAACCGAAGTAATATTACCAGTCATTTGTAGAAATAAATTCTCATTTCAAACTCATCTTCATCAGACGGAGGAATGTTGACATTTTTTTTTCATAACTCCTACATATAATTTGTTTAAAGATCATGGTCATTTCGTCTCTGCAATGAGTACACTAATCTCTTCAATCCATCTTTCAATACCAAAACAAAACGATCAATAATCACAATTTCATTACAACTTGCATGATTTCTATTATTTAAATCAAAAGTAAACAAATTCTAAGGAATGCAGAAAGCTAACAATAACACGCCGGTATAACCAAGAAAGCATGAGCAATTTTGTATATATACCCACTTATAAGTAAAGATAAATATCAAGTATTGAACTTCTAATTTCAATGTCATTTTGCACTTTGCATAGTAATCATAAATAATTAGTAAGTACAATAAAATACTATTTCTTATGTACCAATCGGACATTGTTTCTTAATAAACCTGTCTTGTAACGACTTTTTTTTTTATAGATACATTTAAGATAACACAACCAATGTATACATTAAAAACTGGTGTTTTATCTAACATTTATATCGCAAATCGAAAGTTGACTTTTCATTATCTTTCTAATAAACCGATTTGTTGTTGTTCTCAGTACTTGCATTTAATAGTATTAACTACAAACTGTTTTAGCTTTGTGCGAAATTCGTTTGTATATTATGTCGTTTTATTCGCCTAAATGTTGATTATGTAGTAAATTCAAAATGTGAAAATCTTTTTTAAGATTTGGGAGACGCATAACGATTACTAGATGTACTAAGATAGCGATTTTTTTTTTAGCATTATGAAGAAATTAATTGAAATGGAATACAGTACAGCTACAGACTACTGAGATGTAATATAATATCACAATTAAAAGGCCAAAATTCGTATATAATATTCATTTCACGTTGTGGAATCCCCTTCCAAATACATATGAGTATATGTCATTTCCAATTAAATACTCATAACAATATTATCGTCGTATGTATGCTACTAACCCCTCGTTTATCCTTGTAACAAGCAGTTTACCGTGTTCACTTTCCCTCTTTTTATGTTTTTGTTGCATATCGGGGGTCAACACAAAAAATTCGGTTTTAGAAATTTTGCAAAAATTGACATGCACATGATGTATAATTTTTGTTGATTGACAGTTTTTTTTTGTTATGTGAAAGTGCTCATTTGTGAAAAGAAGAGGGTGGAGAAATTGGTAATGTTTTGTTGACTTACTGCAATGAAAATGGCATGTAAATGCGACTAAAATCTCGCATCTGTTGTCTGATGAATTTCATTACAAATTGATTTTGATTGGGAATTCGATAGATTTTTTTAAATATCGTGGATTAAATAGTGACACGAAACGCCATTTTTTGCTGTGACTTTAAATTAAGGTGACGAGACGTTCATCTTTCGGGATGGAGTACAGTAATCCTTTCAGCAATCACGTTCTCTTGAAATGTTGTGTTTTCTCCTTTGGTGCCCAACAACCAACTTTTAAGTTTTCTTTTAAATATTTTGGGCCAAAGTCACAGTGAAATACAAAAAACGCCTAGGTAGGATTTTCAAAAGTTTGATGGATCGCTAGAACTATGCTTTATAATTACTTGAATCAAATCAATCAGTAACGATGTTTGGTGAAGCGACACTTCATTTTTAAATGTAGAAATTTGATCGATCGTAATTACGACCAGAAAGAATTTCAAAATTTATAGATCCGAACAGTTCTAAATGAAAGTACAAATGCAACAAAGGAGTAGAATACAGCATGGAGTATGACTTTATTATGTTGTTGAAACTAGGTAGCTCATAATTGAATGAACGATTTGTTTGTTGAATAACTCAGTAACTAAAAGAAAATTCTTAAAAATTACGATTGATACCACTTATTGGAATCACTACAATTTGTTTTGCTTAGGTATGAAAAATTATGTTAAGACGTGGCGCAGTGTTTCGATCGATATGTTGGCAATTTCTTGTTGAATGTTCACTTTTAGATTGCCAAGAGATTGTGGACGATTGGTGTATATACCTTGCAATTCGCTGATGGTGTCAAATCGGACGGTCTGGGTGGTCATATCGTAACGCCGAATTTTGGTATGATGCGTCCATGAAACATTTGACGCAAATGGTCTTTGTTTGACCGGCTGGTTGGCATGTCGTAACATCCTATTGAAAGTAAACTCCTTCCACACGATTTTGATAAAAATATCCGCTTTAAGTTCAAGCAACCGAAGAGTTACCTTCACAAAATAATTTAAGCATTTCCACAAAAAGCTTCACAAAAAATGAATTCCAAACCATAGACTCCCCGGTAGATCGAGTCATATATGTTTGCTTAAAACCCATGAACTTTAGGGATACATCATAAAGTGTCTCATAATATTTAGGAAGAATCATTCGCTTGATCAGTGATTGGCCAATTCGGATGAAATCATCTGGTAGTCACCGATAATTTCCTCCGCTAGCGACACATTAATTTGTGTGCTATGCAAAATAGAGTTGATATACCAGCTTTTTGTTATACAGTCTGTGAAAAAATTTTTATTCCACGTATCGTGTACCGCATCGATATTAACATTGTAGTTTCCATCACGGTCCCGAATGGCAATTGACATTTGTCTGGAAGATTGGTACGATCTTGTAATTCCTTTGAAAAAATTACGTAAACTGTGCTCATTACTGAGTTATTGTTATATGTACTTTCAAAATTTCGTCCTTCTACCACTCGAGCTTTATCTGTGTACAGATTGGCTTAGCGGTTCTCCTAGCAACTATACCGCTTTGTTTTTCCTTGCGGTTGTAGAAGGGTTTCGTGCTTCTCGGCGGGCTTAATTTTATTAATCAACAGCAAGGCGACACGCTGGACAGAATTCTAAACAAAATTCACTTCATTTCGCCAGTCTCGCACCGATAATTTAATTCCACGATGCCATTGTTGAGATGATCATAGAGTTATTGTTTTGTATCGTCATTTTCATACATTCACAGTTACATCGTTCCGTGCACTCTACCAAATTCGCAGCCAGTGATCACCAAATGATAAATTTAGTAGCCAACCAAATAGGCTTCGGGAAGTCTATATGCAAGAAACAGCAATTAGCAACAACTATTTTATACGTTTTTGGATATGGAATTACCGCATCTGCTCGCGTCAAAAAATCCAAAATCTACAATTGTGCTCCGATTGCTGTTCTTGATGTACCACTACAGATAGGTTTTGGGACCTGTAATTGTTGTGCCAACGGGCATGTATGTTGCTTGAATATTTCTATGCATATTATAGAAAATTCGAATTTTTAAAGTCACCTTAGGTTAGGTTAAATCCTTAATCGGTCCACTAGGAAAAGGCATAGACACAGAAAAGTCCGTAGCCATACCACGATTTAATTATTTATCTTCCAACTCATTGAAGCCGTTTTGAGCTATTAACGAAACGCTGGATACTTCTGACGTCCATCCTGCTAAGATCCGTCAGGCCATTAAAGAGGGGTGCCCCGAGTAACTCACCTTGTTCATTTGTGTCCGTACTTCCCCAGATTGTGTAATGAGAATTTGCATCACTCCCCAGGATGACTCCAACCTTGGGCTTTTGAGCCTCCAAAATTGCCTTACCTAGAATGATTGGTGGAATATTCACTTCATCGTAAGCTAGGTAGGCTGATATTAGCCAGAGGTTTCGTTTATTGAACTCAATGCTGACCGCTGCCACATCTCCATTGCTGAAATTTGATAGTAGAAAACAACTTATATTATTTTTAACGAGAATGCACGACCGAACCCTACCTTCTTTGTTCCTGTGCATTGGACTCAAGTCCAAGTATCAGGTCATCAGTGTCCCAAGGTTCTTGGATCAAGACAATATCTGTCCCTTCCTTTCCAATTTTTAAAAGGAGAGTAGCTGATGCTGCCTTTGAGTGGTGTAGGTTGATCTGCAGAAATGTCAATGTCATCTCTACAGCCTCTTCTCCACCACAATAACATCAGAGTCCTCTCCTGATGAGAAGTCATCTGAGAGCCTCTTTAAAGACTCCATGGACGTTGAGATCTCCGTGTCCGTGGAGAAAGTTTCCACTTGGCTCTCTGCTGCTTCCCGCGCGCACAGTGGTAGTGTCTGAATATGACTTCGGAGCCTCCGGCTTGTCCGCGTCCTTCTTTTACACCTTGATTGTGACTGCACTGAAACCATAGTTAATTAAATCGTTGGTTTTTTCCAGTGCAGTCAGTGACTCCCTGTTCAAAATAATAACAGCTGACCTATAGACAGCCTTTTTCCTCTTCAAACTTGGCAATTTTCCAGTTGTGCGTTGGCAAATCCGAGTTACCAACCTGCAACAACTGGAGTATCATCTTCGGATCACTAGGTTCCGAAGGGATGTATACCCTAGCCCTTGGTCTGCAGGGGATCTACTCCCTATCTATAACGGCAAGGCTGGCTCCGGTGCTATACCTCGCCAAGTCCCTCCACTGCCTTTTTGTAGAGCAGGAGGGACCTCTGATTCGCACAGGCAGTCAGTTTCATCTGATTCCTGTTCCAGCCCCCATCCCGACAAGTCGGAACGGGTCCTGGATTTTCCGACAGGACTTTCAAGTAGATGGTGGCTAAGGCCCCTTCCACCTTCCTCAAATTGGCGGGCGTGATACTGCCATTCTCTTGGGATTGGTCAATGACTGCCACAACCAGCTGATCCTTGAGTACCTCACTAAAAAGCCTCATACCGGTAGCTTGGAGCTTCGCCCTCTTGGCGATCTTAGGACTTTCATCCTGCGATCTTACTCTTTTTGGCTGTTGGCCAGCTGCAGAGCCTTCCGACTTTTGTTCGGTGACTTTGTCGAAATCTTATTTATTTTTACTAGAGCCCTCCAGGCCTTTCTCCTAGTATTATACGTTGGTCTTGAGGAACCAGCTTCCTTTGGGCTTTGGTTTCGCTTAGTTAGCTCAGGTTTGGTGACCCGAGTTAAGAGACCAGCCTTACTTGAGCTTTTGTCCCGCGATTTTGTTGCAGACTTAGAGGCAGGCCTACAGACCCGTGTCCCGTTGTCTACATTTCCCGGATTTGTTAGAGAGCCGGACTCTTTAGTTTGTTATTGTTGTGTTGAATCTTCATGTTAGGTCCCACGAGTAACGGAGAAAGAAAGTGTCCATCTGTGCAGAGATCCGCAATACACAGATAAGGCTACTTAATCTGGAGAGCTAGTTTTTAAACTGGGCCCCAGTCTAGCCGGTTATCGGTACGGTACGAATAACACCTTAACCCAGCCCAGTGATTTGTTTAGGTTGACTCCCTTAGCGCTGTGTTTTAGCCTAGAAGCCGAAAAATCAGCAATTTAGTTACCAGCAGTCACCACGTAGAGGTAACACGAGCACTTGCGGAAGCTGCAAATTACGGAGCTGACAGCCAGTGTCTACTTGAATCCTCCGAGCAACTTCACGCTTGACTGCCAAAAAAATAAAGTAAGTCAGACACCTTATTATAAATAAAAAAAATTCTGAGCCAAAAAAATCCAAAATCTGCAATTGTGCTCCGATTACGGTTCCTGATCCACTAAAGATATGTTTCGGGACCTGTGATTGTTGTGCCAACGGGCATTTAGATTGCTTGACTATTTCTATACAAACTTTTTTTGGATTTTATTTTAAAATAACATTGTTCAAGCTTTGTTGTCTACTCGACTTCTGAACCTAACTGGAGCTGATCAGGAACAAGAAAAATTTCTGATGTGATAAAATTTTCGCATGTCGGATTTTTGCGAATAAGCTACGTATAATAATCACCTGAAATGCTTGTAGGCTATATTCAAAGTAAACTAGAAGGGTGCTCGCCTGACGGATAGGTTGCTACTTGCAAAGGGCCGAGTAATTGACAACTCCATTACCTTCACTTCATTTAAAATTAGATTAAAGGATGTCCATTTCAATAAGCTAAACAGTCCCGATATGTTGCCTCGTGGTGTGTTATTTCGCCCATATGCAAATTATTCACAAAAACCAAAAAACAGAGTTGCTCTAACGTTCCAACAACATCAATAACTTCTAATGCATCCAATGTTATAAACGACTTCACAACGCCTCCCGCATTCGAGATAAAGCTAAGGTTTTTAGTTTAGGCGTATTGGACAACCATTATGACGTCATAATAAGCAGCGAAACCTGGCTTACGATAAATATGTTCTCCGAAGAAGACTTTCCATCTGATTATGTCGTTTATAGAAAGGATAGATACAATTTTGACACTAGTCGTAAAGGTGGTGGAGTTTTGATTGCGGTAAAGAATTCATTTCCTAGCGATGTGATTGCCTTTCATCCTAGCCTAGACATGATTACTGTTCGAGCCAGATTGGCCAATAATATTTCGATTGTTGTAGTCACCGTGAATATACCGTACGGGTCGAACTTGGATTACTATAATACGTTTATCAACTAAATCGACTCAGCTGTTATGATTGCCTCTTGTTCATTCTAGCAACCAACTTATCATTGTGGGGGATTTTAATCTACCCATGATATCTTGGGACGATGTGGTCGGCGTCTTTTCTTCATCTTCTACTGATGACAGGGCATTAGCTATCATCGCTTACTTTGCTGCCATCCCAACTACGCAGCTCAACCATATTAGCAACAAACGGAGGAAATTTCTTCATCTGTTATTTGCTAATGATATTATGCATGCCGAGATTTCTGCGTGTCCGGACTTCACTGGTTGTGAGAATTATTTTAATTTTAGAAAGGCCGACTACACATCCTTGAATGCATTTTTTAACATTTCTGATTGGGAATTTTTACAAGTCGGTGGTGATTTGAACTGTACGGTGTTAAGCTTTAACGATCTTCTCAGGTGTGGTATCGAAAAGTACGTTCCGCGGGTGAAAAAAATAAAAACGGCCGTCTTTTAATAAACAGTTGGTGATGCTCTAGAAGCGACGCAATGAGCTATAAACTTCATTGTGTTAAATACTATCCTGATTTGTATAGAGCTCGCAAGGAATTTAAAAACTAAACTGGTTCCTTTGTAACAACTATGTAGTGCGAATTGAGAAAGAGTTGTCATCTACTCCTAAGGAGTTCTGGAATTTCGTTAACAGTAAGAAAAAGGTGGTTGGCTTTTCGTCTACTATGTCGTACCAGAACTCTGTCGCTAGTCAGCCCTTGGACATCTGCAATCTTTTTCTAGCTCCGTTCAGTTTAAAGACTTCAAATTTACCGAGGAAGTAGTCCTGAATTGTTTGCTCCAGCTCGAGGTTGGAAAAGGATCGGTCTTAGATGGTTTTCCGCCGATTTTGCTTAGGTGTTGTGCTGAGAGTTTAGTCCTCCTGATTACCTTCTTATTTAAAGAAAGCCTCCGCCGCGTGTTTTTCCCCGATCCTTGGAAAATTTCTTGTATTCATCCAATCTTCAAGGCGGGTAGAAGAAGTGATATGAGTATGTGACGTGAAGTGATGTGAAGAAGTGATGCAATTTATTTGATAGTTTAAATTCCAGACAGCAGCTCGACGTTGTTTATACCCAATTGTATCGTTGTGCCATCTGGCGTGCCTCAAGGTAGTCACATTGGCCCATTTTTGTTTTCATTGTTTATCAACGATGTTGTTAAATGCTTTGAGTTTGCCAACTGTCTCCTCTTTGCAAACGGCATGAAAATTTTCGCCCGGGTTGCTAGTATATCTGATTGCGTAAAGTTGCTGGAGGACTTAAATAGATTTTGTAGTTGGTCTATTAACAATAGATTGGCTTTAAACGTGAGCAAATGTAAGACTCTTACCTTTAATCGTATCCGCTCACCCATTTTTCACCAATATCAGCTATACAATGTAGACGTTGACCGAGTCTAGTTCATTTCCGATCTTTGTGTGAATTTTGCATCCGATGCTACATTTACCAGACATGTTAACACCATTATTTCAAAGTCGTATGTTATGTTGGCCTTTATTAAACGAAACTGCAGAGATTTTAGAGACCCGATAACTTTGACATCACTGTATGTCTCATTTGTTCGTTCTATTTTGGAGTATACATCTTCAGTTTGGATGCAATCCTACCAATATCATTCCGGGAGGATTGAGAGAGTTCACCAACAATTTGTTCTGTTCACGCTCCGTTGTTTGCCGTCCATGTGTGCTGTGGAATATGTCCTCCCAAATTATCAGGATCGGTATAATCTTCTGAAGCTGCAACGTCAAGGCTGTCGCCGGGACGTGGCTTCTGCGCTGTTCGTGTGCGATATCCTCAATTCCCGCATCGATTGTACCGAGTTACTTGCACGTCTAAAAATGTATGCTCCCGAACGTCAAATGCGCCAACGTGATGGGCTTTTAATCATTTTATTTGCGATTCATGCATTGTTTATTTATTTATTTGTTTATTTACATAAATTTTGTTTAGAGACCAACCCCATACTTACACAATCTATTTTGAGCAGATGCTCATTCATAACAGATTGTGTAAGATGAGGTGGTTTAACATGATCAAAATTAAAAATAAAAAGACAAGTCTACAGCTTCACTATTCATGATTACCCTTCCACTCAAACTCCAGCCAGTGGTATACTCTGCATTCTGAGGCTTCGGAGCCCTCCGAATAGATCTATTTAATAATCTTTGCGTATTCTTCGATCAGCCTTTCCAAACCGATATCCGCATCCAGCAAATTCAGTGACAATTTACTGAAATCGTCTTTCAATATTTGCCGGTGAATATTGCTGCCATGATGATAGAGAATTACTTGAAGTTGCTCCTGGTGGCATCACAGGTAATCGCAGCTGAGATTAATTTACTTTTAATATTTAAACTTACTTTTATTAATTCAATAAAAAATAAATTCATAAATTATTTTTGAATAAGGAAAAATAAAAAATAAAAATTACATCTGCCTGACTCGAAAAGATTGCGTTGATCTTATAAGCTTTTCAAATGAAATTGTAGTGAAGTGACTCAAGTTATTAGTTTACAAATCGCCGAATAAGGATGAAACTATAGCTACGTTGATGCCTACTAAAGGAGTTTGAGTTTAAAGAAAAGGGGATTGAATTGCTCAATAGGTACAGGAATTGTTCCAGAAAGTATAGGGCAGTGAAAATTTACAAGTGGTCCAATTTTCCGATTGCAATTTGGGAACCGTCGAAGAAATTTTTGATATAGGAGCTTCAAGTTTTAAGCCATCGGGAATTGCGTGATAAAGTTTACTCAGCTACTTGATCGCTGTAATAGAGTTGGAAATGTTATAAAGACGGAGGACAAAGCCGAATAAAATAATTCTGTTCGAACCAATATTGCGATAACATATAAAGCAATACCGTAAAATCCGATATATTCACATAATAAACGAATTGAGATCAGAAATCGAATAAAATCGATGTCACCGACCAAATGACGTGAGACCAAAATACCAAAATTAGTGCAGCTATTTCCTATACATTTTTAGTTGAAGCGAATCCCAAGATGTGCCAATATGTGCGATCAATATGCGTACTACGTAGGTGCTCACTGCAACTCGACACTTCTCACGTAACTAATTTGGAGAGCGTTCTGCTAAATTTTGGCGGAAATAAGCTTCCACGATTACGTGTCGTGCTATTTTAGTAATTTGCGGATTCTGGCGTGTTACGTTAAACGCCGTTACAATTTTACTGTACAAATTAATATGGTCCTGAACAGAATGAGTTGCTTCATTTTCTCTGTCTATAAAAAGTTTTTGATCATATTGATGACATCAATTTAAAATTTGTGGTATCCAACCTTCCTTTTTATATTTTATTTGTAATCAATGGTTACTTATTGATCTCCTTTCATATAATCATAAAGGCCTGTCTTCCACCAAAAAAAAAAATTTGATCCCAACCATATTTCAATTCAATACGACCTCGTAAATAATGCTCTTTATGCATTAACCAAAGTTATCATTTTGTGCAAAAATCGTTATAACAAGTAAAATCGTATCGTGTCACACTTTAATGACAGATTATCAATCTCGTTTTCATTCCCATATCTTCTTTACATACATACATATTATGTGTGCGCTTGCCAAAAACATTATAGTATTCTACTCCCATAATCACCGTAATTTTTCATCAAGACAAAACCAAAAATCGGTAAAAATCCATTCCAAAGTGTCATCCCGCAAAAAAAAAAAAAAGTTGGTGGGAAAAGGGATAATTTTAGATTTATAATGAAATCCATTTCCATTTCGAAAAAAAAGTAAAAACCACGTTAGATACTAAGTGTACACATTCCTTATTACTTACATCCAGTCAGTTGTTAGTTGCACAGTTTTTCGAAATAAAAACAGAAGTGAATCCCATATCATAATCATGAAAATCAAGATGAATGAGGTTAGTTTTCGTTTTGTTTTCAGCAGCAACAACAACTATGGGTACAGAAAGTTTTCCTGGAAAATACAATAAGAAAATCATACAAAAAGATGGTAAAATACGAAGAAGAAAACGTTGGAATATAAAAATAAAATGAAACGAACGAAATGAAAGGGATTTTCTTTCCAAATTTTTTTATTTTTTGACAGTAGGAAAATCTCTTTGAGTGTTCGTTACACAGGTACAGGGAAGGATGATAGCGTATAACGTTCTATTCGGATTTTTTTTCCTCGTACCCTATGGGTTGAATTTGCCATAATTGAATTTGCTTCATTTTATTGCTGTTCCGTCTCTATTACCTTCTTATACGGAGAAAAACATTAAAGGCTTGTTGGTTGTTTTCTATAGGCAATAAATTATACAATATTTGTTAGGTTGTGTTTGTTTGTCGATTAAATTTTAATTAACTTAAAGGATTTGTTAGATTTTGTTTTATTTGTTTAGAGCTGAAGAGGAGGAGGATGATTATTGAGGAAAAAATTTTCTTGGGTTTTAGACTTTATTTTTACCGATGTCGATATTCAAGTGGTATAGAGGGAATAATATTTTTTTTGTTGTTGCCCAACATGCCTAATAATGAACGTATTTCAGGAAATTTCAAAAATGGAGGGTGCCAGAATTGTAATATTTTTGGTTAATCTCAGCAGTTTTCTCGGAATAATATTAACGAATAAATCGGACTTTTGCACAAGCATCTTGTAGGCAACTAGTTAACGAGTTATACGTTAAAATGTATTTCAGAGTAATTAAAAGTAGCCCGCGAAATTCATTACGTTCGAAATACGAAACTTCACATGTAGACTGATCATAGAGTATGAGATCAGAGAGTATGCCTCTTTAAACCATGATAGAATGTCTTGAGACGATCTAAATGTTATAATATTGTAACATCTACGTATCCTACGTAACTTAATTAACTTATGTGGCATATACTTATCACAATACCACCTTGTTAAAAATGGTAGTAGTATCATTTTATTCTAGATGGCACGACAGGCGAATATATCGAGCAAGCGTCCATATTTGAATAAAAAGAAAAATTTGATTTTTGATTATAAAAGGTTTTTTCACTTTTTGTTGTGCATTTGACAAGACAGATAACCAAAAATTATAGGTGCGAAAAACAGTTGTGAGTTTGTCGTGTCTTAAGAATCAGTGTGCGGGTTGTTTAAGATAAAAAGATTATTTATAATATATATATAAACTATAATTATATTAATAAACGACTGCCGAGTGTTGATACATAATAAAATTACATTTATTTAATAAAAATTGTAGAAATCAAGTGATGAGTTTTTTTTACAGAACAATAATTAAATAAATATAATATATAATATAATATATAATATAATATAATATATAATATATAATAAATATAATTAAATGTTCAGTGTTTTAATAGTTTTTATGTTCTTCATTTATGTTCAGAAACCTAGAATTATATCAAAGATTGGCTGGTTCATCTCCGGAAAGTTCAAAGACTGGGAACTTATGACATGTTTCGTTGCAAAGAAGGCAACTATTCAAGTACTTTTCAAAATGATAGAAAAGAGCTTTTGAAACACATAGTTTTTATGTTCTTCATTTATGTTCAGAAACCTAGAATTATATCAAAGATTGGCTGGTTCATCTCCGGAAAGTTCAAAGACTGGGAACTTATGACATGTTTCGTTGCAAAGAAGGCAACTATTCAAGTACTTTTCAAAATGATAGAAAAGAGCTTTTGAAACACCTGGAAGATAGTCCTGACAATTTTATAAATTTAATTAAGCATTACTTCGTGTAACTTACAGTTAAGACGATCATTTGTATATCATTAATAAGAGCTCGCCGTCTTTGATGATCTGCTGTAGTTGAGAGATATTCCAAATGCCATTTTTTCCAAAAACCTCTTGACATGTTTTGCAGAACTTCCCCATCATTCACTCATTTTCAGAATGACAACATTTATGAATTTGACTGTTACTTCAAGACGATATGAACCAATCAAAAAATGTCCGTGTTAAAATGCCCAAATCGTCGGGAACGTTATTCATTCTTATAGTGGCCAAAATTCACTATTGGTTCTATTTGGACTAACAGTGTCTGTATTTCTACAAATGTAAGTGTAAAGTATAGGGTACGGCACCCGTAAGTGATGTAATCTCCTCTGTGAAAGCAGTGGAGGGACGTTGTGGAGGACCGGAAGGGTAACGCCAACACTGTTGGCAAGCCTGTCGCGGCTCCTCAAAACGCCCGGAAGCGAGACTAAGCGCTTGACGGTGCGGTCACAAAGGGAAATTAGTGCTCCTACTGAGGCCATACCATCGAAGAGGAACCGCTCGGATGATGGTACTCCACAGGCACAAAAGAATGCCAGGAGGGAGGAATCTGTCCCGGTGGTCTCGGACTCAGCGATCCGGTCTGGAGTTACCTTCAGGTAGGCTGCGGAGTCGGAGATCATTGGGATCCTACCCTTTGGTTTTCCTGAGATTGTTCTCACTGGAGAGCAGCTTAAGGCTGTCCAGGAGGGCATCTTAGATAAGGTGCTGGAGCAGGAGGCCAAGGAGCTTAAACCAAAGTTCCTTGGCAGTCAGCTTCGGCCTGGATGGCTGCTAGTTTCCTGAACTGACCGGGCCACAGTACAGTGGCTTATGGAGGCCATAGGCTTTATTAAGCCATGGGAGGGTGCACAGCTGATCTTGGCTGAGGCAGGAAACCTGCCTCGAGCTAAGATTGTGTTTGGTCCCTTCCCAGACAGTGCTGAATTGCCCTCGAAGAAGCTTCTTGGTTTTAGCAAGAGCCAAAACGAGGGCATGCAGGCGATTGACTGTAGGGTGATCAGCAGGAGAGAGGCAAGAGGCTCTGCAGCCGTTTGCACCTTCTCTATGGACCACTCTTCAGTTGACAAGCTCAAACGACTTCGCTTTAGGGTCAACTTTAAGTTTGGGATTGTCCAGCTACATCCCAAGGGTAGCCAGGGTGCTGCCAAACCGGCTTCTGTGGGCGGACCCAAAGTGGTCAACCCTGCGGAGGGTACGGTGGCGGTACCTGTGGCCAAGATCACTGGGGTGGCGGCTCTCTCAAAGAGACAGGCGAAGAGAAGGCGGGGTAAGGAGCTGAATAAGGGTAAGGGGCGAATCCTGGAGGCTCCCAGGTATCGGAGGTGGAGGGCACTGGTCGGCTACCTACCGATAGTATTGGCCTGATGGGTAACGGATGTGTGATGAGGGAGGCTGATCCAGGCCTCCTGAAGCAGAAATCTTCTGATAGGTGATGGCAAACAACGCTTGTCTCCAGATAAAAATGCATCATGCAAAGGCGTCTTCGGACGTCCTTTGTAGTAGGTTTATCTGTCAAAATATTGGCATTGCTCTAATCCAGGAGCCATGGGTAACAGGTAACTAAATTAGGGGGATACAAAAGCAAGTGGGTAAGTTTATTTATCATAATGGAACTGAGCGTCCGAGAGCGGCCATTCTGGCCAGTTCGCAAATTAATTTTATTCTCATTTCAGAGTTCATCTCCAGGGACTTGGTCGCAGTTATGGTGGAGGTTCTGGGGGTAAGAGGCAAACAGGAGGCTATAATGGCCTCTGCCTACTTTCCTGGAGACTCAGAGATGATACCTCCACTCGAAGTCGGGCGGCTTATAGCTCATTGCAAGCTCAATGGGCTGGCTTACCTGATAGAATGTGATGCGAATGCCCACCATACGGTGTGGGGCAGCACGGACATCAATAATAGGGGTGAGTACCTTTTTGAGTATTTATTAACAAATACATAATGTAGATATTGTCAATAGGGGAACCATACTTTTATAAATGCGATTAGGCAGGAGGTCCTAGATTTGACCCTCGCTAGTCCGCATTTTAGCCATTTAGTTAAAAACTGGCATGTGTCTGAAGAAGCCTCCTTATCGGATCACTTACACATCAGATTTGATTTGGCACCCGAGACCATGCCGAGATTAGAATGCCGAAAGTGACCGATTGGGACTTTTATAGAATTTCTCTTGAATCAGGAATGCCCTCGATTATGGGGAACATAGAGTCTCCAGAGGGCTTGAAATTCTGTTCACACCAGCTGCATAATTCTATACACTTGGCTTACGAGAACAGCTGCCCGGTTAAGCAAAGGGATTCTGTTAAGATGGTCCCTTGGTGGAACGGGACGCTGGGTAAGCTGAGGAAAAATTCGAGATGGTTATTCAATAAGGCTAAACGCACCGGTGATTGGGGCGAGTATAGGATGGCCTTAACGGAATATAATCTCGAATTAAGAAGGTCCAAAAGGGCTACCTGGAGAACACCGGAAGGAAACACGGGAGTTACTATTAAGTACCCACTTTCCGGATTCAGTAGTGCTAGGAGCCCAAGAGGACCCGAATGACCCTTCAAGTGAGGTAGCCTATGCACCTCACAGTAGGATCTGGAGTCTCTCTGGAAAAATTTTCACACCCACCAAGGTGAGATGGGCTATTAGCTCTTTCAAACCTTTTAAATCCGCTGGAGGGATGGATTTTTCCAGCTTTACTCCAAAAATGTATTGAGGAAATACTCCCCAGCTTGATCCAGATGTTTCGGGCAAGTTATGCTTTTAACTATATTCCGAAGCTATGGAAGAAAGTAAATGTGGTCTTTATACCAACGGGAGGGGGTCGTTTGGACACGCAGCCCAAGGCGTATCGGCCAATTAGCCTCACATCGATTCTATTGAAGACGATGGAAAAAATCTTGGATCATCAAATAAGATGTGAAGTAATTGTTAATAATCCGCTGCATCGGGATCAGTTTGCTTATCAAACTGGTAAATCCTCTGCGATGGCTCTAAGTCATCTAGTCACAAGGATTGAAAGAGCGGTGGCGTATAAGGAAATTGCCCTTTGTGCCTTTGTGGACTTTGAGAGGGCTTTTAATAACACCTCCTATGGATCGATAGAGAGGGCAGCAATGGAGGGGATTCCGCCTTCCACAATTAGGTGCATACACTCCATGCTGGAACATCGCGAAATTACAGTCAGATTAGGTGGCGAGTCTGTAACCATCAGGGCCGTAAAGGGCTGTCCCCAAGGAGGCATGCTGTCTCCTCTTTTATGGTCATTGGTTATTGACAGACTACTTGTCCTTCTGAGTAACCATGGATTTGATGGTCATGGCTATGCGGATGATGTGGCTATAATTAGAGGCAAGTTGGATGGGGTCATCTCTGATCTCATGCAAAATGCACTCGATTTAGTATGGCAGTGGTGTGACCAGGAAGGACTTAGTGTCAATCCAAACAAAACTGTCATTATCCCTTTTACGAGGAGGAAAAAGCTCGCGCTTATAGCTCCCTCGTTAAACGGTGTACTACTGTTTGTTTTTCCAAAGAGGTTAAATATCTAGGGGTTATCGTAGATCAAAGACTGAACTGGAAACAACATTTACATAAAGTTCAAAACAGAGCCACTAAGGCATTTTGGGCCAGTCAGAGACTCTATGGACGTACTTGGGGACTACAACCAAAAATGATCTACTGGTCATTCCTAACATTCATTGTAACCTACGCATCGGTAGTGTGGTGGCCTAAAACTGAACAGAGGATAGCGCAAACTTTATTGAATAAGGTTCAGCGTATAGCCTGCATTGGGGTTACGGGCTCAATGAAATCATGTCCAACGCAGCAATGGAGGCTCTCCTAGGACTGACTCCATTGCATCTGCATGTTAAAAAGGAGGCTGCTATTATGGCCCTTAAGATGCAGGCGGCGGGAAATATCATACCGGGCAAAATGGAAATGGAGGGGAATTCCAGGCAGACCATGCCATAGGAATGCTTTCCGACTGTATGCCAGCTAAACTGGACTTCCACAAACCATTTTGTGTTAGGTTACCAAACCGGGATTTATGGAGAACAGGGGGACCATCCTTTGAGCGAGGGTCAATGGTATGGTTTACAGATGGATTAAAAATGGAAGACGGAGCGGGGGTAGGCATATACGGGAGCGGGACTGCCCTCTCGAAGTCCTTGGGTAACAACGCTACCGTCTTTCAAATTGCAGTACATACTATTCAACTTTGCGCTAGGATAGGCATTGAAAAAGGCCTAAACAACGCAAAGGTTTATATTGTATCAGACAGCCAATCGGCCTTAAAGGCTCTTAGGTCTTTTACCGTTGAGTCAAGGCTGGTATGGGACTGTCTGAAGGTTATTAAACAGTTTTTTTTTTTTTTTTTCGCTGACGCTACATCCCATGGAGGGATTTGGCCGCTTCATTTTGAAGTTTCGTAATCATTTTTTTTAACGGATAATGAGTGATTAATTCATTGATCCAACATTAACCAGCCGTGATTTTTTCATCACCCGCCGGGGATCGAACCCGGGACCTCCGGAGCTTAAAGCAAGCATGCTAACCACTGTGCCACCGGGGCGGCATTAAACAGTTGGCAAGCTCAAATAAAGTGACCCTTATTTGGGTGCCAGGTCATACTGGAAATGTGGGAAATGAGGCAGCTGATGGCCTCGCCCGCGAGGGTTCTGCTTCTCCATTCATTGGACCGGAGCCCTTCTGCGGCATCATTAAGGGGCACCTTAGGGCAGCGGTAAAACGCTGGGAAGATGTGCAAAAGTCCTCCTATTGGCGCAGAATTCCAGGTTTGCGACAGGCGAAGAAATTTATTTCAGCTTCGTCAGTCAGGATTAAGGAGTTTCTTGTACTCAGGGAACCTGAGTTGAGGCTGCTTACTGGCTTCTTCACAGGTCACATCCCCTTAAGGTATCACCTTAAGAAAATGGGCCTAAGTACGACAGATGGATGCCGCTTCTGCGACTTGGAAGCGGAATCAGCGGAACATGTTCTGTGCTATTGCCCAGCCATTTTCCGCCAAAGACTACAATATCTAGGAGGGAGAGTAATGAGCCCAGAGAGTGTGTATCATATACTGGCCGGCAGTATTGTTAGGTTCATTAAGAGCCTGAATATTGACTGGACGGATCATTGAGCAGGGTCCATGCACAAAAGATCTTTTAGGTCGCAGTGCGAGGTGGCTTGACGCCCACATAATGTGGTGTAAAGTAATGTAAGTGTAAAAGAAACAGTGTAGTGTGGAGTAGAAGTAGTATTGTATACCACTCTATTTTTCGTGTGCTTAGATGAGCAGACCTTTTCATTGTGGGTTCAATTATTAATTTTCTGCGAGCGCCTACAAAGTTAGTTGCGTTGTCTACTATTAATTGCATTTGGTAGACCTCTTCTCCCTGTGAAATGTTGCAGCGATGCTAGGAACGCATCCAATAAGATAGATCGCTGACAATTTCGAGGTGTATGGCTTTGGTTGCCAAACACACAAATACTTAAATGTACGCCTTCATCACAACCCAACATTCACGAATGGACGTATTAGTGTTACCCTTTGTGTGGGTAAGACGAGTACCGAGTAGGAGAATAGATCAAGTTCCATCTGGAAAATTTTCGAAAAATATACAAGTGGATAAAATATACAACAACAACAAGCATACAGGAAAAACAATAGCCTTGCGACAAGATTAACCGTATATAACAACAGAAACCGTAAAAAGGGGTTTCAAAACCATCTCCTCGTCGTAAAATTTGGGACAAAATAATTTTTTTTTTATTTACAGCGAAATTAAATTAAATGTTCGTGTCCTTGTTGCCGTTTTTGTTGTTTTTGGTTTATGTGTTTCTAATCAACCGTAAAATTAAAAGCAATCCATCTTTGTCATATGATTAATCCTTAAAAATAATATTGTGTTTGTGTGTGAGTGCGTCTGTATGTGCTCGTCCTTTTTATTTTATTTAGAGAAGAGGGATATAGAGCGAGGTTGCATAATCATCATCATCGTCATCATCGTAATACTCAAACCACATCGAGGTATAACTTTGTTTTTGTTTTTCTAGCTCTAATCCAAATTAGTCTCCTTTATTTTTGTGTATCCTCGTTTTGGTTGGGAGGGGTAAGTCCTTTTTTTATTTTTAACTGAGTTGTTGTGTATGTACTTGATTACAGTGATGAGCTAAATAAGAGAAGCGAATTAATTTTGATAATAGTTATTTGGTTTTGTGTCCTTTTGTAGTTTTGTTCGTATCGAAGGTCTTTTACAGTTATATTAATACGTGTACTATCAAATTCCAGTTTTTGGTATAAAGTGTAAAATATTCTATAATTAGAAAAGGATTGTTTTTTGTGTTACCCTTTTGTAATTAATCATTGGCTGAACAACAACAACAACAGATTTTTTTAACGGCAACCGCGTGACATCCCAATTCAAATTTTCCGTTTTTCTTTAGTCAACGGGAATAAAATTAACTGCAACAATAATAAATAAATCATAAATCACAAAATAGTTTAGTTCCATCCCTTTAAATTTTGAAAATCTCCCAATTTTCGAGGATATTCCTTTGTGTAGTATCCCTTTTCCGTGCCATTTTTAGATTTAGTTTTTAAACGCATGAACGAGTATATATAAAGTCTGTTTCATAACTAAAACGTCTAAAAACAGATGGGGAGATATTCATCAAATACGTCAAGCAATAACGCCTAAATGATCCGGGGCTGCCATCCACACCAGCTCCAACAGAAGATGCAACAAACAATTTCAAAAAACTCAGCATCACGCCATCTGTAGCGATCTATAACACCAACACAGAGGGCATCAACAAGTGAATTCAGACATAGCCCATTACCCGAAGCGACAAAGGTTGAGTCAAACTTGGAATCCAGGCAATGGCTATAATTTAAACAACAAGACAATTCCAAAAAATGAGGAGTTTATACAATGAGATAAGGTTCACAAAAAGCAAAATAGAACAAGGAGATCCTGAATCATCATCGAATTTATCTTTAACTCACATGAAGAGAACGATGAATGAAGTATGAGACCTTCATGACAACAAATGCCTGGAGGCAACTGAGGATGATGAAATAACAACAAAATACTTCATTGATGAATATTACGACGTAATACGAAAAGCGTTTAACGAAATAGAAGTAGAGGTCATCATGAAGAACAAACAATACAAAACCGGCAGCAATTAAGCTTCCCGAAATACAAATACTCCACTTTCATGGAGAACATATGATGGATGGCATTTCATGATGTCTTTGAACAATTAGTGCACAACAACCAAGAACTTAACAACACGCACAAGATTAATTATCGGAAGACCTAAATTGGAGGTCAAACAACTATAGGCTGAAAAATCACCTGCAATCCGTGGGAGAAAACTATGAACCGGCATGGAACATAATCAAAACAAGATACGATAATTGCAAGATGAACGTAAACAAATACATTCATACCATAATGGCACAACCAACAAGAAATACTGAATCCACACCAGCCATAACAGGATTATGCGACACAACCAGAGAATGCTTACATGCGATCAAGCACCTAGGAATCAACACTGATTCTTGGGATAAACTAGTGATATACGTACTGGCCAAAAAACTGGATCACGAATACCTGAGAGCATTCGAGATGTCGTTAGAAAATCCAAGAGAAATTCAAACTCTTCAAAATTTCATGAAGTTCCTGAATCGCGTTTCACGAGGCATTGGAAGCAGTTTATCGAGAAAAATCTTCGAACTTTCGTAAACCAGCAACTACTACAAAAAAATCTCTATTGACAACGAGTCTAAACCATCAACTTGCAGATTGCTCCAAATTTAAAGCAATGAACACTCTTGCCAAAAATTAGCTGGTATTATAACTGCCACTATGTAGAATGTGTCTTAAAAGCAGCCACGCGTTAGACGAATGTAAAACTGATACATCATATCAACAATGCCAAGAACGGCATCACCAGCTACTACACAATAAGAAGCTTGAAACAATAACAACCAAACCCGGATAATCAAACAACAATTATACCTCAATTTCAATCGAGGTGCAAACAATCAACAACCAGTTGCTCAACGTACAAGGTTTGGGTGAATAATTTTAGGAAGATCTACTAATTCCCAATTAACAGACGAGTCGTTAACAAAAACCGTAGCAATCACAACAAGGAAAACACAACTGAAGCAATTGAAAAAACTTTCAAGAAATTTTGGGAAATAGAGAAACTACTACATCCACGAAGAAAATCTACCGCTGATGAAGAAGAATGTGTACAACATTTCCGAAACTCCCACAAAAGAGAATGAGACGGTAGATACACGCTTAAAATTTCGTTCAAACAACAGGCAAACCTATGGGAGACTCCAAAAAGATGGGAACAGCAAGATTCCTCCAACTAGAAAGGTAGCCCCATCATGCGGTCCTCAAACCAACAAATACTATAACAAAGGTTGAATTTTGTGGCTAAACTCCGCTTCAGAAAAGATGCAAGAGTACCAAATCAACACAGTAATATACGGAACAGCAGCTGTCACTTACCTTGCAGTAAAAACTTTAAATCAGATCGCAGAATATGAAAAAGAGGACTTTCCTGCGGCATGCAAGGTATTACAAACAGACTTCTACGTCGATGATCTCTTGGCAGGCTGCGACACAATCAAAGAAGCATCAGCCATTCAGATCCAACTATCTGAGCTACTTAAAAAGGAGGATTTAATTTAAGAAAATGGGCAAGCAACCAAAGACGGCTCCTAATCAACGTAGCCGACAGAGAAATCATGGAACTACACAAAATTGAAATCGATTAAAGCATAAAGGCCCTTGGACTGTTTTGGAAGCCTAAAGATTAGAGGATGTATTTGAGTTTAATATAAACCTACCAATTCCACGTGGCAGTTTGACGAAGCGAATTATTCTCTGCACGAGTACTAAGCTATTCGATCCAGTAGGATAGCTAGCACCAGTAATAATAACACCAAAGATAATGTTACAAAAAATGTGGCTGATGTGTTTCACTTGGGATTAACCGGTTCCTAAACCCATAGGTCTACAACGGTTAAAATTCAAAGGCAAACTACAAATTCTCAGTGGCAAAATCTCCAAGATGGATAAATTACACACCTGAATCACAGATTGAGATTCACGGTTTCAGAACATCCGTATGTCGCCTGTTACCAATAAAGAGAGTGAAATGAGCATCAGCCTTATAGCAGCCAAAACAAGAGATGTGCGAGATATTCAGAAATATCAAACTTATGTTGCCAACAGAGTATCGAAGATTAGGAATTTAACCGAATCACATTAATGGCGCCACATCAAATCAGGAGACAACTCAGCTGGGTGCGCGAGTCGCGGAATAATGCTTGATGAACTGATAAGTTAAAAGCTTTGGTGGTCAGGACCACATTGGTGCAAAACCGACTACGAGTATCCGTCAAACATACAAAAATGTTCTGAACCTGAAGATCGACAAGCAACAGAACTAAAAAATATCAATTTAGCTGCCACCATAGAGGATGATGACTGGATAGTTCATTAAATAAATAAAATATCCAGTTTCACTAAACTAAAACGGATTGTTAGAACTGTAATACATTTCACAAAAAATTGTAGAAAAATCAAGGTGAAACAAATATGATCTATAGATGAGGCTGAGAAGGTTATCGTGAAATATACCCAATGAAATTGTTGCTAAGCGGAAATAACCCAGCTAATGAAAAACAAGCCAATAGATATAAAAAGCAAGTTATTGCCATTTAATCCATTTCTGGATACAGAAGGAATTCTACGAGTAGGAGGCACGCTGCAAAAATCATTTTAAAGCTACGAAGAGAAACATCCAGCCATACTTCCTGCCCACCACCAATTGAACAAAAGCTTAATCAATTATGCACATTCAAAAATGATGCATGGAGGAATCGAACTCACCCTCCCCTTCATCCGGAAAAAGTATTGGATTATAAGAGGTAGAATCGCCAGCGAGGAAGTAAGCAGGTGATGGGAACCTACCATATGCACGAGTTCAGCCAACCAGAACCGGAGTGGATTATGCAGGTTCCGGGCAAATAGAAACAGCCAAATGCAAAGGAGGTAAAACTTACAAGGCATAAATTGCAATCTTCGTTTGCTTATCAACCAAAGAAATACATGTAGAAGCAGAAACTGATCTTACCACCACAGAAGCTTTTATTACGGCCCTTAAAAGGTTCATATCTAGCCGCGGATTATGTTCTCACATATAAAGTGACAACGGTACGAACTTTATAGGAGCTAATAATCAGCTAAAAAGGATACAAAAACAGCTAACTTCAGCGATATTGTCACTCAACAATTAGCAACAGAGGGAATAACTTAGCATTTTCAGTTACCTGCATCATCCCACTTTAGTGAGCTTTGGGAAGTTGGTGTCAAATTAGTTAAGATCCACCTTAAAAAGATCATGGGAAATGCAACGCTCACCTAAGGAGAATTAGATACCTTGTTAAATCAAATAGAGGCCATTCTAAATTCAAGGCCAATATGTCCAATGTCCAATGATATAGCATACCTTGAAGTCAAACGCCTAGCCATTTTTTAATCGGCTCATCACTAGCTGCAGTATCAGAAGAAAATATAGCAGAATACATCGCTTGTAAAGATGGCAGATGCTACAAAATCTGAAATAAAATGAACGTTCTTCCAGTAAACGAGCCACAAGCGACAGATCAATGGTCATATGTTTCAAACCACAAAGAAAAACAAAAACCTCCACAGAGACGAATAACCAAAGCAAGCACAAAATCAAATTTCTTGCTGTACACGCTATCAATATTATGTATATTAGGAATGGTGGCATTCACATATACCTATATGCATTTTTTACAAAATAAGATTTAGTTTTGTTACTTTTGTGAATTCACCCTGTAAAAAAACGCAGCTTTCATCTCGATGAATTTTCAAAAATAATAGGAGGAGGCCTTCAAGGATGACAATGTACTCTTCGCTTTCTATTCTTGTAGATTTGAACTCCTAATTCAAAGCGGACAACATCTAAACACAATATTTTGAAGGGATACCCCGTTTCCAGAAAGAAAAAAATCGGGTTGGTATCGTTACCCCCCCCCCCCCCCCCCCCCCAAAAAAAAATCCCGAAAAACTTTATTTTAGTAAAACAAATTGTTGATAAGCTATTTTAATTCGTGTTACACCTTAAAGGGGGGGATTGCCGCCCCGAAACCCCGCTTTATCGTTTTATTAAAATTCCGCTATTAATAGAAATTAGAACGTTTTTCAAAACTTTGTGTTTTTTAATAATTATTTACATATTAAAATAAAAAACTGCCCAAAGCCACGTATTTTTGGATTTTTATTGTTGAGAAATCGGGGGTTCCCGATGGGGAGCACCTTAAATTCTCAACAATAAAAATTCAAAAAAAATATAATCTCGTAAACTACAAGGTCCTTTCCCGATGTATCATAATAAAATACTGGATTATGCAAACCAGATTCTAGAATACGGGATTTTTGGATACGGGATTATGAAATACAGGAGTTTGGCATACGGGATTCTGCAATTCGGAATTTCGTACCCAACCCCAGCCAAGCATCTCTGTGGTCGCTCAGGAAATTTAAATTTGGCTGTGTTTCAAGTTAAGTATTATGTTTCGTTATACGTTTACGTGACAATTCATTTTCACCCTTAAGCCCCATTGATTGCTTTAGGGTTTGTTAAGTGAGACAGTGATGAGTTTTTTTTGTTTTCGCTGTTGTCAACATTTTTTACTAAACCATCTCTTTCAATCGCAGACAACTGGAAGTTTGACAAGTTTTGATATACAACGTTTGAATGAAATGCCAGTTCTTTGTTTGAACTTCAACTGCTCTGACCTTCTTATCAGTACCTAGAAAAACTAAAAAAATTCTACTTAGTGGCCACCTAATTGACGAAAGAGTTTCTTCAACGAGCATTAATATATCGTTCACTTTTAAGTTCGGACTCTCTTGTTTCCATTTGACTAGTTTTTGTAAGGTATGTAAATATTCAGTAGAATACCTTTTCCAAAAACACTCAATCATTTTAGTTATTTTCTATGCCAGTGAAATACTTCCCAAAATAAAATAACAAATTTTCCGTATACGAATATTTTATGTATGTGGTGGTAACTTAATCGCCTAAATGCCTTGCCAGAAAATACTTTTTTCCATATAATCATCTTTTAGGAGAAATCAAATATTCTATTTAATTTAAAAGATCCCATTTAGGCAGCTTTTATTAGTCAAAATGACTAAAGGAAAAACCGTTCATTGGCTTTACGTTATGATTTTATATAAAATTAAATAAATAACAGGCCCGTTCGAACATATTACATACAGTCAGCGCATCAAATTCTACGTCGAAATCAGTTAAAAAAAATCAAGAGATAGACATTCGACTATGGTTTCTGGGATCTATATCGCATAGGCCTTGAATGTAAAATATCACATAGTCAATTTAGGGGTCAGCGATATAAATAACAGGCAATCTATATACCGGCATGTTGCACCAAATTTCAACCACGAAATTTGTTCAAAAAAATCAAAAGATTGACATTCGACTATGGTTTCTGGAATCTCTATCGTATAGGCCTTGTATGTAAAATATTACATTGTTAATCCTAGGGGTCAGCGATATAAATAATAAGCAATATACATACGGCATGTTGCATCAAATTTCAACGGCGAAATCTGTATCATCCACCATTACCACACAAAATTAATTAATTAATTCAGAATCACAAAAACTTCCGAAAATCATCAGATATCACAATACCTCTGTTGCGTTCGCATCAATGGGATAAAAATTCAGAGACCAAGTTCCGGTCCTTATGTGTGTCATATTGATGCACAGATTTATTATCTCATGTGCCATTTTCATCCTGCAAAAGGAGAAATGATGTATAGCTTGTCGCTCAGATCAAAGACACTATGTCACTCAACTAACAATCATGGAGTCATTAGAATATATCCTGACAATAAAGATGAACATTTACCCAGCAATTCATTTATATTAACATTTTAATATGGATCCATATACATATGTATGATTTTTATATCTATACGGAGAGCCGGGATGGCAACCAAAAGGGGGGGGAGGGGTAGCTATAAACGATATACAACGGATCCGGCAAAATATTAGCATACTGCAGTCTAAGGCTTTCCAACTGGCCTTTAGAAATTCCTTTAATCCAATCATTAATGCCGGTAGTCTTATTCAGCAATGGATAGTAGATTTATATTTGCAAGTTGAGGCAAATAATCTGAATTTCATTCGTTTCCGTCAGAAAACGTTGCAATCAGAACTATACCCAGGACTTGCAGATCATGTGGCTAAACAAAGTGCAAATTTGTAATTTCAGGCCGGCTTTTCAGTGATTCTGCCATCGTCATGCGAAGGTTCACCAAGAAAATGACAGAAAGGTGACACAATGTCAACCCTTTTGAAAAATTCGACTTGATTGTTCTTTTCGTTACCATCACGGCAAACCCCAAATGACCTGAAATTGTTAAGAACCTCCAAAGGGAGAACCACATCAGATGACGAAGCAAGGAGTGCTTAGAAAGTGTATTGCATATGTATGTATATACTCGAATGAATTCTAAAAGTGAAAATTTCTATATGCCTATTTACAGTCAAGAGTGCATGACATTGCCCTCCATTGTACGATGCATGGATCATGCGGTCCCGAAAATCCCATTGATCCTTTTAAAATTTAAGGCCTATAAAAAAGAGATCCAAGAACGATAATTGAATGTCAAACTTTTGATTTTTGTTGAACAGATTTCGTCGTTGAAATTTCCCTATTCATATTGATGACCCGTAGGATTGACCATGTGATCGACCTTGTGACATTTAGCGTACTAGTTACTAGATGTACACAGCTTGAAGCGTAATATTCAATATTTAATAGTTCTGATTTCAAGTTAAACTATTTTGGGATTTATATGCAACAAGTATATCGCCTGAATGAATGCAATTTGTAGAAACACATACATACATACATATTTTTTGTTATTTGGGAAGATTTTCACTTCGGTTATTTTCTACCATTTCATTAAATAATTCTGTGGCAATTCAACAAAACCACTTATCTCATTCTCACTCACTTTTCAGGAGACAATAAATTAACAGTAAAACAGTAAAGTAATAAACACTTATCTCGAGATAAATGATTCCACAGTCTGGGCCACAGTCTGGGCCTTACAACATAATCATTTATCTCGAGATAAGTGTTTTTTACTTTACTGTTTTACTGTTAATTTATTGGCTCCTGAAAAGTGAGTGAGAATGAGATAAGTGGTGTAAACTCTGTGGTGGTCAATTTAATTTTCGACGATTGAACGCACCGTTTACACAACGGAAACTACACTAAACACTCACAATTTATAGTTATTTATTTATTTGTTTATTAATTTATTTATTTTATACAAACTTTTAACTTTTATCAAAGACAAATTTATAAATGCTTAATTTTATTTTAATATAATTTTTTATATACAAAGTTTTAATGTTGCTTCAATAAGCTGTAATAATCGAATGATAATCCAACATATATTTTTTTTTGTTCAAAAAATCCGCAGTAGCCACAAACCGACAAATTACTTGGAGACACGCGTTGCCCGTTATCAATTAAAGTTACCATTACAATGACGTTAAGCACATCATAGATACAAATCGATATGAATATAAATTTAGGGCTTTCCAAGTTCATGGGTTTCAGCTGCTGCGAGTATTTTTACATTAATATCAGTATTGCGTAAACATTCCCGGGACCTTGAAATATGTAAACTTTTTCAATTAATACATTTTACTTATAGCTAATACATACATAATATTTTTTCATATTTATTTATACAAATTGTTTCATTAATTAAATTTTTTTTATTTAACTACAATATTAATAAAATTACACATTATGATCATTTAAATTCAACAAGATTCGAACGTTAGCTTAATTCCTCTGTTATTTTGCCATCATTAGTTTCAATTGGTAATAAACTTATTTTATGTATAGCTCGTTTAAAGACGGAACTAGCAGTTTTAATCGTAACAACGCGAACTCGATTATCAGCGCCGCAATGCAGTTCTATTACTCTTCCTAAAGGCCAATACATAGGTGGAAGATTGTCGTCGTGTAATATGACCAAATCGTTAATTTTGATATTTTTTGAAGGTTTATTCCATTTATGACGGTTTTGTAATTCCGATAAATATTCGCGATGCCATCTTCTCCAAAACTGTTGTAACATTTGTTGCAGCACTTGATATCTAGATAACCTATTCATTTTTATATCAGTGAGGGTAGGTTCGGGTAGTGCAGTTAAAGGAGCTCCAATAAAAAAATGACCTGGCGAAAGAGCTGTCATATCCAATGGATTACTTGACATAGGTGAAATCGGACGCGAATTAAGACATGCCTCTATCTGAACGACTAAGGTATTAAACTCGTCCAACGTCAAACAATGCGTTCCAGCGGCTCGACGTAGGTGAAATTTCGCACTTTTAATTGCGGCTTCCCATAATCCTCCGAAGTGGAGAGAGCGAGGTGGTATGGTCAACCATTCAATATTATGGTTGGAACAGAATTTCATTGTTTCGTTTTGACATGCTTGTGACAAAAATATGTCTCGTAGTTCCTTCAACTCTGACCGTGCTCCTACAAAGTTGGTGGCATTGTCGGAATAAATTTTTGTACACATGCCACGACGTGATAGAAAACGACGAAAGCACGCCAAAAAAGCTTGAGTTGTTAGATCCGGAACTATTTCAAAGTGCACTGCTTTTACAACAAAACAGACGAATACGCAAATATATGTTTTAAATTTTACCTTTGACCGGACTAAATGTTTCACTAAAAAAGGGCCACAAAAATCAATGCCCACTATCGAAAATGGTCGTGCAGATTGTACTCTATCCATTGGCAAATCACCCATGATTTGATTAATAAAGTTAGGACGGACATGGGCACATCGCACACAATCATTGCATATCTTTCTACATAAATTTCGGCCAGAAATAATCCAATACTTCAATCTGAGATTGTACAAAAGTGCTTGAGGTGCAGCATGTAATAGTGTTTTATGGGCTTCACGGGCTACTAAAATGGTAAAATAATGTTTTGGCGGGAGCAAAATCGGATGTTTTTGGTCTTGTACTATATTTGCATTTTTTAAGCGACCTCCAACGCGAATAAGCCCATCCATATCCAAAAAGGGGGAAAGGGACTTTAATGAACTTTTGTTGCTAATACAATTTTTGTTTCGTAACGATATAATATCTTCAGCAAATTGTTCATACTGTACGATTTTTAAAATAATTTTTAGAGCATTGGCGGTTTCGTTTGAAGTCAATTCTCCAGTTTTTCGAAGGTTCAACGATGTGATTTTACAATTATTGTAAAATCGAAATATGTACGCTATTACATTAATTAATTTTTTAGCCGAAGAAAATTTTTGAATTATATTATATTCAGATGACAAGATTGCAGTACAAGCTTGATTCACCTTTCGAAGATCTAAGTTTATAAGGTCTAAGCTCAATGATTTATTTTCACTTCGTGGCCATTTTGATTTGTCGTTACTTAAATATTCTGGCCCGTTCCACCAATCAGTGGTATTTATAAAATCAATGGGATATAATCCTCTTGACACATAATCGGCAGGATTCATTGAAGTGGGAACATAATTCCAGCTGCTAATTGAAGTTAATTCTTGAATTTGTGAGATTCTGTTAGCAACAAATGTTGCGTACCGATGCGGTTCCGATTTTATTCGAAACAGCGTTACTTCAGAATCAGACCACAGATATATGAAATCAAAATTAATTTTTAGAATTGATAGCAGTTTTTGACTAATTTGAGCTAAAAGCAAAGCTGCGCAAAGCTCCAACCGAGGAATCGTTTGTTTTTTCAGCGGAGCGACTCTTGATTTAGAACAAACTAAAGATACATGATGTTTCTCGTAATTATCAGTCATTCTAATATAAAATACGCATCCAAAACCAGATTCACTCGCATCTCCAAAACCGTGTAACTCAATTGAATTATGTTGGGGGGATAAGATGCATCGAGGAACGGATATTTGTTTAAGTTGAAGTAGTTGCCCTTTAAATTCACACCATTTCTTAAGAAATGTGCCTGGGAGTTGATTATCCCATGCGAGTTCTGGTATGGTCCATAATTCTTGCATGAAGAGCTTAGCCGTTAAAATTAATGGCGCACATAATCCTAGCGGATCGAATAATTAACAAATTTCAGAAAGTATATTTCTTTTTGTCTGACTTGGTTTATTTAAACTCAATTTATCGAAAGACATTTCCAGATTGTCAGTTTTAGTATTCCATAAAAGTCCCAATATTAAAGACAGATTGCTAGTTGACGTGTCATCAGCAAGATCAGGAATATTCGAAGTAAATTTTCTGAGCTCAAATCCACCGCGTTTTAATAAATCGATCAGATTCTTTTTTAAGGCCAGTGCGTCTTCGATATTATCAGTACCAGTTAATACGTCGTCGACATAGAAATCATCTGTTAATATCTTAGATGCGCGGGGAAAGGATGCTTCGTCAATGGCCAATTGATTTAACGTTCTAGTAGCGAGGTAAGGAGCACTTGCAGTTCCGTATGTAACAGTGCGAAGTTTGTAACACTGTAAAGGATCTAGCTGTGAATTGCGCCACCAAATACGATGAAGATCTTGTTGATCGTCATGTAATAGTATTTGGCGGTACATTTTGGCTATATCAGCCGAAAATGCCACTTTGTATTTACGAAACCGAAGCACTAAAGAAAATAAATCAGTCTGAACCACAGGGCCAACCATCATACAGTCATTCAATGAGATTCGCGAAGATGACTTATGTGAAGCATTAAACACAACTCGTAATTTAGTGGTCAAACTAGATTCTTTCATGACGAAATGGTGTGGAAGATAAAATGTTTTGTTATACATACATTCGTTGATGTTGGGATTATCAACAATCTCCATATGATTTAATTGAATAAATTCTGCCATAAAATCTTTGTATTGTTGATGTATTTTTGGATTCTTGCATAATTGCCTTTCAATATTGAAGAATTGTCGTCGAGCACTTTCACTTGAAGAACCAAGCTCTCCTATTTTTGAATTAACTGGTAAAGCAACTGAATATCTTCCAGAAGGTAATCGCTTGACATTCTTCAAGAAATGATCTTCGCATAATTTTTCTTCGATCGAAAAATTAGTTTTACAAACGATGGTTTCTAATTCCCAAAATTTTTTAATTTGGGAATCCAATACTTCTACCGAACATAGTGAATTTTCATATTGGCTTACGACATTTGACGAAGGGTTTATATTTGTTTTCCCACTTATGACATAACCAAATATACTATCGTAGAACATGGGAAGTTCATCTATTACCTTAAGGGATTTTCCCGTAAACAGCTCGTGATAAAGTTCTGCCCCGATTAACATATCGATGCGATCCGGAGTATTGAAGTGAGGGTCTGCTAGGTTTACGTGTGCTGGTATAATATCTTTGTTGAAGTTAATTGGCATCAACGGTAAATCACCAGTGATTTTTGGTATTACATAACATTTTATATTAATATTGTGTTCCGAAGTTCGCGATGCTAATGATAAAAATACCTTATGTCTCAGCGAAGTAATTTTGCCTCCCATTCCAAACACTTGTTTCGATGTCGGATACAATTTTAGATTAAGTAAACGACAGGTTTTATCCGTGATGAAATTCAGGTGCGAGCCACTGTCAAGTAAGACCCGCGCGAAGATATGAGTACCGTTACTAGAATAAGCTTTAACTATTGCCGTTCCAATCATTATTTGATTTCGTGACGAAGATAGTTGTACTGGATTGTGAACATCAATTGAGGCATTTAAATTTCTGCTAAGTGGAACTTCATCAACAGTACCCAACATAACATGTTCGTCAGATGCTAACACCTTGCTTGTATTTTGTACTGATGATTGGTTTGCATTAGTCTTTTGCATTTCATTTGTGGTACCATCAACATTATTTATCGTGCTTTGTGATTGACATACATGCGACGATGTATTTGGTTTACGATCAAGATTGAAATGCAAAAGACTGTGATGCTTTAACTTACATTTACTGCAACCCGGGCTGGTACAATTGCGAACATTATGCGATGAACTCAAACAATTTGTGCATACACGCTTGCCTCTAATATATTCATATCTCATTTTTGGCGTAAGCTTGGTATCACCAAAATCTGGACATGAATCAATCACATGGTTACCATTGCAGTAGAGACAAGACTGAAAACTCGACACCAATGTGGATGCCCTTTTGTGTTGTTGAAAATTATTTAAACTGGGTTTCGATATTACCTTTGATGAATTAGAATATTTCAGAGCCCCTAATAATCGAACACGAGCTTGTAAGATTTTAATAAAACTATCAAAGGTAAGCAAGGTTTGATCATTAGACCCTTTAATTACATCTGCACGCGACGAATTGTCCAGCTTTTCTGATAAGTGGTGTACTAAAAGTAAATTCCAACTTTCAACTGGCACCTTTAGAGATTTTAATGAATTATAATGCTTGACAGCTTGATCTATAAATACCTGCAGAGATTCCGAAGAATTTGGTACCGTTGGTTTAATGTCATACAACTGTTTAAGGTACATCCTTTGTATTCTATTTTCGTTATTGTACTTGTTGTATATAGTATCCCAAGCTAGCTTATAATTATCAGATGTAACTGGTATTCCTTCGATCAAGGAGTAAGCAGTACCAGCACTTATGTGGGAAATAAGATAGTGAAATTTTATGGTGTTATCAATAGTTCGCTTATGAATTAATTCTGTAAAAATGTCGCGAAAACGTAACCAATCAGTTTCTAAACCACTAAAACACGGAAGCTTTATCTCAGGCATTCGCATTTCTAATGATGCTGAAGAAGGATTCGGAATATCTAACACAGAATTATTTTGAATCGATACATTGGAAGTTTCTTGTTTTTTAATTCCGTGAATACTATTTAGAATATCACTTTCAAGATTCCCGTACTCGTCTTCAAATAATTCTCTATCATTAAGTGCAGAAACATCTAGCAACTCAATTTTGGACTGGATATCGCCATATTTATCGTACACACCACGTAATCTATGCAGTATGGATTCGCAAGATCCTATAGACGTAGAACTTCCACCACCATATTTCCTTTTCAAAATTGTCATTTGCCCTTTATAATAACTTCGCTGCTTTTTTAGAACATCTAATTTAACAAGTTCGTCTTGTGTAAGCGGCATTTTTGTAACCAACAGGATCAAACTTAAAGCGTGATATTTCGAAAACTTGAATTCTAATCGTAAGATATTTTTGAATTTGAATGATTATAATTTACAAAACTAAACTAATAATCTAAACTGAGATTTATCAAATTAAGTTGAATTGAATCAGAACGCGTTATAAATGTTATATGGGAATGTCACTGAAACTTAATTATTTTGTTAATTAACTTACATGTATACCCAGTCAACCATAGATATGAAGCTGCTTTGTTTATGGTTAGAGATGTTCATGCGATGCAGGAATTTCCGAAAATAAAATCAGCATATGTGTTGTAAAGCTGATACATCCATATAATTGTAATAACTGCATACACTGCGTTGTTGAATTTTTCTTATTGAAAACTAGTGATTGTTGTTTTGTTACGTCTCGTTGTTACAACCGTTGAAGGTCGTGATGAGTTTGCGCACCACGCGATGAAACTTTTATTATTGCGGTTGAAACACGTTCAATTTGTAAACACCACAAATACATACGATGATGATGCTTTTACAGTTGATACTGTTTCGATCGAAGAAGCACAATTTATGTAGTAACTGATCAATTGCAAATTGATTTGTTCATTGAACGATAAATACAATGATTCGAATAATTATATCGACGAATAATATGTATTATTATTATTGCCAAATCACTTATTATGGTAAATTATATTATATACTAAGATGCTGAACCACGTATTGAACATACGATGTTAAATTACGGTCTTGTATAACAAAAGATTAAACTGAATCTTATAACAAGTTCCGTTCACTGATTAATTGTTCAATCGTTGTATTAATCCAAGGGATTTTCAGGCCATATCCGGCTCGAAGGACCAATAATGTAAACTCTGTGGTGGTCAATTTAATTTTCGACGATTGAACGCACCGTTTACGATTTTATGTAAATGTTTGTGTCGAAGAATTGGTATTATTCCAAATGAAACTGCACAAAGGAAACTACACTAAACACTCACAATTTATAGTTATTTATTTATTTGTTTATTAATTTATTTATTTTATACAAACTTTTAACTTTTATCAAAGACAAATTTATAAATGCTTAATTTTATTTTAATATAATTTTTTATATACAAAGTTTTAATGTTGCTTCAATAAGCTGTAATAATCGAATGATAATCCAACATATATTTTTTTTTGTTCAAAAAATCCGCAGTAGCCACAAACCGACAAATTACTTGGAGACACGCGTTGCCCGTTATCAATTAAAGTTACCATTACAATGACGTTAAGCACATCATAGATACAAATCGATATGAATATAAATTTAGGGCTTTCCAAGTTCATGGGTTTCAGCTGCTGCGAGTATTTTTACATTAATATCAGTATTGCGTAAACAAGTGGTTTTGTTGAATTGCCACAGAATTATCAGTGATGTACAATAGGCAAATTCGTGTATTCCCATGTTAGGAACACGTTAAAAAATGACTCGGTTTTAGTGGTTCAGGATGGTGAGGGTCATCTGATAAGGGAGTTAGCGGTCGACTGTTAAGGGTCCCTTCAATTTGAATTGTTAATGTTTTAAATTCCTCCAATGTCATTATACACACATTATCATCAGCATCGATTGTTCTTAGGCCTTTTCGGATGCATCTGCAAATCCGCGAAGTTCTATTCGTTTTGCAATTGACCTTTTCATAAATACACATAGCGGTAATTGAATATTTGCTATAGTTATGAGATTATTTCGAAATAATAGGCAATTTTCTTTAATATCGATGGACACTAGGTCATCTCAATATAATTTATTTTTCCACAAGTCTTGCATTAAGATTTTAGCCGAAATAATAATCAGTCCAAATCAACCTAGGCGGTCAAATAGTTTCGTTATATCCGAAAGGATTTTCCTTTTTGTCATTCGTAATTCATTACCGAATTCCGACGTTTTAAATGTAAAAACATCTTCTTTAGGCAGCCAAAGCAATCCAAGTGCCTTGATTGAATGAAGTATGAAAAACAAACTTTCTTGTAGAACTTGCAAAACTTGTCTTAGAGAAATCTAATTTGGCATTAAAATATTTGGGAATAGTTCTACTCCTATTAGGATGTCAATTGGACGTGACTCATTAAAATCAGGATCTGCTAATTGAATATTAGATGGTATACGCCAGCGACTAATTTTAATGGTAGTTTGCGGTAAACTGTTGGAAATTTTGTTAATAACAAAATCATCTACGCTAAATACTGAATTCTTATAACGTGACTTCAATTGAGTTGAAATCATCTCGTCCGCCAGTGTCGTCAATCGAATTTATGTTGTTGATTTTTGCCTGAAGTTTTTGAGCCATGTAACTTATTATAAAATTGGATTGGCTACCATAATCCAGTAGTGCGCGACATTCCATTTACAATGACGTTGGCAAGATCACCCTTCCATCACTTGAACCCTTTTACATGCTGAAATTTTGCTGCTCATCTGAATGAGTAACCATAGGTGACGCAACGATTGCCTGTGAATCACCTGTTCATTTTGTTGCGATGTTATCCTCCTCGCTTTTAGGAAGGTGATTTTCGTTTTCTCTGTGAGTATACTCTTGGTCATTTTATTGCACAATTTGCATCCAGCCGAGCTGCAATCGGAAACTGTAAGGAACGGGTTCAAGCAATTTATATATGCCATTATTTCTTTAATTTTATTGAAGCGCTCTATTGGGCTAAAGCTTAGAAACGAAGAGCAGCTACGAAATGCATGTCGAATACCATTACATAAACGGTCTTGATTTGAGCTTCAGTTCGGAATTGCGAATGAATGGATTTTTGACGTGTTAAATGGTTTATTTTGCTTTTTTGTGTTATTAGGCGTTGATTTAAGTATTGAGACATTGGCTTGCGTTTGATATTGACTCCAAGGCCGTAAATTTTTTCTCTAGAAATTCCCGAAGTATCTTCCATGTTGGCATGTCTTTAGAAGAGTTCTGTTTCTTGTAATCTTTAGTTGACTCCCTATCCAGTTTTCGTATAACAGGGCGCATCACAACAATTTCTGAACATTCATCGAATTTACCGTCACATGTTTCCAATGCTGTAACATGTGATAACGCCACATTGGTGAAGCGTTTCATCTCGTTCGCACTTGAATTATGGAATGGTTGTTAATCAATCAGTGCGCCAACATGTCTCTCAACAATCAATCTCGGATTATTAAATCGCTGAACTAACTCTACCCAGGCACGTTGATATCCTGCTTCAGAAAGTTCGATATGAACTATTTTGCAAGTACGTATACTTGACTATATTATCACTGGCACTATTATCAAGCGCTGGTTTTTAAATGATCACCGCGTCGAAAACATCTTTAAATGTTATCCATCTTAATGGATCACCATCAAAATGCGGAATATTCAGTACAACCAATTTAATTAAAGGTTTGATTGTTGTTACCTCAGATGTTTCCGTTTTTTGTCTTTGGGAGGTGTTGTGAAGCTTATGGTCATGTTCCAACCACTTAGCCGAATGTCTCCGGTTATCGTAGAGAATCTATTTTTATTGTACGTCACAACGCGATCGAGAAACGGTTCGGTTATATTGCGACGGAGAAGGGCAGACGACATTCAAAACAACGATTTTTTTTTATGTTCTTTCAATTCGTGGAGCACCCACTTATCAAACTTTTTTGACTTTCTAATTTCCTGCATGTGGTTAGAAACCGTATCCAACGTTCATATCCATGAGTATGGAGTTTAACGTTCTAATGTTGATGAATCAAAATATTCCGGGCTACAGTATTTGGAGTGATCTTGGTGCTTAGACTAAACGGTGTCGGTCGATAAGTTCCAGAGGAGCTTCATTATTTTTCATGTATCATTAAATTATATTACCTTAACGACCTTATATGATCCATTTTAGCTCGGTTCTTTGCGCTAAACATACTTATGACGTGGATCGTATTAAAAGATCAAGAGGGAGTATCGAAAGTAGGGTTAGATAGGATTACTTCCTTTTCTTGTTCGTTATTTAAACCCAATAAATTCTTGTCTGCGGAAGTGGTTTATTGATAGTTCTCACTTCTCAGAACTAACGCATAAAACCCTTGTACTTGGCATGCCTAGTGGATGTGCTGCTTGCTTAGCAAGCTTAGTTTTTCACGTGTAGCAAAGAATGATATCTTGTAATTAAATTACCTTATTTTAGTGCTGCAACTTATTCGTACGGTTTTAGCTGAGACAATTTCTGCACAAATCGTGAAACGATTGCTTGCAATGGCTGAAATTACAAAAATCAGCTTGTTTCTTGAAATTCTTGAGTTTTCTCGAGAGTTTTCATGTAGACATCGTGACTCGTTGTCCAATTTTTTTTTTTAATAAGCTGAATATAATGAAAAAACTGCGTGTACGTTGGTGATTATATTCTTTATGGCGTATAGATACTCGGTTGTTGTGTCGGGTAAGGATTTGATTACAGCAGCACTGATTCAATAAAGCATTCAACAGATTAGATGCTAGTACTCTCCTGTTGTTGAAGCGGTTTTCTAAAATCTCCCAAGGTGTATCGTAATTATCTCCAGGGGGTTCTAGGGCGTTGAGGTTAGGTGATTGTTGTCATAAACTAATCGTTCGAATGTGTCTGCGGGAAACCTTAATCTAAACCTTAGTCTACGAAATATTTTGAATTAGGTTCCCGGTCTTCGGAAATTTCCATGCATAGTTTTAGTGAAGGCCCATGATTTGCATTATTATTCTCTACAGGCTCAATGTTTTGTAATTTAAGTTTTAAAGCTGATCTGGATCTCGCGTTCGATTGTATTGTTGCTTTAACTGTTGCCTGAATTTGAACAAATTTGACTCAACCTTCGACGCGTCGGGTAATTTACTGTGCCTGAGTTCGCTTGCCGATGCCTTCTCATTATCTATACCGTTACAGCTGATCTCCTCAGATGAGACTATGCTGAATTTTTTAATTATTTCTGTTGCATCTGATGTTGGAAGTGGTTTGGATGGCAAGGACGGTTTGTTTAGGCGTTGCTACATATCTTCAATGTGTTTTGTAAAGATTTCCACCACGTTTTGTGTATACCTTGGTAGTACTGATTTGTTGATTTCGGTGTTGGTTCGTATTCGTTGTGTGACTTCTCCTAAACCGCTATTCTTTCCTTCAGATAGTGATTAGCCCTGCCTCTTCTGCATTTTGTTCTTGAGTGTTGGGCTACGTTTTTTTGCTAAATTTTGATCTGAATTATACATGGAATTTTAAACTTAATTTTAGGCCTGAACTTTATGCATAATTTTAAGTTAAATTAAAGGCTAAATCTAGGCTGATTTTAAAACTAAATTTTTATTTTTTTTATAGAAGGTTGGACTGAAGATCTAGGGAGTTCAACCTCTATAGTGTGAATCGTCACAACGTATAACGGTCTTGAAACGGTAGATGCTTTATGTTGCGCATCATTGTTCTCATTGTAACTTGGAGTTACATTTTCTGCTGAATTTTAAAAACTTAATTTAGGCATAATTTAGACCGAGTTTTAGTCGGGATTTAGGATAAATATTATGCTGAATTTTGGGTTTAATTTTAAACTGAACTTTTTGTTGAATTTCAGGCTGAATTATTTATTTATTTTATGAAATTTAATTTCAAGTGTGAAATGATTTGTGCAATGTCATGGCTCAGAATTAGCTGGTTCATGGTAAGGTGATTTTCAAAAATTTCAATTTTCTACGAAATGTGTGGAAGTAAACAAATGCATATTAGCATAACAATTACATGTCTCAAAAACTATCTTATGAGGTATCAAGCACCGGAATCGGAGCACATGTAGTATGCTAAAATGAAAAGAACACTAAATGGCCAGATTTTACACAATTAAATAATCGTTTCAATAGCAATTTGTCTTGATATAAAAAATATTGACGAGTTGAAATTTCAAAGCGATACTTTGAAATCGTATAGCCGATCCTGTGCGCCAAAGTCTTATAGGTATACGAAAATATACAAATTAAGGTAGGAAACCCAAACTATACTGGAGGACCGAACACTTTAATATCAAAAATTATCATTCGGTTCATTTAAATCAAATTTTTTTTTATTGTTTTACTCTTGCTCCTGGCTCGACGGCATACGTAACCCACTAGACGAGCTCGTATCATTATAACTAGCTAAAATTTGTTGTAAATCACTTAATCTCTCCTGTAAATCAATACACTTGTCCTGCTCAAATTTCAGATTTAGCGTATATTCCACCTCTAATTTCATAGATTTTTCACGTTCCGTTTTTAATTGTTCCCGCAATCGTACCTCTTCAGAATTATCATTGGCCGTCACTCTTTTCGGGTATATAAAACGAAAATCTCGTTGAGTTGCTCGTTTCTTGCATCGCGGACACAAACGATTCTTTGGTGCATTTTCTTCGATCCACCGTTTAATACAACCATACCCGAATAAATGGCCACACTTCAAAGAGGTTAAACGGTGTGACCCAGCTAATTCCCAGTCATCTAAACAAATCGAACATGTAGATCCTTGATCCTCGTCTGAATGAACGATGGATGATTTTCTCTTTTTTGATGGAGTTAAAGCTTTTGAATCTGTAATTATTGGACACGAATTGGTTTATTAAGGAATAAAAAACAATAAACAAACCCATACCGGCAACAATCACTGGTGCAATCTCAACCATGGGCGGTATTGGTCCTTGGTTAACAATAACAGTTTCTACATTGGTGGTTGCAATGATATCATCTACAAGATTATAAATCCTGTTTATATCATCGATTACTTGATTCATATTTTCAGCAAATATAAATTATTTATTAAATAAATATTTTTAATAAATCATTACAAATACAAAATGTTCGGCTTTTGATAAAACAAAATCCAATTTGTTGCAAAATAAAAGTGGAAATGTCAAAGCGACTACGTTTTTAATCTTTTTTGGAGTGAAACTCATTTTACTGGCCAAACGCAAAAAAATAGGAGTATGTTAAGGAATTTCTTGGCATTATTTAAGATAGAAAAGCTGCGGTAAATCAAACACAAAAACCATTTTCCTCAAAGACATGCATTTTGACTTGGCTAAATATGGTTTCTGTTCCATTTATTGGTAAATGTAGGGTTCACCAAATTCAACTTAAAAATGATTCTTTGATTTTGCAGATGAAGACGTGTGTGCTGCTGAGGCCCCCCATCAAATAAGTCTCCCTACCACGATTTGAACTTTGTGCTGCGGAAATTCTAATCAACTTAGTCTATAGTTGATCCAAAAGGAAACTGAATTAGAAATTTCTGAAACAATGCTTGGCCGGACTGGCGAATAGTTTTAGAGCCAGCCAGTGGAGGATATTTGTATAGGCAACAGAACTAAATACAGTACCAGGCAATCATTCGCTACACAAACCCGCAATACACAATCTGGCCAATCGCACATCCCGGGTTTGATCACCTACATAAGTATTTAAAACAACATATATCGTGGTGGATCGGGCCTAGTTGGCTCGGTCAATCTCTGAAATCCTGGCCTCCATAACTAAACGAACATGGCTTAGTTGAGGAAATTAATAACCAAATATTCACCATAGCAATTATTACTAACTATCCATGGCTCTATGAACTAATGACAAAATATTCAAGGGTTAAAAGGGAATCGAAAATCCACGGAAATTATCTAATGAGAAAAGACATATTCCATGCAATATTCACAATGCTGAGCTAGCCCAAATTGAAGCAACAAGAGAAATAAGCAAACTCAGCAAACGCAAGCCATTGAGTCCTTTTCTTGATGAATTTTTATTTGCAATTCTGAAGCACCTTAATCAACTAACCATCCTATAATCCTTCATCCAAGATCTACCCACGAAGTTAATCCTAGACGACCTTCTTAAGAGAAACAAATATTTCAAGCCATCGTTAAACCTTGCAATTACCAGATAAAATTATTGGGTTGTGCGTGGCCGTAGCACGGTTAGACAAATCATCAATCAGTGCATAATTTGCGTCAAATTCAAATTTCGAAGGGTCGAAATAATTTATCCGAAATAATTTATTAATAAGACATTTAAATCCTAGGTCTGTTTCTTCATTTGTCTTACCGCCAAAGCTATTTATGTCGGGTGGAAGAAAGTATGAACGAGATTGAATGTGTGGGGTTAAATCAATTAAATAAATAAATGAAATTGTCTTCCAGTGACTTCAAGCTACGGTTCTTTGAATAGATAAGTAAAGACCGGAAGCTATAACTCCAACCTGTACTTTGGACCGGCAAAACACAGACTTATAGAAATCCTGAAGATATTAATATAAATCATGTATAAACGACAATATTTTAAAAATTCGGATTTTAGGACCTTAAAGGAAAGATCCAGGACAATCCTCAAAAAATGAGGCACGAAATCATTAAACTAAACGGAAGCCGGTGGTGCAGGAAGCCAAATTGAACTCAACACCGAAGTTGTAATGTTAGATAAACCAGCTAAAAATACTTATGAAAGCGAGGAATACAAAAGTCCATCAAATACGTCATATACACATTTTCTAGACAACATTGCGCACCTGATGCTTCAGTTGGACCTAGCGAAACATCTAAAATTGACAGACCCAAGTAGGCGAAATACGACTGTTTGCTTATCGAACACAAAGATGCATGCCTATCAAGTGGCGGTTACTAAATTATAACGAGCATGTTTAAAGAAACACGCAGATATAGGCGCACTTGCCAACCCAAGTTGACTGAGACGGGTTTTAGCCACACGGGTTGCAACCACAATTTAAACTGCAAGGTGAATGGGTAAAGGTTAGGAAGAAACATAGATACAGAAAACACAAGCTTCGGTCATCTCAGCTGGAGATAATGTTTCCAACCCGTTAAAAAATAAGGCCAGTCATGGCGAAAGTAAAGAAAGTTATCAAACCAAGGTTTTCAATTATCAAGATCCTTTTTGTTCTGGACGCCGGTCTCAAATGGATCTCATAGCGACAGCTTACTCCGATACCGATTTAAGTCTCTTCACGAATAATGTTGAATTATATCCAAAGGACCGATGCATGATCAGGATCACCGTGTGATCAGTCTATTGACCTTCAAGTTTGCTATGCACAAGCGCATAGACGTGCCTTCTAAAGAGAAACAATTCGAGTGGCCAAAGATTTCCATTTTTAAGGCCGCACGTTTAAATACTTTCTTGAAGTATTTAAAGCGAAAAAGAATAGTTTCCAAAGGTGTGTATGTTTCGGAACATGGCAACAATAATGCCTGGTGATTGGTTCATAAGCTCAGAGGCTATGGCCATGATTGAGAACGCAAACGGTGCTGCCAACGAATCGTGGCACGACACAAGAACTGGGCTACTTAATACTCTCCTATCCAGACGAACTACTGGACGAAACTGAATCACATATAGCTATATGCGTGAGATTACGACAAGCGGTACTTCTGCAACAGCAGCTGAACCCTCATTCACGTGGGAGAAGGGCTCATGTGCACTCAATTCTTCCAAACGGAATAAATCATCCTGCATGGACAACTTGAACGCTGGGATAATAGAAATGGCTTGGCCAATCATTAACTCCAGTGTAATTCCGTTATTAAACCGTTCCCTAAAATTCGAACAGATTCTTAAGGTACGGAAAACAGGCGAAATGATAGTTATCGATCATATATTCCTATCCGGATAGGAATAACTTTTACCAAAGTAAGACGGCAATAATTCAATATTCTCTTTTCCCATTATTCTGTCTATAATCTACAAGAGCGCCATCTTTTGAGTAGCACTCGCTAATATTTCAAATATTTTTTCAAATAAAATTCGTTATGCAAAATAATAAATTGTGTTCATTAACAACACTTATGGTAATTTATAAGGGTGTTGCAGAAGCACTATTTACGTGAACTGTTAAACTCCCGTCACATCAGATCGCGGGAAGCTGCGCAGCGTAATATCTTACTAATTTTCACGAAAGCCTACTCCACAACTTCGAAAGAAGCCGTTGTAGTGTAGGCTGGTGTAGTACCAGTGGATAATGGATATATTAATTGCATCTAAAACAAGTCTTTACAAATTACGGAAACAACAAATGGGCTTAGATATCTCGACAGAAATTGAAGGAAGTGACCATAGCCCATTAATGTTCAAGAGTGCCATTAAGACCTCAGGGATTGATGAATGGCAAAGAAGATGGAACAGATCAGTTAAAGCTAGGCATACCTTTGGTTTTATCTCAGATATTAGGTATAGACTAAGTATCGGTCAACCTAAACCGAGCTCGATGTGCCAAGTTATAACCGGACATGGCAAGTTTAAGTACTACCTAAATTGTTTTGAATTGCAAGAATTGAATGCTATGATGCTAAAGTAGAAGACGCTAAGCATCTACTTTTACACTGTAATAATGTATATGGCCATTGTGTCACTGAGAAATAAATGGCTATGTATACATTATCTGTGATAATAGTAGACCGACCTAATCGGATGTTACTTGCCCCCACGGGGTTAGGGATGAAATCAAAAGTGATTTATTTGATTTGTTTTTATGTGTTATTTATTTAATATCATCAACAGAATAAATCCTCTGATTGGAGGCACTTTAGGCCAAATAGTACCTAATGCATGCAATATTAGGGAGTATGTAGGTATAGGAATTAAAAAACCATATATTCAGTTGTATTAATAATAATAATGGTAATGGCACAAATTTCGTCGGTGCCAGCGGTCAATTAAGGCAAACTGTTTTTATACATACAAATTGTATATGGAACGGAGCTTTTTCCGTCCCGATGCTTCGATCGTATCTCCAAAAAAAAATACACTCCAATACGCTTTATTAATTTATGCAACTAAAATGGCGGCACTAGTAATGTCAATGTGGATTAAATGTCAAAACAAAATTTTTTTCTAAGAGATTCACGTGTGTAACATTTTATGTCCGAATTAAATTAATTTTGTGAACTTATAAAATGAGTAATTCATCAGACAGTGAGTGTTTTGTATAAAATAACATTTATAGAACCCTAATAAATTAACATTTTATTTAATCATTAACATTTTTATTAGATTTATGCGAAAATAAACACTGAACAATTCCTGCAGTCAAATTGGAATTAAAATGTCTGGGAGCAAAAACATCTGGGAATAAAGATGTCCTAATTAAACGATAATTTAACCAATTTTATTGATTGCATATAATTAAAAATTAAATAAATTATTGAAAATAACATATTTTGTTTGTATTTGATAAAGGTTAATATTAACTGATCCCGCTTAGTCAAATATTTGTCAAACTTGGATAAAGTGGTTTGGTTAAGAAATTCAAATAAAACGTCAAACCTATTACGTTGTAATCTAGTGTACCTATTAAATTGTTCTTCCGTTAACCAATCATAAAACAGCGTTAGCTTCATAGGTTCATACGTTTGAGTAGAACTATCCCGGGTTGTAGTTGCTTTTGTTCCTAACATCTCCAACGATGGTAATAAAGGAGCTGATGAAGCTTGGATGAATTCCTCAGACATCATTTGATCAGCTTCAGTTTCATCAACGGCTGCCGTTTCTAGAATCTTAAATCCAAATGACGATTAACAAAAATTTAATTTTAATATCATACATTTTTTCTTACGCGTGGGTCTCTCTGTTTTGGTGGTGGTCTAGCTCGACATAAAACTAATTTTCCACTATTAGACACTTTTGCCAAATTTTGATTTGGAATGGCTGTGGGTTTTAAAAATCTTCTTGAATCACCTAAAATGTAAAATTTATAAATTTTACTAACTTTATAAGAATTTTATTTTTAAATCAAGCTCACTATCAACAGTCGGTTTATAGTCGTTTTCAATTTTCATTAAAATGTAAACCACAAATTTTAGTGAATTTGGTAGGCCTTTTGCCACTTTTAATAGCCCTTAACCACTTTGTTACCATCAAGTTATTTGTCGTAAATTTGTGAAAGCTTATTTCACAATCCGGTGTTTTTTTTTTGGACCGGCATTGAGGAACACAACAATAATGCACCATATTATATCTTCGATTTTTCTGAAAAATTTGAATGAAAAATGACATTAATAAGGATTATTAATTAGGGAAATAATAGATAGATGACTTACCTACATAAATATAGTTAACATTTAAACTGTTTGGTTTTCTTATAATTTTATTTATCAAAAGTTTAATTCTCACACTTTTTCCGCGAATGATTTTTAAAAATTTGACAGCTTAATCCACATTCATACCGGTAGTGACATCTAGTTTTGCTTGTCGCCATAAAGCGTATTCAACTGAATGACACGTATAATTTATTATTTATTTTGACCCTTTTTTGGTCTGAATTTTTATTTTTATTTTTTTATTTATTTTTTATGATTTACAGCATTTGATTTTCTTTGAACGATCGCTGACAGAATACAGCATTAAAAACCATATGCCAAAAAAGAAACAGAAAACGAAACCAAAAAAATGGTAACGATACAATGAAGACAAACGTACTAAATCTATTACAATTAATTGTTTTTTAACTTAACAACATAATAAACATAATCAAGTCACAATAAGTTTAGGTTCATTCTGTTGGTGGTTAACATCCTCCCCCCCCCCTTGATCAATTGAGTGATCAACTGCTGTGACTGGCAATGGGCAGAGATTTACAACGCCTCTTTTAATTACTCCTGCAGCTGTCTTGATTGATACAACACGAACTAGTCCATCTGCTCCAGGATGCAGCTCAATAATTCGTCCAAATTTCCATCGTAATGGAGGAAGAATTATCTTTAATTATCACGACGGTACCTACTGGAACATTCACTGCTGTCTTATGCCATTGAACACGAGTTTGCAATTGTTGTAGATACTCTTTGGACCATTTACTCCAAAACTGATGATGTAACTGGCCCACTAGTTGCCAACGTTTTGCGTAGTTGAAGTTACCTGGTTCGGAAATGAGTGGTTCTGGAATGGCCATCAATGGACGACCGATCAGGAATTGACCTGGCGTTAATATCTCTACATTATCATCGGTAGACAAAGTTGTAAGCGGCCTCGAGTTCAATACAGCCTCTACCTGCTTGATGAGCGTATTAAGCTCCTCGTACGACAAATTGACATTTCCCATCATGCGACGAATATGATATTTGGCCGACTTCACTGCTGCTTCATTTAGGCCACAGAAATGAGGCGAATTTGGTGGTGCAAACTTCCATTTTATTTCGTTGTCTTGATTAAAGACGGACAACTCTGCTTGTGTTTGTTTAGCGTGAAGCAACTTATATAGTGCATGGAGTTTTGAGTTGGCGCCTACGAAATTTGTACCGTTGTCTGAGAAGATGGTTTTGCATAATCCTCGAGTTGAAATAAATCGTCGCAGGGTGCCCAAGAATGCAGAAGATGATAAATCCGCGGATAATTCCAAATGAATTGCTTTCGTAGCCAAGCATACAAATACTGCCAAATAGGTTTTTTTCGGAGCCTTGCTCCGAATGTGATGATGAATATACAGTGGCCCGGCAAAATCAATTCCAACGTTGTAAAATGGTGGAGCCATAGTTACCCGTTCAGCAGGTAAATCAGCCATTCGTTGCTGCAGTAGTTTTGGCCTGGCACGCGTGATTAAAACACATTCCCTGCATATTCTTTTTGCCAACTGTTTGCCATTGATTGGCCAAAATGATTGTCGAATCGCAGCTAGAAGACCTTGAGGTCCCACGTGAAGATACTTGATATGAAGATATCTCACAATAGTCAATGTGAAAAAATGGTCTTTTGGCAGAAGTATAGCATGCTGTGATGAATAAGACAGCGATGAAAATTGAAGACGTCCGCCAACTCGCAATAACTTATCCTTATCTAGAAATATCGACAATGACTTTAACGTGGGATTACGAATTGTGTAGTCTTTCTTTTGTAATCCCTGGTACACCTCAGCAAATGCCCTTGTTTGGATGGACCGTAAGATCATCCTCAAACCCGTATCTAACTCGTCCGGTGTCAATGGTCCAATATGTTTACCTGAGCGATTTTGTGTGTTGTGGATAAATCTACTCACATATGCCATTGTCCTACATACCAGTTTATACGAGTTCTTTGCATGAATTCGATCAAGACAATCGTCGACGTCTTCTGCGAGTGTACATATTTCAGCCTTGTTTCGTTGTTCTGGAATAATAATACCTTGACCAAATGTAATAAGTTTGTTGTTCCAATGTTCATCAGTGGAAAGCAAAAATGGAGGCCCATGCCACCATAGATTAGACGTCAATAGTATTTGTGGCATTACACCTCGAGACACTAAATCTGCTGGGTTTAACTTTGATTCAATATGTAGCCAATTTTTCGATTTAGAATGAGTTTGAATGATTGACACTCGATTGGCCACATAGGTTTTCCACTTAGAGGATGGTGAATTGATCCAATAAAGTGTTATCAAGGAGTCAGTCCAATAATAATAATCTTGGACAACAAAGTTAACAATTTTTGCAACCTTTTCCATGAGTTTTACTAAAAGAAGTGCTGCACAGAGCTCTAGTCTTGGTAATGTATGTTGTTTTAGTGGAGCTACACGAGATTTAGAGCACAACAGTGTAACACCATATTTGTTCTTGTCACGAAACCGCACATAAATTGCAGCACTATAAGCCTTCTCACTAGTGTCGGCGAAACCATGTAGCTGTATGTCTTGTGGAAATTGGTACTCATTAAACAAATGTCGTGGAATTCTCAATTTATTTAATTCAGGCAAATTATTTATAAAATTGACCCAATAAGAATGATGACTCATCGGAAGACTCTCATCCCAATGAACTTTTGAGGACCAAAGTTTTTGCAGAAAGATTTTTCCTAATACAATGAAGGGTGCAACTAGGCCATTGGGATCAAAGATGCTGGCAAGCTGAGAAATGACTATTCGTTTGGTGATTCTTTTTGTTTCTGAAACTTTAGAGGCAACTTGAATGCTAAAATGATCTAGAGCAGGTTGCCAATATAAACCCAATGTTTTTACACAATCGTCGTCGTTTATGTGCAATAGGGTTTCTCGATCCTCTAATGGGATGTCAGCCAAAATGTTAACATTATTTGAACACCATTTTTTAAGAGTCATTCCAGCTGTTAACAAAATATTAGAAATTGAATGTTTTAATCTGGCGGCTTCCTCAGCACAATTAGAACCAGATAAAATGTCATCCACGTAGATATCATTTTGAATCACTGAGGTTGCGGAAGGATCCTTTTTCTGGTTTTCGATTGCAAGTTGGAGCAAGCATCTTGTGGCAAGAAAAGGGGCTGTTGTGGTACCATATGTAACTGTTTTCAATTGATAGGTGCGAAGTTGTTCTGCTGAATTATAACGCCAGAATATATAATGATATTTTTGGTCATCAGGATGAAGTAATATTTGTCGATACATTTTGCAGATATCTGCGCTAAATGCATGTTTGTGTGATCTAAATCGGATTAGTACAGCAAACAATTCATTTTGTACCACTGGCCCTGTCATTAAAATATCGTTTATGGAATATCCAGTGGATGTCTTGGCGGAGCCATCGAACACGACTCGCAGTTTCGTAGATGAAGAGTCCGGCTTTACAACACAATGATGAGGCAAATAACAATGCGAGCTTTCTATTGGATCCACCAATTCCATATGGTCTAATTGTTCGTATTCAAACATAAATTGATTGTACATTGTGCGAAGTTCAACATTTTGATCTAATTTGGATTCCATATTTAGGAACCGTTTTTTTGCTCGCATTGCTGAATCACCTAACAAGGATGGAGAATTGGAGAAAGGTAGCCTGACTATGAACTTTCCTGAATCATGTCTTGAGAAGGTTTCTTTAAACTGTTGCTCACATTCATTTTCAGGTAATGGCGTGACGGTGTTAAACTCACATTGATCAGTTTCCCAAAACTTCTCCAATAACTCATCTAGTCGATGATAATCGGTGTCGGTTTCGGTTGTTACCAAGTTACAGTACCCGTTTGCACTTTCTGTTGAAGCCCCAAGCACAACCCATCCTAACACTGTGTTCTGTAATAACGGAAATTTTTCCCCTATCTTAATTTGGCCTACTGACTGTAGCTCACCATAAATTTCGGCTCCTAAAAGAAGATCAATTGACCTTGATTCGAAAAACTGTGGGTCTGCCAACTTGATGTTGGCAGGAATTGGCCAATTTAACTTTCCTACTGTTACTGATGGTTGATATGCCGATATTTTCTTCAACGTATGAACTTCGATGACGGCTTGAAATTCGCTTATGCGAGAATGAATATTCAGTAAAGCAGTTCGGGACGATTTAGCAGGAGCACCGCCTATTCCACTAATGTTGATATGCGAAGCTGTAGTTCTAATGCCCAAACGTTTTGCTAGTGATTCAGTCATAAAATTCAATTGTGATCCTGAATCTAATAGGGCTCTGGCAGTGAATGTCGAACCGTGGTCATCCAAAACATTAACTAATGCAGTTGCTAAGAAAACAAATTTATAATTGTGTGGAATATTGACTTGCATTGAAGTATTTACTAAAAGAGCATCCTTTGATGTACTAGCTTTAGACTGATTGACATGATATTGACTGGAATGTGAAGTGGCAGATTGATTCGCAGTTGCCAATGTTGATGAATCTGTGTGCAAAAGCGTGTGATGTGCCGATTTACACACCCGACAACGATCTTGATCCTTACATTGAACCGAGTTATGTGATGATTTCAGACAGTTTGTGCAGAGCTTAAGAGTATCAACATTTTTTTTGCGTTCAATAACCGACATCGACAAAAATTGGTAACACCGCATAATAGAATGCCCCACTTTTTTACATAGTTCGCAATTATATACCTTCGATGCCATGAATGAAGTGGTATTACGCTGAACTCGAATATGTGGCATTAGTTTAGCTTGTAGTTTTGAAGAATTTGAAGAAGGGGGCGACCCGGACTCCACCTTGGAAATGTCTATTCTATGACTTCTTAATTGTATGAACTCGCAAATATCTTTAAATGTGGGTAGTGCATTTCGCGGAGCTTCATCTCGCCATTTAGCTTTTGTGTCTGGATCTAATTTGGTATATACCAAATGCACTAATAGATCATCCCAGTATTGAATTGGACGCCCAAGCGTCTTCAACGACCGAATATGCGAATTGAACTCATCCACCAAATTCAATAATTTAATTGAAGTTGCTTTATCTATTGCTTTAATGGAGAATAATGATTTGATGTGCTCTTCTGCGATTTGGTGTGGCTTATCGAATCTATCGAATAACAATCTTCGCGCCTCTAAGTAATTTGCCTCAACAAAATCCAAATTTTCAAAAGACTTTGCAGCAATGCCCTTAACTGAATGCTTTAAATATTGTAGTTTAGTAAGGTCATTGAGTTTTGGGTTGTTGTGAACATGATTGTCAAACGATTCGATAAAGCCTTTCCATTTTGTCACTTCACCCGAAAAACAGTCTAGCGTAATTTCAGGGAGTTTGGGAACAAATGATAACGTTTCTGGTTTAATCTGCGGAGATATACCTTTCTTTGCTTTAAGCTCTTCAAGCCTTTCTTCCAATGCAGGTCTCAAGTTGTAGTAGTGACGAGACACAGTGGAACGAATATCTGACTCAAGTTGTTTTTCATCCAGAGTTTCTAGTTCTAACTGATTTTTGTTAAAAGTCGTATAATCAGAGATTAAATCGGATAGACGCAACTTAACCTGAGCTAATGATGCTGACTCCAACTTGGTGTCTACAAATTCCGCTAGCTCAGTTAGAGAATCAACGAACAGCTTGTTTATTTGATTCAAGCGCTTTATTTGGGTCGCCATAGTAGAAGTTGAAAAATAGAATCACACTAAAAAATGTAGCTAATCACTTAAGAATCGATTGGAACAACAAAAATGTAATTTTGACTACTAATTCTTTGTAGAATATGCTTTTTAAAAACAAAAATTTTTTAAATATAATGGTCAACGTGTTTCACAACCGGATTTACACCAGAACCTAAACAAAGCTAAAAACAATGCAAAAACTTACGGTTTGACGTAGAGGATTCCTGAATTGTTTCCCGGTTTATAGAACTTCACCGTGTTACTGGCATGCAATTCAATGGCAATGTAGTGTAGCAATTCCACGACCTGTCTTTTGATATAACTCACAACGATAGCGGGTTGCTTTCAGATCAATACTGGATATCTGTGCAAAAAATACCGCAGCTGGTAAACCTTGACTGGATGTCCACGCACTGGATATACTGGAAGTTCTGCAGGATTGTCTCCCATTTGTTCGTATATATATCGCTGAATGTAGACACACGTGTACAATTTATAATGAGATGAAGACTTTGTAGGTTATGTATATAGCTGGATGTATACACACTGGCAAAACTGACAACGTGTTGAAGAATTTGTTGGTTATGTATAGCTGAATGTATACACACTGGCAACAACGAAGGCTCTGTAGATTTTCCTCGTAACAATAACAATAATGAAGTGAATGAAGACTTTGTAGATGATGTGTAGCTGGATGTATACGCACTGGCAAAACTGACAGCGTTTTGAAGAATTTGTTGGTTATGTACAGCTGGATGTATACACACTGGCAAAACTGACAACGTGTTGAAGAATTTGTTGGTTATGTACAGCTGGATGTATACCCGTGTAACAATAATGAAGTCTCTGTAGAATGTTCTCGCTGGATAACCACACGTGACGCGATGTATTTAAATTACAGCTGGATCTTTTCAAGTATGTTATATCACGAAGGCTCACTAAATATGATGACGCCAAATTATATGGTATGTTACTTGAACAAAACACACGATAATATCGTAACAAAACGTTTGTTAATGATGTATAGACACGTGAAATATAGATTACAACTTATAATTTGTATCACTGGAACTTGATGCACGTGTAGTATCCCACTTCTGACACCAATGTTTTTATACATACAAATTGTATATGGAACGGAGCTTTTTCCGTCCCGATGCTTCGATCGTATCTCCAAAAAAAAATACACTCCAATTCAACTGAATGACACGTATAATTTATTATTTATTTTGACCCTTTTTTGGTCTGAATTTTTATTTTTATTTTTTTATTTATTTTTTATGATTTACAGCATTTGATTTTCTTTGAACGATCGCTGACAGAATACAGCATTAAAAACCATATGCCAAAAAAGAAACAGAAAACGAAACCAAAAAAATGGTAACGATACAATGAAGACAAACGTACTAAATCTATTACAATTAATTGTTTTTTAACTTAACAACATAATAAACATAATCAAGTTACAATAAGTTTAGGTTCATTCTGTTGGTGGTTAACACAAACCTTTAACAAATTAACATCAGATCCGCAGGTTAATCTTCCACAACATTTCAGCAGTATTTGGGAAGCAGGGTTCAAATTCGCCAAATTTTATCTCAAGCAGGTCATTGGTAGCCCAACACTTACATTGGAGGAAATGGGCACTTTTTAATGCGAAATTGAAAGCACCCTAACTAACTTCAGACCTATGTATCTGCGCAATGCACGTATTATATATTGATGGCCTGACTCTGTCTCACTTCCTGATTCGGCACCTTGCAGAGTGGTTGCTCTTACCACCAAATCCGGAGTAATAAAACAGCCCACAGGCAAGCTGGTCATAATTCCCATAACGAGCAAAGATGATTCCGAAACACATCAAGATGCGTCAATATTTGGTCAATCACATTCGGACAAAAGTGAAGCTATCACCCACAAATCGCAATTGCATCAAAATGTTGAACCACAGGCGGTATGTTAAACAAAATCAATTTGATATTTTATTGTAGGTAACCAAATTTAGTTTGTTTGTTTTAAGAGAAAGGGCTGCAACATGTTAGGCACCGTCATAAGAGGTAAAATAACAGGGGCAATAATTTGAAGGGGAAAATGAAAAATGCAGGCTGCATCCACAATCACCCACCTTCGAATTGGACCGTAAATCTAATTGCATTCTCCCAAACAATATAAAGTCAGACGCAGAATCTTTGTTTGTTGATGTAATGCTTGGTTATAATTTAAACCAAATTAACTCCATTGCTAATAATCTGGGGAAGTTTTTAGATCTTGTCTTTACCAATGAAGTAAATGCATTTAAAGTAACTGAATCACTCAATCCATTTGTCGTAAATGATACAAACCATCATTCTTTGGATATTGTATTGGACACTACAGACTACATGACGAAATCTGAAGACCTGCAACAAATCAAATACAACTTTAAGAAGACAAACCATACTGGTCTACATACTGTCTCAAGTCTTAGTTGGCTGGCATCCAAGAAAAAATTAGAACTAATCCAAACCAGTTGTGGAAATATTTTAGGTCTAAGCGGAAAATCGAGGGGTAATAGCATAAGCAACATATCGACCACCCTCCAGTCAAAGCTGAAGAAGATATTCTAATAGCTTTTAAGGGTTTTGGAGACGGTTGTGGGCCGGATGATGCACCTTCATCTATATTAAAAGTGTTCGCGAGAATTTTGGTAAATCCGTTGTGTAAATTGTTCAGTCATTCCTAAACCACTGCTGTGTTTCTCGAAAAATGGAAAATGAATAAAATAACTCCAATATTTAAATTAGGCAAACAAGATGACGTTACATGTTACAGAGGAATATCAACTTCATCATCAGTTCCTAAATTATTTGAATTAGTTGTATGCAATGTTCTTAAATCAACACTAATACGTTACATAACTGTCAACCAGGATGGATTTATGCCTGGTAGGCCTACATCTCCTAACCTGGTTGAATTCACCAGCCAAGTAATAAATAAGGGAGATAGAAAACATCATCAAGTAGACGTAGCATATGTTACGGCACCGTAATGGAGATAAACCAACGGACATTATTTGAATTATATATGTAATTATTAATTAATGCCATCTGTAATTCTGTAGTATTACTAAAAATATTATTTCCCTTTCAATTTAACTAATGCCATCTAGGGATGGACATTCCTATTATTAAGAAACCGAACGCATTAATCGCTGTCAAGTAAGAAGATGAAATAAAATAAACGTTTAATAGCAATAGAACATGTGTGCGAACAAGAGGTATTTTATTTTCGTTATCTTTAATAATTTTACTTCGTGCGAAGCGCAAATAATGGTGCCAGAAACCCGAGAAACAGTCCAGTATTATTTTGTACGAAGCAAAGTTGTAAATTAAAAGTTAAAAGCAAAGTTGTCAACAAAAAAGGCGTGGTATATTTGCGTGTAGCGATATATAAAATAGGAGAAAGAGTATTGGGCCACGGCGGCAACGCGAGCGCTGTTGTAGAATTTTGAGAGTGATATCAGAATGGAAAAGGGTAAGATGATTTTTTAATTGTATGGAACAAAGGGGCATTATTGCGAGGTATTTTGGCGATTTTTGTGAGAACGGTCCAGTTTGGTGCGTTACAGTGTAAGAAAATATTGCAGTAAAGAATAAAAATTGAAACGTGAGTAACGGTAAAGAAAATAATGCGGTAAATAAATAGAAAAAAAGTGAAATATGGTAAAAAGATAAAAATGAGACGAAAAAATAGGTATCGTCTAGGTGCAAGGTTGTAAGCCCGAAGAAATTCGTACCGTTGCCAATCGGGGGTCCAAGATGGTTGAGTGGTCTTAGTAAAGTAACTGTTCTAGTCATTTATTTAATACCCCTTAATTGTAATTGTGCAATATTGTGTGGCTACACATGCTTGTTCGCTCTGCCGAATTGAATCCACGTGCGGTTAGGGGGATAAGTTGTAAGGGTTGTTCTCGTGTCGTACGGAGGCGCACGATGAGTCGTATCGTATGGAGTTGCACGATGTTTTGAGTTTTAAAAAAGTTGAATGTTGTTCTCGTGTCGTATGGAGGCGCACGATGGTTTGAGTTTTAAAAATTGAATATTGTTCTCGTGTCGTATGGAGACGCACGATGAGTCGTGTCGTATGGAGGCGCACGATGATTTGAGTTTTAAAAATTGAATATTGTTCTCGTGTCGTATGCGCACGATGGGAGGCGCACGATGGTTTGAGTTTTAAAAAGTTGAATATAGTTCTCTTGTTGTATGTTTCACACGATGATTTCGATGGATGAGTCGTATTGCACGATGATTTGAGTCATAATGGTTAAATATTTGTTTTGACTTGGAATTATGAGTAAAAAAGTCCAGTAAAAGGACTGGCTAACACTAATCTTTTATTGAGTTTAATTTTTTAGAGTATCAAAATGGACGATGAAGCATCTCCAGAACTGTACGCGGAAGATTGCGAAATGTTTGATGAGGAAAAGGATTCCAAGCAGTCGAATCAAGAACGGTTATATGTTCTAAGAGAGCAACATATTGAGTCACTGGAACGTTTCTTTTCTGAAATATCGAATGAGGAAGATTTTCAAATATTGAAGGTAATCGAATTGAATATACGTCAAGAAAGACTGAGGCGGCATTTCGAATTATTCGAGAAAGCAGACTCGCGGTATCGACAAGGCAACATCTTGGTCACGCGCAGCGTTTACATTGAATTAGAAGGAAAATTTATGTCTGCAATGGGTAAAATCCAGGATAGGATCGGTAAGCAAGTTGGTATTGGGCAAGGTGGTAGTTGCTCGACAGGAAAAGTTTACAGAGATCGATTAACCGCGGTAATTAGAATGGAACCTAGTGGGCCTCCCAGGATAGGGAAGTTTAACGGGAATCCAGCCGAATAGCCCGCATTTCGGGATTTGTTCTTGGCTCAGGTCCATGATAAGAGCTATGACCCAGTCACCAAGCTGCTTTATTTATAGGAGGCCTATGTAGGGAAGGCTGCGTTGACATTGGGTTCATGGTAACTTGCGCGTGACAATTATGAAGCAGCATGCTGTTAAAAACCATGATCGTGAAACTCATGATTCTTTGCGGGTGATACTACATTTACCTAAGTACACATTGGATGCATGGGAGCAATATCGTAATCAGGATGGTAAAGGCCGCCTGCCAACAATGGACCAACTCGAGAAGTTTTTGGATGTCAAATCAAAGGGGCGATGGGAATTTGAAGAGAAATGACTTGAATGGTCATGCGAAGGGCAATGTTGTAAAAGTAAAATAACGCCACCTAGTCAACGAATGATGTCCAGAATTATCGAAGTATTTATTGGACGAGATAAAGACGGAAAATGGCAAATTAGTACGACCTATCAATCAATTATGTTTACTCCCGATGGAGAAAGAAGCAGTCACATCTGATGCTGGTTTTCCTTAGGGTTTTTTAATGGAAGTTTTCCCTAAGGTTTTCCCAGTGTCCTAGAGCAAATGCTGGATGTTGATTATGAAATTTTGTATACGAGAAGAGCATGTTTGTACCGCGCTAGTTGTATGGGAATAATAGGAAAGAATTATCTGATAGAATCATTCAATACCACGATGAGAGCTACTATGGGGTCATCTTGTTCGTTTAGCTGGCCAGGATGTTACGGCCACCGTAATGGAGATAAACCAACGGACATTATTTGAATTAACGGATATGATTTGAATTATCTAATTATTAATTAATGCCATCTGTAGTTCTGTAGTATTACTAAAAATATTATTTCTCTTTCATTTTAACTAGTGCCATCTAGGGATGGACATTCCTATTATTAAGAAACCGAACGCATTATTCGCTGTCAAGTAAGAAGATGAAATAAACAATCGCAATACGCTTTATGGCGATAAGCAAAAGTATATGTGGATTAAGCTTTCAAATTATTAAAAATCATTCGCCGAAAAAGCTTGTGAATTAAACTTTTGATAAATAAAATTATAAGAAAACCATTAAGTAATTTGGCCATAAAATGTTACACGCTTATTTCTTAGAAAAAAGTTTTGTTTTGACATTTAATCCACATTCACATTACTAGTGTCACCATTTTAGTTACATAAATTAATAAAGCGTATAGAATTTTTATACGAACAAGAGGTGTTTTATTTTCGTTACATTTAATTAATTTTACTTTGCGCTGAAGCGCAAACAGCTTATACGGATTTGAACGTGCCTTGAAACATTCATATGAACCTACCTTGAAACATTCATGAACTTGCCTTGAAACAAGTAGTTATCTCTGTTGTCAATATTGGCGCTTCACGCAATTTAGAGGATTTTTGCTTCATTCTTTTTTATTTCGTATAGTAAAATAAATTGGGAACGACAGTAGAAAAAATAGAGTATTCGCATCAAATCATTCTGCATGTTAACATTAAAAATTATAAGAAATATGTTATTTTAATTGTTTTTAAACTAAAATTAAATTGTAATACAAAGTGTATTTTTTGTTTTTCGTTTGTTTTTTTTATGTTCTACCATGTACGCATATGATGCGCGTACAGGATTTCAGTAAGGCATTTGATTCTATATGCCCTCATAAAGCACTCCAAAGTCTATTTGTATTTGAATTTTCATTAGAATACATTAATTGGTTCAAGTCATACTTAACAAACCGTCTACAATATGTAAAAATTGGCAATAAAAAATCCAACGTTATCAAAGTGACATCAGGTATGCCTCAAAGATTGCATGTTGGACCCTGGATTTTTATTGTTTTCAGTGATTGGATAATCAAGATAAAAAAAAATCAAATTTTCTCATATTTGCTGAACAAATTTGTTATAATGAGTGGTGCGACGAAAACTCATTTCAGTTAAACATCAAGAAGTGCAAAAATTATGTCTTCGTAAAAGGAATCCGATAATACCTACATACAATATCAATGACAATGTAGTCCAAAGAGTACAAGATTACTGATTTAGGAGAATGAAAAATCAATTTCAAAAGAAATTTGAAAACTTCGCCTGAGGGTTAAGACAAACAAAATTGCTTGTACTCTTTTCACAAACCGGGAAAATTCGAAATCCGCGCTACCTTTGAATAGGAAAACTCTCCAAATGGAGACGGAACTAACATAGCTGGGAATCATATTTCACCAAATATTGACTTGGGTTGACACTGCAACACAATAGAAGAGTATTTTTCTTAAAATAACCTTTTACCCCAAATAACTATTGTGATGGATTTATATAAAAAGTGAGAAGTTTAATTATCGTCTAAACAGTGATGAGTTAACTAACGTGGTCGTTGGCCTCACAACAATATTCACCCCAAGCAAAGGCTTATATCAGATCACCGTTAAAAGTAAAATAAAATAAAAACTCGTTTAGTAAGGACCGCTCAAAATATAAATCTATACAGCATGTAGTACCCCATTCACATATCCCCAAAAATATAATAGCAAATAGTACACCAAAAATTCGCTCAGCCGTAAAAAATGGTTATTTAGTGAAAATGATTTTGTCATCCTATAAAAATAAAAATAAAAATCCATTCAAAGTGAAAAAGGAACCGATCTTACCCCAATCTGAAAAAAAAACACAAGACAGCTACGAAAACCACACAAATGACACCAAAATACGTTTTCAGCCATTTTCTTATACGCTTTTCAATTTTTATGGACAATTTTCACTGTATCAACATAAATTTTCTTCCTTTTGTTATATCATTTTGCCTTTTTCTGTGTGTGTGTGTATATTTATGTAACGGAAATTATTTTCCCATTACAAAATTCGCTAGATGTGAAAAGAAAATTTTCTATAAAAAATAAAAATTAGAACATTCCTAGATATGCAACATTGTAATCAGTTCTCTATTGTTTTGTTGCACAAATTGGAAAATGTTGCAACTCAGCAGTACAAGCATGCTTTTTGTTTAATTTGTTGGAACAATAAAATACATTTTCCAATTTTCATAATTTTCCGCATGTAAATATGGGATGCTGTGTATATAATGCACAGCAGTAGTTTTTCATTTTGCTTAAGTGGAAAATGTGGAAATTTCTTTTCTTTTTAGCTGTAAGACGTTTTTTGTTTTATTTAGTGCTCATCGTCGCTCGCGCTGCTATGTATTCAAGAAAAGACAAAACAAAATAAAAAGGAAACGACCGAAATGAATAAAATTATGGAGATACATTAAGACTTTTGTGCGATGGAATATATTTAGCAAAGAAAATGTTAAAAAGACATCACTAGAAATGAAAATGTAAATAAATTCTGAAAATGGAAATTGATTTATCTATATTTTTGGTACTGTACAATGTTTTATAATTTTCACTGAGTGGAATGGGCTATTATGTGTACCGAATGAAATTTGTGATTCCCAAATTTATATTATCTCATAGGTTACTACGCAAAAGAAAAAAACTGGTACCGTTATTTTGTAGAAAAACAATTTAAAAAAACGAATAAACGTCAAATTGGGCATTTGTTTTATTTGTTTCGAAATGGACGCATCATAAGGAGAAAAATGTGATTTAATAATTAGATTGTGTAATGATCATCCCGAGTATACCAATAAAAAAATTGGTAAATTGGCCGGTGTTTCCAATAATACGGTAACAAATGTAAAAAAAAATGTCAAATCAATCTTTCTGTATCACGCAAGCCCGGATCCGGAGAAAAATCAGGTGCTCCAAATAAAATGTTGGATCAGAAAATTGTAAGAGTCATTTCGAAACATCCCTCGATGTCTGTGCGAGATTTGGCCAGAAAAACCAAAACAACCAAATCGATTGTGGAACGAGCTAAAACCAGAAATAATCTACGGACATACAAGAAGTCAAAAATCCCCAAAAGAAGTGTTGAACTATTTAATAGAGGGATCGATCGAGCAAAGAAACACAACAAATGGTTGAACGAAAGAAAAGATTCTTGTTTCGAAATGAACGACGAGACCTACGTCAAAATGGATTTCTCGACACTTCCAGGTCCTCAATATTACATCAAAAAGAAAGGTAAAGAACTGGACGGAGCAATTACTACCATAGCTGTTGAAAAATTTGGCAAAAAAACATATGGTTTGGCAAGCAGTTTGCCAATGCGGCTTAAGATCACATCCATACATAATAAATGGGATTATGAAAAGGTGAATGTTCGCCGTAAAATGAACAAAAAATTTGAATGAATACGATTATTTAAAAACTGTACAATATGTGCAATAGAACAAGTACAGAAAAATAATGATTATATATTGCCGTTTAGTTTTAATTCTTCATGTATAAATCACAAATTTCATTCGGTACACATAATATATTGAGAAAACTGAGCTCGTACGGGTTACATGTGCGTTGTTATACATACTAAAAATGTGATTTGAAAGATTTTTGTTCGTTTATTTTATTTATTCTGCCCCCAACGCAGGAGGAAACATTTTTATTCTAGCTGAGTGCTTGATTTTAAAAATTCTCGCCTTATTTCAAAATTCCTTATTATGAATAAAATTTAGCAAGACTAGTAGATCGCAAATCGACTTAAGCACTAGAAGAACTCGTTGATATTGAGTTACACGATGCGGCTCCTCAACTCCTTGTTTAAACGAGTGTAAAACGGGATAGATATGACAAAATATGTATTCAAATCACCTTTCAACTTTAGTAAGGCCCGGTGTAGACTTGGCAGTATTACTGTAAAATGGCATCCCTTCAAATAATATTGAAGAGCTGCAGTATTAATAAACTGAAAAAGTTTAAACCTAGGAAAGGAAGATGACTGATCAATATTAAGAGAACTGCAGTTAAACGATTGGGACCTGATTCTATCGTAAGCCAGGGAACTGCGTACAAAATGAACAAAGAGATCATCGGGGTCGAGACAGCCCTCGCACAAAGTGTTCTGAGTAACGCCCAAATACTGCAAACCTTAAAATGGGCGTGGCCAGCAAGAGTGGCGACAATGATCTTAACTGGTATCTTTTTAAGGATAAAATAAATTTAGTGACCTTAATATGCGGCAACAAGAAGCAGTTGCCTTGACGTTCTTAACATAATTAAATGATAAATTCGCAAGTATGGTTCTGAACCGAAAGATTCCAGCAATTTCATTACCCTCAATATCACAATGGACAGATACTCACATGATCTTTACTTTATTTGAAGATCAGAGAACATGGATATAGTGTTTACAATTTTTGACAAGTTTGGACAAACTCAAAGGATTATCCAACGAATTCAGAACAGATAAGTTATCTGTACAAAAAGCTATATTTGTAACAGACTGTCAAGTACGCTATGTGTAAGAGCAGATAACCCAATGACTTCAAACCATACGTATGATAGTATATTCCAAAACTTGTACTATTCTCAGAGCGACATCCATCAGAAATCTTGCAAATTCCACAGGTCTCTCGAAGGAAGAACCACTGTAGAAACATGTGTGAATTCAACAAGTTAAATTCAAGTAAGAGTTCATCCTTAATCATTTCAATATCGGGCATAAATGAAATAGAATTTTTTAAAATGTCTCTAAGTCCACTAAGAGAGCCCAATATGTTCCACATCCCAATCTTATAATGAAAATTGCAACTGAGACTAAGAACTGAAAGGATTCCATAGCTAGAAGTGGAGTTGAGGACATAGCCCTGCACGTAATGTTTAGTAAACCATTAAGTTTAACAATGCACGTTTTTAATTTAAACATGGTACATCATACTAAAGATCCATGATATAGCAACGATAGGAGTAGCAATTTATATATAAAATAGATAAAATATTACATTTTTGGAGTCAAGCTCCAAGTTTCCCAAAGGCTCTTCTATTATGATAAAGGCAATATTGATGTTTTCTATGGGACCGGCCAACAAATATTTGTTGAATTCAAACTACTATATAACAGCTCACCGATATACAAAAATTTTATTACAACAAATACATTAAATCACCCTGTATCTTTTACTTAATTCATCTGGGCCGGCCAACAAATACCTTTTTATATACTTCAAACGACTGTATCACAGCTCACCGACAAACAAAAATTCTAAAACGTTCTAAACAAATGCATTAAACCATCCTCTATCTCATGCTGTATTCATCTGAGCCGGCCAACAAATACTTTTTGATTTCAAGTGACTATATCACAGGTCTAAAGCCCACAAATTCAGAGCCAGAAAAATCGAAAATCTGCAATTGTGCTCCGATTTCCATGGTTGATACCTCTATCAATAGGCGTTAAGACCTGTAATCGTCATGCCAACGGTCATTTGAATCCCTCGCATATGTCTACACATTTAGCAGAAAATTCAATTTTATTAAAAATCAACTGAACTATAGCCCACAAATTCAGAGCCAGAAAAATCGAAAATCTGCAATTGTGCTCCGATTTCGATGGTTGATACCTCTATCAATAGGCGCTGAGACCTGTAATCGTCATGCCAACGGTCATTTGAATGCCTCGCATATTTCTGCACATTTCGAAGAAAATTCAATTTTATTAAAAATCAACTGAACTATAGCCCACAAATTCAGAGCCAGGAAAATCGAAAATCTGCAATTGTGCTCCGATTTCCATGGTCGGTACCTCTATCAATAGGCGTTGAGACCTGTAATCGTCATGCCAACGGTCATTTGAATCCCTCGCATATTTCTACACATTTCGCAGAAAATTCAATTTTATTAAAAATCAACTGAACTATAGCCCACAAATTTAGAGCCCGAAAAGTCGAAAATCTGCAATTGTGCTCCGATTTCCATGGTTGATACCTCTATCAATAGGCGTTGAGACCTGTAATCGTCATGCCAACGGTCATTTGAATCCCTCGCATATTTCTACACATTTCGCAGAAAATTCAATTTTATTAAAAATCAACTGAACTATAGCCCACAAATTCAGAGCCAGGAAAATCGAAAATCTGCAATTGTGCTCCGATTTCCATGGTCGGTACCTCTATCAATAGGCGTTGAGACCTGTAATCGTCATGCCAACGGTCATTTGAATCCCTCGCATATTTCTACACATTACGCAGAAAATTCAATTTTATTAAAAATTAACTGAACTATAGCCCACAAATTTAGAGCCAGAAAAATTGAAAATCTGCAATTGTGCTCCGATTTTCATGGTCGGTACCTCTATCAATAGGCGTTGAGACCTGTAATCGTCATGCCAACGGTCATTTGAATCCCTCATATATTTCTACACATTACGCAGAAAATTCTATTTTATTAAAAATCAACTGAACTATAGCCCACAAATTCAGAGCCAGAAAAATCGAAAATCTGCAATTGTGCTCCGATTTCCATGGTTGATACCTCTATCAATAGGCGTTGAGACCTGTAATCGTCATGCCAATGATCATTTGAATTCTTCGCATATTTCTACACATTTCGCAGAAAATTCAATTTTATTAAAAATCAACTGAACTATAGCCCACAAATTCAGAGCCAGAAAAATCGAAAATCTGCAATTTTGCTCCGATTTCCATGGTTGATACCTCAATCAATAGGCGTTGAGACCTGTAATCGTCATGCCAATGATCATTTGAATTCCTCGCATATTTCTACACATTTCGCAGAAAATTCAATTTTATTAAAAATCAACTGAACTATAGCCCACAAATTCAGAGCCAGAAAAATCGAAAATCTGCAATTGTGCTCCGATTTCCATGGTTGATACCTCTATCAATAGGCGTTGAGACCTGTAATCATCATGCCAACGGTCATTTGAATGCCTCGTATATCTCCACACGTTTAGCAAAAAATTCAATTTTATTAAAAATCAACTGAACTATAGCCCACAAATTCAGAGCCAGAAAAATCGAAAATCTGCAATTGCGCTCCGATTTCCATGGTAGATACCTCTATCAATAGGCGTTGAGACCTGTAATCATCATGCCAACGGTCATTTGAATCCCTCGCATATGTCTACACATTTCGCAGAAAATTCAATTTTATTAAAAATCAACTGAACTATAGCCCACAAATTCAGAGCCAGAAAAATCGAAAATCTGCAATTGTGCTCCGATTTTAATGCTTGTTACCTCTATCACTGGGAGTTGAGACCTGTAATCATCATGCCAACGGTCAGTTGAATCCCTCGCATATGTCTACACATTTCGCAGAAAATGTAATTATATTAAAAATCAACTGAACTATAGCCCACAAATTCAGAGCCAGAAAAATCGAAAATCTGCAATTGTGCTCCGATTTCGATGTTTGATACCTCTATCAATAGGCGTTGAGACCTGTAATCGTCATGCCAACGGTCATTTGAATCCCTCAAATATTTCTACACATTTCGCAGAAAATTCAATTTTATTAAAAATCAACTGAACTATAGCCCACAAATTCAGAGCCAGAAAAATCGAAAATCTGCAATTGTGCTCCGATTTCCATGGTTGATACCTCTATCAATAGGCGTTGAGACCTGTAATCATCATGCCAACGGTCATTTGAATCCCTCACATATTTCTACACATTTCGCAGAAAATTCAATTTTATTAAAAATCAACTGAACTATAGCCCACAAATTCAGAGCCAGAAAAATCGAAAATCTGCAATTGTGCTCCGATTTGAGACCTGTAATCGTCATGCCAACGGTCATTTGAATCCTTCGCATATTTCTACACATTTCGCAGAAAATTCAATTTTATTAAAAATCAACTGAACTATAGCCCACAAATTCAGAGCCAGAAAAATCGAAAATCTGTAATAGTGCTCCGATTTCCATGGTTGATACCTCTATCAATAGGCGTTGAGACCTGTAATCATCATGCCAACGGTCATTTGAATCCCTCAAATATTTCTACACATTTAGCAGAAAATTAAATTTTATTAAAAATCAACTGAACTATAGCCCACAAATTCAGAGCCAGAAAAATCGAAAATCTGCAATTGTGCTCCGATTTGAGACCTGTAATCGTCATGCCAACGGTCATTTGAATCCCTCGCATATTTCTACACATTTCGCAGAAAATTCTATTTTATTAAAAATCAACTGAACTATAGCCCACAAATTCAGAGCCAGAAAAATCGAAAATCTGCAATTGTGCTCCGATTTGAGACCTGTAATCGTCATGCCAACGGTCATTTGAATCCCTCGCATATTTCTACACATTTCGCAGAAAATTCTATTTTATTAAAAATCAACTGAACTATAGCCCACAAATTCAGAGCCAGAAAAATCGAAAATCTGCAATTGTGCTCCGATTTCCATGGTTGATACCTCTATCAATAGGCGTTGAGACCTGTAATCATCATGCCAACGGTCATTTGAATCCCTCACATATTTCTACACATTTCGCAGAAAATTCAATTTTATTAAAAATCAACTCAACTATAGCCCACAAATTCAGAGCCAGAAAAATCGAAAATCTGCAATTGTGCTCCGATTTCCATGGTTGATACCTCTATCAATAGGCGTTGAGACCTGTAATCATCATGCCAACGGTCATTTGAATCCCTCACATATTTCTACACATTTAGCAGAAAATTGAATTTTATTAAAAATCAACTCAACTATAGCCCACAAATTCAGAGCCAGAAAAATCGAAAATCTGCAATTGTGCTCCGATTTCCATGGTTGATACCTCTATCAATAGGCGTTGAGACCTGTAATCATCATGCCAACGGTCATTTGAATCCCTCACATATTTCTACACATTTAGCAGAAAATTGAATTTTATTAAAAATCAACTCAACTATAGCCCACAAATTCAGAGCCAGAAAAATCGAAAATCTGCAATTGTGCTCCGATTTTCAAGTTTGCTACCTCTATCACTGGGAGTTGAGACCTGTAATCATCATGCCAACGGTCAATTGAATCCCTCACATATTTCTACACATTTCGCAGAAAATTCAATTTTATTAAAAATCAACTGAACTATAGTCCACAAATTCAGAGCCAGAAAAATAGAAAATCTGCAATTGTGCTCCGATTTCCATGGTTGATACCTCTATCAATAGGCGTTGAGACCTGTAATCATCATGCCAACGGTCATTTGAATCCCTCACATATTTCTACACATTTCGCAGAAAATTCAATTTTATTAAAAATCAACTGAACTATAGCCCACAAATTCAGAGCCAGAAAATCGAAAATCTGCAATTGTGCTCCGATTTGAGACCTGTAATCGTCATGCCAACGGTCATTTGAATCCCTCGCATATTTCTACACATTTCGCAGAAAATTCAATTTTATTAAAAATCAACTGAACTATAGCCCACAAATTCAGAGCCAGAAAAATCGAAAATCTGCAATTGTGCTCCGATTTGAGACCTGTAATCGTCATGCCAACGGTCATTTGAATCCCTCGCATATTTCTACACATTTCGCAGAAAATTCAATTTTATTAAAAATCAACTGAACTATAGCCCACAAATTCAGAGCCAGAAAAATCGAAAATCTGCAATTGTGCTCCGATTTCCATGGTTGATACCTCTATCAATAGGCGTTGAGACCTGTAATCATCATGCCAACGGTCATTTGAATCCCTCACATATTTCTACACATTTCGCAGAAAATTCAATTTTATTAAAAATCAACTGAACTATAGCCCACAAATTCAGAGCCAGAAAATCGAAAATCTGCAATTGTGCTCCGATTTGAGACCTGTAATCGTCATGCCAACGGTCATTTGAATCCCTCGCATATTTCTACACATTTCGCAGAAAATTCAATTTTATTAAAAATCAACTGAACTATAGCCCACAAATTCAGAGCCAGAAAAATCGAAAATCTGCAATTGTGCTCCGATTTGAGACCTGTAATCGTCATGCCAACGGTCATTTGAATCCCTCGCATATTTCTACACATTTCGCAGAAAATTCAATTTTATTAAAAATCAACTGAACTATAGCCCACAAATTCAGAGCCAGAAAAATCGAAAATCTGCAATTGTGCTCCGATTTCCATGGTTGATACCTCTATCAATAGGCGTTGAGACCTGTAATCATCATGCCAACGGTCATTTGAATCCCTCACATATTTCTACACATTTCGCAGAAAATTCAATTTTATTAAAAATCAACTGAACTATAGCCCACAAATTCAGAGCCAGAAAATCGAAAATCTGCAATTGTGCTCCGATTTGAGACCTGTAATCGTCATGCCAACGGTCATTTGAATCCCTTGCATATTTCTACACATTTCGCAGAAAATTCAATTTTATTAAAAATCAACTGAACTATAGCCCACAAATTCAGAGCCAGAAAAATCGAAAATCTGCAATTGTGCTCCGATTTGAGACCTGTAATCGTCATGCCAACGGTCATTTGAATCCCTCGCATATTTCTACACATTTCGCAGAAAATTCAATTTTATTAAAAATCAACTGAACTATAGCCCACAAATTCAGAGCCAGAAAAATCGAAAATCTGCAATTGTGCTCCGATTTCCATGGTTGATACCTCTATCAATAGGCGTTGAGACCTGTAATCATCATGCCAACGGTCATTTGAATCCCTCACATATTTCTACACATTTAGCAGAAAATTGAATTTTATTAAAAATCAACTCAACTATAGCCCACAAATTCAGAGCCAGAAAAATCGAAAATCTGCAATTGTGCTCCGATTTTCAAGTTTGCTACCTCTATCACTGGGAGTTGAGACCTGTAATCATCATGCCAACGGTCAATTGAATCCCTCACATATTTCTACACATTTCGCAGAAAATTCAATTTTATTAAAAATCAACTGAACTATAGTCCACAAATTCAGAGCCAGAAAAATAGAAAATCTGCAATTGTGCTCCGATTTCCATGGTTGATACCTCTATCAATAGGCGTTGAGACCTGTAATCATCATGCCAACGGTCATTTGAATCCCTCACATATTTCTACACATTTCGCAGAAAATTCAATTTTATTAAAAATCAACTGAACTATAGCCCACAAATTCAGAGCCAGAAAATCGAAAATCTGCAATTGTGCTCCGATTTGAGACCTGTAATCGTCATGCCAACGGTCATTTGAATCCCTCGCATATTTCTACACATTTCGCAGAAAATTCAATTTTATTAAAAATCAACTGAACTATAGCCCACAAATTCAGAGCCAGAAAAATCGAAAATCTGCAATTGTGCTCCGATTTGAGACCTGTAATCGTCATGCCAACGGTCATTTGAATCCCTCGCATATTTCTACACATTTCGCAGAAAATTCAATTTTATTAAAAATCAACTGAACTATAGCCCACAAATTCAGAGCCAGAAAAATCGAAAATCTGCAATTGTGCTCCGATTTCCATGGTTGATACCTCTATCAATAGGCGTTGAGACCTGTAATCATCATGCCAACGGTCATTTGAATCCCTCACATATTTCTACACATTTCGCAGAAAATTCAATTTTATTAAAAATCAACTGAACTATAGCCCACAAATTCAGAGCCAGAAAATCGAAAATCTGCAATTGTGCTCCGATTTGAGACCTGTAATCGTCATGCCAACGGTCATTTGAATCCCTCGCATATTTCTACACATTTCGCAGAAAATTCAATTTTATTAAAAATCAACTGAACTATAGCCCACAAATTCAGAGCCAGAAAAATCGAAAATCTGCAATTGTGCTCCGATTTGAGACCTGTAATCGTCATGCCAACGGTCATTTGAATCCCTCGCATATTTCTACACATTTCGCAGAAAATTCAATTTTATTAAAAATCAACTGAACTATAGCCCACAAATTCAGAGCCAGAAAATCGAAAATCTGCAATTGTGCTCCGATTTCCATGGTTGATACCTCTATCAATAGGCGTTGAGACCTGTAATCATCATGCCAACGGTCATTTGAATCCCTCACATATTTCTACACATTTCGCAGAAAATTCAATTTTATTAAAAATCAACTGAACTATAGCCCACAAATTCAGAGCCAGAAAATCGAAAATCTGCAATTGTGCTCCGATTTGAGACCTGTAATCGTCATGCCAACGGTCATTTGAATCCCTTGCATATTTCTACACATTTCGCAGAAAATTCAATTTTATTAAAAATCAACTGAACTATAGCCCACAAATTCAGAGCCAGAAAAATCGAAAATCTGCAATTGTGCTCCGATTTGAGACCTGTAATCGTCATGCCAACGGTCATTTGAATCCCTCGCATATTTCTACACATTTCGCAGAAAATTCAATTTTATTAAAAATCAACTGAACTATAGCCCACAAATTCAGAGCCAGAAAAATCGAAAATCTGCAATTGTGCTCCGATTTCCATGGTTGATACCTCTATCAATAGGCGTTGAGACCTGTAATCATCATGCCAACGGTCATTTGAATCCCTCACATATTTCTACACATTTAGCAGAAAATTGAATTTTATTAAAAATCAACTCAACTATAGCCCACAAATTCAGAGCCAGAAAAATCGAAAATCTGCAATTGTGCTCCGATTTTCAAGTTTGCTACCTCTATCACTGGGAGTTGAGACCTGTAATCATCATGCCAACGGTCAATTGAATCCCTCACATATTTCTACACATTTCGCAGAAAATTCAATTTTATTAAAAATCAACTGAACTATAGTCCACAAATTCAGAGCCAGAAAAATAGAAAATCTGCAATTGTGCTCCGATTTCCATGGTTGATACCTCTATCAATAGGCGTTGAGACCTGTAATCATCATGCCAACGGTCATTTGAATCCCTCACATATTTCTACACATTTCGCAGAAAATTCAATTTTATTAAAAATCAACTGAACTATAGCCCACAAATTCAGAGCCAGAAAATCGAAAATCTGCAATTGTGCTCCGATTTGAGACCTGTAATCGTCATGCCAACGGTCATTTGAATCCCTCGCATATTTCTACACATTTCGCAGAAAATTCAATTTTATTAAAAATCAACTGAACTATAGCCCACAAATTCAGAGCCAGAAAAATCGAAAATCTGCAATTGTGCTCCGATTTGAGACCTGTAATCGTCATGCCAACGGTCATTTGAATCCCTCGCATATTTCTACACATTTCGCAGAAAATTCAATTTTATTAAAAATCAACTGAACTATAGCCCACAAATTCAGAGCCAGAAAAATCGAAAATCTGCAATTGTGCTCCGATTTCCATGGTTGATACCTCTATCAATAGGCGTTGAGACCTGTAATCATCATGCCAACGGTCATTTGAATCCCTCACATATTTCTACACATTTCGCAGAAAATTCAATTTTATTAAAAATCAACTGAACTATAGCCCACAAATTCAGAGCCAGAAAATCGAAAATCTGCAATTGTGCTCCGATTTGAGACCTGTAATCGTCATGCCAACGGTCATTTGAATCCCTTGCATATTTCTACACATTTCGCAGAAAATTCAATTTTATTAAAAATCAACTGAACTATAGCCCACAAATTCAGAGCCAGAAAAATCGAAAATCTGCAATTGTGCTCCGATTTGAGACCTGTAATCGTCATGCCAACGGTCATTTGAATCCCTCGCATATTTCTACACATTTCGCAGAAAATTCAATTTTATTAAAAATCAACTGAACTATAGCCCACAAATTCAGAGCCAGAAAAATCGAAAATCTGCAATTGTGCTCCGATTTCCATGGTTGATACCTCTATCAATAGGCGTTGAGACCTGTAATCGTCATTCCAACGGTCATTTGAATCCCTCACATATTTCTACACATTTCGCAGAAAATTCAATTTTATTAAAAATCAACTCAACTATAGCCCACAAATTCAGAGCCAGAAAAATCGAAAATCTGCAATTGTGCTCCGATTTCCATGGTTGATACCTCTATCAATAGGCGTTGAGACCTGTAATCATCATGCCAACGGTCATTTGAATCCCTCACATATTTCTACACATTTAGCAGAAAATTGAATTTTATTAAAAATCAACTCAACTATAGCCCACAAATTCAGAGCCAGAAAAATCGAAAATCTGCAATTGTGCTCCGATTTTCAAGTTTGCTACCTCTATCACTGGAAGTTGAGACCTTTAATAATCATGCCAACGGTCATTTGAATCCCTCACATATTTCTACACATTTCGCAGAAAATTCAATTTTATTAAAAATCAACTGAACTATAGTCCACAAATTCAGAGCCAGAAAAATCGAAAATCTGCAATTGTGCTCCGATTTCCATGGTTGATACCTATATCAATAGGCTTAGAGACCTGTAATCATCATGCCAACGGTCATTTGAATCCCTCACATATTTCTACACATTTCGCAGAAAATTCAATTTTATTAAAAATCAACTCAACTATAGCCCACAAATTCAGAGCCAGAAAAATCGAAAATCTGCAATTGTGCTCCGATTTTCAAGATTGCTACCTCTATCACTGGGAGTTGAGACCTGTAATCGTCATGCCAACGGTCATTTGAATCCCTCGCATATTTCTACACATTTAGCAGAAAATTCAACTTTATTAAAAATCAACTGAACTATAGCCCACAAATTCAGAGCCAGAAAAATCGAATATCTGCAATTGTGCTCCGATTTCCATGGTTGATACCTCTATCAATAGGCGTTGAGACCTGTAATCATCATGCCAACGGTCAATTGAATGCCTCGCATATTTTTACACATTTAGCAGAAAATTCAATTTTTATTAAAAATCAACTGAACTATAGCCCACAAATTCAGAGCCAGAAAAATCGAAAATCTGTAATTGTGCTCCGATTTCCATGGTTGATACCTCAATCAATAGGCGTTGAGACCTGTAATCATGATGCCAACGGTCATTTGAATGCCTCGCATATTTCTACACATTTAGCAGAAAATTCTATTTTGTTAAAAATCAACTGAACTATAGCCCACAAATTCAGAGCCAGAAAAATCGAAAATCTGCAATTGTGCTCCGATTTCCATGGTTGATACCTCTATCAATAGGCGTTGAGACCTGTAATCGTCATGCCCACGGTCATTTGAATCCCTCGCATATTTCTACACATTCGCAGAAAATTCAATTTTATTAAAAATCAACTGAACTATAGCCCACAAATTCAGAGCCAGAAAAATCGAAAATCTGCAATTGTGCTCCGATTTCGATGGTTGATACCTCTATCAATAGGCGTTGAGACCTGTAATCGTCATGCCAACGGTTATTTGAATCCCTCCCATATTTCTACACATTTAGCAGAAAATTCTATTTTATTAAAAATCAACTCAACTATAGCCCACAAATTCAGAGCCAGAAAATCGAAAATCTGCAATTGTGCTCCGATTTCCATGGTTGATACCTCTATCTATTGACGTTGAGACCTGTAATCGTCATGCCAACGGTCATTTGAATCCGTCATATATTTCTACACATTTCACAGAAAATTCAATTTTGTTAAAAATCAACTGAACTATAGCTCACAAATGCAGAGCCAGAAAATCGAAAATCTGCAATTGTGCTCCGATTTCCATGGTTGATACCTCTATCAATAGGCGTTGAGACCTGTAATCATCATGCCAACGGTCATGTGAATCCCTAGCATATTTCAACACATTTAGCAGAAAATTCAAATTTTTAAAAATCAACTGAACTATAGCCCACAAATTCAGAGCCAGAAAATCGAAAATCTGCAATTGTGCTCCGATTTCGATGGTTGATACCTCTATCAATAGGCGTTGAGACCTGTAATCGTCATGCCAACGGTTATTTGAATCCCTCCCATATTTCTACACATTTAGCAGAAAATTCTATTTTATTAAAAATCAACTCAACTATAGCCCACAAATTCAGAGCCAGAAAATCGAAAATCTGCAATTGTGCTCCGATTTCCATGGTTGATACCTCTATCAATAGGCGTTGAGACCTGTAATCGTCATGCCAACGGTCATTTAAATCCCTCGCATATTTCTACACATTTCGCAGAAAATTCAATTTTGTTAAAAATCAACTGAACTATAGCCCACAAATTCAGAGCCAGAAAAATCGAAAATCTGTAATTGTGCTCCGATTTCCATGGTTGATACCTCAATCAATAGGCGTTGAGACCTGTAATCATGATGCCAACGGTCATTTGAATGCCTCGCATATTTCTACACATTTAGCAGAAAATTCTATTTTGTTAAAAATCAACTGAACTATAGCCCACAAATTCAGAGCCAGAAAAATCGAAAATCTGCAATTGTGCTCCGATTTCCATGGTTGATACCTCTATCAATAGGCGTTGAGACCTGTAATCGTCATGCCCACGGTCATTTGAATCCCTCACATATTTCTACACATTTCGCAGAAAATTCAATTTTATTAAAAATCAACTGAACTATAGCCCACAAATTCAGAGCCAGAAAAATCGAAAATCTGCAATTGTGCTCCGATTTCGATGGTTGATACCTCTATCAATAGGCGTTGAGACCTGTAATCGTCATGCCAACGGTTATTTGAATCCCTCCCATATTTCTACACATTTAGCAGAAAATTCTATTTTATTAAAAATCAACTCAACTATAGCCCACAAATTCAGAGCCAGAAAATCGAAAATCTGCAATTGTGCTCCGATTTCCATGGTTGATACCTCTATCTATTGGCGTTGAGACCTGTAATCGTCATGCCAACGGTCATTTGAATCCGTCATATATTTCTACACATTTCACAGAAAATTCAATTTTGTTAAAAATCAACTGAACTATAGCTCACAAATGCAGAGCCAGAAAATCGAAAATCTGCAATTGTGCTCCGATTTCCATGGTTGATACCTCTATCAATAGGCGTTGAGACCTGTAATCATCATGCCAACGGTCATGTGAATCCCTCGCATATTTCAACACATTTAGCAGAAAATTCAAATTTTTAAAAATCAACTGAACTATAGCCCACAAATTCAGAGCCAGAAAATCGAAAATCTGCAATTGTGCTCCGATTTCGATGGTTGATACCTCTATCAATAGGCGTTGAGACCTGTAATCGTCATGCCAACGGTTATTTGAATCCCTCCCATATTTCTACACATTTAGCAGAAAATTCTATTTTATTAAAAATCAACTCAACTATAGCCCACAAATTCAGAGCCAGAAAATCGAAAATCTGCAATTGTGCTCCGATTTCCATGGTTGATACCTCTATCAATAGGCGTTGAGACCTGTAATCGTCATGCCAACGGTCATTTAAATCCCTCGCATATTTCTACACATTTCGCAGAAAATTCAATTTTGTTAAAAATCAACTGAACTATAGCCCACAAATTCAGAGCCAGAAAAATCGAAAATCTGTAATTGTGCTCCGATTTCCATGGTTGATACCTCAATCAATAGGCGTTGAGACCTGTAATCATGATGCCAACGGTCATTTGAATGCCTCGCATATTTCTACACATTTAGCAGAAAATTCTATTTTGTTAAAAATCAACTGAACTATAGCCCACAAATTCAGAGCCGGAAAAATCGAAAATCTGCAATTGTGCTCCGATTTCCATGGTTGATACCTCTATCAATAGGCGTTGAGACCTGTAATCGTCATGCCCACGGTCATTTGAATCCCTCACATATTTCTACACATTTCGCAGAAAATTCAATTTTATTAAAAATCAACTGAACTATAGCCCACAAATTCAGAGCCAGAAAAATCGAAAATCTGCAATTGTGCTCCGATTTCGATGGTTGATACCTCTATCAATAGGCGTTGAGACCTGTAATCGTCATGCCAACGGTTATTTGAATCCCTCCCATATTTCTACACATTTAGCAGAAAATTCTATTTTATTAAAAATCAACTCAACTATAGCCCACAAATTCAGAGCCAGAAAATCGAAAATCTGCAATTGTGCTCCGATTTCCATGGTTGATACCTCTATCTATTGGCGTTGAGACCTGTAATCGTCATGCCAACGGTCATTTGAATCCGTCATATATTTCTACACATTTCACAGAAAATTCAATTTTGTTAAAAATCAACTGAACTATAGCTCACAAATGCAGAGCCAGAAAATCGAAAATCTGCAATTGTGCTCCGATTTCCATGGTTGATACCTCTATCAATAGGCGTTGAGACCTGTAATCATCATGCCAACGGTCATGTGAATCCCTCGCATATTTCAACACATTTAGCAGAAAATTCAAATTTTTAAAAATCAACTGAACTATAGCCCACAAATTCAGAGCCAGAAAATCGAAAATCTGCAATTGTGCTCCGATTTCGATGGTTGATACCTCTATCAATAGGCGTTGAGACCTGTAATCGTCATGCCAACGGTTATTTGAATCCCTCCCATATTTCTACACATTTAGCAGAAAATTCTATTTTATTAAAAATCAACTCAACTATAGCCCACAAATTCAGAGCCAGAAAATCGAAAATCTGCAATTGTGCTCCGATTTCCATGGTTGATACCTCTATCAATAGGCGTTGAGACCTGTAATCGTCATGCCAACGGTCATTTAAATCCCTCGCATATTTCTACACATTTCGCAGAAAATTCAATTTTGTTAAAAATCAACTGAACTATAGCCCACAAATTCAGAGCCAGAAAAATCGAAAATCTGTAATTGTGCTCCGATTTCCATGGTTGATACCTCAATCAATAGGCGTTGAGACCTGTAATCATGATGCCAACGGTCATTTGAATGCCTCGCATATTTCTACACATTTAGCAGAAAATTCTATTTTGTTAAAAATCAACTGAACTATAGCCCACAAATTCAGAGCCAGAAAAATCGAAAATCTGCAATTGTGCTCCGATTTCCATGGTTGATACCTCTATCAATAGGCGTTGAGACCTGTAATCGTCATGCCCACGGTCATTTGAATCCCTCACATATTTCTACACATTTCGCAGAAAATTCAATTTTATTAAAAATCAACTGAACTATAGCCCACAAATTCAGAGCCAGAAAATCGAAAATCTGCAATTGTGCTCCGATTTCCATGGTTGATACCTCTATCTATTGGCGTTGAGACCTGTAATCGTCATGCCAACGGTCATTTGAATCCGTCATATATTTCTACACATTTCACAGAAAATTCAATTTTGTTAAAAATCAACTGAACTATAGCCCACAAATGCAGAGCCAGAAAATCGAAAATCTGCAATTGTGCTCCGATTTCCATGGTTGATACCTCTATCAATAGGCGTTGAGACCTGTAATCATCATGCCAACGGTCATGTGAATCCCTCGCATATTTCAACACATTTAGCAGAAAATTCAAATTTTTAAAAATCAACTGAACTATAGCCCACAAATTCAGAGCCAGAAAATCGAAAATCTGCAATTGTGCTCCGATTTCGATGGTTGATACCTCTATCAATAGGCGTTGAGACCTGTAATCGTCATGCCAACGGTTATTTGAATCCCTCCCATATTTCTACACATTTAGCAGAAAATTCTATTTTATTAAAAATCAACTCAACTATAGCCCACAAATTCAGAGCCAGAAAATCGAAAATCTGCAATTGTGCTCCGATTTCCATGGTTGATACCTCTATCAATAGGCGTTGAGACCTGTAATCGTCATGCCAACGGTAATTTGAATCCCTCGCATATTTCAACACATTTAGCAGAAAATTCAATTTTATTAAAAATTAACTCAACTATAGCCCACAAATTCAGAGCCAGAAAATCGAAAATCTGCAATTGTGCTCCGATTTCGATGGTTGATACCTCTATCAATAGGCGTTGAGACCTGTAATCGTCATGCCAACGGTTATTTGAATCCCTCCCATATTTCTACACATTTAGCAGAAAATTCAATTTTATTAAAAATCAACTCAACTATAGCCCACAAATTCAGAGCCAGAAAATCGAAAATCTGCAATTGTGCTCCGATTTCCATGGTTGATACCTCTATCAATAGGCGTTGAGACCTGTAATCGTCATGCCAACGGTCATTTGAATATCTCGCATATTTGTACACATTTCGCAGAAAATTCAATTTTATTAAAAATCAACTGAACTATAGCCCACAAATTCAGAGCCAGAAAAATCGAAAATCTGCAATTGTGCTCCGATTTCCATGGTTGATACCTCTATCAATAGGCGTTGAGACCTGTAATCATCATGCCAACGGTCATTTGAATCCCTCACATATTTCTACACATTTCGCAGAAAATTCAATTTTATTAAAAATCAACTCAACTATAGCCCACAAATTCAGAGCCAGAAAAATCGAAAATCTGCAATTGTGCTCCGATTTCCATGGTTGATACCTCTATCAATAGGCGTTGAGACCTGTAATCATCATGCCAACGGTCATTTGGATGCCTCGCATATTTCTACACATTTAGCAGAAAATTCTATTTTATTAAAAATCAACTCAACTATAGCCCACAAATTCAGAGCCAGAAAATCGAAAATCTGCAATTGTGCTCCGATTTCCATGGTTGATACCTCTATCAATAGGCGTTGAGACCTGTAATCGTCATTCCAACGGTCATTTGAATATCTCGCATATTTCTACACATTTCGCAGAAAATTCAATTTTGTTAAAAATCAACTGAACTATAGCCCACAAATTCAGAGCCAGAAAAATCGAAAATCTGCAATTGTGCTCCGATTTCCATGGTCGGTACCTCTATCAATAGGCGTTGAGACCTGTAATCGTCATGCCAACGGTCATTTGAATCCCTCGCATATTTCTACACATTTCGCAGAAAATTCAATTTTATTAAAAATCAACTGAACTATAGCCCACAAATTCAGAGCCAGAAAAATCGAAAATCTGCAATTGTGCTCCGATTTCCATGGTTGATACCTCTATCAATAGGCGTTGAGACCTGTAATCGTCATGCCAACGGTAATTTGAATCCCTCGCATAATTCTACACATTTCGTAGAAAATTCAATTTTATTAAAAATCAAATGAACTATAGCCCACAAATTCAGAGCCAGAAAAATCGAAAATCTGCAATTGTGCTCCGATTTCCATGGTTGATACCTCTATCAATAGGCGTTGAGACCTGTAATCATCATGCCAACGGTCATTTGAATCCCTCGCATATTTCAACACATTTAGCAGAAAATTCAAATTTGTTAAAAATCAACTGAACTATAGCCCACAAATTCAGAGCCAGAAAATCGAAAATCTGCAATTGTGCTCCGATTTCGATGGTTGATACCTCTATCAATAGGCGTTGAGACCTGTAATCGTCATGCCAACGGTTATTTGAATCCCTCCCATATTTCTACACATTTAGCAGAAAATTCTATTTTATTAAAAATCAATTCAACTATAGCCCACAATTTCAGAGCCAGAAAATCGAAAATCTGCAATTGTGCTCCGATTTCCATGGTTGATACCTCTATCAATAGGCGTTGAGACCTGTAATCGTCATGCCAACGGTTATTTGAATCCCTCGCATATTTCTACACATTTCGCAGAAAATTCAATTTTATTAAAAATCAACTGAACTATAGCCCACAAATTCAGAGCCAGAAAAATCGAAAATCTGCAATTGTGCTCCGATTTCCATGGTCGGTACCTCTATCAATAGGCGTTGAGACCTGTAATCGTCATGCCAACGGTCATTTGAATCCCTCACATATTTCTACACATTTCGCAGAAAATTCAATTTTATTAAAAATCAACTGAACTATAGCCCACAAATTCAGAGCCAGAAAAATCGAAAATCTGCAATTGTGCTCCGATTTCCATGGTTGATACCTCTATCAATAGGCGTTGAGACCTGTAATCGTCATGCCAACGGTAATTTGAATCCCTCGCATATTTCTACACATTTCGTAGAAAATTCAATTTTATTAAAAATCAAATGAACTATAGCCCACAAATTCAGAGCCAGAAAAATCGAAAATCTGCGATTGTGCTCCGATTTCCATGGTTGATACCTCTATCAATAGGCGTTGAGACCTGTAATCGTCATGCCAACGGTCATTTGAATCCCTCGCATATTTCTACACATTTCGCAGAAAATTCAATTTTATTAAAAATCAACTGAACTATAGCCCACAAATGCAGAGTCAGAAAAATCGAAAATCTGTAATTGTGCTCCGATTTCCATGGTTGATACCTCTATCAATAGGCGTTGAGACCTGTAATCATCATGCCAACGGTTATTTGGATGCCTCGCATATTTCTACACATTTAGCAGAAAATTCTATTTTATTAAAAATCAACTCAACTATAGCCCACAAATTCAGAGCCAGAAAATCGAAAATCTGCAATTGTGCTCCGATTTCCATGGTTGATACCTCTATCAATAGGCGTTGAGACCTGTAATCGTCATGCCAACGGTCATTTAAATCCCTCGCATATTTCTACACATTTCGCAGAAAATTCAATTTTATTAAAAATCAACTGAACTATAGCCCACAAATTCAGAGCCAGAAAAATCGAAAATCTGCAATTGTGCTCCGATTTCCATGGTTGATACCTCTATCAATAGGCGTTGAGACCTGTAATCGTCATGCCAACGGTAATTTGAATCCCTCGCATATTTCTACACATTTCGTAGAAAATTCAATTTTATTAAAAATCAAATGAACTATAGCCCACAAATTCAGAGCCAGAAAAATCGAAAATCTGCGATTGTGCTCCGATTTCCATGGTTGATACCTCTATCAATAGGCGTTGAGACCTGTAATCGTCATGCCAACGGTCATTTGAATCCCTCGCATATTTCTACACATTTCGCAGAAAATTCAATTTTATTAAAAATCAACTGAACTATAGCCCACAAATTCAGAGCCAGAAAAATCGAAAATCTGCAATTGTGCTCCGATTTCCATGGTCGGTACCTCTATCAATAGGCGTTGAGACCTGTAATCGTCATGCCAACGGTCATTTGAATCCCTCGCATATTTCTACACATTTCGCAGAAAATTCAATTTTATTAAAAATCAACTGAACTATAGCCCACAAATGCAGAGTCAGAAAAATCGAAAATCTGTAATTGTGCTCCGATTTCCATGGTTGATACCTCTATCAATAGGCGTTGAGACCTGTAATCATCATGCCAACGGTTATTTGGATGCCTCGCATATTTCTACACATTTAGCAGAAAATTCTATTTTATTAAAAATCAACTCAACTATAGCCCACAAATTCAGAGCCAGAAAAATCGAAAATCTGCAATTGTGCTCCGATTTCCATGGTCGGTACCTCTATCAATAGGCGTTGAGACCTGTAATCGTCATGCCAACGGTCATTTGAATCCCTCGCATATTTCTACACATTTCGCAGAAAATTCAATTTTATTAAAAATCAACTGAACTATAGCCCACAAATTCAGAGCCAGAAAAATCGAAAATCTGCAATTGTGCTCCGATTTCCATGGTCGGTACCTCTATCAATAGGCGTTGAGACCTGTAATCGTCATGCCAACGGTCATTTGAATCCCTCGCATATTTCTACACATTTCGCAGAAAATTCAATTTTATTAAAAATCAACTGAACTATAGCCCACAAATTCAGAGCCAGAAAAATCGAAAATCTGCAATTGTGCTCCGATTTCCATGGTTGATACCTGTATCAATAGGCGTTGAGACCTGTAATCGTCATGCCAACGGTCATTTGAATCCCTCGCATATTTCTACACATTCCGTAGAAAATTCAATTTTATTAAAAATCAAATGAACTATAGCCCACAAATTCAGAGCCAGAAAAATCTAAAATCTGCAATTGTGCTCCGATTTCGATGTTTGATACCTCTATCAATAGGCGTTGAGACCTGTAATCGTCATTCCAACGGTCATTTGAATCCCTCGCATATTTCTACACATTTAGCAGAAAATTCAATTTTATTAAAAATCAACTGAACTATAGCCCACAAATTCAGAGCCAGAAAAATCGAAAATCTGCAATTGTGCTCCGATTTCCATGGTCGGTACCTCTATCAATAGGCGTTGAGACCTGTAATCGTCATGCCAACGGTCATTTGAATCCCTCGCATATTTCTACACATTTCGCAGAAAATTCAATTTTATTAAAAATCAACTGAACTATAGCCCACAAATTCAGAGCCAGAAAAATCTAAAATCTGCAATTGTGCTCCGATTTCGATGTTTGATACCTCTATCAATAGGCGTTGAGACCTGTAATCGTCATTCCAACGGTCATTTGAATCCCTCGCATATTTCTACACATTTAGCAGAAAATTCAATTTTATTAAAAATCAACTGAACTATAGCCCACAAATTCAGAGCCAGAAAAATCGAAAATCTGCAATTGTGCTCCGATTTCCATGGTCGGTACCTCTATCAATAGGCGTTGAGACCTGTAATCGTCATGCCAACGGTCATTTGAATCCCTCGCATATTTCTACACATTTCGCAGAAAATTCAATTTTATTAAAAATCAAATGAACTATAGCCCACAAATTCAGAGCCAGAAAAATCGAAAATCTGCGATTGTGCTCCGATTTCCATGGTTGATACCTCTATCAATAGGCGTTGAGACCTGTAATCATCATGCCAACGGTCATTTGAATCCCTCGCATATTTCAACACATTTAGCAGAAAATTCAAATTTGTTAAAAATCAACTGAACTATAGCCCACAAATTCAGAGCCAGAAAATCGAAAATCTGCAATTGTGCTCCGATTTCCATGGTTGATACCTCTATCAATAGGCGTTGAGACCTGTAATCGTCATGCCAACGGTTATTTGAATCCCTCGCATATTTCTACACATTTCGCAGAAAATTCAATTTTATTAAAAATCAACTGAACTATAGCCCACAAATTCAGAGCCAGAAAAATCGAAAATCTGCAATTGTGCTCCGATTTCCATGGTCGGTACCTCTATCAATAGGCGTTGAGACCTGTAATCATCATGCCAACGGTCATTTGAATCCCTCGCATATTTCAACACATTTAGCAGAAAATTCAAATTTGTTAAAAATCAACTGAACTATAGCCCACAAATTCAGAGCCAGAAAATCGAAAATCTGCAATTGTGCTCCGATTTCCATGGTTGATACCTCTATCAATAGGCGTTGAGACCTGTAATCGTCATGCCAACGGTTATTTGAATCCCTCCCATATTTCTACACATTTAGCAGAAAATTCTATTTTATTAAAAATCAACTCAACTATAGCCCACAAATTCAGAGCCAGAAAAATCGAAAATCTGCAATTGTGCTCCGATTTGAGACCTGTAATCGTCATGCCAACGGTCATTTGAATCCCTCGCATATTTCTACACATTTCGCTGAAAATTCAATTTTATTAAAAATCAACTGAACTATAGCCCACAAATTCAGAGCCAGAAAAATCGAAAATCTGCAATTGTGCTCCGATTTCCATGGTTGATACCTCTATCAATAGGCGTTGAGACCTGTAATCATCATGCCAACGGTCATTTGAATCCCTCACATATTTCTACACATTTCGCAGAAAATTCAATTTTATTAAAAATCAACTGAACTATAGCCCACAAATTCAGAGCCAGAAAAATCGAAAATCTGCAATTGTGCTCCGATTTCCATGGTTGATACCTCTATCAATAGGCGTTGAGACCTGTAATCATCATGCCAACGGTCATTTGAATCCCTCACATATTTCTACACATTTAGCAGAAAATTGAATTTTATTAAAAATCAACTGAACTATAGCTAGCCTGTTAATTAGGCGTAAATTTAATTTCATTCTGGTCTCTCGATGTCAACTTTTTGCTGAGATATCTGACTTTGAATCAAAAAAGATCCTTTTGCCTTTGATCATCGATATCTCAGCAACCAATGATTGCACAGTAAACTTTAGGGCAGCCTTAAAAACTTCAGTAAATTTCCTACAAGACCCTTTAATGATTAGTTGAGAACAAATTTTTTTTTTCACCCTCAATACTGATTTGAAAAAAGTACAAAATAACGACTTTTTAGGTTGTCTTAATAAATCTACCGTTACTTTACAAATATTGATGAAAAGACTAATGTTGCCAGGTCATTTTACAGTTTAATGTACTCCTAATAGCCCTGTATTATTTTCAAATTGATCCATCCAACCGTTTTTTCGGACAGATTGATCAAAGTTTTAAGTTCCTTTAATTGGAACAAGTATTCATCAAAATAAAAAAACGACTTTTTTCACATTTTGCGTTAGTTACTTGTTAACCCTTAATGATCGTTCGATTTTTTTTGTAATACTCGCCGATAAGAGACGATAGAAAATTAAATAAAGTTCTGGAATATGGCCAACTAGGATGGAACTTGGCCATTTCTTAACCGATTTTGATGGAATTTGGTATGCACGATGGAAATGGGATTCTAAAGTGATTTTTGGATGAAATTCTGGAAAATAGCAAACTGGGAAGGAACTTGGCCATTTCTTATCCGATTTTTATGAAATTTGGTATAAGCAATGGAAATGGGATTCTAAGCTGACTTTTGGATAAAGTTCTGGAATATGGTCAACTGGGATGGAACTTGGCCATTCATTTCTTATCCGATTTTGATGAAGTTTAGCATATACGATGAAAATGGGATTCTAAAATCCCAACTAGGAAGGAAATTGGCCATTTCTTATCCGATATTGATGAAATTCAGCACGTGTCTTAGAAATGGGATTCTAAACTGATTTTTGGATAAAGTTCCAGAATTTGGCCAATTGTCATGGAACTTGGAAGTTTCGTATTTATTTTTATGAATTTAGACGATTCACGATGAAAATGAGATTCTTAAGTTATTGATAAAATAAATCATTAAATACATGGAATAACGATTTTAGTTTTTCACTATTAAAGCATATGTCGAATTTCTTTTATTCGTTTAAGGAATAGGCAAGCGCCTTCCAACTTTAACATATAACTTTAACCAAAAATAATTTTAGAGTTGTTCTAGGCATATAATATAGTTCATGCTGAATTTGTTTAAAATCGGATAAAAAATGGCCAAGTTCCATCCTAATACGGCTTATTCCAGAATTTCATCTAAACATAATTTTAGAACCCAATTTTCATTACACATGCTGAATTTCATCAAAATCTTATAAGAAATGGCCAAGTTCCTACCTAATTGGACATATTGCAGAACTTTAGCTAAAATTCATTATAGAATCCCATTTCCATCGCGAACACCAAATTTCATCAAAATCGGATAAGAAATAGCCAAGTTCCATCCCAGTTGACCATATTCGAGAACTTTATCCCAAAATCACTTTAGAATCCCATTTCCATCGTGCATACCAAATTTCACTAAAATCGGATAAGAAATGGCCAAGTTCCATAATAATTGGTCATATTGCAGAACTTTATTTAATTTTCTATCGTCGTCGGAGAGTATTACAAAAAAAATCGTACGATCGTTAAGGGTTAACAAGTAACTAACGCAAAATGTGAAAAAAGTCGTTTTTTTATTTTGATGAATACTTGTTCCTTTAATTGTTTTGTAAAACTTTGATCAATCTGTCCGAAAAAACGGTTGGATGGATCAATTTGAAAATAATACAGGGCTATTAGGAGTACATTAAACTGTAAAATGACCTGGCAACATTAGTCTTTTCATCAATATTTGTAAAGTAACGGTAGATTTATTAAGACAACCTAAAAAGTCGTCATTTTGTACTTTTTTCAAATCAGTATTGAGGGTGAAAAAAAAAATTTGTTCTCAACTAATCATTAAAGGTCTTGTAGGAAATTTACTGAAGTTTTTAAGGCTGCCCTAAAGTTTACTGTGCAATCATTGGTTGCTGAGATATCGATGATCAAAGGCAAAAGGATCTTTTTTGATTCAAAGTCAGATATCTCAGCAAAAAGTTGACATAGAGAGACCAGAATGAAATTAAATTTACGCCTAATTAACAGGCTAACCGACCTATGCATTGGTTTAACTTAAAAAAAATTTCCCGAGCCCATGGCACTTTACAAAAAAAAAAAAAAAAATTCGAATTTTTTTTCTTCGCGCTCTTTCTTATGATTGCGTGATAACGGTATCTCACAAAAATTTTCCACTCAAAAATCTCAATACTAGAGATTTGAAGCTTTAAAATGCTTTAATTTTCATCTCTGTACGACCGTATTTTACTAAGATACAGCTCTTCAAAAAACACTAAAAAAATTGAAAAAAATTAGTGTTCCTTTAATTTTTTGGAGTAGTGTAGAAGAAGATAGATTAAACCATCATACCATCAAGCCATCTCACTATCATACCTTTATATCATTGTGCTATTATATCATCAAACCATCATACTATCAAACTATCATTCCATTATACCATCACACAATTGTATGATGTTGATATCACACCTTCATATCATGATACCATCCTACCTGCATACCATTATACCATCCCTATCACCATCACCATCACCATCATAATCAAAATCACTATCCTAATCAAAATCATCAACCTCATCAAACTCATCATCATCAGCATTACCATCAACACCATCACCGATAAAAAAATAATGATACACGTGTCGATTTATTTTTAGTTTTGCACAAAATATCCAAAAATTAGCTCAATCGATGAAGTTTTAAAAATCCCCCTTGTAAATGGCACCTCACAGGGGAGCATGAGGAAGGGGTACCAATTTTTGAAAACTAACTCCCCTATGTTTTTTCTCGACACCTAAAAAGTATTCGTCAAAATTTGGAAACAATCGCTCGAGTGGACCAAGAGCCTTTGTGGAACATACATACATACATACTTTTCTTCTTTATATACCTATATAGATAGTCTACTACATCCTGTAGGGTCTAAATTGTATCGTCAAGTGTACGGCCTTCACAGGAATTGCGTCGATTATGCTACCGCAAGGACCAACTGTCCATAAGACTATTGGACTCAAAGTACCATTGACATCTGAATCGATCTCAAACATAAAACCGAGATCAGTTATAGAGCAACCGAACTTGTGAAAGTTCACGTTTTTTTAATGGATGAAGCGCCTATCCTACTAAAATATAGACTGGACTTGCCATTTGGAGGAAAGATTATGGTCCTGAGAGGTGATTTTTTATCAATGCTTTCCCGTTCAGCCACGAGCCAACCAAAGTGTGCTGCTGAGTCCATCAATTAAACGAAGTAACCTCTGGAGACACTTCACTTCATTTTCACTGGTGGATAATATGCGTGTCGATGTCGAACAGATAGAATTTGCAAATTATTTGTTGCAATTGGTAGACGGGAAACTTACGATTAACCGGTTTGATGAAATAAAATTACCGGACGATCTCCTGTCTAATGACAATCAAGTTTCATGCGAATCTGTGAAGAACTGAGTTAGTTCCAATTTTTAGAACCACATCCGAAATTCATACTGAAATCAAATTTTAATAATAGAAACAAAACAAAATAAGCCAATTTCCAGAACTACAATTGTATGCCTTAGCACTTTCGACTTTTGGCATGATAAACATGACTGTGACTTGGTTACATTTTTATTTATACTAGGCCAGAAATAACGAGCTGTAATCAGTTTACGTGTAGCGCTGACTACAGGGTACAAATGGTTATGTAGTTGCTCAAAAATCTCGAAACCTGATTTGAAGCTTTATAACGACGCGAACCAGATCAAATATTCTGTCTTTCCTCGTCATTTTGCTGCGCTGAAATAATTGCGCCAAAATCAAGCTTTGGCTTGAATGTATTAATCTCTAATACAGTACTTTTGCCTGTTTGATTTTCGGTTATCGTTGTACTGATTCTTGACAATGCATTGCTGCTACTATATGTTGTATTTACCTTTCACATGCTGTATGTCTGTTGTATACTAGCTTATGTAATCTAAATGCCTAGATTGGAAAGGATTACGTACAGTTTTAGACTGAATTGCTGTATAGTCAGTGGTTAGGGTGAAGGGAACTTTTTAACAGTTGTCCCATAGCAATACGGTCTGGACTTTTAACTTCTACTTGCGTCTCGTTGGCACAAATTGACACCTGAGTCACGCTGAATCACTAGCCTTTTTCGCCTAAGATCGATTAAGAGGGAAAATTTCACCAGGGAATATGCAGTAATAATCGAACGACTCACATCTGCGAGTATAAATGCGTGAACAAATGTACGCCTGAGCCTGATATTAACCTCTAACTATTTTGTGTCGAAGGTACTAGTTGTCGTGCCATTGGTTGCCGATAACACGAGATCAGACTTATTATAATTAAAATGAATTGGCGAAGAATTCATGTTGCTCGTGTAATTACTATAAAAGTTCAAGTTTCATGTAATTATATGTCTGACCTGCAGCACCGGCAGGTCAGCTCTCTTGTCTATTAAAAGTGTAGATTATTTAATTTGTTAAATATAGTTAATCGGGTTGTTCTTTTGTTGGTCTGTGCCGTAAATAACTGGTGACTGTTTATATATGTTTTGACGTGCTCGGCACGTTTGCAAACGATTGAAATGAAAGAACAAAAGGATGAGTAATTTTGGAATTTAAGAATAATTTTCAAAAATAAAAAAAATAAAATTTTGAATCTGTTTTGAAATAAAAACTTGCCGACTCTCCATACGTTTGTCTTTCTGCCGCTGCTCGTTCCCATAGGCCTTTCACATTCCCGGGAAACGGGATTGTAATTTCCTAATTCCCGGGAATTTCCGGGATTCGGGACATCGGCATCTTTACATCGGCTAAGTCTAATAGTACCACATTCATGAGAATACTTCCCTTTCAGCATTTCGAATAGGTGTTGGTTCACTGTCTATTCTGTATGTGTGATGTGGTTGACGGATTGAAATACCATTTGCAGTTCTTCAAGGTGTGATGTCTGCTGCATTTCGATATCTGCAGTTCTTCAAGGTGTGATGTCTGCTGCATTTCGATATGATCTCGACTAGAAATTGCGTCAGTATTTCTTTTTCCGTTTTTCTGAAGTTGGTGCCATTGTCTGAATATCTCTTCAGGCCATCCTCATCGACTACCGAATTGTCGAAACACAAACATGAAGGCGTTACTTGAAAAGACGTTTGCAATTTCCAGATGTACGGCAGGTGTAATCATGCTAGTGAAAATTAGACGTGACATTCAAGGCAGTTTTTTTTGAGTATATTTGTCTCAGTCGGAGAACCCAAAAGCTTTCCCAAATATTGCAGATGATTGTATCGAATCCCTTAGTATTATTTTTCGTATAATCTGATTCTTTTTTCATCATTAAGGTTCATATGGTCTAGACGACCCTTCAAACGAATAATTCCATCCGTATCTACTACACACGGAAAGTGCCCAAGCTGCTATATTTCGGAATTGATTTACCGATCGATAATAGTTTTATTTTGGAACAATAGGTGTCGAGTTGCATTCGTCGAAACAACACTTTTTCGGATGTGGCTTTACCCTCGGGTTTCAAAGTGTACCTAACGCCAGGCGCTCTCTGCTTAGTTTTGCATCTGTCGTTGAAAAGTTGCGTCTAAGCTGTTGATCGTACAATTTGACAGTATTTTCCAATTTGAACCATTTTGGATGGATGCATTTATCAACTCCTGAATTATGAAGTGTGATTCGCTTTAAAAATACGTAGCCCCACCATTTAAATTGAGAAATTTTTGTAAAGACGTCGCCAGCTGTGCACCTAACAGAGCGGCTTGTAACTCAAATCTTCGAAGAGACATAGGTTTAAGTGGTGCGATTCGCGATGTTGGGTTTACCTTGGTGGATAATGCCTCAATGTTTGAACCGTAAAAATACTACTCGTCTCAAAAAATATAATGTTCGATTTCGTTTATCGGAAACGACATATATCTTCATGGAATTTCTAGAATAGTTGGCAGAAGCCCAAGTGGGTCGAACACGGACCTAATTATTTTCAACATTTCTCGTTTCGCCGGTCACCGTCCATGATAGGTTAATGACTTCCGGTTGTATTTTATTGAAGTTTAGAGGGTACATAAATTTGTCACTTTTATTGTCCCACCATATTTCTAAAATTCGCTCAATTTGTAGGTTGTCATCGAAATTCAGATGGGCAACGTTGTTAGCACGCAAATTGCTGCCGAAACTTTCTAAAGGAGCTTTTAAGTTTGAAACCCAATTGCAGATCACAAAGTTATACTCCTCTTAATCAGTTGTTGCTTTGCTTTTTATTCGACAGTTGCACCACCCAAATTCGTCCATGTAATGATACTTGATTATTTCATTACTGGCTTCACGAGCCAAACAGGCGCCGCGAGTTGAACCGAAAAATTCAACCTGTATATCAAAAATGTCTGGCTCCCGATTCTGATCACTGCCTTGCCACAGCAGTCGGTCTTCATTTCGAACTTTGAATTGTCGAAATATTCCTTTGATGTCGGCGAGGAATGGACGGATGGATGCAAAAATGAATCAAGATGTTCGGTAGTGAATTGTAAAAGTCAGGCCCGGAAAGCAAGAAATCATTTAAGCATTATCCGTTGAACTTGGACGTCACCACGGTAAATGCTATCCGCTGTTGTTGGGCTTGTTCGGATTTATCACCCCGAATTGAGGCAAATATCATGCTTTTTTGGATGACTGGTCGATGTCGCGTGAAGTTATTTTTTCAAATAACCTTTGTCGATTATAATCCTTGAATTTTTGTCTATTTTATGATATAAAGTCTAAACAATGTAGCCGCTAAATCGCTACAGTTTTACTTTCTAGGAGATCTCATAAAAGTTGACTCTAATCTTCGATCATCTATATGTACAGCGTATTGTATTTTCTAGAAACAGTTCAAGTTTTGTCATGGCGTTTGTTCCTTCACTAACTCATGTAAACCGTTGACGTCTCTCTCCATTTGAGACAAGTCAGTTTGGAAAACATGGCAAGTTTAATACGGTAAGTTTAACGACTTATCAATATTTTCATGGGCCACCCAATCGAGTATAGTATTTTACTGAGAGCAGAACCGTTCCAGATACCGTAGATGATTTTTCGATTGACGATTATGGGTCAATTGTCTTGTCCAATTAAAATCAATGATTTCCCATTGTTAAACGTATTCTTTCTTTTCGAATTCTGTCGAACTCGATGGACTAGGTCAGCAATGAAAACCCCTTCATATAGTCTTGACGCGGCGTAGGATATATTAATTCGCCTATAGAGGTTTTCGATTAATCCTGCTGCTTTACTTGATCATTTACCCATTGAATTTTAGGTGACTGAATGGAGCCGTCCCACTCCAACTTATAGTCGATGTCTTAGTCGACGAGTAACACTGTCGATGCGTCATCCAATAACGCAAATGTTTTAATGGTCATCTTGGAGCCTTTAAGTTTGAAGAGTGCCATTTTTAGCAATGCCTTGTGTTTAGAATAGTTTATAAGGTAGTTTTAAGCTGCTAGTTTTTCACTTCAACCGTCATTGTTGGTTTTGTGAAGCAGTTAGTGATGTGGTCGGCTGAGCAGTTGTTTCTGTCGACCTAAACTTCGACCTATGTCCCGCGTCGAGCGTCCGAACCGATTTCGTAATATTGTTAATATTTCGCAGAGGCTTTCTGGTAAAATCATTATATGACCAACAATATTTTTGGCTCTGCTACGAAGACGTCGAAGACCTTTTCTTTAGTTGTTCTTGATTTTACGAATCCGAAAACTGGCAATCACTCGTTGAATTCCGCAAATAAAATTAGGCGATTTCAACGGATCTTCACTGAAAATAGGCTAGTTGCAGCTGACTGCTTGTCGTGTGATGAAGTTTTTCATTAAATTTTCATTTCGTTTCGTTTCTTGTTCCAAATACATACCTGGGATTCGCATTATATGTACTCGCGTTGACGAGGATAATCGATATTTGCGTTATCTACTTCCAGTTTTTATCTTGGATGCACTGCATTATCGATAACTGAATTGACACGTTCTTTGAAGTAATGTCGGTCGCGCATTTTAATAGTCTCTTCCAGCTATCGATTATATTCTTGTTGGTCTTTAATCCAATTATTCAACTTTATCGGAACAATAGTGACTGATGGTAAATCATAATCTGCCTCAGAAGTTTCATTTTTGATTGTATTTCGATTTGTTTGAGTTTAGCCTGTCCTAATCGCGAAGTTTCTCCGACATTCGATTGTTTTTTAGATCATTTCCTCAGTTTATAAGTGAAAAGAGCCTTGTTTGCTTAATTTACCATTTCGCTATTTGGAGAGTTTTCTCATTCAAGGCTCCGGCAATAAATGCATCTGTTTTTAATTGATTAACTTGGCTCAATATGTATTACCTGGATTGTTCTTCAGCTTGTTGCATGATCGGTCGGGCGTAATGCGAACCTCTTGTAAGTTTCTTTTGATTTATGAAATATGTTTTGATGGTAAAACGACACATTTTGATATAAAACGTCGTGATAATTTTTTCGGGATTATAAGTAGACGTTCATATTTCCAAACTATTGATAACCTTTGAATTCATCCTAAAATTACTAGCCGATTTCCTAAAAATCATCTATATATGATATAGCTCCATTACCAAACTCTAATATTTAAAATGTTATTGTGTCGCTTTAAGTAATCGTTATACGCATAGCATAGGGCCGTAGCATCTTTCTTACGAAATTTAATGGCATCGATTGTAGTGTTTGCTAATGATGAATTTGATTAGGGTTTATAAATAGGGATAGACACGATTGATTAGCAACTTATTTAAAATGTGCAGCTTATTCAGCTGTAGTGACAAACTGTCATGACAATTGATTAAATATTTCATTTATTGTCGTAGTAGAATAATCAAAAATCGAATAAAACATTTAACCTATACAGTAGATAAGGGGATCCAGACGATGACTGACGTTTGACGTTAGATTATTGCGTCGGACGCTTTATATAGAAACAACAAAGTTGTGCCGCATTTACACAATTAATAAACAAATTAACAATTAAATAATAAAATAAATCAAAAGATGAAATTAATAATTAAAATTTATGCAATTGAGATTAAAGTTTTGTATATTTTGAATTAATAGAGAGATACCCATTATTCGGTTTTCGGTCTTTGATTTTTGCTTAATACAACATACGCAATTTCGGATTGTTGATTTAATGACATCTTTTGCCCTGATAATCTAATATTTTCTACGTATAAAAGGTTCATGAATAAAGATGCCCCACAATGTAAATTTAGTGATATGTCTGTTGGTGAAACAGTACCGGGCTCCCTATGGTTTGGTTGTTTTCTCAAAAATATTTGTCCTAAATCAATATGCTTATGTTGGCTAAAATCGGAGTATGTTCCTACCAACGTGTTTGTCAAGGGTTTTAATATGTTCGCATACATACATCATTACTTGCAGAGTTTCTCTTCATTCCAATTCACACTTTGGTTTTGCTTTCGGAGAATCTGGCCAATGATCTGCTTTTAAATTTGGAGACTCTGGTTCATTCCCCAAGAGCGGATGAGTTTTGTTTGTGCAATTTGATGGGTTTAGCTTTGAAGTGCATCTAAAATCTCACTCCGTCCGATTCAGTCGGAACAATCGGTGATTTTGAATATTTAGATAATCGCTGGATGTGGGCTATCAATCTGGTTATATTATCTGGATGGGTGAAAATTTTGTTTAACGCAGTTACCAATGCAAAATCACTATGGATTCACAAATTCCGTGTAATTGATGGCATTCTTCCTTGGCCATATAAAACCGTTTTGGTATCGCAATAGTTGATACATCGTTGATTTCCTTTCTGATCTTCAGCCATTAATCCTGAACTTTGGTTGATAACTTGTCGTCCCATCCCGAATCTAATAACGATGAGGCTTGGAAATTTTTTTTATTTTAATTAGGTACAGGTGGTAATACCATTCCTGTCAATTAATTGTCGTTTAGGAAAAATCCAGAGCTGGTTTTGGCAGACAGATCAAATACTTCAACTCTATTTGCGGCAGATTCCGGTTCTTGGTACCTCTAGAGATAGCATCTAGATTGCATCTAGATTGCTTGATTATTTCCATATACATTTCGTAAAATATCGATTTTTTGAAAATTACGTTACTATTAATCAGGTGGAAAGCATTCTTCAGAATTGAAATTTTTTGTTTCACAAATAACTATGACATCATAATCGTTATCGAGATCGCCCAACTGAAAAAAATTAAATTTTCCTCGAATACTCGATTCATACTATAGGGAAGCGTATTATAAGTTTGACGACAATTTGATAAACCATAAATTCTTTGCGTGCGCGTACCATTTGGCAAACTGTAGAAATATGTACAAACCCATTTCTATGGCCTCGCCTACATCCGGTTTTCATAGAACAGCAAACACAAAAAAAAAAGAACCAACAAGACACACACATTAAATTTGCATAAAAACAACATCAATGACCTGATGGGATGAGATGTAAGATGATGTTAATGATGACGATTGACAAGTTGTTTCACATTTGAATATGACTACATACATATAAAATGCAACAAAACAACAAAAATCTTGTTATTTCCAATTTCTTCAAGACTATATAGATAAGAAAATGTTGTTTTATGCAGGAACGATAAAAATGGTAGCATTTCGCTAAACTGCAACAAGTTTTTTTTAATTTAATAGTTACACAATTTTTTTCAAGATGATCTGCGTGCCTTATGCCTTGTATGAAGTTGATTTTTCGTGATTTTGCAATCAAATTAAAAATTAACACTTTTTTTTTGTTTTTAGTACAAATATCGATACTGAACTTGTGCTATATGAGATGTCTGGTTAATATGCCTACGTGGAAAGTTATTTACACAACGAAACTGCATACAAAATAATAAGTTGATGAACTTGATATAGTGCGAACAAAAAGTTAAAATCTATTGTGCACAATCAACTTTATAAAGTTGTTAAACGTGGTAAATAAAAAAAAATTATGTGTATATAACAAATAGAACGGTACGGTTCTTGGATATCTCGTTATGGACCGATAAAAAAAACTAACCCGATAATCAGCTTAACTTTATACAAATTGATATCAATTTCTAAAGACTGATCAATTTTTAATACGATCGATTGTTAAGTGGCTAAGTCGCCACTATTATGTACCAGGCTAATTAAGTCTCAAATTTCTCTTATCGTTTGCACGCACACACAGCCCGTAGAACAATAAAACGTAAAATCATCTCTATTTAATGCCAACCATAATAATAATGATCGCAATAATATTGTGTCAGATTAACATCGTAAATGTGTAGAACAAAGTAATAAAGATCGGTTCTTAATTAAATTATTTTACATCTTGTAACTTGATGTGGTATGCATAAAACTTGATTAGAGATTATTCGCGCCAATTTTATGTCTTGGGAAAATTTTAATTTTCCATGTCTAGCAAAACAGTGACATATAAAAGTTTCTGTATAGAGTCTTCTTTATAAATTTATTTCTATAAATAAAGCAATTCTGTGTGACTCTAAGCACCCTCAACTCTTTCGCAGTTCATTTTTATCTTACGTAGTAGCTAAATAGAGGAGGTATGAAGCCACAGGGGAGCAGCACATTTGGAAGCAACAGCAAGTAAAAAAAAACGATTGGGGTTCAAGCTCCACCTGAACCGCAAATGTTTGGTAAAATATAAAATCAAAAATAGAGGTAAATATTGTAACGATTTTGGCCATTATGCAACAAGCTCATGTTATGAACAGCCCCTGAAGCTTTCCCTACCGTAGACGGTTTTGAGGCAACGACCTCTTCCCATTCCGAAACGATTGGGATCAAAGTGAGGACCTTCTGGTTGCCGCATGCCTGCCCCATTAGTATTTGCCTCCATCATTTTCCTCTATATTAAGTTCTGTCTTGAAAATGCCTAATTTGGGATGATCTTTTTTCCATGATTCTGGTTATCATTGATAATAGCGGTTTTTAACTCTTTTCGAAAGGTTTATAAATCCTCAATTGCCAAATTAAATTCCCTGTCATCTTCCTGTGCACGTATTGTTTGGAGGATTATCTTCGTCCGCTAGAGCCTTTTGGAGGGCTAACACTTTCGTTCGATTGTTACTTTCTTCCACTATGCTCATAATCCCTAATGCGTATAATACATCGGCCTCTACCAGTTCTGCGGGGTGCACTACAAAGTCCAATAGTGCTTCTATTTCGTATATTTTTTAATGTTTTGTTAGAAAGGCAGAATTTTACGCCAAATCTACTTTTACATTTTAACTTGCAGTAAGCGAAATAGTCGTATATGTGTGATTTTTATAACTGAAATCTTGCCCCTTTGCAATTGCTGACCGACAGATTCGCGACTAATATTGATAAAATTTTTATTTTTATTTTTTTGTTTATTTGTGAACACACTAATTTATTAAATAATGGGATTCTACAACTAAATGTCTCAATAAAAAACCTTAGTTAGAGAATAAGACAGATTTAATAAAAATTTGCGTTGCCACGATCTGTTTGGTCAAAATAACTAAATATGATAATACAATTTTTCAGATACTTTATAACTGACCATAAATTTCGAAGCTCCTTGTACGTTTTACTGCAAATTTTAAAACCCAATTTTCATTACTTTTCGAATTTCTTTTAATTTAAAAGAAATTCGACATGTGCGTTAAAAGTGAAATACTAAAATGGTTATTCGATGTATTTAATAATTTGTTTTATAAATTATGTCAGAATCTTATTTTCATCGTGCATGCTGAATTTCATCAAAATCGGAGAAATAATGGCCAAGTTCCATAATACTTGGCCAAATTCCGGAACTTTATCCAAGAATCGTTTTAGAATCCCATTTCCATCGAGAATGTCAAATTTAACCAAAATCGGTTAAGAAATAGTCAAGTTCCTTTATAATTGACCATATTCCAGAACTTTATCCAAAAATCATTTTAAAATCTTATTTCCATTGTATAGTTGCTGAATTTCATCAAAATCGGATAAGAAATGGCCAAGTTCCTTCCCAGTTGGCCATTTTCCAGAACTTTATCCAAAAATCATTTTAAAATCCCATTTCCATCGCGCATACCAAATTTCACTGAAATTGAATAAGAAATGGCCAAGTTCCATAATAATTGGTCATATTGCCGAACTTTATTTAATTTTCTGTCGTCTCTTATGAGTATTACAAAAAAAATCGTACGATCATTAAGGGTTAACAAATAACTAACGCAAAATGTGAAAAAAGGTCGTTTTTTTATTTTGATGATCACTTGTTCCTTTAATTGTTTTATTTCATACTATACCGAAAATCAATGTTTACGTGATTGATTTCAGTCCGGGAAATGAATCATTACGTCAGAGAACAAAAGTGTCCGGAAAACGAGCTATTACAGTAGAGTAGACTGTAAAATCAAACAAAAAAAAAATAACTAGGGTAACTTGATAATTTGAAAATCATTTGGATTGATTTTCTCTAAATTTCAAACTCATGTTTTTACTTTAAAATTAAATTTTAAATGAAAAAATCGAATTAATGTCCCATATAGTATGAAATAAAACGTTGTACGTTACACGTACGTTAAATGATCGTTACAGTACTCGTTCAAAATTCTGGACTCGGCTCATTCGTCGCCTCGTCCATAAACGTCGAACTCGTACTGTAACAACTCATTTACCGCCCTTGTGACGTAAATAACTATTGTAAAACTGTGATCAATCTGTCCGGAAAAACGGTTGGATGGATCAATTTGAAAATAATACGGGGCTATTAGGAGTACATTAAACTGTAAAATGACCTGGCAACATTAGTCTTTTCATCAATATTTGTAAAGTAACGGTAGATTTACTATGGCATTATGGCAACCTAAAAACTCGTTTTTTGGTACTTTTTTCAAATCAGTATTGAGGGTGAAAAAAAAAATTTGTTCTCAACTAATCATTAAAGGGTCTTGTAGGAAATTAACTCAAGTTTTTAACGCTGCCCTAAAATTTGAGGAGGTACATTCCAAAACTCGCCTTCCGACATTTTGCATTTTGTTCAGAAATCGCAAAAAACTAATTCTATTGATACTTTACTTTAGTCGTATCTTAGTTTTTGAAAAATAACGGAAAGCTAAATCATTTTTTCCTGCAATGAAACATAAGCTTTATTTTTTAATTCAAATTAATTTCACATTTTAGATTATACTTAAATAAAATAATCATAAAAAATTTGAACAACTATAAATCAAAAATTAAAAAATAAATTAAATTTGCAAATTGCTAGAAATTTCAGACAAGTTTTGAAAATCACCTTCACAAAATTCTTCAATAATGGTATTATGGTCCGTATTGATTGTGTCATCATCGTTTTGCTCATAAAGTGCAATAAAATTCTTATAAAATTCTAGGTCTTCATTTTGCTCCCAGTTTTCACCAAATAATGCGCCAATAGAAGTTTTTTAACATCATTAAATTTGTCCTCACTGATAGTAACACCTTTTACTACGTCATGTATTACTGTGTTACGATTACGACGTTCTAATCTCTTTCCTCTTTTAAAAATGGATTTATTCACACCAATATCCACATTGTAGTTTACTTCTCCTCTTACAGTAATTAATTGATCTTTGTCCTTTTCAATAAAAATTCTATTTGCTGTAGAAAATTTAAAATGCCAAGATTGAACAGATTTAAAGTAATTTTTAGTAAATTCTTTCCAATTTTTCACTCCGCAATGTTCCAACTTATTGACTGTTCCATGATGGCTAAACAAATTGATGTATTCGTGGGGATCTGTGATTATTGGCATTTTCCTTAATTTTTTTTCTATTCCGCCCAAGATCCTATCTGACGGTAGGAACGAATGGCCTCTAACTGGGAATACTAATTCTATTCTTTGAATGTTTGATGTGGCTTCAACTGCAAGGAAAAAATGCACATTGCAACCATTGTAGAAGATTGTAATATCTATACTCACTCTATACGCATCTCTCAATCATTTAAGTTGGGTCGAAAATTATTTTAATGAGTGCAGTGAAGTGGATACATTGTCAATAAAAGAAAAGAACCACTTATAGACGGTCACCGCATTAAAATCTACATTCGGCCAGAATGGCATTGGTCCATTTTGGACAAAAATAACGGAAGAGTATCTCGGAATTTCCGAGCGCGCAGTGAAAGAATTGATGCCTTTCGTAACAACCTACCTATGTATGTGAGAAATCCTTTTTCATATTCGTCGCTACGAAAACCAAATACATGAAGTTGACTTGATGCAGAAAATGATATGCGTCTCCAACTAACACCAATACATCCGGATATTGATAAATTATGCTCTAATAAACAAGCTCACCCAAGTCATTAACTTTCTTGGCTAATCAGGCTCTATTGCACCATTTTGTGGGTCTAGCGAAAAATTATTTTTTCAGCCCATTTTAATGCATAACAGAAAAGTAACGACAAAGAATAATTTTTCATCAGGGCCAAAAAATGGTACAATAGTGCCTCATCGATCAGTTTTTTTAAATTTTTTTTTTGTTTTTTGTGTTACATAATCTGTACCTACATTAAATGGAATAACATGATTTGTTTTTTTGACTAAATAAAAGCTAATTTTTACCTTGTATAAACTTTTTAACATAGGAGGGTTCCGTCGCAAATTTTATATAGAAAAAGGGTTCCTCGGGATGATAAAGTTTGAAGAACGCTGGTCTATACAGTAAAATAAAAAAAATTATAATAATATTTACAGTTGCACACACACATACACACGCAAAACCATCCTATCTATAATTATGCTAGTTTTTAAAAAAAAATACGTTTTCTTGATGTAAAAACCAAATTTTCTTATTTCTTTCGAGTTTTTCTTCATTTAAGAATTGTGTTTCTTGAAATGAGGAAAAACTCGAAAGAAATAAGAAAATTAGCTTTTAATTCAAGAAAAAGTACATTTTCTTGAATTAAAAGTCCTGTTTCTTAGCTGAGGATCAGTTTATTTTTTTCCGTGCACTCAAACCTGTTTTTCTCTGTGGTGGATAGCTAGGGACCGAATAAAAAAACGCCGAAAAAAAAAAATTCGAAACTTCACAAGTATGTACCTACATATGCAATTTGATAATCAATTACATTTGGACATTTAGGTACTTTATGAAAGTTGATCAACATTTTTTTTCCATCCGCATAGAAATAAAATAGCTAAACAAATAATCGCACAAAAAAAATCACACAATAAAGGACCGCACAAAAATAGGATTGAGTGTATTTTGTATACTGCCATACTAAACATGTTTTACATAAATAAAAAAACAACGGGCGAGTTCACGCTCAACTCGCAAAAGAATTATGTGAAAACCTGCAACTACTGAATCATTTCAAGTCTCTTCGATAGGCCTGAGAACTGTTCGCTCAGTATTTAAATTACGATACAATTTTGGGTTAAAAAATCAATAAGTTATTCTATTTTGGATTTGGAGGACGAACCTTACCGATACTAATTGTTTAATTGAAAATTGAAATTTATAACCGACTATATTTCAGTATGGCCATGTCTTGGTGAGCTTGAGCAAAGTACAGTTCTGTTAAGTTGATCATCTAAACTTGCCCTGAATGCTTTAAAATTCCCCATTACTCATACACGGCAATTATTGAAGATTCCATATTTAGAATTTTGTGAATGGTCACGGCAAATCAGGGGCCCCGTCATGATTTCCGCCACGAAATTTTTTTTTTACGATATCGTGAATTTGGGATCACAAAACACGATACTTTTTGGCCATCTATTCAATAGCGAGAAAAATTCCGCCAACAAAAATAAGGCGGACCATTTTCCGATTGATTTATTGTTGAGGATTGTGACAAGTGTTTGCATCTAATCTAAACTAAAATCAAAACTAGTCTCAAAATAGTGCCGCGTACACTGACAAACGTCATTAATGAATGCATTTGCAGCCTTTTCGATAGCGGAATTCATAATAAGAATGTTGAAGCGGGTCGGATAGAACATGATAGAGGCGCTGGTGAACAAAGCAAAGTGGCATCGCTGATTTGATTCATTTGATCTAAATGAAATATGGCGGATTGCACTACAAAGCACTATTTTGAATAAAAGCGCAATTTTGACTGTAAAATCATAGCAGCTGGAAAGACGGTAGCATGTCACCCTGCACATTCTTCCTTGCGCGTATCGTTAGAAAATGGCGTTCGAATCTGTTTACCATTCTTATACTTTTGGTTTCCTATATGCCCCGCATAACCAAACTCAGCAACAGCATGAGCAATACTAAACATAGTATACCGATTAAACAATTTCAAAATTATTAGTGTGCATTTGTCTTTGTTTAACGTACTTCCATTTCAGTTTTTTTTGAATCACTTGCACTACACATGCATACTTTTTGTGCCTTTTTATTTTAATCTGACGGAAATTGTAATTCGAATTATATCGTATGCAATTTCGGTGTATTTTGTGTTCGTGTTTCTCGTATATAATTTGGAATTTCGGTCGTACCGGATTTTCCGTTCCTTTTTTTACATGAAATTTTTGACTTATCCCCGCTAGAGATGTTTTCACATCAAAAACGCATATTTAGAAAAACTTTAACTCCGTTTTGAAACTAATGGTAAACCCCCGCTTTACGATGGGCTCGCAATACGATTAAATCGCTTTACGATTATCGATTCTACCAAAATCTAACTCACTTTTCGATTAAAAATTCACTTTACGATTTACATTTTGCAAACAACGGGATATTATTAGAAAATTTAATGTGATCTTGATTCGTCGATTAAGTTGTTTATGTCATGGAAAATGTGGTTCACTTTACGAGAATTTCACAATACTATGAAGTTAGTGGTACGAATTACCATCGTAAAGCGGGGGTTCACTGTGCACATTGTATTAAAAACGAAAACTATGTTTCCTATGACGCGTTTCTGGATTTAGTTTCAATTAATTTTTATAATTATTGTTGATAAAGCTTAATTTAACTATTGATTGGCATCAATAATTCAATTTGGCCAAAAATTTAGTTATGTGAATTATGTTTAAATATGTACGGCAGTATAGCTGTTGCACTCAGCACTCAGTCACTCACAATTTATAAACTTATATTTTTATTGTTTCAACTTTTTTTTATTTCACCACAACACACCACAAAATTCAACGTTTTACTGATACTGAATATTAGACGACAACAATGAAATTAATACGCGACCAAACGGCTAAATTTAATAGAATTCTAGTAATATTTTAATGTAGGTTAAAATTGGCTAGAATATTACTAGAATCTGTTTAATTTACTAGAAATTCCTTGTAAAATCAAGTATGCAATTACCGGATTTTGTAATGAGCGTGTATACTCGGATCATGGTTCTACTTCTCTCGCTTCGTTTGACTTCGTCCACGCTGCCACTGATCTCCCGTATCTGTCTGAATCGTCTCGTTGCAACTCGGTGGCACATACAAATTAGTACAGAGAGTACGTTTCACCTTCTATATGTTGGTTTTCCTTCTCGAAAACAATACGTGAGGATGCTGTCCAAAACACGCTAGTTGGGTGTCGTATGTAGCAAATTCTTGTTTTTTTTTTGTAAACAATTGCCGGTTGCCCAATATAAACTAAGGTTATTTTTTTTATTTTTTTTTTTGTATATACTATACTCGGATTTACGCTCTGAATATACACGAGTTACTTTTTTCGTTGTTGGTGTATATAATATTAATAATATAATTCGGGTGTAGCCTATATTATCCGTATTTTATTTTTATTTCACCAACTTTAAAAGATACGTACACTGTACGCTTTATTATAATTTTTTTTGAAATTTTGTTATTACTTGACATAAGCCAAAACCCGACTGCCTCGCCCAACATCAAGAAAAGATTTTTTTTATTTTGTTGCCTGGGGCGCACGAATTGAAAATGTAGCGGACACTGGCACTATCGTACTTTCCCACGTCTCCATCTGTGAGTTATCGATATGAATTAGTTGTGCTACAGGGTGGTACCAAATTGTGTTGCTCATGTTATTTTTATTTGTTATTTATTTATATTTTTTTTTTTTTTGACAAGTACACAAGAATGACAAGCCGAGTTATCAATAAGGGAATTAAGTGAAATAAAACTGTATGGATGATAAATTGTTAGATTTTAATTGTAATTTCGTTTTGGGTAACTATGATACGTAAAAAAAATGGTTTTGTGTGTACTTCATAAGAATACGACTCGGTCGTAACAGATTATAATACGCAATTTGGTCTTGTATTTTTGGATTGACCAAATTTTTTTGGCAATCATATGAAAATGTGACCATTTCTTGATTTTCTTCCTGTAATTTTTTAAAAAAAGCTTTAGCTTTTAAATTGTGCACCCTTTTAAGGATCTGTAAAGAAATTTTTTCTTGAATATTTTGCTCGCGTTTTATTTTTTCAGATAATTCGCTACAGCGGGTACAGGTATCAGATGATGGGGCACCAAAACCAATGTTATATTGTTGAGAAAAAATATTACGGAAGAATGTTCTTTTAATTTTTAATGACGCATCAAAGACTTGATTGTTATACATATTAAGCAACTTATGGATGGATAGATTACACGGTAAATATTGGCGTGTGCTTCTGCTGCGGCAATAATGACTTTCTATACATTTTAATTTTTCTATAAATTTTTTTACAGCATCACGTTTTTCTGCGTATTTGGGTTGTGATTTAGCTCCTCCTCGTTTTTCTACCGGTAATAATCCAGTAGCAAAATAATTCCTACCAATCCTTTGAACCCTGTCTTTAGAAATGTGCAATACATTCAAAAACGTTTGTTGACACACTTCTATTTTAAATTTTTCAGTTTTCATTATTTTAATAAAGTATTTTATTGAAATGCTTTTCCTTGCAGCACCTTCTTTTTGAAGCCTTGGACGTTTAGACTTATTTACTTCAATATATTTTAATATAGATGTATCTTGTATAATTTTATTAGACGAAGCGTAAAACATGGGATGGAAATTATTGATATCTCTCATTTTAAGTCTTAAACAGCGATATGTATCCTTTCCATTGTGTGTGCAAGTTGGATATACTGGAGGCTGAGTTGCTAGGTTGCTACGTGTCTAGATATTAAAAATAATATTTTCTAAACATATTCGTTAAAATTTATATTTATAAATATATTTCCCACTAATTGCATTCAATATTTTGCCTGGCTTTTTTCTGAATATTTTTCTTCCAATTGTTTGGATTACTTACACGTTTTCGACCCTTTCCTGGTAAGCTTGGTGATACGAAAATTTCACTCATCGTGTTAATACATTCACTTTGTAAAATACACAATACACAATACAGCTTATTATTATTAAAATATGTACTTTAAAATATTAGCCCCATTTCTTGACGCATTAGTGATCCGGATCAGATCAAAGTTTACATTGAAAACAACAACAAAAATTTAATTTTTGTTGTTGTTTTCAATGTAAACTTTGATCTGATCCGGATCGCTAATGCGTCAAGAAATGCGGCTATTATATAGTTTAAAAAACACTTCCTTACTGATCAATAACACCGAACTGAATGTTTTACAAGTGTAAAAATGTGACGGTTTGAAAATATCTCCATGTCACATGATCTAAAAATGACATTCTAATTGGAGCTTAGATTAGACAAGTTTTGGTATGAACGATTCGATGAAGTAGACAAGTTTTGAAATGATACCTAATTTTTAGTTCACAATTACGAGCGGTTAAGCAAATTTTAAAATGTTTTAAAATATCCTAGAATGTAGAAAATTATGTACTTATTACAACGAAAATAAAAAACCAAAAAAGTTGAAAATGGAGTTTGCAAGTTATGTAATGTACCTTCTCATTTACTGTGCAGCATTGGTTGCTGAGATATCGATGATCAAAGACAATAGGACCTTTTTTGATTCAAAGTCAGATATCTCAGCAAACAGTTGACATAGAGAGACCAGAAATAAATTAAATTTACGCCTAATTAACAGGCTGACCGACCTATGCATTGGTTTAACTTAAAAGAAATTTCCCGAGCCCATGGATCGTTACAAAAAAAAAAAAAAATTCGAATTTTTTTTTTCGCGCTCTTTCTTATTATTATTGCGTGATAACGGTATCTCACAAAAATGTTCCGCTAAAAAATCTCAAAGCTAGAGATTTGAAGCGTTAAAATGCTTTTGTTTTCATCTCTGTACGACCTCTTCAAAAAACACTAAAGAAATTGAAAAAAATTTGTGTTCGTTTAATTTTTTGGAGTAGTGTATAATTTCGCTAAATTTCGCTGTTCTATTATATAACAGACCAGCTGTATTCTGAAAAAACGTAACTTTTTGATTTACGTTTTTTATGACAGTTAAAAACGTGAATCGCAAAATTAACGTTATTTCCTATTCTGAACGAAGAAAAACGTTCACGTTCCTAACGTTAAAAAACCCACGTTTTTTTGGTTGGGTTTTTGAAACGTTTTTTCATTTATATGATAAAGAAGCATGATAAACCAATTGAATAGGTATGATTGACAGCTGTTTCATATTCGTCTTTTCTTGCGCATATCGTCATTTGGTGCGATAAAATCACAAGGCTTCGTTGTTTTCACAAAATTTTCACAAAAACTATCACCGCAAAACAATTCGATTTGTTTTTGTTTGCTATGATCTAGTGTTTATAAGAAAAAGTATATCAAGAAAAAAGCACCGAATGACAAAATTTTTTAGTGAAAGAGATAGCAATACATGCGCTTGATCATACCTATTAAATTGGTTTATCATGATAAAGAAATACATAAATAATTTAGCAAAAAATGTGTACTTGGAATTAGTAAAACGAATATAATTTGGTTGCCGTTAAATTTTAGAATTTCATAATTAAATTAATAGTAATTTAGAGAACAGACAAAAGAAAATGCGACGCGGAACAGAGACTACCAAACAGCGGGATAGAGGAAGTACTGCGATGATTTGAACTAAGTAAACGAATATGTAATGTTAATGTTTTATTATCAAATAATTTATTTGAATTTTTTGATTTCGTATATAAAATTCACAAGAAATTCGAGCACGGTTCGGGCAATCCGGCAATGTTAGAATTAATAAATAATGAGTCCGGCGAGCATCATAAAATGGTCAGTTTGAAAAAAGATATATTTTTCCTGTTATAATCGTAAACTGACGTGTCTAATGTTAAAATTGTTGCCAAATGACATAATTTGACAGAACATTTTTTCTGTTTTCCAGTTATCTATGTTTTTTCGGTGTTCTTGAACGTTTGTTTTATCGGAATATGAATTTGGCAAAAATGAAACGTTCTCGTTAAGAAACATAACGTTACCTTTCACATTTTTTAACTTTTTTCAGAATACAGCTGAGGCTGACGTGTTGTACCATCACTTTCGATTCGTTTTCGATAGTGTTTTGTCTCTTGTAAGAAGAACAAAATTTTACTCTATTTCGCTTTTTCAATTATGCAATTACTAATGCTATCTCAGCTAGCTCGAATAAAGTAACTTTCTATTTCTACTTTCATTCATCGCTCTTTATCACACAAATTTTTGTTTGCGATATTTTATCGCAGTGAAGTAAAAGGAAAGTATACAATAGCCTGAGATCACATTAGAAAAATCTAAATGAAAAAAAGAAGGAAAACCCATTACAGGATATAATCGCATTACCGGCATCTCAACAATGTCGTCTATATCAGTGATTCTCAACCAAAATCACACCGAGGATATTTTTTAAAACCCCATTATTTTGATTTTCAATCCTTTGAGTTAATGCTTAGACTGCTAGTCGGGTAGGACTTTTAATCTTATTACTCACAGGTGTATTGTTGAAAAAATTTGCAAAATCTTCACAGGAGGGATTTATTTGTGGCTTCAAATAACGAGCTTTAACTCTAAGGCTGTGCTTATTTCAATCAGGCTTGCCACGCCCAATCTCCGTCAATTCAATTTGCAGATGTTTATGGTGAAAGAGACTATAGCATATACTGCGGCAGTATGGCAGCCATACTAAACATGTTTTATATATATAACTACACATGTTGAAACAATTTTTAAACGTAAAACCGAAATAAAACACTTTAATTGATTTATGAAACGTATTTTATATTGTTGCTGAATTTGTGATACAAAGAATTAGTAAACTACATTAATTTTATTCGAAAATAGATAAAAAAATTTAACCCATACTAGAAGAGCATTCTTACTGCTTCGTCCATTTCACTATGAGTTTGTTATGACGGGTATTGCTGTACTCCATGTACTCCAACCGGTTTTATCGTTATCACTGAAATTTTTTGATATTGTATGTCTAATCGATATATCTTCTAGAAACAAAAAACAAAACCAAAATCGAACCAAATTCAAGGGGATGGCAACCTAAAAACCATGTGTTCCTTAAACTACACTTTTGATATGTATGTACTTTAAGCATTAGCGAATTGTACGCAATACATATTAAATTCTTCATAATTTTAATTTTGTTCTTTATTTGACGCATACCTAATTACGAAATTATAATTCGTAATTATGCATCAAATAAAGCACAAAATTGAAATTATGAAGAATTTAATATGTATTGCGTACAATTCGCTAATGCTTAAAGTATATGGTTTCTAAATAATCAATAATGTAATTAACAATTCAGTCGCTATAGCCTGATGAGATTCAGATCGAAACTGAAGTTGTAGAATTCTTGATAATTTCACTCTTCGTAACAATTTGAAAAATCGTAATGATTATCTGGTTATTCACCAGAAGAACTTTAACTTCAATAATGGAACTATTTCTTTAGTTATTTGTTCATGGTGCTTTGCAGGGACTCCTTTAGACCGTCGCTTTTTTTTGGTAGCATAAGACATTCTTTTCTATGGAGATTTTTAAGAAAGACAACTCAATAAAATCATCCTGGTCATATTCTGTAGAAAAAAATATCGTTGGTGTCGTTTGAATTTTACCCCAACAATATCCTTAAAATATGGCCGGGTTTTTTTTTAAGTTTTGCTTTCGATGAATTATCTCTACAACGCAATTGCCTTTGCTCGATTTTTTAACAGCTTCTTGCAATTTGTTAAAATCATATGTTTTTTTTTTTTGTTGGTTTAAGCTTAGTTCCATTTGGTTGTGGAAACTATCCCCCGACATAAATTTATGCGAAAAATGAGAAAAAAGGTCAATTTTTATTTTGTGCCGCGCAGTTGTCAAGCCACAACACAATTTGTTTAACATCACGGTAGTATTTGAAAAAAAAAAAAATTTATAAAATACGGAAATGATCTTCCTTTATGCGATCGGCTGTTGACTCATGCTATAATATAGCCATCGGTTGTTTAATTTTACTCCATTTTCCCATAGGCACAAAACTTTCATTGAACACCACTGATCTTTTTATGAATTATATTCATTTGAACATTTCCATACGCGCGCGGTAGCATGATACCTTGTAACGATCGTGCGATGCAGTCTGTAAAATAAATGATCAATGAATGATTTAAATAACGTAAATTTTTTTTATTATGAATCGGCTACTTTCTCCTCACCAAGTTAAACAAAAAAATAAAATAAAAATAGCAATATTGGTATAGAATTGGCGGATATTTTAAAACGGGAATACTTTTTATTTTTGGTTTTTTCTGGAGATAAAAAGTCATTCGATTGTGAGTTACCGTGCAAAACACTTGTTTAAGTGTACATATTTTAAATTTATATTTTTTTTTGGTATCGCTAAAAGTAAAATGAAAAAAAATTCAGGTGGATATTTTTGCTAAGAATTACCGATTGCGTGTTGAGTTGCGAAAATCCTATTTAATCTAAAATAAATATCGGGATAATTTTGATATGGCTAAATACGAAAAGGTTGTAAATTAATAGGTTAACACAAACTATATGTGAACGAATGTGATACCTATTTATACAAATTAAACAATAAATAAAAAAATAAAAAATAAAAATTTGTTGAACTATTGTAAATAAAAAAAAAAATAAAAAATTACGAAGAAAGTAGATGTGATTAATGTTGTCATAGTGGTAATAAAACTGATTTTTATGTGTAAAATTGCCAAAATATACGCAATGCCATTTATATTAACTGTACCATAAATAAAGTATTCAATAAAAAAAATTAATCTCGTGATATTGTATAATAAAATTATAAAAATTAAACGAAAGTGTTATCAGTTTTTATCAAATCCCGGGTTCTGGGTGGTGCATTGAAGAGCTGGTTACTAAGTATAACCAAGGCAAAAGAAAACTTGCTACTATATCGGCAGTTTTTCATATCGGCTGTTTGTTTATCGGCTGTTTGTCAACGGGGCCGCCTCATTGTTTTGATTTGCTAATACGAGTGCATCAACGTTATTGCTATTTCCTGAACTACAACGGCCGCTACAGCGTGGGTTACTCCGGACTATTTTGGTGATAAATAACGGTGCAAATTGAGGATAATTCAGCGAGCTGCAACGGATTCAAACAAGTATTGACGATAGAGGGTCATATGGTTAAGTATTTTTTTTTGTTGTTAATTATATTTATTGATTGTTTGTAGTACATTTCGCATTCGATATTTTCCTAAATTTTGGTAATCATTTTTTATATCGCAAGTGTAAAACCTTTTTATATTTAGGTATGTTTAATTCTGATTTCGTATTTATTCTATAATTAATGTCTGCCTAGAAAAAAATAATCTAGAGGTTAGTGATGGAGTGGCATGTGGTTAATGTGGAGATTGGTCCAGGTTCAATATAGCTGTATCGATCCTGACGACAAAAGTTTTCGACAAATGAACCCCCTATCAGGCGAGTACTATCCGCGCATAAAAGCACCTGGACCGTCGAAAACTAGTGGTCGTTACAAAATGGCGCCGAAACAGGGACCTGAAGGTTCCAAATGAAAAGAAACGTATTAGCACGTGTTATTCGCTCATGTTCAAGGTAAACCTATCGAATGTTCGTGAAAACGTCCTCTAGGATACCGTGACCTTAATTCGTAAACAAACTATAACCGTTTAAATACTGTTAGATTTCTTATCTTGACGAGCCACGATCGAATTTAAGCTATATTATGCAAACATCTCGCGGCTGTAAGGTATGACATCACAGGTTCTACATGTGGTTCGGTTTTGAGTGTTAACTCGTTAGAATTTTACGTTTTTTTTTTCGTGTTTTTCCCCAAATGATTTATTTTTTTTGTATGACTCCACATAGTTGCCTAGCCACGTCATCACTAACCTCTTTCTTACATGTATATTGATTTATTTCGGAATTATCTTATTTACTCTTTTGTACCAAATTTTTGTTGCTATTTATATTTTTTTTGTTGTGATTACGTTAATATTTAACAATTATTTTTTTTTATTGCAACTTATATTTTGGATGAAACCATTGAATTTATTTACATTTTAGTAAATTTTTCTTTGCTAAGTTGGAAATTCAAATTTTTCTCCAAACATTATTTGCGTCGGTTTATCTACTTACGTTATTAAATCATCAACGATCATTCGAGATTCGTATATTTGTTTGTTTATCAGTTTTTTTTGTATATCTGAATTCAATTAGTAAAAAGAAAATTTGTAATTAAGTGTAAATCTCCAGCTATGAGTAAAACAGAGAACGACTACCAACCTTTATTGGGTCTAACGTCCGGCGAAATTGAAGTTGAATGTGTGATTCGTAGTATAAATCCTTCGGCGGAAAATGCTGAGGACTTACTACTGCAGGCTTTGCAAGAGGAAAGGTTGGATCCCTCAAAAGTTCCCACGAGTTGTCATACTAACAATTTCCAAATTGAATTAAGTTTATGCAATAAGCAAATGTCGGCTATCAGTGCAGTACTAAATAAACCAATATCTACTATATCTCAAATTATTGCTGTTGAGAATCAAATTCGACACTGGCGGGGGCGAACTCAAAGACTAAAAGGGTGCTTCCACCAAGACAACGATGTAGATAAACTACTTAACCACTTCCGAAGATTGAAACAGTTACTCGTTGCATACCGGGAAGGTCTTCCTACAGAACCCATAGCATCGAAGAGTCACGGAAGTGAAAGTGTCACTGAATCATTAGTAACAGTAACAACTAGAGAAGACGAAAAGCTTATGAACATACCTGTGAGTGTTCCAACCACAGTACCAACTACGTCATTACTTCAACCATTTGTTTCTATTTATATTCCTAATATCCAACCGACCCATGCAACCCATACGACTTGGGCAAACCATCCTCAAGTCACCAGATGTTCGCCGATTACTTTGCCGTCATATACCAATTCAGTTGACACTCCATATTTCATGCAGACTAATAAATCGAGTAAGCCTTTCAGTATTCCAACCCACATATATTCAGAAGCCGAATCAATACCTGTATCAAATCGTCCGATACAAAATATCCCAATGGTTCATTCATCATACTCCAATATCGAGCAAGTTCCGAGGAATAACGAACAGAATAGATATTTTCCGCCTTATGCAATGAGAGACCCGAAATGGAACATTTCATTTTCTGGTCAATCCGATGGCCTAGACGTCCACGATTTCATCTTTCGTATAGAATCTTTGGCGAGTAAGGAAAATATTACGCTAAACCGTTTGGAGGCGATGATGCCGAAATTATTGGTCAATACCGCAGAGAAGTGGTATTGGGTGTTTGTACGTAAGTTCCCGAACTCCTCATATTTCCAGCTAAGACAAGCAATTTTAGATAGATTCAGTACCACCGAGTCGGATCGTGCTTTGCGCAGATTCATTCAAAATAAAAGGCAAGCAGATCGCGAACTTATAGGGAATTATATTTTAGAGATGGAAACCCTAAACGGAAGACTATTGAGGCCATTCTCAGAGGAAGAATTGGTCGAAATCATAAGGGATAACATGGGAATATCTTATAGAGAGGTAACCTTGTCAACTCCAGCATTCACGGCAGACGAACTTCGCATAGTATGTGAGCAATACGAGAAGTTGTGGGCTCAAAAGAATAGACAAGCGAGTTTTGCACGAAATCCAAAATTTGTTAATGAGGTCACCACTAACCCTAATTATCAAGTTTATCCGACTCATTCTTCGACTTATGCTTTACATGGTCAGGAACCACCTGAGGGTACCTACTCGAACGAAATTCATTTAGAGGCAATCGGAAAACATAGATCAATACTTCGAAAAAGTTCGAATGAGACGGTTACATCTTCTACTTATTTAATCTGTTGGAACTGTCGCAATTTAGGGCACCGATATCAAGACTGTGCGTTACCACCACAAGGAATTTTCTGCTATGGATGTGGGAAAAGTGGAACAATTAAGCCTCAGTGCTCAAATTGTTTGTCATTTACTTCGGGAAACCGACAACCGGGCGTGAGCAATCCGGGAACCACACGACCGGTCCAGTTAGCATCCCGAATACTTCAGCCAGAAAAACCCACACCACCACAAACAACGGATGCGGCGTCGAACACCGAACCACACACACTTCGTTAGTTCCTACCAAAGAAAAATTAGTAACAGCGTCAAACGCAGAAACAACAAATACTTCCCAGACATTAGATACCATTTCCTTTCAACAACCTAAGCCTAGTCAAAACAAGAGACATCTGCGGATAGTTAGGTATTTTAAATTTCGGAAAGCCCTTAAACAAGCCTGTGCAGAAACGATTATTTCAGCTTTAGATGATCCTCGCCCGTACATAGTGGTTAACATATCTGGTTTTGATGTTCGAGGTCTGTTAGATAGCGGAGCATCGATAAGTATCCTTGGTCACGATTCCCTAAACCTGGTAACTAAATGGGGTCTGCCTTACAAAAAACTGTTCTCCGAAGTAAAAACCGCAGACGGATCTAAAAATCAAATAATCGGATACATTGACGCCACTGTGAAATACAATAATCAGAGCCACACCATAAGATTTTATCTGGTCCCAACTTTACAGGGGCAATTATACCTGGGAATTGATTTTTGGAGCTCGTTTAACATTGCGCCACAGCTGCTTGACTCTATAGACATTGCTCTTACTGATGATTCCGATAAGCATGTGCTATCACCATCCAAACAACTTGAATTTGACAACATTCTATCCAATTTTCCGTCTTTTGAACGCCAGGGACTCGGACGTACCTCAATGATAGAACATCACATAGATGTCGGAGATTGTGCCCCGATTAAACAGCGACACTACGCCGTGTCTCCCGCCATTCAAGATCTTCTTTATAAAGAGCTAGACCGAATGCTTGAAATGGGTGTTATAGAAGAAAGTTCCAGTTCATGGTCCTCTCCAGTCGTGTTGGTTCGCAAGCCAAATAAGGTGAGGTTATGTCTGGATTCGAGGAAGGTCAATGCTGTGACGAAAAAGGACGCATATCCCCTCCCTCTAATAAATGGAATTCTCGGTCGTTTGAAAGATACTTCTATAATATCCAGCATTGACCTCAAAGATGCCTTTTGGCAAATTCCTTTGAACAAAAAATCGCGAGATAAAACTGCCTTTACGGTTCCGGGACGCCCACTTTACCATTTTCGAGTCATGCCATTTGGGTTGTGTAACTCTCCCCAGACGTTGTGCCGATTAATGGATAAAGTGGTGCCGCATCAACTACATACGAAGATCTTTGTTTATCTCGACGACCTGCTCGTTACCTCATCGTCCATTTCCGAACATCTCTCCTTGCTAAAACTCATTGGAGAACGATTGAAGCAAGCCGGTCTAACAATAAATATTGCTAAAAGTAGATTTTTTATGAAGCAAGTGAAATATTTGGGCTTTATTGTAGGTAACGGTGGACTTAAAACCGATCCTGATAAGGTTGAGGCAATAAAAAGTTTTCCAGTACCGACCTCCCTTAAGCAAACTAGACGTTTATTAGGATTGACCGGATGGTATCAGAGATTCATCTCTAACTATGCAGAAATCACGACCCCTATAACCAATCTTCTTAAAAAGAATGCTAAATTCGTATGGACACAGGAAGCTCAATTAGCTTTCGAGAAAATCAAATACCTGATGACTACAGCTCCCGTACTCATAAATCCGGATTACACCAAACCGTTTTTTATTAGGTGTGATGCATGTAAATATGGGGTAGGCAGCGTATTGTACCAACAGGATCAGGATGGACACGAACGACCCATCGCATTCTTCTCCAAAAAGTTGAATCAAGCTCAGTCAAATTACTCAACCACTGAGCTAGAGTGTTTAGCCGCCGTTCTGTCGGTAAAGAAATTTCGACCTTATATAGAAGGTTATCATTTCACGATAATTACGGATCACTCTAGCCTCAAGTGGTTAATGTCGCAGACCGATTTGAATGGTAGATTAGCACGCTGGAGTCTTAAGCTCCAAGCTTTTGATTTCGAAATTCAACATCAACGAGGGTCGCAGAACGTCGTCCCTGACACACTTTCGCGTCTTTATTGTGACGAGGTAACTGTTGATATAGCCGAGATAGATCTCCAATCCGTAGCCTTTAATGACTCCGAATATGTGAAACTCCGTAAAAAAATAAGTGATACGCCGAGTAAGTTCCCTGCGTTCCTTATTAAAGACGATAGAATTTTCATAAAAGTAGGGGCTAAAACAGATCCATCTCTATCCGATATTCCCGAATGGAAAGTTTGGGTACCTCAAAGCATGACGGATGACTTGATAAAGCAATGTCATGATGAACCATTAGCTGCCCATGGTGGCATTGCCAAAACTTTAGAACGCTTGCGACGTCTGTATTATTGGCCAGGTATGCGAAGAGAAGTTTATAATTACGTGACGCACTGCTCGATATGCAAAATTTCCAAAGGCACCAATACCGTATTAAAGCCTCCTATAGGCCAACCCGTGTTCGCTCAAAGACCGTGGGAGCGAATTTATATAGATTTGATGGGTCCATATCCTCGGTCTAAAGCGGGAAATACTTATATATTAGTAATACTGGACCAATTTACTAAGTTTGTTTTATTAAAACCACTCAGTTCCAGTACTACTAACAAGATAATATCATATCTACGAAATGAAGTTTTTCTGTTGTTTGGCGTTCCAGAACAAATACTTTCAGATAACGGGTGTCAATTTGTCAGCAAATCCTTCAGTCAATTGCTGGACGAATTTAACATTAGGCATTGTAAAACTGCTTTGTATTCTCCACAGGCGAATGCCTCAGAGCGCATAAATAGATCAGTGATAGCTGCAATTCGGGCCTATGTGAAGTCAGACCATAGAACTTGGGATTCGCAATTGGCTGAAATAGCTTGTGCCTTAAGAACCGCAATTCACCAATCCACTAAATACCCTCCGTATTTCTTGTTGTTTGGTTATAACATGATAACAAACGGAAAGTCTTACCAACTTTTACGAGATGTGAATTCTCTGACAGAAGAGGTGGATCCCTTACTTATGCATGACCGTTTGTCTATACTTCGCAGCACTATAATAAAAAACCTAAATGAAGCATACCAGAAATATTCACAATTTTATAACTTACGAACCAGGGCAGTTACATACACTCCCGGACAAATAGTTTATGTTCGTCAACATCCTCTTAGCGATTCGTCGAAAAACTTTTGTGCTAAATTTTCACCGAAATTCATTAAAGCCGTGGTAGTTGAAAAAATTGGAAATGTCAACTATAAATGCAAAGACGAATCTGGTAAAATATTGGGAACTATTCACGCCAAAGACTTGAAGCTTTAACTATTCATAAACAAAGAAGAAAAAAAAAAAATAAAACTCAGTTCCGTCGATGTTCTGGTATACACTCGACGAATCTGCCCTGTAACGATCGTGCGATGCAGTCTGTAAAATAAATGATCAATGAATGATTTAAATAACGTAAATTTTTTTTATTATGAATCGGCTACTTTCTCCTCACCAAGTTAAACAAAAAAATAAAATAAAAATAGCAATATTGGTATAGAATTGGCGGATATTTTAAAACGGGAATACTTTTTATTTTTGGTTTTTTCTGGAGATAAAAAGTCATTCGATTGTGAGTTACCGTGCAAAACACTTGTTTAAGTGTACATATTTTAAATTTATATTTTTTTTTGGTATCGCTAAAAGTAAAATGAAAAAAAATTCAGGTGGATATTTTTGCTAAGAATTACCGATTGCGTGTTGAGTTGCGAAAATCCTATTTAATCTAAAATAAATATCGGGATAATTTTGATATGGCTAAATACGAAAAGGTTGTAAATTAATAGGTTAACACAAACTATATGTGAACGAATGTGATACCTATTTATACAAATTAAACAATAAATAAAAAAATAAAAAATAAAAATTTGTTGAACTATTGTAAATAAAAAAAAAAATAAAAAATTACGAAGAAAGTAGATGTGATTAATGTTGTCATAGTGGTAATAAAACTGATTTTTATGTGTAAAATTGCCAAAATATACGCAATGCCATTTATATTAACTGTACCATAAATAAAGTATTCAATAAAAAAAATTAATCTCGTGATATTGTATAATAAAATTATAAAAATTAAACGAAAGTGTTATCAGTTTTTATCAAATCCCGGGTTCTGGGTGGTGCATTGAAGAGCTGGTTACTAAGTATAACCAAGGCAAAAGAAAACTTGCTACTATATCGGCAGTTTTTCATATCGGCTGTTTGTTTATCGGCTGTTTGTCAACGGGGCCGCCTCATTGTTTTGATTTGCTAATACGAGTGCATCAACGTTATTGCTATTTCCTGAACTACAACGGCCGCTACAGCGTGGGTTACTCCGGACTATTTTGGTGATAAATAACGGTGCAAATTGAGGATAATTCAGCGAGCTGCAACGGATTCAAACAAGTATTGACGATAGAGGGTCATATGGTTAAGTATTTTTTTTTGTTGTTAATTATATTTATTGATTGTTTGTAGTACATTTCGCATTCGATATTTTCCTAAATTTTGGTAATCATTTTTTATATCGCAAGTGTAAAACCTTTTTATATTTAGGTATGTTTAATTCTGATTTCGTATTTATTCTATAATTAATGTCTGCCTAGAAAAAAATAATCTAGAGGTTAGTGATGGAGTGGCATGTGGTTAATGTGGAGATTGGTCCAGGTTCAATATAGCTGTATCGATCCTGACGACAAAAGTTTTCGACAAATGAACCCCCTATCAGGCGAGTACTATCCGCGCATAAAAGCACCTGGACCGTCGAAAACTAGTGGTCGTTACAACCTTTTTGAAAATTAACAGACAAGCAAATCGGGACTTTATCGCAAGGAATAACTTTACACAGGTCATAAGCTTGTCGGCTTTTAATTGACCGAGTTGTATGGAAATTATAATCTGTACAAATTTCCCATGTTGAATCACAATTTTGGTGTTCTGATTTTTTGTTATTGTAAATTACTCATTGCCCAAACGCCATAAAACTAATGTTAAGCTCTTTCTAATCGTCACATCCGAGGGTAAATACCTTTTGTTTTATTGCGTTTTCGTGATTCAAATAAATAGAACTTTGGATGGAGAAATAGAATTAAGAGCAATAAGATTCTTTTGGCTTTTTATAGACAAAATATATTAACACTAATAGCATTATCATCATTTTACGACTTGTTATTCAGAAAAAATGTAGAGGCCAATCATTATGTCTACCAAAAAAGTAGAAATATCAAAATCCCCCCCGTACTTTAACCCAAGTGTCATACAAAGCGTATCATGTAATTGTGGCAGCGGCCGCTGCATATCACCATTATATATAAATTATATCCGTCCTAGGACGGGCTCTACCCCCTAGTAAATAAAAGTATAGACATGCTTTCGGTATTATAAGAGATGGAGTAAACTCCAGTCGCGCATCGGAACTGACACGCATCATTTTTTGCTATGAAATTTTTCTAACGGACAATTATTTATTTGGCACTGGTAACGCTGCCAAAGCGAGTAACTACTGAAACATTAAATTATAACGTTAACTGCTGATAATATGTACATTCAAATTTCCAAAACTTAAAACATAAACAAAAGGCAAGGTTTTTCAGATTTTCTTAAATTTGCGTGCACAAATAATGTTGGTGAACGATTATTTTCTACTCTTAAAATTCGTGCTCTGAGGCGTTCTTTTGGACAAAGTAAATTGAATAATTTGGTTACATTATCTATATAGAATTGTCTATTTCTTAGAAACTGTTGGGCGGTCAAATTTGTTACAACGTACCGAGCACTCCAACATTCCAGCAAACTACGCACAAAAATGTTATTTTTCTACTATACCATACATATTTTAAAATGACTTAATTATTATATACGAATATATACCGCCTTCCCGTCGACCACCCATTTTCTTTTCGGATATTTATCTTGCAAAAAAAAAAAATCTTAAATCAAAACATAGAGTCAAGAGAATAAAAATGACGACAAGAAATTTGTGAAAATATAATAAATCACAAAAAAGAAAAACTTTTCCGTTCTTATTGGATTTTGTTGTTATGCGCCCAAGGTCAACTGATTAATTTAATGGCGCCAATAAAAATCGATTTTGTTACTATGTATGTATATCGTTGATGAAATCTAAACAAAAATAGTAGTTGGAAAAATTACTGGGCGTTGGGGGTTGTGTATCTTTATTTTGATTATATAAAATTTATAGATTCAACGGTAGCGATATCTTTGCTGCTGATATTTAACGGATTCTATTCGAATATCACTAGAAGTTCCTGAAATTACAATCAATTGGTATTGAATATTTTCTAGATTCTATTAAATGTTCGTTAATTGTTAGGATGTTTAAAAAATTGATTTTTTCATAAATTCGAAAAAATTGAAATCCTCAAAAATACAGAATTTATTTTCGAAATTTTTAGAATTTTTTCTAGATTTCCTTGGATATTTTGGGATTAGTTGATGTTGTCCAGAGAGTATTGCGTGTTGTTTGAGAGATTTTCAAATTGAAATGTGAGTTACACAGCGTTATTATTGAGTTGTATTGAATATTTTCAAACCTCTGGAACGATACAAAGCGTTCGCACATACACAGATAACTAAACGGCTTACAAATAATTTGAGGTTCCTCAAAATTTGTGAAAGGCTAAGTATTCGAGATTTGTTAGTTTATCTTTATTCCAATCTACTTGAGACCACTAGTTTGTACAAGTTATATTATATCGATTCGCTGCGTGTCCGTCAGTGACTGCCAAATTTGGCAATTTATTCCTGTGTCCGAAAAAACTTATCGAACCGTCTGGTATAAAATGGGAGATTAATAAGACAGTAATTTTGTTAATAGTTAAATTCGCAATAATATAAGCGCAAGAATGAAGATGAGCGGTTTGTGATTTCCATTTCCCATATGAACAATTTTTATTCGAAGTTTGTGCAAGTTCCAACAATTTATTCGTCGTTAAATAACCCTTGATGAAATTTAGATCCAACACTATCAAACATATTTTTTAACGTAACCAATCAACGCACTCGGAGCACAACCGAGTGATTATGTTCGCTCATAATCGTACAAAATTCTTATCTCTACCAATGAGTTTGGCCTACAGCTCTATGTAGTTACGTGAGAGGGCTGTGTTCTTTTTTTTCTCTGTCTCGTTCCGATGTTTTATTTTATCCTGCTATTCTAGGTTTTCCTACTTTTACATAATTTTAACCTATCTATTTAGGTGTAAGTGTTTATCGTTTTGTTTTGCAGCTTCATATGTACTTTGAAAATTTAAATCTTTGTTTTTATGCTTGTGGCGGAGGAAATCTCTATGATGTTGAATTCGATTGCCATCGTCGGATTCTGAGAGTATGATCCTCAATACTATTGATGCGTGTTCTACTAATGAACCCAACCATCTAGGTAATTCCTAACGTCTCAGTAAACGTAAATGTCAACGTTTACGGAGAAGCTGGTCTGGGCTTTTGCTTAACTCTAATGCTAAAGTAACTAACAGCTTAGCTTGCCTTTCAACAATCCTTACGCTCAATCACTCGCTGGATCATTCGTCAAAAAAGTTTGTGTACGTGATGACAATATGTGCAACATCCTAGATGAAGAGAAGCTAAGTCTTTTCCAGTTGTATGTAAATATAAACGAAACGCTTATATAACATTTACATATATCGGCCTTGCTTTTGTGCTATTTCATGGATGTTACTTTTATGTCTAAATGCAGCATCGAAGAAACCTTCAAGTGGCTTTGTCACGCAGTTTCCAATATAAAGGCCAATTGGAGTGGTTGTGGCCTATCAGTTGGTGATCCCCAAAACCATTTGTCGTAGAGGACCTAGTGTTGTCGTATCTAACATTGGTTTAATGAATCCAGGGGTAAACTTAAACACCTTGATAAGTTCATGAAAGATTATGTTTAGGGTTATCTCCGGTAAATTTTTCGTCCTCGATTTGTTAGCTGTTGTTTTATAATGACATCCTTGCATGAAACTAAACAGATTAACTTGCAATATAGCAAGTCAGCGACCTTTGTATGGAGAACGCTGCTTGTTCTATCGCCCACAGGTTTATGCCTTATTTAGGAACCTTATCGTTTTGATGGGTTTTCCTAATGGTAAAATTTTTGTAAGAATTATGTTAAAACTAGAGCTTGCATTTACACCTCTAATGATATCAGTGCATCTCTTATCCAAGAATGTAGGTCAGCTCTAATCACTCTCACAACTGGTGAGTCAATATATCACGAATGCAATTTTATCTATCAATATAGCCTCACGACTCTATATATCTTCCTCCTTCGGAGGAGCTTGCTAAACTTGTAACCTGGAGCAAGAATAGAACCATTCCGCTATTAATTGGTTGTGTCGCTAATGCCAACACGCTATATAAAGCAAGCATGTTAAAATAATTTAAGGTCATTTGAGCTTGAAATACTTAACAAATGTTTGTCAATTCATTAGAGAAGTTATTAACTGATTGGCAATTATTCTCTAACAGTTTGGATCCTTAACTCAAAGTTATTCGGTCAGTGAACGAAATTGAATTACAATCATCTCCGTTTCGAGCTAAATTTCGACCGCTTTTGATTCCAGTCTACTTATTACTAAACTAAAGACTTGTAATAAAACCTGATCTAAAAAGTTGAGTAGAAATACTAGCTGAACTGAAAATAGAGCCAAACATACTAATCTTAAGGGTGATTGGGATTATTTCTTAATAGCTCAAAAGGATTGTGAAGAAATTATTAGCTGTTCCTAGATTTAACAATGATTAAGCGAATGAGTTGCTTCTATCTGTATATTTTCCTGGACCTGATACCTCCGTGTCCTGTGACTTTTGTGTGGATCCCTACTGTACAGCACACACACAATTTCCTTGACCGCTGGTGAGACTCGTATTTTTTAAATAAAACAATTTGAATTAATATTTAACTTTTATTACTTTGTATAAATTGATTTTTTATTATTGCTTTATTAATTTTTTCACATCACAGTGTGGCTGTTCCATAGGAAGACTTTTGTACGAGTGACATTTATTTCTTGGTTTTTTCTTTATACAAGTCAACATTTTTTATTTGAGTGTACATTCTATCTTTTTCATATAATTTGAATTTCTCTTTCTAATTATCGAACTGCAATAATGATGTAAGAATACTATGCTCGTTCAGATTTGTTTACATTGATGCGGATATACAATAATTCAATACATTTATAATACATTTGACAGTCAGTGTACATTGTTTTGATTTGAATAAAATAGCTTATCTAAATTAAGTTGCTAGGTAGTGAGTTTATATAAATTAAATTGTTTAGAAAATACTAAGTTGGATTTAAATTATTTACTAATAAAAGTTAAGTATATAAGATTTTATGACAAGCTATATTTTGTATAATTAAAGTTGTGGTTATTTTCAGGAACAGCTGCTCTTCATTATCTTACTAGATTCTCATTCGCGATGTAATTGGAACTCAGCCGGTACCTAAACCAATCATTTTGAAAAAATGAACAAATTATAGTGTATATAGTGTAGCAACAAAAGATTTCTAATAAAACAAAATTATGAATAGCAAACTTGGTGTTTTATTATATGGTCATGACTGAAGGTGCTGAACACCTACTATTAGAACTTAGTTAATCGGAAGATCACACTAGAAGTTCTGCGTTGGAGTATTTTCTCCTTTAAACCTTATAAATCTACTGGCCCTGATTAGATGTATCTAGCTTTACCTTAGCGATATGTTTCATATATTGGTAACCACCTGCTTCTCGTTTCCCAAGATTTTCAGCAGTGTCCCTCAATCGTGCAAAAGGATCAAAGTTACTTGTATACCGAAATATGGAAAATCAGATCACAAGGCATTTCAACCAATCAGTTTGTCCCCTACCTTACGCATTAAGCGATAGAAAGGATTGTCGCCAGATTTATTATGTTGAAGCCGGATTGAAACTATGTTTAAATCTCGTACCGTTGAGGCAGAGTTGGACAACTCATCAGTTTCAGGTATCGACGCAAAGAGTTATGCTCATGATCTAGTCATAACAATGGCAATCATCTGACTGTGTTATCTAAATTAAATTACCGTTGGCATGACGATTACAGGTTTCAACGCCTATTGATAGAGGTATCAACCCAAATATTGAATTTGTGGGCTATAGTTCAGTTGATTTTTAATAAAATTGAATTTTCTGTGAAATGTGTAGAAATACGCGAGGCATTCAAATGACCGTTGGTATGACGATTACAGGTTTCAACGCCTATTGAAAGAGGTATCAACCATGGAAATCGGAGCACAATTGCAGATTTTCGATTTTCGATTTTTCTGGCTCTGAATTTGTGGGCTATAGTTCAGTTGATTTTTAATAAAATTGAATTTTCTGCGAAATGTGTAGAAATATGCGAGGGATTCAAATGACCGTTGGCATGACGATTACAGGTCTCAACGCCTATTGTTAGAGGTATCAACCATGGAAATCGGAGCACAATTGCAGATTTTCGATTTTTCTGGCTCTGAATTTGTGTGCTATAGTTCAGTTGATTTTTAATAAAATTGAATTTTCTGCGAAATGTGTAAAAATATGCGAGGGATTCAAATGACCGTTGACATGACGATTACAGGTCTCAACGCCTATTGATAGAGGTATCAACCATGGAAATCGGAGCAAAATTGCAGATCTTCGACTTTTCTGGCTCTGAATTTGTGGGCTATAGTTCAGTTGATTTTTAATAAAATTGAATTTTCTGCGAAATGTGTAGAAATATGCGAGGGATTCAAATGGCCGTTTGCATGACGATTACTGGTCTCAACGCCTATTGATAGAGGTATCAACCATGGAAATCGGAGCACAATTGCAAATTTTCGATTTTTCTGGCTCTGAATTTGTGGGCTATAGTTCATTTGATTTTTAATAAAATTGAATTTTCTGTGAAATGTGTAGACATATGCAAGAGATTCAAATGACCGTTGACATGATGATTACAGGTCTCAACGCCTATTGATAGAGGTATCAACCATCGAAATCGGAGCACAATTGCAGATTTTCGATTTTTCTGGCTCTGAATTTGTGGGCTATAGTTCATTTGATTTTTAATAAAATAGAATTTTCTGCGAAATGTGTAGAAATATGCGAGGGATTCAAATGGCCGTTTGGATGACGATTACTGGTCTCAACGCCTATTGATAGAGGTATCAACAATGGAAATCGGAGCACAATTGCAGATTTTCGATTTTTCTGGCTCTGAATTTGTGGGCTATAGTTCATTTGATTTTTAATAAAATTGAATTTTCTGCGAAATGTGTAGAAATATGCGAGGGATTCAAATGGCCGTTTGCATGACGATTACTGGTCTCAACGCCTATTGATAGAGGTATCAACCATGAAAATCGGAGCACAATTGCAAATTTTCGATTTTTCTGGCTCTGAATTTGTGGGCTATAGTTCATTTGATTTTTAATAAAATTGAATTTTCTGTGAAATGTGTAGACATATGCAAGAGATTCAAATGACCGTTGACATGATGATTACAGGTCTCAACGCCCATTGATAGAGGTATCAACCATCGAAATCGGAGCACAATTGCAGATTTTCGATTTTTCTGGCTCTGAATTTGTGGGCTATAGTTCATTTGATTTTTAATAAAATTGAATTTTCTGCGAAATGTGTAGAAATACGCGAGGGATTCAAATGACCGTTGGCATGACGATTACAGGTCTCAACGCCTATTGATAGAGGTATCAACCATGGAAATCGGAGCACAATTGCAGATTTTCGATTTTTCTGGCTCTGAATTTGTGGGCTATAGTTCATTTGATTTTTAATAAAATTGAATTTTCTGCGAAATGTGTAGAAATATGCGAGGGATTCAAATGACCGTTGGCATGACGATTACAGGTCTCAACGCCTATTGATAGAGGTATCAACCATGGAAATCGGAGCACAATTGCAGATTTTCGATTTTTCTGGCTCTGAATTTGTGGGCTATAGTTCATTTGATTTTTAATAAAATTGAATTTTCTGTGAAATGTGTAGACATATGCAAGAGATTCAAATGACCGTTGACATGATGATTACAGGTCTCAACGCCTATTGATAGAGGTATCAACCATGGAAATCGGAGCACAATTGCAGATTTTCGATTTTTCTGGCTCTGAATTTGTGGGCTATAGTTCATTTGATTTTTAATAAAATAGAATTTTCTGCGAAATGTGTAGAAATACGCGAGGGATTCAAATGACCGTTGACATGATGATTACAGGTCTCAACGCCTATTGATAGAGGTATCAACCATCGAAATCGGAGCACAATTGCAGATTTTCGATTTTTCTGGCTCTGAATTTGTGGGCTATAGTTCATTTGATTTTTAATAAAATTGAATTTTCTGTGAAATGTGTAGACATATGCAAGAGATTCAAATGACCGTTGACATGATGATTACAGGTCTCAACGCCTATTGATAGAGGTATCAACCATCGAAATCGGAGCACAATTGCAGATTTTCGATTTTTCTGGCTCTGAATTTGTGGGCTATAGTTCAGTTAATTTTTAATAAAATTGAATTCTGCGAAATGTGTGGAAATATGCGAGGGATTCAAATGACCGTTGGCATGACGATTACAGGTCTCAACGCCTATTGATAGAGGTATCAATCATCGAAATTGGAGCACAATTGCAGATTTTCGATTTTTCTGGCTCTGAATTTGTGGGCTATAGTTCAGTTGATTTTTAATAAAATTGAATTTTCTGCTAAATGTTTAGAAATATGCGAGGGATTCAAATGACCGTTGGCATGACGATTACAGGTCTCAACGCCTATTGATAGAGGTATCAACAATGGAAATCGGAGCACAATTGCAGATTTTCGATTTTTCTGGCTCTGAATTTGTGGGCTATAGTTCAGTTGATCTTTAATAAAATTGAATTTTCTGCGAAATGTGTAGAAATATGCGAGGGATTCAAATGACCGTTGGCATGACGATTACAGGTCTCAACGCCTATTGATAGAGGTATCAATCATCGAAATCGGAGCACAATTGCAGATTTTCGATTTTTCTAGCTCTGAATTTGTGGGCTATAGTTCAGTTGATTTTTAATAAAATTGAATTTTCTGCTAAATGTTTAGAAATATGCGAGGGATTCAAATGACCGTTGGCATGACGATTACAGGTCTCAACGCCTATTGATAGAGGTATCAACAATGGAAATCGGAGCACAATTGCAGATTTTCGATTTTTCTGGCTCTGAATTTGTGGGCTATAGTTCAGTTGATCTTTAATAAAATTGAATTTTCTGCGAAATGTGTAGAAATATGCGAGGGATTCAAATGACCGTTGGCATGACGATTACAGGTCTCAACGCCTATTGATAGAGGTATCAATCATCGAAATCGGAGCACAATTGCAGATTTTCGATTTTTCTGGCTCTGAATTTGTGGGCTATAGTTCAGTTGATTTTTAATAAAATTGAATTTTCTGCTAAATGTTTAGAAATATGCGAGGGATTCAAATGACCGTTGGCATGACGATTACAGGTCTCAACGCCTATTGATAGAGGTATCAACAATGGAAATCGGAGCACAATTGCAGATTTTCGATTTTTCTGGCTCTGAATTTGTGGGCTATAGTTCAGTTGATCTTTAATAAAATTGAATTTTCTGCGAAATGTGTAGAAATATGCGAGGGATTCAAATGACCGTTGGCATGACGATTACAGGTCTCAACGCCTATTGATAGAGGTATCAATCATCGAAATCGGAGCACAATTGCAGATTTTCGATTTTTCTGGCTCTGAATTTGTGGGCTATAGTTCAGTTGATTTTTAATAAAATTGAATTTTCTGCTAAATGTTTAGAAATATGCGAGGGATTCAAATGACCGTTGGCATGACGATTACAGGTCTCAACGCCTATTGATAGAGGTATCAACAATGGAAATCGGAGCACAATTGCAGATTTTCGATTTTTCTGGCTCTGAATTTGTGGGCTATAGTTCAGTTGATCTTTAATAAAATTGAATTTTCTGCGAAATGTGTAGAAATATGCGAGGGATTCAAATGACCGTTTGCATGACGATTACTGGTCTCAACGCCTATTGATAGAGGTATCAACCATGGAAATCGGAGCACAATTGCAGATTTTCGATTTTTCTGGCTCTGAATTTGTGGGCTATAGTTCAGTTAATTTTTAATAAAATTGAATTTTCTGCGAAATGTGTAGAAATATGCGAGGGATTCAAATGACCGATGGCATGACGATTTAAGGTCTCAACGCCTATTGATAGAGGTATCAACAATGGAAATCGGAGCACAATTGCAGATTTTCGATTTTTCTGGCTCTGAATTTGTGGGCTATAGTTCATTTGATTTTTAATAAAATTGAATTTTCTGTGAAATGTGTAGACATTTGCAAGAGATTGAAATGACCGTTGACATGATGATTACAGGTCTCAACGCCTATTGATAGAGGTATCAATCATCGAAATCGGAGCACAATTGCAGATTTTCGATTTTTCTGGCTCTGAATTTGTGGGCTATAGTTCAGTTGATTTTTAATAAAATTGAATTTTCTGTGTAATGTGTAGAAATATGCGAGGGATTCAAATGACCGTTGGCATGACGATTACAGGTCTCAACGCCTATTGATAGAGGTATCAATCATCGAAATCGGAGCACAATTGCAGATTTTCGATTTTTCTGGCTCTGAATTTGTGGGCTATAGTTCAGTTGATTTTTAATAAAATTGAATTTTCTGCTAAATGTTTAGAAATATGCGAGGGATTCAAATGACCGTTGGCATGACGATTACAGGTCTCAACGCCTATTGATAGAGGTATCAATCATGGAAATCGGAGCACAATTGCAGATTTTCGATTTTTTTGGCTCTGAATTTGTGGGCTATAGTTCAGTTGATTTTTAACAAAATTGAATTTTCTGCTAAATGTGTAGAAATATATGAGGGATTCAAATGACCGTTGGCATGGCAATTACAGGTCTCAACGCCTATTGATAGAGGTATCAACCATGGAAATCGGAGCACAATTGCAGATTTTCGATTTTCGATTTTTCTGGCTCTGAATTTGTGGGCTATAGTTCAGTTGATTTTTAATAAAATTGAATTTTCTGTGTAATGTGTAGAAATATGCGAGGGATTCAAATGACCGTTGGCATGACGATTACAGGTCTCCACGCCTATTGATAGAGGTATCAACCATCGAAATCGGAGCACAATTGCAGATTTTCGATTTTTCTGGCTCTGAATTTGTGGGCTATAGTTCAGTTAATTTTTAATAAAATTGAATTTTCTGCTAAATGTTTAGAAATATGCGAGGGATTCAAATGACCGTTGGCATGACGATTACTGGTCTCAACGCCTATTGATAGAGGTATCAACCATGGAAATCGGAGCACAATTGCAGATTTTCGATTTTTCTGGCTCTGAATTTGTGGGCTATAGTTCAGTTGATTTTTAATAAAATTGAATTTTCTGCTAAATGTTTAGAAATATGCGAGGGATTCAAATGACCGTTGGCATGACGATTACTGCTCTCAACGAGTATTGATAGAGGTATCAACCATGGAAATCGGAGCACAATTGCAGATTTTCGATTTTTCTGGCTCTGAATTTGTGGGCTATAGTTCAGTTGATTTTTAATAAAATTGAATTTTCTGCGAAATGTGTAGAAATACGCGAGGCATTCAAATGACCGTTGGCATGACGATTACAGGTCTCAACGCCTATTGAAAGAGGTATCAACCATGGAAATCGGAGCACAATTGCAGATTTTCGATTTTTCTGGCTCTGAATTTGTGGGCTATAGTTCAGTTAATTTTTAATAAAATTGAATTTTCTGCGAAATGTGTAGAAATATGCGAGGGATTCAAATGACCGTTGGCATGACGATTAAAGGTCTCCACGCCTATTGATAGAGGTACCGACCATGGAAATCGGAGCAAAATTGCAGATTTTCGATTTTTCTGGCTCTGAATTTGTGGGCTATAGTTCAGTTGATTTTTAATAAAATTGAATTTTCTGCTAAATGTGTAGACATATGCAAGAGATTGAAATTACCGTTGACATGATGATTACAGGTCTCAACGCCTATTGAAAGAGGTATCAACCATGGAAATCGGAGCACAATTGCAGATTTTCGATTTTTCTGGCTCTGAATTTGTGGGCTATAGTTCAGTTGATTTTTAACAAAATTGAATTTTCTGTGAAATGTGTAGAAATATATGAGGGATTCAAATGACCGTTGGCATGACGATTACAGGTCTCCACGCCTATTGATAGAGGTATCAACCATCGAAATCGGAGCACAATTGCAGATTTTCGATTTTTCTGGCTCTGAATTTGTGGGCTATAGTTCAGTTAATTTTTAATAAAATTGAATTTTCTGCGAAATGTGTAGAAATATGCGAGGGATTCAAATGACCGTTGGCATGACGATTACAGGTCTCAACGCCTATTGATAGAGGTACCGACCATCGAAATCGGAGCACAATTGCAGATTTTCGATTTTTCTGGCTCTGAATTTGTGGGCTATAGTTCAGTTAATTTTTAATAAAATTGAATTTTCTGTGAAATGTGTAGACATTTGCAAGAGATTGAAATGACCGTTGACATGATGATTACAGGTCTCAACGCCTATTGATAGAGGTATCAATCATCGAAATCGGAGCACAATTGCAGATTTTCGATTTTTCTGGCTCTGAATTTGTGGGCTATAGTTCAGTTGATTTTTAATAAAATTGAATTTTCTGTGTAATGTGTAGAAATATGCGAGGGATTCAAATGACCGTTGGCATGACGATTACAGGTCTCAACGCCTATTGATAGAGGTATCAATCATCGAAATCGGAGCACAATTGCAGATTTTCGATTTTTCTGGCTCTGAATTTGTGGGCTATAGTTCAGTTGATTTTTAATAAAATTGAATTTTCTGCTAAATGTTTAGAAATATGCGAGGGATTCAAATGACCGTTGGCATGACGATTACAGGTCTCAACGCCTATTGATAGAGGTATCAATCATGGAAATCGGAGCACAATTGCAGATTTTCGATTTTTTTGGCTCTGAATTTGTGGGCTATAGTTCAGTTGATTTTTAACAAAATTGAATTTTCTGTGTAATGTGTAGAAATATATGAGGGATTCAAATGACCGTTGGCATGGCGATTACAGGTCTCAACGCCTATTGATAGAGGTATCAACCATCGAAATCGGAGCACAATTGCAGATTTTCGATTTTCGATTTTTCTGGCTCTGAATTTGTGGGCTATAGTTCAGTTGATTTTTAATAAAATTGAATTTTCTGTGTAATGTGTAGAAATATGCGAGGGATTCAAATGACCGTTGGCATGACGATTACAGGTCTCCACGCCTATTGATAGAGGTATCAACCATCGAAATCGGAGCACAATTGCAGATTTTCGATTTTTCTGGCTCTGAATTTGTGGGCTATAGTTCAGTTAATTTTTAATAAAATTGAATTTTCTGCTAAATGTTTAGAAATATGCGAGGGATTCAAATGACCGTTGGCATGACGATTACTGGTCTCAACGCCTATTGATAGAGGTATCAACCATGGAAATCGGAGCACAATTGCAGATTTTCGATTTTTCTGGCTCTGAATTTGTGGGCTATAGTTCAGTTGATTTTAATAAAATTGAATTTTCTGCTAAATGTTTAGAAATATGCGAGGGATTCAAATGACCGTTGGCATGACGATTACTGCTCTCAACGAGTATTGATAGAGGTATCAACCATGGAAATCGAGCACAATTGCAGATTTTCGATTTTTCTGGCTCTGAATTTGTGGGCTATAGTTCAGTTGATTTTTAATAAAATTGAATTTTCTGCGAAATGTGTAGAAATACGCGAGGCATTCAAATGACCGTTGGCATGACGATTACAGGTCTCAACGCCTATTGAAAGAGGTATCAACCATGGAAATCGGAGCACAATTGCAGATTTTCGATTTTTCTGGCTCTGAATTTGTGGGCTATAGTTCAGTTGATTTTTAATAAAATTGAATTTTCTGCGAAATGTGTAGAAATATGCGAGGGATTCAAATGACCGTTGGCATGACGATTACTGCTCTCAACGAGTATTGATAGAGGTATCAACCATGGAAATCGGAGCACAATTGCAGATTTTCGATTTTTCTGGCTCTGAATTTGTGGGCTATAGTTCAGTTGATTTTTAATAAAATTGAATTTTCTGCGAAATGTGTAGAAATATGCGAGGGATTCAAATGACCGTTGGCATGACGATTACAGGTCTCCACGCCTATTGATAGAGGTATCAACCATCGAAATCGGAGCACAATTGCAGATTTTCGATTTTTCTGGCTCTGAATTTGTGGGCTATAGTTCAGTTAATTTTTAATAAATTGAATTTTCTGCTAAATGTTTAGAAATATGCGAGGGATTCAAATGACCGTTGGCATGACGATTACTAGTCTCAACGCCTATTGATAGAGGTATCAACCATGGAAATCGGAGCACAATTGCAGATTTTCGATTTTTCTGGCTCTGAATTTGTGGGCTATAGTTCAGTTGATTTTTAATAAAATTGAATTTTCTGCTAAATGTTTAGAAATATGCGAGGGATTCAAATGACCGTTGGCATGACGATTACTGCTCTCAACGAGTATTGATAGAGGTATCAACCATGGAAATCGGAGCACAATTGCAGATTTTCGATTTTTCTGGCTCTGAATTTGTGGGCTATAGTTCAGTTGATTTTTAATAAAATTGAATTTTCTGCGAAATGTGTAGAAATACGCGAGGCATTCAAATGACCGTTGGCATGACGATTACAGGTCTCAACGCCTATTGAAAGAGGTATCAACCATGGAAATCGGAGCACAATTGCAGATTTTCGATTTTTCTGGCTCTGAATTTGTGGGCTATAGTTCAGTTAATTTTTAATAAAATTGAATTTTCTGCGAAATGTGTAGAAATATGCGAGGGATTCAAATGACCGTTGGCATGACGATTAAAGGTCTCCACGCCTATTAATAGAGGTACCGACCATGGAAATCGGAGCAAAATTGCAGATTTTCGATTTTTCTGGCTCTGAATTTGTGGGCTATAGTTCAGTTGATTTTTAATAAAATTGAATTTTCTGCTAAATGTGTAGACATATGCAAGAGATTGAAATGACCGTTGACATGATGATTACAGGTCTCAACGCCTATTGAAAGAGGTATCAACCATGGAAATCGGAGCACAATTGCAGATTTTCGATTTTTCTGGCTCTGAATTTGTGGGCTATAGTTCAGTTGATTTTTAACAAAATTGAATTTTCTGTGAAATGTGTAGAAATATATGAGGGATTCAAATGACCGTTGGCATGACGATTACAGGTCTCCACGCCTATTGATAGAGGTATCAACCATCGAAATCGGAGCACAATTGCAGATTTTCGACTTTTCTGGCTCTGAATTTGTGGGCTATAGTTCAGTTAATTTTTAATAAAATTGAATTTTCTGCGAAATGTGTAGAAATATGCGAGGGATTCAAATGACCGTTGGCATGACGATTACAGGTCTCAACGCCTATTGATAGAGGTACCGACCATCGAAATCGGAGCACAATTGCAGATTTTCGATTTTTCTGGCTCTGAATTTGTGGGCTATAGTTCAGTTGATTTTTAATAAAATTGAATTTTCTGCTAAATGTGTAGACATATGCAAGAGATTGAAATGACCGTTGACATGATGATTACAGGTCTCAACGCCTATTGAAAGAGGTATCAACCATGGAAATCGGAGCACAATTGCAGATTTTCGATTTTTCTGGCTCTGAATTTGTGGGCTATAGTTCAGTTGATTTTTAATAAAATTGAATTTTCTGCGAAATGTGCAGAAATATTCGAGGGATTCAAATGACCGTTGGCATGACGATTAAAGGTCTCAACGCCTATTGATAGAGGTATCAACCATGGAAATCGGAGCACAATTGCAGATTTTCGATTTTTCTGGCTCTGAATTTGTGGGCTATAGTTCAGTTGATTTTTAATAAAATTGAATTTTCTGCGAAATGTGTAGAAATATGCGAGGGATTCAAATGACCGTTGGCATGACGATTACAGGTCTCAACGCCTATTGATAGAGGTACCGACCATGGAAATCGGAGCACAATTGCAGATTTTCGAGTTTTCTGGCTCTGAATTTGTGGGCTATAGTTCAGTTGATTTTTAATAAAATTGAATTTTCTGCGTAATGTGTAGAAATATGCGAGGGATTCAAATGACCGTTGACATGACGATTACAGGTCTCCACGCCCATTGATAGAGGTACCGACCATGGAAATCGGAGCAAAATTGCAGATTTTCGATTTTTCTGGCTCTGAATTTGTGGGCTATAGTTCAGTTGATTTTTAATAAAATTGAATTTTCTGCGAAAGTGTTGAAATATGCGAGGGACTCAAATGACCATTGCATGACGATTACAGGTCTCAACGCCTATTGATAGAGGTATCAACCATCGAAATCGGAGCACAATTGCAGATTTTCGATTTTCGATTTTTCTGGCTCTGAATTTGTGGGCTATAGTTCAGTTGATTTTTAATAAAATTGAATTTTCTGCTAAATGTGTAGAAATATGCGGGGAATTCAAATGACCGTTGGCATGATGATTACAGGTCTCAACGCCTATTGATAGAAGTAACAACCATGGAAATCGGAGCACAATTGCAGATTTTCGATTTTTCTGGCTCTGAATTTGTGGGCTATAGTTCAGTTGATTTTTAATAAAATTGAATTTTCTGCGAAATGTGTAGAAATATGCGAGGGATTCAAATGACCGTTGGCATGACGATTACAGGTCTCAACGCTTATTGAAAGAGGTATCAACCATGGAAATCGGAGCACAATTGCAGATTTTCGATTTTTCTGGCTCTGAATTTGTGGGCTATAGTTCAGTTGATTTTTAACAAAATTGAATTTTCTGTGAAATGTGTAGAAATATGCGAGGGATTCAAATGACCGTTGGCATGACGATTACAGGTCTCAACGCCTATTGATAGAGGTACCGACCATCGAAATCGGAGCACAATTGCAGATTTTCAATTTTCGATTTTTCTGGCTCTGAATTTGTGGGCTATAGTTCAGTTGATTTTTAATATAATAGAATTTTCTGCTAAATGTGTAGAAATATAGGAGTGATTCAAATAACCGTTGGCATGACGATTACTGGTCTCGACGCCTATTGATAGAAGTATCAACCATGGAAATCGTAGCACAATTGCAGATTTTCGATTTTTCTGGCTCTGAATTTGTGGGCTATAGTTCAGTTGATTTTTAATAAAATTGAATTTTCTGCGAAATGTGTAGAAATATGCGAGGGATTCAAATGACCGTTGGCATGACGATTACAGGTCTCAACGCCTATTGATAGAGGTACCGACCATGGAAATCGGAGCACAATTGCAGATTTTCGATTTTTCTGGCTCTAAATTTGTGGGCTATAGTTCAGTTGATTTTTAATAAAATTGAATTTTCTGCGAAATGTGTAGAAATATGGGAGGGATTCAAATAACCGTTGGCATGACAATTACAGGTCTCCACGCCCATTGATAGAGGTATCAACCATGGAAATCGGAGCACAATTGCAGATTTTCGATTTTTCTGGCTCTGAATTTGTGGGCTATAGTTCAGTTGATTTTTAACAAAATTGAATTTTCTGTGAAATGTGTAGAAATATGCGAGGGATTCAAATGACCGTTGGCATGACGATTACAGGTCTCAACGCCTATTGATAGAGGTACCGACCATCGAAATCGGAGCACAATTGCAGATTTTCGATTTTCGATTTTTCTGGCTCTGAATTTGTGGGCTATAGTTCAGTTGATTTTTAATAAAATTGAATTTTCTGCGAAATGTGTAGAAATATGCGAGGGATTCAAATGACCGTTGGCATGACGATTACAGGTCTCCACGCCCATTGATAGATGTACCCGACCATGGAAATCGGAGCACAATTGCAGATTTTCGATTTTTCTGGCTCTGAATTTGTGGGTTATAGTTCAGTTGATTTTTAATAAAATTGAATTTTCTGCGAAATGTGTAGAAATATGCGAGGGATTCAAATGACCGTTGGCATGACGATTACAGGTCTCAACGCCTATTGAAAGAGGTATCAACCATGGAAATCGGAGCACAATTGCAGATTTTCGATTTTTCTGGCTCTGAATTTGTGGGCTATAGTTCAGTTGATTTTTAATAAAATTGAATTTTCTGTGAAATGTGTAGAAATATGGGAGGGATTCAAATAACCTTTGGCATGACAATTACAGGTCTCCACGCCTATTGATAGAGGTATCAACCATGGAAATCGGAGCACAATTGCAGATTTTCGATTTTTCTGGCTCTGAATTTGTGGGCTATAGTTCAGTTGATTTTTAATAAAATTGAATTTTCTGCGAAATGTGCAGAAAAATTCGAGGGATTCAAATGACCGTTGGCATGACGATTACAGGTCTCAACGCCTATTGATAGAGGTACCAACCATGGAAATCGGAGCACAATTGCAGATTTTCGATTTTTCTGGCTCTGAATTTGTGGGCTATAGTTCAGTTGATTTTTAATAAAATTGAATTTTCTGCGAAATGTGCAGAAATATTCGAGGGATTCAAATGACCGTTGGCATGACGATTACAGGTCTCAACGCCTATTGATAGAGGTACCAACCATGGAAATCGGAGCACAATTGCAGATTTTCGATTTTTCTGGCTCTGAATTTGTGGGCTATAGTTCAGTTGATTTTTAATAAAATTGAATTTTCTGCGAAATGTGTAGAAATATGCGAGGGATTCAAATGACCGTTGGCATGACGATTACAGGTCTCAACGCCTATTGATAGAGGTACCGACCATGGAAATCGGAGCACAATTGCAGATTTTCGATTTTTCTGGCTCTGAATTTGTGGGCTATAGTTCAGTTGATTTTTAATAAAATTGAATTTTCTGCGAAATGTGTAGAAATATGCGAGGGATTCAAATGACCGTTGGCATGACGATTACAGGTCTCAACGCCTATTGAAAGAGGTATCGACCATGGAAATCGGAGCACAATTGCAGATTTTCGATTTTTCTGGCTCTGAATTTGTGGGCTATAGTTCAGTTGATTTTTAATAAAATTGAATTTTCTGCGAAATGTGTAGAAATATGCGAGGGATTCAAATGACCGTTGGCATGACGATTACAGGTCTCCACGCCTATTGATAGAGGTACCGACCATGGAAATCGGAGCAAAATTGCAGATTTTCGATTTTTCTGGCTCTGAATTTGTGGGCTATAGTTCAGTTGATTTTTAATAAAATTGAATTTTCTGCGAAATGTGTAGAAATATGCGAGGGATTCAAATGACCGTTGGCATGACGATTACAGGTCTCAACGCCTATTGATAGAGGTACCGACCATGGAAATCGGAGCACAATTGCAGATTTTCGATTTTTCTGGCTCTGAATTTGTGGGCTATAGTTCATTTGATTTTTAATAAAATTGAATTTTCTGTGAAATGTGTAGACATTTGCAAGAGATTGAAATGACCGTTGACATGATGATTACAGGTCTCAACGCCTATTGATAGAGGTATCAATCATCGAAATCGGAGCACAATTGCAGATTTTCGATTTTTCTGGCTCTGAATTTGTGGGCTATAGTTCAGTTGATTTTTAATAAAATTGAATTTTCTATGTAATGTGTAGAAATATGCGAGGGATTCAAATGACCGTTGGCATGACGATTACAGGTCTCAACGCCTATTGATAGAGGTATCAATCATCGAAATCGGAGCACAATTGCAGATATTCGATTTTTCTGGCTCTGAATTTGTGGGCTATAGTTCAGTTGATTTTTAATAAAATTGAATTTTCTGCTAAATGTTTAGAAATATGCGAGGGATTCAAATGACCGTTGGCATGACGATTACAGGTCTCAACGCCTATTGATAGAGGTATCAATCATGGAAATCGGAGCACAATTGCAGATTTTCGATTTTTCTGGCTCTGAATTTGTGGGCTATAGTTCAGTTGATTTTTAACAAAATTGAATTTTCTGTGAAATGTGTAGAAATATATGAGGGATTCAAATGACCGTTGGCATGACGATTACAGGTCTCCACGCCTATTGATAGAGGTATCAACCATCGAAATCGGAGCACAATTGCAGATTTTCGATTTTTCTGGCTCTGAATTTGTGGGCTATAGTTCAGTTAATTTTTAATAAAATTGAATTTTCTGCTAAATGTTTAGAAATATGCGAGGGATTCAAATGACCGTTGGCATGACGATTACTGGTCTCAACGCCCATTGATAGAGGTATCAACCATGGAAATCGGAGCACAATTGCAGATTTTCGATTTTTCTGGCTCTGAATTTGTGGGCTATAGTTCAGTTGATTTTTAATAAAATTGAATTTTCTGCTAAATATTTAGAAATATGCGAGGGATTCAAATGACCGTTGGCATGACGATTACTGGTCTCAACGCCTATTGATAGAGGTATCAACCATGGAAATCGGAGCAAAATTGCAGATTTTCGATTTTTCTGGCTCTGAATTTGTGGGCTATAGTTCAGTTGATTTTTAATAAAATTGAATTTTCTGCTAAATGTTTAGAAATATGCGAGGGATTCAAATGACCGTTGGCATGACGATTACTGCTCTCAACGCCTATTGATAGAGGTATCAACCATGGAAATCGGAGCACAATTGCAGATTTTCGATTTTTCTGGCTCTGAATTTGTGGGCTATAGTTCAGTTGATTTTTAATAAAATTGAATTTTCTGCGAAATGTGTAGAAATACGCGAGGCATTCAAATGACCGTTGGCATGACGATTACAGGTCTCAACGCCTATTGAAAGAGGTATCAACCATGGAAATCGGAGCACAATTGCAGATTTTCGATTTTTCTGGCTCTGAATTTGTGGGCTATAGTTCAGTTAATTTTTAATAAAATTGAATTTTCTGCGAAATGTGTAGAAATATGCGAGGGATTCAAATGACCGTTGGCATGACGATTAAAGGTCTCCACGCCCATTGATAGAGGTACCGACCATGGAAATCGGAGCAAAATTACAGATTTTCGATTTTTCTGGCTCTGAATTTGTGGGCTATAGTTCAGTTGATTTTTAATAAAATTGAATTTTCTGCTAAATGTGTAGACATATGCAAGAGATTGAAATGACCGTTGACATGATGATTACAGGTCTCAACGCCTATTGATAGAGGTATCAACCATGGAAATCGGAGCACAATTGCAGATTTTCGATTTTAGATTTTTCTGGCTCTGAATTTGTGGGCTATAGTTCAGTTGATTTTTAACAAAATTGAATTTTCTGTGAAATGTGTAGAAATATATGAGGGATTCAAATGACCGTTGGCATGACGATTACAGGTCTCCACGCCTATTGATAGAGGTATCAACCATCGAAATCGGAGCACAATTGCAGATTTTCGATTTTTCTGGCTCTGAATTTGTGGGCTATAGTTCAGTTAATTTTTAATAAAATTGAATTTTCTGCGAAATGTGTAGAAATATGCGAGGGATTCAAATGACCGTTGGCATGACGATTACAGGTCTCAACGCCTATTGATAGAGGTACCGACCATCGAAATCGGAGCACAATTGCAGATTTTCGATTTTTCTGGCTCTGAATTTGTGGGCTATAGTTCAGTTGATTTTTAATAAAATTGAATTTTCTGTGTAATGTGTAGAAATATGCGAGGGATTTAAATGACCGTTGGCATGACGATTACAGGTCTCCACGCCCATTGATAGATTTACCGACCATGGAAATCGGAGCAAAATTGTAGATTTTCGATTTTTCTGGCTCTGATTTGTGGGCTATAGTTCAGTTGATTTTTAATAAAATTGAATTTTCTGCGAAATGTGCAGAAATATTCGAGGGATTCAAATGACCGTTGGCATGACGATTAAAGGTCTCAACGCCTATTGATAGAGGTATCAACCATGGAAATCGGAGCACAATTGCAGATTTTCGATTTTTCTGGCTCTGAATTTGTGGGCTATAGTTCAGTTGATTTTTAATAAAACTGAATTTTCTGCGAAATGTGTAGAAATATGCGAGGGATTCAAATGACCGTTGGCATGACGATTACAGGTCTCAACGCCTATTGATAGAGGTACCGACCATGGAAATCGGAGCACAATTGCAGATTTTCGATTTTTCTGGCTCTGAATTTGTGGGCTATAGTTCAGTTGATTTTTAATAAAATTGAATTTTCTGCGTAATGTGTAGAAATATGCGAGGGATTCAAATGACCGTTGACATGACGATTACAGGTCTCCACGCCCATTGATAGAGGTACCGACCATGGAAATCGGAGCAAAATTGCATATTTTCGATTTTTCTGGCTCTGAATTTGTGGGCTATAGTTCAGTTGATTTTTAATAAAATTGAATTTTCTGCGAAATGTGTAGAAATATGCGAGGGATTCAAATGACCGTTGGCATAACGATTACAGGTCTCAACGCCTATTGATAAAGGTATCAACCATGGAAATCGGAGCACAATTGCAGATTTTCGACTTTTCTGGCTCTGAATTTGTGGGCTATAGTTCAGTTGTTTTTTAATAAAATTGAATTTTCTGCAAAATGTGCAGAAATATGCGAGGGATTCAAATGACCGTTGGCATGACGATTACAGGTCTCAACGCCTATTGATAGAGGTATCAACCATCTAAATCGGAGCACAATTGCAGATTTTCGATTTTTCTGGCTCTGAATTTGTGGGCTATAGTTCAGTTGATTTTTAATAAAATTGAATTTTCTGTGTAATGTGTAGAAATATGCGAGGGATTTAAATGACCGTTGGCATGACGATTACAGGTCTCCACGCCCATTGATAGATTTACCGACCATGGAAATCGGAGCAAAATTGTAGATTTTTGATTTTTCTGGCTCTGATTTGTGGGCTATAGTTCAGTTGATTTTTAATAAAATTGAATTTTCTGCGAAATGTGCAGAAATATTCGAGGGATTCAAATGACCGTTGGCATGACGATTAAAGGTCTCAACGCCTATTGATAGAGGTATCAACCATGGAAATCGGAGCACAATTGCAGATTTTCGATTTTTCTGGCTCTGAATTTGTGGGCTATAGTTCAGTTGATTTTTAATAAAATTGAATTTTCTGTGTAATGTGTAGAAATATGCGAGGGATTTAAATGACCGTTGGCATGACGATTACAGGTCTCCACGCCCATTGATAGATTTACCGACCATGGAAATCGGAGCAAAATTGTAGATTTTCGATTTTTCTGGCTCTGATTTGTGGGCTATAGTTCAGTTGATTTTTAATAAAATTGAATTTTCTGCGAAATGTGCAGAAATATTCGAGGGATTCAAATGACCGTTGGCATGACGATTAAAGGTCTCAACGCCTATTGATAGAGGTATCAACCATGGAAATCGGAGCACAATTGCAGATTTTCGATTTTTCTGGCTCTGAATTTGTGGGCTATAGTTCAGTTGATTTTTAATAAAATTGAATTTTCTGCGAAATGTGTAGAAATATGCGAGGGATTCAAATGACCGTTGGCATGACGATTACAGGTCTCCACGCCCATTGATAGAGGTACCGACCATGGAAATCGGAGCAAAATTGCAGATTTTCGATTTTTCTGGCTCTGAATTTGTGGGCTATAGTTCAGTTGATTTTTAATAAAATTGAATTTTCTGCGAAATGTGTAGAAATATGCGAGGGATTCAAATGACCGTTGGCATGACGATTACAGGTCTCCACGCCCATTGATAGAGGTACCGACCATGGAAATCGGAGCAAAATTGCAGATTTTCGATTTTTCTGGCTCTGAATTTGTGGGCTATAGTTCAGTTGATTTTTAATAAAATTGAATTTTCTGCGAAAGTTTTGAAATATGCTAGGGACTCAAATGACCATTGCATGACGATTACAGGTCTCAACGCCTATTGATAGAGGTATCAACCATCGAAATCGGAACACAATTGCAGATTTTCGATTTTCGATTTTTCTGGCTCTGAATTTGTGGGCTATAGTTCAGTTGATTTTTAATAAAACTGAATTTTCTGCTAAATGTGTAGAAATATGCGAGGGATTCAAATGACCGTTGGAATGACGATTACTGCTCTCAACGCCTATTGATAGAAGTAACAACCATGGAAATCGGAGCACAATTGCAGATTTTCGATTTTTCTGGCTCTGAATTTGTGGGCTATAGTTCAGTTGATTTTTAATAAAACTGAATTTTCTGCGAAATGTGTAGAAATATGCGAGGGATTCAAATGACCGTTGGCATGACGATTACAGGTCTCAACGCCTATTGATAGAGGTACCGACCATGGAAATCGGAGCACAATTGCAGATTTTCGATTTTTCTGGCTCTGAATTTGTGGGCTATAGTTCAGTTGATTTTTAATAAAATTGAATTTTCTGCGTAATGTGTAGAAATATGCGAGGGATTCAAATGACCGTTGACATGACGATTACAGGTCTCCACGCCCATTGATAGAGGTACCGACCATGGAAATCGGAGCAAAATTGCAGATTTTCGATTTTTCTGGCTCTGAATTTGTGGGCTATAGTTCAGTTGATTTTTAATAAAATTGAATTTTCTGCGAAAGTTTTGAAATATGCTAGGGACTCAAATGACCATTGCATGACGATTACAGGTCTCAACGCCTATTGATAGAGGTATCAACCATCGAAATCGGAGCACAATTGCAGATTTTCGATTTTCGATTTTTCTGGCTCTGAATTTGTGGGCTATAGTTCAGTTGATTTTTAATAAAACTGAATTTTCTGCGAAATGTGTAGAAATATGCGAGGGATTCAAATGACCGTTGGCATGACGATTACTGCTCTCAACGCCTATTGATAGAAGTAACAACCATGGAAATCGGAGCACAATTGCAGATTTTCGATTTTTCTGGCTCTGAATTTGTGGGCTATAGTTCAGTTGATTTTTAATAAAATTGAATTTTCTGCGAAATGTGTAGAAATATGCGAGGGATTCAAATGACCGTTGGCATGACGATTACAGGTCTCAACGCCTATTGATAGAGGTACCGACCATCGAAATCGGAGCACAATTGCAGATTTTCGATTTTCGATTTTTCTGGCTCTGAATTTGTGGGCTATAGTTCAGTTGATTTTTAATATAATAGAATTTTCTGCTAAATGTGTAGAAATATAGGAGTGATTCAAATAACCGTTGGAATGACGATTACTGGTCTCAACGCCTATTGATAAAAGTATCTACCTTGGAAATCGGAGCACAATTGCAGATTTTCGATTTTTCTGGCTCTGAATTTGTGGGCTATAGTTCAGTTGATTTTTAATAAAATTGAATTTTCTGCGAAATGTGCAGAAATATTCGAGGGATTCAAATGACCGTTGGCATGACGATTACAGGTCTCAACGCCCATTGATAGAGGTACCAACCATGGAAATCGGAGCACAATTGCAGATTTTCGATTTTTCTGGCTCTGAATTTGTGGGCTATAGTTCAGTTGATTTTTAATAAAATTGAATTTTCTGCGAAATGTGTAGAAATATGCGAGGGATTCAAATGACCGTTGGCATGACGATTACAGGTCTCAACGCCTATTGATAAAGGTATCAACCATGGAAATCGGAGCACAATTGCAGATTTTCGACTTTTCTGGCTCTGAATTTGTGGGCTATAGTTCAGTTGATTTTTAATAAAATTGAATTTTCTGCGAAATGTGTGGAAATATGCGAGGGATTCAAATGACCGTTGGCATGACGATTACAGGTCTCAACGCCTATTGATTGAGGTATCAACCATCGAAATCGGAGCACAATTGCAGATTTTCGATTTTTCTGGCTCTGAATTTGTGGGCTATAGTTCAGTTGATTTTTAATAAAATTGAATTTTCTGCAAAATGTGCAGAAATATGCGAGGAATTCAAATGACCGTTGGCATGACGATTACAGGTCTCAACGCCTATTGATAGAGGTATCAACCATCTAAATCGGAGCACAATTGCAGATTTTCGATTTTTCTGGCTCTGAATTTGTGGGCTATAGTTCAGTTGATTTTTAATAAAATTGAATTTTCTGCGAAATGTGTGGAAATATGCGAGGGATTCAAATGACCGTTGGCATGACGATTACAGGTCTCAACGCCTATTGATTGAGGTATCAACCATCGAAATCGGAGCACAATTGCAGATTTTCGATTTTTCTGGCTCTGAATTTGTGGGCTATAGTTCAGTTGATTTTTAATAAAATTGAATTTTCTGCGAAATGTGTAGAAATATGCGAGGGATTCAAATGACCGTTGGCATGACGATTACAGGTCTCCACGCCCATTGATAGAGGTACCGACCATGGAAATCGGAGCAAAATTGCAGATTTTCGATTTTTCTGGCTCTGAATTTGTGGGCTATAGTTCAGTTGATTTTTAATAAAATTGAATTTTCTGCGAAATGTGTAGAAATATGCGAGGGATTCAAATGACCGTTGTCATGACGATTACAGGTCTCCACGCCCATTGATAGAGGTACCGACCATGGAAATCGGAGCAAAATTGCAGATTTTCGATTTTTCTGGCTCTGAATTTGTGGGCTATAGTTCAGTTGATTTTTAATAAAATTGAATTTTCTGCGAAATGTGTAGAAATATGCGAGGGATTCAAATGACCGTTGGCATGACGATTACAGGTCACAACGCCTATTGAAAGAGGTATCAACCATGGAAATCGGAGCACAATTGCAGATTTTCGATTTTTCTGGCTCTGAATTTGTGGGCTATAGTTCAGTTGATTTTTAATAAAATTGAATTTTCTGCTAAATGTGTAGAAATATGGGAGGGATTCAAATAACCGTTGGCATGACAATTACAGGTCTCCACGCCTATTGATAGAGGTATCAACCATGGAAATCGGAGCACAATTGCAGATTTTCGATTTTTCTGGCTCTGAATTTGTGGGCTATAGTTCAGTTGATTTTTAATAAAATTGAATTTTCTGCGAAATGTGCAGAAATATTCGAGGGATTCAAATGACCGTTGGCATGACGATTACAAGTCTCAACGCCTATTGATAGAGGTACCAACCATGGAAATCGGAGCACAATTGCAGATTTTCGATTTTTCTGGCTCTGAATTTGTGGGCTATAGTTCAGTTGATTTTTAATAAAATTGAATTTTCTGCGAAATATGTAGAAATATGCGAGGGATTCAAATGACCGTTGGCATGACGATTACAGGTCTCCACGCCCATTGATAGAGGTACCGACCATGGAAATCGGAGCAAAATTGCAGATTTTCGATTTTTCTGGCTCTGAATTTGTGGGCTATAGTTCAGCTGATTTTTAATAAAATTGAATTTTCTGCGAAATATGCAGAAATATGCGAGGGATTCAAATGACCATTGCATGACGATTACAGGTCTCAACGCCTATTGATAGAGGTATCAACCATCGAAATCGGAGCACAATTGCAGATTTTCGATTTTTCTGGCTCTGAATTTGTGGGCTATAGTTCAGTTGATTTTTAATAAAATTGAATTTTCTGCGAAATGTGTAGAAATATGCGAGGGATTCAAATGACCGTTGGCATGACGATTACAGGTCTCAACGCCTATTGAAAGAGGTATCAACCATGGAAATCGGAGCACAATTGCAGATTTTCGATTTTTCTGGCTCTGAATTTGTGGGCTATAGTTCAGTTGATTTTTAATAAAATTGAATTTTCTGCGAAATGTGTAGAAATATGGGAGGGATTCAAATAACCGTTGGCATGACAATTACAGGTCTCCACGCCCATTGATAGAGGTATCAACCATGGAAATCGGAGCACAATTGCAGATTTTCGATTTTTCTGGCTCTGAATTTGTGGGCTATAGTTCAGTTGATTTTTAATAAAATTGAATTTTCTGCGAAATGTGTAGAAATATTCGAGGGATTCAAATGACCGTTGGCATGACGATTACAGGTCTCAACACCTATTGATAGAGGTACCAACCATGGAAATCGGAGCACAATTGCAGATTTTCGATTTTTCTGGCTCTGAATTTGTGGGCTATAGTTCAGTTGATTTTTAATAAAATTGAATTTTCTGCGAAATGTGCAGAAATATTCGAGGGATTCAAATGACCGTTGGCATGACGATTACAGGTCTCAACGCCTATTGATAGAGGTACCAACCATGGAAATCGGAGCACAATTGCAGATTTTCGATTTTTCTGGCTCTGAATTTGTGGGCTATAGTTCAGTTGATTTTTAATAAAATTGAATTTTCTGCGAAATGTGTAGAAATATGCGAGGGATTCAAACGACCGTTGGCATGACGATTACAGGTCTCAACGCCTATTGATAGAGGTACCGACCATGGAAATCGGAGCACAATTGCAGATTTTCGATTTTTCTGGCTCTGAATTTGTGGGCTATAGTTCAGTTGATTTTTAATAAAATTGAATTTTCTGCGAAATGTGTTGAAATATGCGAGGGATTCAAATGACCGTTGGCATGACGATTACAGGTCTCAACGCCTATTGAAAGAGGTATCGACCATGGAAATCGGAGCACAATTGCAGATTTTCGATTTTTCTGGCTCTGAATTTGTGGGCTATAGTTCAGTTGATTTTTAATAAAATTGAATTTTCTGCGAAATGTGTAGAAATATGCGAGGGATTCAAATGACCGTTGGCATGACGATTACAGGTCTCCACGCCTATTGATAGAGGTACCGACCATGGAAATCGGAGCAAAATTGCAGATTTTCGATTTTTCTGGCTCTGAATTTGTGGGCTATAGTTCAGCTGATTTTTAATAAAATTGAATTTTCTGCGAAATGTGCAGAAATATGCGAGGGATTCAAATGACCATTGCATGACGATTACAGGTCTCAACGCCTATTGATAGAGGTATCAACCATCGAAATCGGAGCACAATTGCAGATTTTCGATTTTTCTGGCTCTGAATTTGTGGGCTATAGTTCAGTTGATTTTTAATAAAATTGAATTTTCTGCGAAATGTGTAGAAATATGCGAGGGATTCAAATGACCGTTGGCATGACGATTACAGGTCTCCACGCCCATTGATAGAGGTACCGAGCATGGAAATCGGAGCAAAATTGCAGATTTTCGATTTTTCTGGCTCTGAATTTGTGGGCTATAGTTCAGCTGATTTTTAATAAAATTGAATTTTCTGCGAAATGTGCAGAAATATGCGAGGGATTCAAATGACCATTGCATGACGATTACAGGTTTCAACGCCTATTGATAGAGGTATCTACCATCGAAATCGGAGCACAATTGCAGATTTTCGATTTTTCTGGCTCTGAATTTGTGGGCTATAGTTCAGTTGATTTTTAATAAAATTGAATTTTCTGCGAAAGTGTTGAAATATGCTAGGGACTCAAATGACCATTGCATGACGATTACAGGTCTCAACGCCTATTGATAGAGGTATCAACCATCGAAATCGGAGCACAATTGCAGATTTTCGATTTTCGATTTTTCTGGCTCTGAATTTGTGGGCTATAGTTCAGTTGATTTTTAATAAAATTTAATTTTCTGCGAAATGTGTAGAAATATGGGAGTGATTCAAATAACCGTTGGCATGACGATTACTGGTCTCAACGCCTATTGATAGAAGTATCAACCATGGAAATCGGAGCACAATTGCAGATTTTCGATTTTTCTGGCTCTGAATTTGTGGGCTATAGTTCAGTTGATTTTTAATAAAATTGAATTTTCTGCGAAATGTGCAGAAATATGCGAGGGATTCAAATGACCATTATATGACGATTACAGGTCTCAACGCCTATTGATAGAGGTATCAACCATCGAAATCGGAGCACAATTGTAGATTTTCGATTTTTCTGGCTCTGAATTTGTGGGCTATAGTTCAGTTGATTTTTAATAAAATTGAATTTTCTGCGAAATGTGTAGAAATATGCGAGGGATTCAAATGACCGTTGGCATGACGATTACAGGTCTCAACGCCTATTGATAGAGGTACCGACCATGGAAATCGGAGCACAATTGCAGATTTTCGATTTTTCTGGCTCTTAATTTGTGGGCTATAGTTCAGTTGATTTTTAATAAAATTGAATTTTCTGTGAAATGTGTAGACATATGCAAGAGATTGAAATGACCGTTGAGGTTGACATGATGATTACAGGTCTTAACGCCTATTGATAGAGGTATCAACCATCGAAATCGGAGCACAATTGTAGATTTTCGATTTTTCTGGCTCTGAATTTGTGGGCTATAGTTCAGTTGATTTTTAATAAAATTGAATTTTCTGCGAAATGTGTAGAAATATGCGAGGGATTCAAATGACCGTTGGCATGACGATTACAGGTCTCACCGCCCATTGATAGAGGTACCGACCATGGAAATCGGAGCAAAATTGCAGATTTTCGATTTTTCTGGCTCTGAATTTGTGGGCTATAGTTCAGCTGATTTTTAATAAAATTGAATTTTCTGCGAAATGTGCAGAAATATGCGAGGGATTCAAATGACCATTGCATGACGATTACAGGTCTCAACGCCTATTGATAGAGGTATCTACCATCGAAATCGGAGCACAATTGCAGATTTTCGATTTTTCTGGCTCTGAATTTGTGGGCTATAGTTCAGTTGATTTTTAATAAAATTGAATTTTCTGCGAAATGTGTAGAAATATGCGAGGGATTCAAATGACCGTTGGCATGACGATTACAGGTCTCCACGCCCATTGATAGAGGTACCGACCATGGAAATCGGAGCAAAATTGCAGATTTTCGATTTTTCTGGCTCTGAATTTGTGGGCTATAGTTCAGCTGATTTTTAATAAAATTGAATTTTCTGCGAAATGTGCAGAAATATGCGAGGGATTCAAATGACCATTGCATGACGATTACAGGTTTCAACGCCTATTGATAGAGGTATCTACCATCGAAATCGGAGCACAATTGCAGATTTTCGATTTTTCTGGCTCTGAATTTGTGGGCTATAGTTCAGTTGATTTTTAATAAAATTGAATTTTCTGCGAAATGTGTGGAAATATGCGAGGGATTCAAATGACCGTTGGCATGACGATAACTGGTCTCAACGCCTATTGATTGAGGTATCAACCATCGAAATCGGAGCACAATTGCAGATTTTCGATTTTCGATTTTTCTGGCTCTGAATTTGTGGGCTATAGTTCAGTTGATTTTTAATAAAATTGAATTTTCTGTGAAATGTGTAGACATATGCAACAGATTGAAATGACCGTTGAGGTTGACATGATGATTACAGGTCTCAACGCCTATTGATAGAGGTATCAACCATGGAAATCGGAGCACAATTGCAGATTTTCGATTTTTCTGGCTCTGAATTTGTGGGCTATAGTTCAGTTGATTTTTAATAAAATTGAATTTTCTGCGAAAGTGTTGAAATATGCTAGGGATTCAAATGACCATTGCATGACGATTACAGGTCTCAACGCCTATTGATAGAGGTATCAACCATCGAAATCGGAGCACAATTGCAGATTTTCGATTTTCGATTTTTCTGGCTCTGAATTTGTGGGCTATAGTTCAGTTGATTTTTAATAAAATTGAATTTTCTGCGAAATGTGTAGAAATATGCGAGGGATTCAAATGACCGTTGGCATGATGATTACAGGTCTCAACGCCTATTGATAGAGGTATCAACCATGGAAATCGGAGCACAATTGCAGATTTTCGATTTTCGATTTTTCTGGCTCTGAATTTGTGGGCTATAGTTCAGTTGATTTTTAATATAATAGAATTTTCTGCTAAATGTGTAGAAATATGGGAGTGATTCAAATAACCGTTTGCATGACGATTACTGGTCTCATCGCCTATTGATAGAGGTATCAACCATCGAAATCGGAGCACAATTGCAGATTTTCGATTTTCGATTTTTCTGGCTCTTTATTTGTGGGCTATAGTTCAGTTGATTTTTAATAAAATTGAATTTTCTGTGAAATGTGTAGACATATGCAACAGATTGAAATGACCGTTGAGGTTGACATGATGATTACAGGTCTCAACGCCTATTGATAGAGGTATCAACCATGGAAATCGGAGCACAATTGCAGATTTTCGATTTTTCTGGCTCTGAATTTGTGGGCTATAGTTCAGTTGATTTTTAATAAAATTGAATTTTCTGCGAAAGTGTTGAAATATGCTAGGGACTCAAATGACCATTGCATGACGATTACAGGTCTCAACGCCTATTGATAGAGGTATCAACCATCGAAATCGGAGCACAATTGCAGATTTTCGATTTTCGATTTTTCTGGCTCTGAATTTGTGGGCTATAGTTCAGTTGATTTTTAATAAAATTGAATTTTCTGCGAAATGTGTAGAAATATGGGAGTGATTCAAATAACCGTTGGCATGACGATTACTGGTCTCAACGCCTATTGATAGAAGTATCAACCATGGAAATCGGAGCACAATTGCAGATTTTCGATTTTTCTGGCTCTGAATTTGTGGGCTATAGTTCAGTTGATTTTTAATAAAATTGAATTTTCTGCGAAATGTGCAGAAATATGCGAGGGATTCAAATGACCATTATATGACGATTACAGGTCTCAACGCCTATTGATAGAGGTATCAACCATCGAAATCGGAGCACAATTGTAGATTTTCGATTTTTCTGGCTCTGAATTTGTGGGCTATAGTTCAGTTGATTTTTAATAAAATTGAATTTTCTGCGAAATGTGTAGAAATATGCGAGGGATTCAAATGACCGTTGGCATGACGATTACAGGTCTCACCGCCTATTGATAGAGGTACCGACCATGGAAATCGGAGCACAATTGCAGATTTTCGATTTTTCTGGCTCTGAATTTGTGGGCTATAGTTCAGTTGATTTTTAATAAAATTGAATTTTCTGTGAAATGTGTAGACATATGCAAGAGATTGAAATGACCGTTGAGGTTGACATGATGATTACAGGTCTTAACGCCTATTGATAGAGGTATCAACCATGGAAATCGGAGCACAATTGCAGATTTTCGATTTTTCTGGCTCTGAATTTGTGGGCTATAGTTCAGTTGATTTTTAATAAAATTGAATTTTCTGCGAAAGTGTTGAAATATCCTAGGGACTCAAATGACCATTGCATGACGATTACAGGTCTCAACGCCTATTGATAGAGGTATCAACCATCGAAATCGGAGCACAATTGCAGATTTTCGATTTTCGATTTTTCTGGCTCTGAATTTGTGGGCTAGTTCAGTTGATTTTTAATAAAACTGAATTTTCTGCTAAATGTGTAGAAATATGCGGGGCGTTCAAATGACCGTTGGCATGATGATTACAGGTCTCAACGCCTATTGATAGAAGTATCAACCATGGAAATCGGAGCACAATTGCAGATTTTCGATTTTTCTGGCTCTGAATTTGTGGGCTATAGTTCAGTTGATTTTTAATAAAATTGAATTTTCTGCTAAATGTGTAGGAATATGGGAGAGATTCAAATAACCGTTGGCATGACGATTACTGGTCTCAACGCCTATTGATGAAAGTATCAACCATGGAAATCGGAGCACAATTGCAGATTTTCGATTTTTCTGGCTCTGAATTTGTGGGCTATAGTTCAGTTGATTTTTAATAAAATTGAATTTTCTGCGAAATGTGTAGAAATATGCGGGGCATTCAAATGACCGTTGGCATAATGATTACAGGTCTCAACGCCTATTGATAGAAGCATCAACCATGGAAATCGGAGCACAATTGCAGATTTTCGATTTTTCTGGCTCTGAATTTGTGGGCTATAGTTCAGTTGATTTTTAATAAAATTGAATTTTCTGCGAAATGTGTAGAAATATGCGGGGCATTCAAATGACCGTTGGCATGATGATTACAGGTCTCAACGCCTATTGATAGAAGTATCAACCATGGAAATCGGAGCACAATTGCAGATTTTCGATTTTTCTGGCTCTGAATTTGTGGGCTATAGTTCAGTTGATTTTTAATAAAATTGAATTTTCTGCGAAATGTGTAGAAATATGCGAGGGATTCAAATGACCGTTGGCATGACGATTACAGGTCTCCACGCCCATTGATAGAGGTACCGACCATGGAAATCGGAGCAAAATTGCAGATTTTCGACTTTTCTGGCTCTGAATTTGTGGGCTATAGTTCAGTTGATTTTTAATAAAATTGAATTTTCTGCGAAATGTGTAGAAATATGGGAGTGATTCAAATAACCGTTGGCATGACGATTACTGGTCTCAACGCCTATTGATAGAAGTATCAACCATGGAAATCGGAGCACATTGCAGATTTTCGATTTTTCTGGCTCTGAATTTGTGGGCTATAGTTCAGTTGATTTTTAATAAAATTGAATTTTCTGCGAAATGTGTAGAAATATGCGAGGGATTCAAATGACCGTTGGCATGACGATTACAGGTCTCCACGCCCATTGATAGAGGTACCGACCATGGAAATCGGAGCACAATTGCAGATTTTCGATTTTTCTGGCTCTGAATTTGTGGGCTATAGTTCAGTTGATTTTTAATAAAATTGAATTTTCTGCGAAATGTGTAGAAATATGCGAGGGATTCAAATGACCATTGCATGACGATTACAGGTCTCAACGCCTATTGATAGAGGTATCAACCATCGAAATCGGAGCACAATTGCAGATTTTCGATTTTTCTGGCTCTGAATTTGTGGGCTATAGTTCAGTTGATTTTTAATAAAATTGAATTTTCTGCGAAATGTGTAGAAATATGCGAGGGATTCAAATGACCGTTGGCATGACGATTACAGGTCTCAACGCCTATTGATAAAGGTATCAACCATGGAAATCGGAGCACAATTGCAGATTTTCGACTTTTCTGGCTCTGAATTTGTGGGCTATAGTTCAGTTGATTTTTAATAAAATTGAATTTTCTGCGAAATGTGTAGAAATATGCGAGGGATTCAAATGACCGTTTGCATGACGATTACAGGTCTCCACGCCCATTGATAGAGGTACCGACCATGGAAATCGGAGCAAAATTGCAGATTTTCGATTTTTCTGCTCTGAATTTGTGGGCTATAGTTCAGTTGATTTTTAATAAAATTGAATTTTCTGCGAAATGTGTAGAAATATGCGAGGGATTCAAATGACCGTTGGCATGACGATTACAGGTCTCAACGCCTATTGATAGAGGTACCGACCATGGAAATCGGAGCACAATTGCAGATTTTCGATTTTTCTGGCTCTGAATTTGTGGGCTATAGTTCAGTTGATTTTTAATAAAATTGAATTTTCTGCGAAATGTGTAGAAATATGCGAGGGATTCAAATGACCATTGCATGACGATTACAGGTCTCAACGCCTATTGATAGAGGTATCAACCATCGAAATCGGAGCACAATTGCAGATTTTCGATTTTTCTGGCTCTGAATTTGTGGGCTATAGTTCAGTTGATTTTTAATAAAATTGAATTTTCTGCGAAATGTGTAGAAATATGCGAGGGATTCAAATGACCATTGCATGACGATTACAGGTCTCAACGCCTATTGAAAGAGGTATCAACCATCGAAATCGGAGCACAATTGCAGATTTTCGATTTTTCTGGCTCTGAATTTGTGGGCTATAGTTCAGTTGATTTTTAATAAAATTGAATTTTCTGCGAAATGTGTAGAAATATGCGAGGGATTCAAATAACCGTTGGCATGACGATTACAGGTCTCAACGCCTATTGATAAAGGTATCAACCATGGAAATCGGAGCACAATTGCAGATTTTCGACTTTTCTGGCTCTGAATTTGTGGGCTATAGTTCAGTTGATTTTTAATAAAATTGAATTTTCTGCGAAATGTGTAGAAATATGCGAGGGATTCAAATGACCGTTTGCATGACGATTACAGGTCTCCACGCCCATTGATAGAGGTACCGACCATGGAAATCGAAGCAAAATTGCAGATTTTCGATTTTTCTGGCTCTGAATTTGTGGGCTATAGTTCAGTTGATTTTTAATAAAATTGAATTTTCTGCGAAATGTGTAGAAATATGCGAGGGATTCAAATGACCGTTGGCATGACGATTACAGGTCTCAACGCCTATTGATAGAGGTACCGACCATGGAAATCGGAGCACAATTGCAGATTTTCGATTTTTCTGGCTCTGAATTTGTGGGCTATAGTTCAGTTGATTTTTAATAAAATTGAATTTTCTGCGAAATGTGTAGAAATATGCGAGGGATTCAAATGACCATTGCATGACGATTACAGGTCTCAACGCCTATTGATAGAGGTATCAACCATCGAAATCGGAGCACAATTGCAGATTTTCGATTTTTCTGGCTCTGAATTTGTGGGCTATAGTTCAGTTGATTTTTAATAAAATTGAATTTTCTGCGAAATGTGTAGAAATATGCGAGGGATTCAAATGACCATTGCATGACGATTACAGGTCTCAACGCCTATTGAAAGAGGTATCAACCATCGAAATCGGAGCACAATTGCAGATTTTCGATTTTTCTGGCTCTGAATTTGTGGGCTATAGTTCAGTTGATTTTTAATAAAATTGAAATTTCTGCGAAATGTGTAGAAATATGCGAGGGATTCAAATAACCGTTGGCATGACGATTACAGGTCTCAACGCCTATTGATAAAGGTATCAACCATGGAAATCGGAGCACAATTGCAGATTTTCGACTTTTCTGGCTCTGAATTTGTGGGCTATAGTTCAGTTGATTTTTAATAAAATTGAATTTTCTGCGAAATGTGTAGAAATATGGGAGTGATTCAAATAACCGTTGGCATGACGATTACTGGTCTCAACGCCTATTGATAGAAGTATCAACCATGGAAATCGGAGCACAATTGCAGATTTTCGATTTTTCTGGCTCTGAATTTATGGGCTATAGTTCAGTTGATTTTTAATAAAATTGAATTTTCTGCGAAATGTGTAGAAATATGCGAGGGATTCAAATGACCGTTTGCATGACGATTACAGGTCTCCACGCCCATTGATAGAGGTACCGACCATGGAAATCGGAGCACAATTGCAGATTTTCGATTTTTCTGGCTCTGAATTTGTGGGCTATAGTTCAGTTGATTTTTAATAAAATTGAATTTTCTGCGAAATGTGTAGAAATATGCGGGGCATTCAAATGACCGTTGGCATGATGATTACAGGTCTCAACGCCTATTGATAGAAGTATCAACCATGGAAATCGGAGCACAATTGCAGATTTTCGATTTTTCTGGCTCTGAATTTGTGGGCTATAGTTCAGTTGATTTTTAATAAAATTGAATTTTCTGCGAAATGTGCAGAAATATGCGAGGGATTCAAATGACCATTGCATGACGATTACAGGTCTCAACGCCTATTGATACAGGTATCAACCATCGAAATCGGAGCACAATTGCAGATTTTCGATTTTTCTGGCTCTGAATTTGTGGGCTATAGTTCAGTTGATTTTTAATAAAATTGAATTTTCTGCTAAATGTGTAGAAATATGCGGGGCATTCAAATGACCGTTGGCATGATGATTACAGGTCTCAACGCCTATTGATAGAAGTATCAACCATGGAAATCGGAGCACAATTGCAGATTTTCGATTTTTCTGGCTCTTAATTTGTGGGCTATAGTTCAGTTGATTTTTAATAAAATTGAATTTTCTGCGAAATGTGTAGAAATATGCGAGGGATTCAAATGACCGTTGGCATGACGATTACAGGTCTCCACGCCCATTGATAGAGGTACCGACCATGGAAATCGGAGCAAAATTGCAGATTTTCGATTTTTCTGGCTCTGAATTTGTGGGCTATAGTTCAGTTGATTTTTAATAAAATTGAATTTTCTGCTAAATGTGTAGAAATATGCGGGGCATTCAAATGACCGTTGGCATGATGATTACAGGTCTCAACGCCTATTGATAGAAGTATCAACCATGGAAATCGGAGCACAATTGCAGATTTTCGATTTTTCTGGCTCTGAATTTGTGGGCTATAGTTCAGTTGATTTTTAATAAAATTGAATTTTCTGCGAAATGTGTAGAAATATGCGAGGGATTCAAATGACCGTTGGCATGACGATTACAGGTCTCCACGCCCATTGATAGAGGTACCGACCATGGAAATCGGAGCAAAATTGCAGATTTTCGATTTTTCTGGCTCTGAATTTGTGGGCTATAGTTCAGTTGATTTTTAATAAAATTGAATTTTCTGCGAAATGTGCAGAAATATGCGAGGGATTCAAATGACCATTGCATGACGATTACAGGTCTCAACGCCTATTGATAGAGGTATCAACCATCGAAATCGGAGCACAATTGCAGATTTTCGATTTTTCTGGCTCTGAATTTGTGGGCTATAGTTCAGTTGATTTTTAATAAAATTGAATTTTCTGCTAAATGTGTAGAAATATGCGGGGCATTCAAATGACCGTTGGCATGATGATTACAGGTCTCAACGCCTATTGATAGAAGTATCAACCATGGAAATCGGAGCACAATTGCAGATTTTCGATTTTTCTGGCTCTGAATTTGTGGGCTATAGTTCAGTTGATTTTTAATAAAATTGAATTTTCTGCGAAATGTGCAGAAATATGTGAGGGATTCAAATGACCATTGCATGACGATTACAGGTCTCAACGCCTATTGATACAGGTATCAACCATCGAAATCGGAGCACAATTGCAGATTTTCGATTTTTCTGGCTCTGAATTTGTGGGCTATAGTTCAGTTGATTTTTAATAAAATTGAATTTTCTGCTAAATGTGTAGAAATATGCGGGGCTTTCAAATGACCGTTGGCATGATGATTACAGGTCTCAACGCCTATTGATAGAAGTATCAACCATGGAAATCGGAGCACAATTGCAGATTTTCGATTTTTCTGGCTCTTAATTTGTGGGCTATAGTTCAGTTGATTTTTAATAAAATTGAATTTTCTGCGAAATGTGTAGAAATATGCGAGGGATTCAAATGACCGTTGGCATGACGATTACAGGTCTCCACGCCCATTGATAGAGGTACCGACCATGGAAATCGGAGCAAAATTGCAGATTTTCGATTTTTCTGGCTCTGAATTTGTGGGCTATAGTTCAGTTGATTTTTAATAAAATTGAATTTTCTGCGAAATGTGTCGAAATATGCGAGGGATTCAAATGACCGTTGGCATGACGATTACAGGTCTCAACGCCTATTGAAAAGGTATCAACCATCGAAATCGGAGCACAATTGCAGATTTTCGATTTTTCTGGCTCTGAATTTGTGGGCTATAGTTCAGTTGATTTTTAATAAAATTGAATTTTCTGCTAAATGTGTAGAAATATGCGGGGCATTCAAATGACCGTTGGCATGATGATTACAGGTCTCAACGCCTATTGATAGAAGTATCAACCATGGAAATCGGAGCACAATTGCAGATTTTCGATTTTTCTGGCTCTGAATTTGTGGGCTATAGTTCAGTTGATTTTTAATAAAATTGAATTTTCTGCGAAATGTGCAGAAATATGCGAGGGATTCAAATGACCATTGCATGACGATTACAGGTCTCAACGCCTATTGATAGAGGTATCAACCATCGAAATCGGAGCACAATTGCAGATTTTCGATTTTTCTGGCTCTGAATTTGTGGGCTATAGTTCAGTTGATTTTTAATAAAATTGAATTTTCTGCGAAATGTGTAGAAATATGCGAGGGATTCAAATGACCGTTGGCATGACGATTACAGGTCTCAACGCCTATTGAAAGAGGTATCAACCATGGAAATCGGAGCACAATTGCAGATTTTCGATTTTTCTGGCTCTGAATTTGTGGGCTATAGTTCAGTTGATTTTTAATAAAATTGAATTTTCTGCGAAATGTGTAGAAATATGCGAGGGATTCAAATGACCGTTGGCATGACGATTACAGGTCTCAACGCCCATTGAAAGGGGTATCAACCATGGAAATCGGAGCACAATTGCAAATTTTCGACTTTTCTGGCTCTGAATTTGTGGGCTATAGTTCAGTTGATTTTTAATAAAATTGAATTTTCTGCGAAATGTGTAGAAATATGCGAGGGATTCAAATAACCGTTGGCATGACGATTACAGGTCTCAACGCCTATTGATAGAGGTACCGACCATCGAAATCGGAGCACAATTGCAGATTTTCGATTTTTCTGGCTCTGAATTTGTGGGCTATAGTTCAGTTGATTTTTAATAAAATTGAATTTTCTGCGAAATGTGTAGAAATATGCGAGGGATTCAAATGACCGTTGGCATGACGATTACAGGTCTCAACGCCTATTGATAGAGGTATCAACCATCGAAATCGGAGCACAATTGCAGATTTTCGATTTTTCTGGCCCTGAATTTGTGGGCTATAGTTCAGTTGATTTTTAATAAAATTGAATTTTCTCCAAAATGTGCAGAAATATGCGAGGGATTCAAATGACCGTTGGGATGACGATTACAGGTCTCAACGCCTATTGATAGAGGTACCGACCATGGAAATCGGAGCACAATTGCAGATTTTCGATTTTTCTGGCCCTGAATTTGTGGGCTATAGTTCAGTTGATTTTTAATAAAATAAAATTTTCTGCGTAATGTGTAGAAATATGCGAGGGATTCAAATGACCGTTGGCATGACGATTACAGGTCTCAACGCCTATTGATAGAGGTACCGACCATGGAAATCGGAGCACAATTGCAGATTTTCGATTTTTCTGGCCCTTAATTTGTGGGCTATAGTTCAGTTGATTTTTAATAAAATAAAATTTTCTGCGTAATGTGTAGAAATATGCGAGGGATTCAAATGACCGTTGGCATGACGATTACAGGTCTCAACGCCTATTGATAGAGGTACCGACCATGGAAATCGGAGCACAATTGCAGATTTTCGATTTTTCTGGCCCTTAATTTGTGGGCTATAGTTCAGTTGATTTTTAATAAAATAGAATTTTCTGCGAAATGTGTAGAAATATGGGAGTGATTCAAATGACCGTTGGCATGACGATTACAGGTCTCAACGCCTATTGATAGAGGTACCGACCATGGAAATCGGAGCACAATTGCAGATTTTCGATTTTTCTGGCTCTGAATTTGTGGGCTATAGTTCAGTTGATTTTTAATAAAATTGAATTTTCTGCGAAATGTGTGGAAATATGCGAGGGATTCAAATGACCGTTGGCATGACGATTACAGGTCTCAACGCCTATTGATAGAGGTATCAACCATGGAAATCGGTGCACAATTGCAGATTTTCGATTTTTCTGGCTCTGAATTTGTGGGCTATAGTTCAGTTGATTTTTAATAAAATTGAATTTTCTGCGAAATGTGTAGAAATATGGGAGTGATTCAAATGACCGTTGGCATGACGATTACAGGTCTCAACGCCTATTGATAGAGGTACCGACCATGGAAATCGGAGGACAATTGCAGATTTTCGATTTTTCTGGCTCTGAATTTGTGGGCTATAGTTCAGTTGATTTTTAATAAAATTGAATTTTCTGCGTAATGTGTAGAAATATGCGAGGGATTCAAATGACCGTTGGCATGACGATTACAGGTCTCAACGCCTATTGATAGAGGTACCGACCATGGAAATCGGAGCACAATTGCAGATTTTCGATTTTTCTGGCTCTGAATTTGTGGGCTATAGTTCAGTTGATTTTTAATAAAATTGAATTTTCTGCGAAATGTGTGGAAATATGCGAGGGATTCAAATGACCGTTGGCATGATGATTACAGGTCTCAACGCCTATTGATAGAGGTATCAACCATGGAAATCGGAGGACAATTGCAGATTTTCGATTTTTCTGGCTCTGAATTTGTGGGCTATAGTTCAGTTGATTTTTAATAAAATTGAATTTTCTGCGAAATGTGTGAAAATATGCGAGGGATTCAAATGACCGTTGGCATGACGATTACAGGTCTCAACGCCTATTGATAGAGGTATCAACCATCGAAATCGGAGCACAATTGCAGATTTTCGATTTTTCTGGCTCTGAATTTGTGGGCTATAGTTCAGTTGATTTTTAATAAAATAGAATTTTCTGCGTAATGTGTAGAAATATGCGAGGGATTCAAATGACCGTTGGCATGACGATTACAGGTCTCAACGCCTATTGATAGAGGTACCGACCATGGAAATCGGAGCACAATTGCAGATTTTCGATTTTTCTGGCTCTGAATTTGTGGGCTATAGTTCAGTTGATTTTTAATAAAATTGAATTTTCTGCGAAATGTGTGGAAATATGCGAGGGATTCAAATGACCGTTGGCATGACGATTACAGGTCTCAACGCCTATTGATAGAGGTATCAACCATCGAAATCGGAGCACAATTGCAGATTTTCGATTTTTCTGGCTCTGAATTTGTGGGCTATAGTTCAGTTGATTTTTAATAAAATTGAATTTTCTGCGAAATGTGTGGAAATATGCGAGGGATTCAAATGACCGTTGGCATGACGATTACAGGTCTCAACGCCTATTGATAGAGGTATCAACCATCGAAATCGGAGCACAATTGCAGATTTTCGATTTTTCTGGCTCTGAATTTGTGGGCTATAGTTCAGTTGATTTTTAATAAAATAGAATTTTCTGCGTAATGTGTAGAAATATGCGAGGGATTCAAATGACCGTTGGCATGACGATTACAGGTCTCAACGCCTATTGATAGAGGTGTATTTTACTGGGCTTTCCTCAACTTTATTAACCCAGAACCTTCAACGTTGGTTGGTTTGCTCTCAAAATAAACTTTACAAAAAGAAACAAGACGACTTCCACAACAGTTTATTTCCACAACACAAAAATATTCAATTATTTTTTTTTGTCTGTTCTCTTCAATTATTTATTCGCAATTGAAGCAATTATACAAAATTATGACTCAGCTTTGTTACAGTTTTTTTTTTTTTTTTGTTATCTCCTCTACACCAAAGCTGCCATCTTCTAACAAATAGATTGGTCAGCATTGAAATTTATAATTACAATATATTGTGAATTCCAAAATTTTAATTACTTACTTAAGGTAAGACTGAATTTAAATTTGACATTTGGATATAAACAAAGTAAGTAAACATTTTTAGTAAAGATTGAATTACAATTAATTAAATTTTGATTTTAGATGAAAGTGTAAGAATATGCATTATGTAACCACTTGAAATTGGAATTACAGTTTAAAGCTAAGTCGCCGAACAAAATAATATATTTTGTGGTTACTAATTATTTCTAATTTTTAGATTTCAACATTCTCCCCGATTTTGAATCAGTTGATTCAACAGGGATTCTACATAATGAATGTATAGCTCTACGAAATGTACCGGCTTGCGTTTTCACCATTGCAACTCGAACTAATCCATCGGAACCGCTGATTACTTCAATTATTCGCCCGGTCATCCACTTTGCAGGAGGTAAGTTTCGATCCATAACTAAAACTATGTCATCAATTTTGATATTTGGCTTTACTGATGTCCATTTTGTTCGGGATTGCATAGATGTCAGGTACTCGATGTGCCACCTTCTCCAAAAATGTTGCCTCATTTGTTGTAGTACTTCGTATCTATTTAATTTTGATATTTTCTCGTCCATAATGTTTATTTCAGGAACCAACGTTAATTGATGTCCAATAATGAAGTGGGCGGGTGTCAAAAAATTCACATCATCACCTGACAGCATGCAGAGCGGACGGGAATTTAGAATTGCTTCGACCTCCACCAATAATGTTTGAAACTCTTCCACTGTCAAGATAGTCTCTCCAACAACACGGCGCAAGTGGAACTTCATAGATTTGACCGCCGCTTCCCACAATCCGCCAAAGTGTGGAGCATTGGGTGGATTGTAGTGCCAATTAATGTTCTCGTTAAATAAAGCTGTATAAATGTCTTCTTTATTCTTCTCCAGGAAACTAAATATCTCTCGCAATCTGTTGCCTGCTCCGATGTAATTTGAGCCGCAGTCACTGTAAATGTCAGTGCATAGCCCACGCCTCGCAACAAATCTTTTCAATGCTGACAAAAAGCTAATTGTAGACAAGTCCATTGTTAATTCAATATGTAATGCTCGAGTTGACATGCATACAATTAGACATACATAAACCTTAATAGGTTTTTGACCCCGACCTCGTTTGTAATATACGTAGAAGGGTCCCGCAAAATCGGTGCCGACCTTCAAGAATGCACGTATGTGCTCGACTCGATGCTGTGGTAAGTTCCCCATCTCCTGTGACAACGGTACTGGTTTGTTTTTGAAGCAAATCACACACTTACTTGTAATTTTTCGGATGGCTTGTTTGCCGTTGATGATCCAGTATCTCTGACGTATTATTCCCAACAGTAACTGTGGTCCTGCATGAAGATAACGGTGATGATACTCTTCTATAATTCGACTGGTTAAGCTGGATGATGCGGGTAGAATTATAGGGTGCTTCATTGAATAGCTGACCATCGAGTTGTCTATTCGTCCTCCAACGCGCATGATACCCTTCTCATCCAAAAACGGTTGTAGGCCTGCCAATGATGTTTTGAGCGGCTTTGCTTGCCGTATAGTGGTAATTTCGGCACTCATATGCTCCCTCTGAATATATTTGCAGCACATTTTGGTAGCCTCTTCCATTTCAACTAATGTTATTGAACCCTTCAGTATTGCGCCAATTTCCTTTCTAGCAGATTGTAAAGCATTATGCAGGAATCGGTTCACCATTGCCACCACTTTGATTGTCTTCTTAAATGAAGATATTTTTTCAAACAACTGGTTAGGAAATTCTATTGGACTACATTCTGCTATCATCATTTGAGTTGATTTCTGCCTTTCTTCTGCTTTGCACCCATAATTTCTTTGTTGGCATGGCCAATATTGTGAATCCAAGCATAGCCACTCTGGAGCATTCCACCACAACTTATTACTGATGATTTCTTGTGGTAAAATGCCTCTAGATGCACAGTCTGCCGGATTGTCTTTGGTTGGAACATGCCGCCAATTTACTCTGGGTATTTTATCCAAAATTTGGGAGGTACGATTTCCTACAAATATCTTCCACCGACTTGGCTCATCGGATAACCAATCAAGCACTATCATCGAATCTGTCCAGCAAGTAACATTTGTAGTATGGTGTTCAATAATCTGTTTCACAGAAGTTATAAGGTTCGATAATAATAGCGCTGCACACAACTCCAAACGTGCGACTGAAATTGTTTTGATGGGAGCCACCTTTGATTTTGCTGCGACTATGTTACAACTATATTTTCTTGCTTTATTGGGTAATCGTATATAAACCACTGCCGCGTATGCCTGTTCACTGGCGTCACAAAACCCATGCAACTCAGCATCCTTTTGTGGTGTGTGTAGCCATCTTGGTATCTTCACCTTCTCCAAGTGCTTCAGATCTTCACGAATTTTTAGCCATTTTTGCTTTATCGCTGGTGGAAGCTCGTCATCCCAATCTAAAGACAGTAACCACAAAGATTGAAATAATATTTTAATTTTGACAATAACTGGTGCCAACCATCCAAGCGGATCAAAAATTTGACAACATTCTGATAGCAGTCTACGTTTTGTGTATACCGGAATGTCTAGCTCGACACGATATGTGAAGTTATCTTCCTTTGGGTCCCATTGCAAACCTAGAACCTTCACCATAGTTGTTCCGTTGGAAATATCCTTTATTGGCACAATTCGATCTTCTACCGGTGTCGTGTGCAAAAATTCAATGGAATTGGACACCCATTTCCGCAATTTCATTCCCGCGCCTTGTAGTATGTTGACAATATCATCCTTCAATTGCAACGCCTCTTCAATTGTGTGGGTTCCAGACATTATATCATCCACATATGAAGCCTTCTTTAGAACATTTGAAGCTGCAGGAAATTCATTTTGGCTTAGATTTGCTATTTCATTTAATACTCTGGTGGCGAGATAAGGAGCTGCTGACGTCCCATAAGTCAGTGTCGTCAGCTGGTAATGCTCGATCGGGGATGTGCTATCTGCCCTCCACACTATATTTTGATATCGTCTATCGTCGTTTCGAACCAATATCTGGCGATACATTTTCTCGATGTCCGCGCTAATGGCAATCTTGTGAAGCCGAAACCGCATCAAGATAGAATATAATGTTGGCTGCACTGTTGGTCCCACCATAAGTATATCATTCAAGGATTTTCCTGATGACGTTTTTGCGGATGCATCAAAAACGACTCTGATTTTTGCAGCTGCACCTGTTGACTTAATAATTCCATGGTGTGGTAAATATATGACAAGTGGATTTTCTGAATTAGTAATTTTCACCATATGCCCAAGCTGACGATACTCTTCCATAAAATGAATATAAGCCTCCTTGAATGACTCGGTTCTTCCGAACTTCCGCTCCATCGATCTAAGTCTGCAAATTGCCAAATCCATTGATCGTCCTAATTCTTCGTATTCTTTCTTTATAGGTAGCTGCACCATGAACCTTCCATCTGCAGTTCTGCAAGTCGTTTCCTTGAATAAACGCTCACATTCGTCTTCTTCACTTGTGAAAATCTTAGACGTTGGAATGTCTTCTAGTTCCCAAAACAGTTTTAAGGCGGTGTCTAAACCTTCGACATCTGAATTTGATTGGCTCGTGAGGCAATGTGTTGATGGCAATTCAGGCGCTTGCATTTCTCCACCTAATACCCAACCAAATATGGTTTCGATGGCTATGACGTTGTCTTGATACCTGATTCTTCCTTCTAGCATCACATTGAACACTTGTTGTACACCTAAAATGATATCAATATCCTGCGTTATATTAAATTGGGGATCAGCTAAATTTAAATTCATATTAGCTATGTTCGCAGTAAACGACTGACTGGGTAGTTTTGAACATAACTTGGTCATTACTAAAGCTTCGGTTTGTATACACTTCTGGGGTGACTCTCGGGCTCGTAAAGTTATATCGACTTTGCCTTTAGTGACCTGAGATCCTGTTCCGCCAATGCCATATACCATCGTCTTGTTGTGTCGCCGTGGGAGTTTCAGTCGATTGCAAAATCTTTCCGAAATAAACGTTGACACTGACCCTGAATCCAGAAGAATTCTACAATAATGTTCTTCCTCGCAAATATCCAATATCTTCACTAGAGCTGTGGGAAGAATACAATTGCTTTGTATGCCAGCATGCAGAATTTGTTGAGACTGAGTACTCATTGTTGTTACAGGGTGGTTGTTAGACTGGTTAATGGTGAGCTGTGCAACCGACTTTTCCTTTGTATCGTCTAAATGCAGGAGCGTGTGATGCTTTCTCCCACAAATGCTGCATCTCGACTTCGACAAACACCTGAATACTGCATGGTTTATTCTCAGACAGTTAAAACAACGGTTATCTGACTTTATGACCTGCCTCCGTTCCAAAATTGACAGCGTCTTGAATTTATCACAGTCTGATATCACATGTTCACTTTTGCATAGCGGACACGAATTAACTTCGGTTGTCACATAGGTTGCTGTCGATTTATGACTGGGCGATTTCCTAATTACACTTGAACGTGGTTTTAATGTCTCGAGCGCATCGGATCGGTTCAGTAAGAACTTAAAGAGGTCATCCAGGGTTAGTAAGTCCTTAGTGCATGATGTTTGGGCCCATAACGCTCTGGTATCCGGGTCCAATTTTTCTTCTAGGATGTGAAGTAACCAAACATCCCTGGATTCAGCTTCCTTCCCCAATGCCTTCAGCCCTCTAATAACCTCGTCCGAAGTGTCCAATAGTTTTCGAATATTCATCGCATTGGCCTGATTGATCGATGGTTGACTAATGAATGTGTGAATGAATGCTCTAATCGTATGCTTCTTCCTGTCGTATCTTTCACACAATTTTCTAAAGGCTTCAAAATAGTTGTTTTCCGTTACCGCAATATGCTTCAGAAGGTTAAATGCATCCCCTTTCAAGAAACCCTTTAGGTATTGGAATTTCTGAGCCGGTGATAAACAGGCATTTTCATGAATAGTTTTTACAAATAAGTCATAAAAAGACTGCCATTCCGTGTATTGTCCTGTGAACGGTTCTATATTGATTTTTGGGAGTCTCACCTCCACCGCCGCTGTTGATGTATTCATGCTGTGATTTACCGTAATGTCACATGGTTGTTGATGTTCCGCATTATATTCTCGAATATATTTAGTTAACTTGGCCTCCACGAGGTAGAACTGTTCAGCGAAGTCAATTATAGCGCTTTCATGGGTAGGGTCCAACTCGTACATCTTATTCTCAATCTCCTCAAATTGTTTGAGTAGTACCTTAGCACGTGCGAGCTTGGACTGAAACCCGTCTAAATCCTCCTTATCGACGACAGTTTGTACAAAATTATGAAGCTTTGTCATTTGGCCCTTTATTGAGCCTCGCATTGCCTTTAATGATTTTAATTTGGCTTCTGTCTCCATGATCACTTAATATCACTTCACAACTCACTTATTACTCAAATGAGTATTACTCACGACCACGCGGTTTGTATAATTATCGCGCCCAATTCAGATCAACTACCACTTATTTTATATGTAACTAAAACTTATTAGTGTACTTATCTGTTTTGTTGAAATACTAAACTATGTTGTCCAGATTGATACACGCCTTGATGATTTCCTCAACTTTAATCAAAACGTGCGTTTTATTTCTGCAACAGTATTTCCGCGTTCTTCACTAACTGTTCTTTTCCACGTACTCGTTCAGTAACAGTACTTTCCCGTTTCTATTTTCCACAACTCTCGGATTTTTTCCAGAAAAATCCGGCTCGAAGGACCATGTATTTTACTGGGCTTTCCTCAACTTTATTAACCCAGAACCTTCAACGTTGGTTGGTTTGCTCTCAAAATAAACTTTACAAAAAGAAACAAGACGACTTCCACAACAGTTTATTTCCACAACACAAAAATATTCAATTATTTTTTTTTGTCTGTTCTCTTCAATTATTTATTCGCAATTGAAGCAATTATACAAAATTATGACTCAGCTTTGTTACAGTTTTTTTTTTTTTTGTTATCTCCTCTACACCAAAGCTGCCATCTTCTAACAAATAGATTGGTCAGCATTGAAATTTATAATTACAATATATTGTGAATTCCAAAATTTTAATTACTTACTTAAGGTAAGACTGAATTTAAATTTGACATTTGGATATAAACAAAGTAAGTAAACATTTTTAGTAAAGATTGAATTACAATTAATTAAATTTTGATTTTAGATGAAAGTGTAAGAATATGCATTATGTAACCACTTGAAATTGGAATTACAGTTTAAAGCTAAGTCGCCGAACAAAATAATATATTTTGTGGTTACTAATTATTTCTAATTTTTAGATTTCAACAAGAGGTACCGACCATGGAAATCGGAGCACAATTGCAGATTTTCGATTTTTCTGGCTCTGAATTTGTGGGCTATAGATTTTTAATAAAATAGAATTTTCTGCGAAATGTGTAGAAACATGCGAGGCATTCAATTGACCGTTGGCATGATGATTACAGGTCTCAACGCCTATTGATAGAGGTATCAACCATGGAAATCGGAGGACAATTGCAGATTTTCGATTTTTCTGGCTCTGAATTTGTGGGCTATAGTTCAGTTGATTTTTAATAAAATTGAATTTTCTGCGAAATGTGTGAAAATATGCGAGGGATTCAAATGACCGTTGGCATGACGATTACAGGTCTCAACGCCTATTGATAGAGGTATCAACCATCGAAATCGGAGCACAATTGCAGATTTTCGATTTTTCTGGCTCTGAATTTGTGGGCTATAGTTCAGTTGATTTTTAATAAAATAGAATTTTCTGCGTAATGTGTAGAAATATGCGAGGGATTCAAATGACCGTTGGCATGACGATTACAGGTCTCAACGCCTATTGATAGAGGTACCGACCATGGAAATCGGAGCACAATTGCAGATTTTCGACTTTTCTGGCTCTGAATTTGTGGGCTATAGTTCAATTGATTTTTAATAAAATTGAATTTTCTGCGAAATGTGTGGAAATATGCGAGGGATTCAAATGACCGTTGGCATGACGATTACAGGTCTCAACGCCTATTGATAGAGGTATCAACCATCGAAATCGGAGCACAATTGCAGATTTTCGATTTTTCTGGCTCTGAATTTGTGGGCTATAGTTCAGTTGATTTTTAATAAAATTGAATTTTCTGCGAAAAGTGTAGAAATATGGGAGGGATTCAAATAACCGTTGGCATGACGATTACAGGTCTCAACGCCTATTGATAGAGGTATCAACCATGGAAATCGGAGCACAATTGCAGATTTTCGATTTTTCTGGCTCTGAATTTGTGGGCTATAGTTCAGTTGATTTTTAATAAAATTGAATTTTCTGCGAAAAGTGTAGAAATATGGCAGGGATTCAAATGACCGTTGGCATGACGATTACAGGTCTCAACGCCTATTGATAGAGGTGACGACCATGGAAATCGGAGCACAATTGCAGATTTTCGATTTTTCTGGCTCTGAATTTGTGGGCTATAGTTCAGTTGATTTTTAATAAAATTGAATTTTCTGCGAAATGTGTGGAAATATGCGAGGGATTCAAATGACCGTTGGCATGACGATTACAGGTCTCAACGCCTATTGATAGAGGTATCAACCATCGAAATCGGAGCACAATTGCAGATTTTCGATTTTTCTGGCTCTGAATTTGTGGGCTATAGTTCAGTTGATTTTTAATAACATTGAATTTTCTGCGAAAAGTGTAGAAATATGGGAGGGATTCAAATAACCGTTGGCATGACGATTACAGGTCTCAACGCCTATTGATAGAGGTATCAACCATGGAAATCGGAGCACAATTGCAGATTTTCGATTTTTCTGGCTCTGAATTTGTGGGCTATAGTTCAGTTGATTTTTAATAACATTGAATTTTCTGCGAAAAGTGTAGAAATATGGGAGGGATTCAAATAACCGTTGGCATGACGATTACAGGTCTCAACGCCTATTGATAGAGGTATCAACCATGGAAATCGGAGCACAATTGCAGATTTTCGATTTTTCTGGCTCTGAATTTGTGGGCTATAGTTCAGTTGATTTTTAATAAAATTGAATTTTCTGCGAAATGTGTAGAAATATGCGAGGGATTCAAATGACCGTTGGCATGACGATTACAGGTCTCAACGCCTATTGATAGAGGTACCGACCATGGAAATCGGAGCACAATTGCAGATTTTCGATTTTTCTGGCTCTGAATTTGTGGGCTATAGTTCAGTTGATTTTTAATAAAATTGAATTTTCTGTGTAATGTGTAGAAATATATGCGAGGGATTCAAATGACCGTTAGCCGTGACGATTACAGGTCTCAACGCCTATTGATAGAGAGGCTCTGAATTTGTGGGCTATAGTTCAGTTGATTTTTAATAAAATAGAATTTTCTGCGAAAAGTGTAGAAATATGGGAGGGATTCAAATGACCGTTGGCATGACGATTACAGGTCTCAGCGCCTATTGATAGAGGTATCAACCATGGAAATCGGAGCACAATTGCAGATTTTCGATTTTTCTGGCTCTGAATTTGTGGGCTATAGTTCAATTGATTTTTAATAAAATTGAATTTTCTGCGAAATGTGTGGAAATATGCGAGGGATTCAAATGACCGTTGGCATGACGATTACAGGTCTCAACGCCTATTGATAGAGGTATCAACCATCGAAATCGGAGCACAATTGCAGATTTTCGATTTTTCTGGCTCTGAATTTGTGGGCTATAGTTCAGTTGATTTTTAATAAAATTGAATTTTCTGCGAAATGTGTGGAAATATGCGAGGGATTCAAATGACCGTTGGCATGACGATTACAGGTCTCAACGCCTATTGATAGAGGTATCAACCATCGAAATCGGAGCACAATTGCATATTTTCGATTTTTCTGGCTCTGAATTTGTGGGCTATAGTTCAGTTGATTTTTAATAAAATTGAACTTTCTGCGAAATGTGCAGAAATATTCGAGGGATTTAAATGACCGTTGGCATGACGATTACAGGTCTCAACGCCTATTGATAGAGGTACCAACCATGGAAATCGGAGCACAATTGCAGATTTTCGATTTTTCTGGCTCTGAATTTGTGGGCTATAGTTCAGTTGATTTTTAATAAAATTGAATTTTCTGCGAAAAGTGTAGAAATATGGGAGGGATTCAAATAACCGTTGGCATGACGATTACAGGTCTCAACGCCTATTGATAGAGGTATCAACCATCGAAATCGGAGCACAATTGCAGATTTTCGATTTTTCTGGCTCTGAATTTGTGGGCTATAGTTCAGTTGATTTTTAATAAAATTGAATTTTCTGCGAAATGTGTGGAAATATGCGAGGGATTCAAATGACCGTTGGCATGACGATTACAGGTCTCAACGCCTATTGATAGAGGTATCAACCATCGAAATCGGAGCACAATTGCATATTTTCGATTTTTCTGGCTCTGAATTTGTGGGCTATAGTTCAGTTGATTTTTAATAAAATTGAATTTTCTGCGAAAATTGTAGAAATATGGGAGGGATTCAAATAACCGTTGGCATGACGATTACAGGTCTCCACGCCCATTGATAGAGGTATCAACCATCGAAATCGGAGCACAATTGCAGATTTTCGATTTTTCTGGCTCTGAATTTGTGGGCTATAGTTCAGTTGATTTTTAATAAAATTGAATTTTCTGCGAAATGTGTAGAAATATGCGAGGGATTCAAATGACCGTTGGCATGATGATTACAGGTCTCAACGCCTATTGATAGAGGTATCAACCATGGAAATCGGAGGACAATTGCAGATTTTCGATTTTTCTGGCTCTGAATTTGTGGGCTATAGTTCAGTTGATTTTTAATAAAATTGAATTTTCTGCGAAATGTGTGAAAATATGCGAGGGATTCAAATGACCGTTGGCATGACGATTACAGGTCTCAACGCCTATTGATAGAGGTATCAACCATCGAAATCGGAGCACAATTGCAGATTTTCGATTTTTCTGGCTCTGAATTTGTGGGCTATAGTTCAGTTGATTTTTAATAACATTGAATTTTCTGCGAAAAGTGTAGAAATATGGGAGGGATTCAAATAACCGTTGGCATGACGATTACAGGTCTCAACGCCTATTGATAGAGGTATCAACCATGGAAATCGGAGCACAATTGCAGATTTTCGATTTTTCTGGCTCTGAATTTGTGGGCTATAGTTCAGTTGATTTTTAATAAAATTGAATTTTCTGCGAAATGTGTGGAAATATGCGAGGGATTCAAATGACCGTTGGCATGACGATTACAGGTCTCAACGCCTATTGATAGAGGTATCAACCATCGAAATCGGAGCACAATTGCAGATTTTCGATTTTTCTGGCTCTGAATTTGTGGGCTATAGTTCAGTTGATTTTTAATAAAATTGAATTTTCTGCGAAATGTGCAGAAATATTCGAGGGATTCAAATGACCGTTGGCATGACGATTACAGGTCTCAACGCCCATTGATAGAGGTATCAACCATCGAAATCGGAGCACAATTGCAGATTTTCGATTTTTCTGGCTCTGAATTTGTGGGCTATAGTTCAGTTGATTTTTAATAAAATTGAATTTTCTGCGAAATGTGTGGAAATATGCGAGGGATTCAAATGACCGTTGGCATGACGATTACAGGTCTCAACGCCTATTGATAGAGGTATCAACCATCGAAATCGGAGCACAATTGCATATTTTCGATTTTTCTGGCTCTGAATTTGTGGGCTATAGTTCAGTTGATTTTTAATAAAATTGAATTTTCTGCGAAATGTGCAGAAATATTCGAGGGATTCAAATGACCGTTGGCATGACGATTACAGGTCTCAACGCCCATTGATAGAGGTATCAACCATCGAAATCGGAGCACAATTGCAGATTTTCGATTTTTCTGGCTCTGAATTTGTGGGCTATAGTTCAGTTGATTTTTAATAACATTGAATTTTCTGCGAAATGTGTGGAAATATGCGAGGGATTCAAATGACCGTTGGCATGACGATTACAGGTCTCAACGCCTATTGATAGAGGTATCAACCATCGAAATCGGAGCACAATTGCAGATTTTCGATTTTTCTGGCTCTGAATTTGTGGGCTATAGTTCAGTTGATTTTTAATAAAATTGAATTTTCTGCGAAATGTGCAGAAATATTCGAGGGATTCAAATGACCGTTGGCATGACGATTACAGGTCTCAACGCCTATTGATAGAGGTACCAACCATGGAAATCGGAGCACAATTGCAGATTTTCGATTTTTCTGGCTCTGAATTTGTGGGCTATAGTTCAGTTGATTTTTAATAACATTGAATTTTCTGCGAAAAGTGTGGAAATATGGGAGGGATTCAAATAACCGTTGGCATGACGATTACAGGTCTCAACGCCTATTGATAGAGGTATCAACCATGGAAATCGGAGCACAATTGCAGATTTTCGATTTTTCTGGCTCTGAATTTGTGGACTATAGTTCAGTTGATTTTTAATAACATTGAATTTTCTGCGAAATGTGTAGAAATATGCGAGGAATCCAAATGATCATTGGCATGACGATTACAGGTCTCAACGCCTATTGATAGAGGTATCAACCATGGAAATCGGAGCACAATTGCAGATTTTCGATTTTTCTGGCTCTGAATTTGTGGGCTATAGTTCAGTTGATTTTTAATAAAATAGAATTTTCTGCGTAATGTGTAGAAATATGGGAGGGATTCAAATAACCGTTGGCATGACGATTACAGGTCTCAACGCCTATTGATAGAGGTATCAACCATGGAAATCGGAGCACAATTGCAGATTTTCGATTTTTCTGGCTCTGAATTTGTGGGCTATAGTTCAGTTGATTTTTAATAAAATTGAATTTTCTGCGAAATGTGTAGAAATATGCGAGGGATTCAAATGACCGTTGGCATGACGATTACAGGTCTCAACGCCTATTGATAGAGGTATCGACCATGGAAATCGGAGCACAATTGCATATTTTCGATTTTTCTGGCTCTGAATTTGTGGGCTATAGTTCAGTTGATTTTTAATAAAATTGAATTTTCTGCGAAAAGTGTAGAAATATGGGAGGGATTCAAATAACCGTTGGCATGACGATTACAGGTCTCAACGCCTATTGATAGAGGTATCAACCATGGAAATCGGAGCACAATTGCAGATTTTCGATTTTTCTGGCCCTGAATTTGTGGGCTATAGTTCAGTTGATTTTTAATAAAATTGAATTTTCTGCGAAATGTGTAGAAATATGCGAGGGATTCAAATGACCGTTGGCATGACGATTACAGGTCTCAACGCCTATTGATAGAGGTATCAACCATGGAAATCGGAGCACAATTGCAGATTTTCGATTTTTCTGGCTCTGAATTTGTGGGCTATAGTTCAGTTGATTTTTAATAAAATTGAATTTTCTGCGAAATGTGTAGAAATATGTGAGGGATTCAAATGACCGTTGGCATGACGATTACAGGTCTCAACGCCTATTGATAGAGGTATGGACAATGGAAATCGGAGCACAATTGCAGATTTTCGATTTTTCTGGCTCTGAATTTGTGGGCTATAGTTCAGTTGATTTTTAATAAAATTGAATTTTCTGCGAAATGTGTAGAAATATGGGAGGGATTCAAATAACCGTTGGCATGACGATTACTGGTCTCAACGCCTATTGATAGAGGTATCAACCATGGAAATCGGAGCACAATTGCAGATTTTCGATTTTTCTGGCCCTGAATTTGTGGGCTATAGTTCAGTTGATTTTTAATAAAATTGAATTTTCTGCGAAATGTGTAGAAATATGCGAGGGATTCAAATGACCGTTGGCATGACGATTACAGGTCTCAACGCCTATTGATAGAGGTATCAACCATGGAAATCGGAGCACAATTGCAGATTTTCGATTTTTCTGGCTCTGAATTTGTGGGCTATAGTTCAGTTGATTTTTAATAAAATTGAATTTTCTGCGAAATGTGTAGAAATATGTGAGGGATTCAAATGACCGTTGGCATGACGATTACAGGTCTCAACGCCTATTGAAAGAGGTATCAACCATGGAAATCGGAGCACAATTGCAAATTTTCGACTTTTCTGGCTCTGAATTTGTGGGCTATAGTTCAGTTGATTTTTAATAAAATTGAATTTTCTGCGAAATGTGTAGAAATATGCGAGGGATTCAAATGACCGTTGGCATGACGATTACAGGTCTCAACGCCTATTGATAGAGGTACCGACCATGGAAATCGGAGCAAAATTGCAGATTTTCGATTTGTCTGGCTCTGAATTTGTGGGCTATAGTTCAGTTGATTTTTAATAAAATTGAATTTTCTGCGAAATGTGTAGAAATATGCGAGGGATTCAAATGACCATTGCATGACGATTACAGGTCTCAACGCCTATTGATAGAGGTATCAACCATCGAAATCGGAGCACAATTGCAGATTTTCGATTTTTCTGGCTCTGAATTTGTGGGCTATAGTTCAGTTGATTTTTAATAAAATTGAATTTTCTGCTAAATGTGTAGAAATATGCGAGGGATTCAAATGACCGTTGGCATGACGATTACAGGTCTCAACGCCTATTGATAGAGGTATCAACCATGGAAATCGGAGCAAAATTGCAGATTTTCGATTTTTCTGGCTCTGAATTTGTGGGCTATAGTTCAGTTGATTTTTAATAAAATTGAATTTTCTGCGAAATGTGTAGAAATATGCGAGGGATTCAAATGACCATTGCATGACGATTACAGGTCTCAACGCCTATTGATAGAGGTATCAACCATCGAAATCGGAGCACAATTGCAGATTTTCGATTTTTCTGGCTCTGAATTTGTGGGCTATAGTTCAGTTGATTTTTAATAAAATTGAATTTTCTGCGAAATGTGTGGAAATATGCGAGGGATTCAAATGACCGTTGGCATGACGATTACAGGTCTCAACGCCTATTGATAAAGGTATCAACCATGGAAATCGGAGCACAATTGCATATTTTCGATTTTTCTGGCTCTGAATTTATGGGCTATAGTTCAGCTGATTTTTAATAAAATTGAATTTTCTGCGAAATGTGTAGAAATATGCGAGGGATTCAAATGACCGTTGGCATGACGATTACAGGTCTCAACGCCTATTGATAAAGGTATCAACCATGGAAATCGGAGCACAATTGCAGATTTTCGACTTTTCTGGCTTTGAATTTGTGGGCTATAGTTCAGTTGATTTTTAATAAAATTGAATTTTCTGCGAAAAGTGTAGAAATATGGGAGTGATTCAAATAACCGTTGGCATGACGATTACAGGTCTCAACGCCTATTGATAGAAGTATCAACCATGGAAATCGGAGCACAATTGCAGATTTTCGATTTTTCTGGCTCTGAATTTGTGGGCTATAGTTCAGTTGATTTTTAATAAAATAGAATTTTCTGCTAAATGTGTAGAAATATGGGAGTGATTCAAATGACCGTTGGCATGACGATTACAGGTCTCAACGCCTATTGAAAGAGGTATCAACCATGGAAATCGGAGCACAATTGCAGATTTTCGACTTTTCTGGCTCTGAATTTGTGGGCTATAGTTCAGTTGATTTTTAATAAAATTGAATTTTCTGCGAAATGTGTAGAAATATGGGAGTGATTCAAATAACCGTTGGCATGACGATTACAGGTCTCAACGCCTATTGATAGAAGTATCAACCATGGAAATCGGAGCACAATTGCAGATTTTCGATTTTTCTGGCTCTGAATTTGTGGGCTATAGTTCAGTGGTTTTTTAATAAAATTGAATTTTCTGCGAAATGTGCAGAAATATTCGAGGGATTCAAATGACCGTTGGCATGACGATTACAGGTCTCCACGCATATTGATAGAGGTACCAACCATGGAAATCGGAGCAAAATTGCAGATTTTCGATTTTTCTGGCTCTGAATTTGTGGGCTATAGTTCAGTTGATTTTTAATAAAATTGAAATTTCTGCGAAATGTGTAGAAATATGCGAGGGATTCAAATGACCGTTGGCATGACGATTACAGGTCTCAACGCCTATTGATAGAGGTATCAACCATCGAAATCGGAACACAATTGCTTATTTTCGATTTTTCTAGCTCTGAATTTGTGGGCTATAGTTCAGTTGATTTTTAATAAAACTGAATTTTCTGCGAAATGTGTAGAAATATGGGAGGGATTCAATTAACCGTTGGCATGACGATTACAGGTCTCAACGCCTATTGATAGAAGTATCAACCATCGAAATCGGAGCACAATTGCAGATTTTCGATTTTTCTGGCTCTGAATTTGTGGGCTATAGTTCAGTTGATTTTTAATAAAATTGAATTTTCTGCGAAATGTGTGGAAATATACGAGGGATTCAAATGACCGTTGGCATGACGATTACAGGTCTCAACGCCTATTGATAGAGGTATCAACCATCGAAATCGGAGCACAATTGCAGATTTTCGATTTTTCTGGCTCTGAATTTGTGGGCTATAGTTCAGTTGATTTGTAATAAAATTGAATTTTCTGCGAAAAGTGTGGAAATATGGGAGGGATTCAAATAACCGTCGGCATGACGATTACAGGTCTCAACGCCTATTGATAGAGGTATCAACCATCGAAATCGGAGCACAATTGCAGATTTTCGATTTTTCTGGCTCTGAATTTGTGGGCTATAGTTCAGTTGATTTTTAATAAAATTGAATTTTCTGCGAAATGTGCAGAAATATGCGAGGGATTCAAATGACCGTTGGCATGACGATTACAGGTCTCAACGCCTATTGATAGAGGTATCAACCATGGAAATCGGAGCACAATTGCAGATTTTCGATTTTTCTGACTCTGAATTTGTGGGCTATAGTTCAGTTGATTTTTAATAAAATTGAATTTTCTGCGAAATGTGTGGAAATATGCGAGGGATTCAAATGACCGTTGGCATGACGATTACAGGTCTCAACGCCTATTGATAGAGGTATCAACCATCGAAATCGGAGCACAATTGCAGATTTTCGATTTTTCTGGCTCTGAATTTGTGGGCTATAGTTCAGTTGATTTTTAATAAAATTGAATTTTCTGCGAAAAGTGTAGAAATATGGGAGGGATTCAAATAACCGTTGGCATGACGATTACAGGTCTCAACGACTATTGACAGAGGTATCAACCATGGAAATCGGAGCACAATTGCAGATTTTCGATTTTTCTGGCTCTGAATTTGTGGGCTATAGTTCAGTTGATTTTTAATAAAATTGAATTTTCTGCGAAAAGTGTAGATATATGGGAGGGATTCAAATAACCGTTGGCATGACGATTACAGGTCTGAACGCCTATTGATAGAGGTATCAACCATCGAAATCGGAGCACAATTGCAGATTTTCGATTTTTCTGGCTCTGAATTTGTGGGCTATAGTTCAGTTGATTTTTAATAAAATTGAATTTTCTGCGAAAAGTGTAGAAATATGGGAGGGATTCAAATAACCGTTGGCATGACGATTACAGGTCTCAACGCCTATTGATAGAGGTATCAACCATGGAAATCGGAGCACAATTGCAGATTTTCGATTTTTCTGGCCCTGAATTTGTGGGCTATAGTTCAGTTGATTTTTAATAAAATTGAATTTTCTGCGAAAAGTGTAGAAATATGCGAGGGATTCAAATAACCGTTGGCATGACGATTACAGGTCTCAACGCCTATTGATAGAGGTATCAACCATGGAAATCGGAGCACAATTGCAGATTTTCGATTTTTCTGGCTCTGAATTTGTGGGCTATAGTTCAGTTGATTTTTAATAAAATTGAATTTTCTGCGAAATGTGTAGAAATATGCGAGGAATTCAAATGATCATTGGCATGACGATTACAGGTCTCAACGCCTATTGTAAAGGTATCAACCATGGAAATCGGAGCACAATTGCAGATTTTCGATTTTTCTGGCTCTGAATTTGTGGGCTATAGTTCAGTTGATTTTTAATAAAATTGAATTTTCTGCGAAATGTGTGGAAATATGTGAGGGATTCAAATGACCGTTGGCATGACGATTACAGGTCTCAACGCCTATTGATAGAGGTATCAACCATCGAAATCGGAGCACAATTGCAGATTTTCGATTTTTCTGGCTCTGAATTTGTGGGCTATAGTTCAGTTGATTTTTAATAAAATTGAATTTTCTGCGAAATGTGTAGAAATATGCGAGGGATTCAAATGACCGTTGGCATGACGATTACAGGTCTCAACGCCTATTGATAGAGGTATCGACCATGGAAATCGGAGCACAATTGCAGATTTTCGATTTTTCTGGCTCTGAATTTGTGGGCTATAGTTCAGTTGATTTTTAATAAAATTGAATTTTCTGCGAAATGTGTGGAAATATGCGAGGGATTCAAATGACCGTTGGCATGACGATTACAGGTCTCAACGCCTATTGATAGAGGTATCAACCATGGAAATCGGAGCACAATTGCAGATTTTCGATTTTTCTGGCTCTGAATTTGTGGGCTATAGTTCAGTTGATTTTTAATAAAATTGAATTTTCTGCGAAATGTGTAGAAATATGCGAGGGATTCAAATGACCGTTGGCATGACGATTACAGGTCTCAACGCCTATTGATAGAGGTATCAACCATCGAAATCGGAACACAATTGCTTATTTTCGATTTTTCTAGCTCTGAATTTGTGGGCTATAGTTCAGTTGATTTTTAATAAAATTGAATTTTCTGCGAAAAGTGTAGAAATATGGGAGGGATTCAAATAACCGTTGGCATGACGATTACAGGTCTCAACGCCTATTGATAGAGGTATCAACCATGGAAATCGGAGCACAATTGCAGATTTTCGATTTTTCTGGCTCTGAATTTGTGGGCTATAGTTCAGTTGATTTTTAATAAAATTGAATTTTCTGCGAAATGTGTGGAAATATGCGAGGGATTCAAATGACCGTTGGCATGACGATTACAGGTCTCAACGCCTATTGATAGAGGTATCAACCATCGAAATCGGAGCACAATTGCAGATTTTCGATTTTTCTGGCTCTGAATTTGTGGGCTATAGTTCAGTTGATTTGTAATAAAATTGAATTTTCTGCGAAAAGTGTAGAAATATGGGAGGGATTCAAATAACCGTTGGCATGACGATTACAGGTCTCAACGCCTATTGATAGAGGTATCAACCATCGAAATCGGAGCACAATTGCAGATTTTCGATTTTTCTGGCTCTGAATTTGTGGGCTATAGTTCAGTTGATTTTTAATAAAATTGAATTTTCTGCGAAATGTGCAGAAATATGCGAGGGATTCAAATGACCGTTGGCATGACGATTACAGGTCTCAACGCCTATTGATAGAGGTATCAACCATGGAAATCGGAGCACAATTGCAGATTTTCGATTTTTCTGGCTCTGAATTTGTGGGCTATAGTTCAGTTGATTTTTAATAAAATTGAATTTTCTGCGAAAAGTGTAGAAATATGGGAGGGATTCAAATAACCGTTGGCATGACGATTACAGGTCTCAACGACTATTGACAGAGGTATCAACCATGGAAATCGGAGCACAATTGCAGATTTTCGATTTTTCTGGCTCTGAATTTGTGGGCTATAGTTCAGTTGATTTGTAATAAAATTGAATTTTCTGCGAAAAGTGTAGAAATATGGGAGGGATTCAAATAACCGTTGGCATGACGATTACAGGTCTCAACGCCTATTGATAGAGGTATCAACCATCGAAATCGGAGCACAATTGCAGATTTTCGATTTTTCTGGCTCTGAATTTGTGGGCTATAGTTCAGTTGATTTGTAATAAAATTGAATTTTCTGCGAAAAGTGTAGAAATATGGGAGGGATTCAAATAACCGTTGGCATGACGATTACAGGTCTCAACGCCTATTGATAGAGGTATCAACCATCGAAATCGGAGCACAATTGCAGATTTTCGATTTTTCTGGCTCTGAATTTGTGGGCTATAGTTCAGTTGATTTGTAATAAAATTGAATTTTCTGCGAAAAGTGTAGAAATATGGGAGGGATTCAAATAACCGTTGGCATGACGATTACAGGTCTCAACGCCTATTGATAGAGGTATCAACCATGGAAATCGGAGCACAATTGCAGATTTTCGATTTTTCTGGCTCTGAATTTGTGGGCTATAGTTCAGTTGATTTTTAATAAAATTGAATTTTCTGCGAAAAGTGTAGAAATATGCGAGGGATTCAAATGACCGTTGGCATGACGATTACAGGTCTCAACGCCTATTGATAGAGGTATCAACCATCGAAATCGGAGCACAATTGCAGATTTTCGATTTTTCTGGCTCTGAATTTGTGGGCTATAGTTCAGTTGATTTTTAATAAAATTGAATTTTCTGCGAAAAGTGTAGAAATATGGGAGGGATTCAAATAACCGTTGGCATGACGATTACAGGTCTCAACGCCTATTGATAGAGGTATCAACCATGGAAATCGGAGCACAATTGCAGATTTTCGATTTTTCTGGCTCTGAATTTGTGGGCTATAGTTCAGTTGATTTTTAATAAAATTGAATTTTCTGCGAAAAGTGTAGATATATGGGAGGGATTCAAATAACCGTTGGCATGACGATTACAGGTCTCAACGCCTGTTGATAGAGGTATCAACCATCGAAATCGGAGCACAATTGCAGATTTTCGATTTTTCTGGCTCTGAATTTGTGGGCTATAGTTCAGTTGATTTGTAATAAAATTGAATTTTCTGCGAAAAGTGTAGAAATATGGGAGGGATTCAAATAACCGTTGGCATGACGATTACAGGTCTCAACGCCTATTGATAGAGGTATCAACCATGGAAATCGGAGCACAATTGCAGATTTTCGATTTTTCTGGCTCTGAATTTGTGGGCTATAGTTCAGTTGATTTTTAATAAAATTGAATTTTCTGCGAAAAGTGTAGAAATATGCGAGGGATTCAAATGACCGTTGGCATGACGATTACAGGTCTCAACGCCTATTGATAGAGGTATCAACCATCGAAATCGGAGCACAATTGCAGATTTTCGATTTTTCTGGCTCTGAATTTGTGGGCTATAGTTCAGTTGATTTTTAATAAAATTGAATTTTCTGCGAAAAGTGTAGAAATATGGGAGGGATTCAAATAACCGTTGGCATGACGATTACAGGTCTCAACGCCTATTGATAGAGGTATCAACCATGGAAATCGGAGCACAATTGCAGATTTTCGATTTTTCTGGCTCTGAATTTGTGGGCTATAGTTCAGTTGATTTTTAATAAAATTGAATTTTCTGCGAAATGTGTAGAAATATGCGAGGAATTCAAATGATCATTGGCATGACGATTACAGGTCTCAACGCCTGCAGATTTTCGATTTTTCTGGCTCTGAATTTGTGGGCTATAGTTCAGTTGATTTTTAATAAAATTGAATTTTCTGCGAAATGTGTGGAAATATGCGAGGGATTCAAATGACCGTTGGCATGACGATTACAGGTCTCAACGCCTATTGATAGAGGTATCAACCATCGAAATCGGAGCACAATTGCAGATTTTCGATTTTTCTGGCTCTGAATTTGTGGGCTATAGTTCAGTTGATTTGTAATAAAATTGAATTTTCTGCGAAAAGTGTAGAAATATGGGAGGGATTCAAATAACCGTTGGCATGACGATTACAGGTCTCAACGCCTATTGATAGAGGTATCAACCATCGAAATCGGAGCACAATTGCAGATTTTCGATTTTTCTGGCTCTGAATTTGTGGGCTATAGTTCAGTTGATTTTTAATAAAATTGAATTTTCTGCGAAATGTGCAGAAATATGCGAGGGATTCAAATGACCGTTGGCATGACGATTACAGGTCTCAACGCCTATTGATAGAGGTATCAACCATGGAAATCGGAGCACAATTGCAGATTTTCGATTTTTCTGGCTCTGAATTTGTGGGCTATAGTTCAGTTGATTTTTAATAAAATTGAATTTTCTGCGAAAAGTGTAGAAATATGGGAGGGATTCAAATAACCGTTGGCATGACGATTACAGGTCTCAACGACTATTGACAGAGGTATCAACCATGGAAATCGGAGCACAATTGCAGATTTTCGACTTTTCTGGCTCTGAATTTGTGGGCTATAGTTCAGTTGATTTGTAATAAAATTGAATTTTCTGCGAAAAGTGTAGAAATATGGGAGGGATTCAAATAACCGTTGGCATGACGATTACAGGTCTCAACGCCTATTGATAGAGGTATCAACCATCGAAATCGGAGCACAATTGCAGATTTTCGATTTTTCTGGCTCTGAATTTGTGGGCTATAGTTCAGTTGATTTGTAATAAAATTGAATTTTCTGCGAAAAGTGTAGAAATATGGGAGGGATTCAAATAACCGTTGGCATGACGATTACAGGTCTCAACGCCTATTGATAGAGGTATCAACCATCGAAATCGGAGCACAATTGCAGATTTTCGATTTTTCTGGCTCTGAATTTGTGGGCTATAGTTCAGTTGATTTGTAATAAAATTGAATTTTCTGCGAAAAGTGTAGAAATATGGGAGGGATTCAAATAACCGTTGGCATGACGATTACAGGTCTCAACGCCTATTGATAGAGGTATCAACCATGGAAATCGGAGCACAATTGCAGATTTTCGATTTTTCTGGCTCTGAATTTGTGGGCTATAGTTCAGTTGATTTTTAATAAAATTGAATTTTCTGCGAAAAGTGTAGAAATATGCGAGGGATTCAAATGACCGTTGGCATGACGATTACAGGTCTCAACGCCTATTGATAGAGGTATCAACCATCGAAATCGGAGCACAATTGCAGATTTTCGATTTTTCTGGCTCTGAATTTGTGGGCTATAGTTCAGTTGATTTTTAATAAAATTGAATTTTCTGCGAAAAGTGTAGAAATATGGGAGGGATTCAAATAACCGTTGGCATGACGATTACAGGTCTCAACGCCTATTGATAGAGGTATCAACCATGGAAATCGGAGCACAATTGCAGATTTTCGATTTTTCTGGCTCTGAATTTGTGGGCTATAGTTCAGTTGATTTTTAATAAAATTGAATTTTCTGCGAAAAGTGTAGATATATGGGAGGGATTCAAATAACCGTTGGCATGACGATTACAGGTCTCAACGCCTGTTGATAGAGGTATCAACCATCGAAATCGGAGCACAATTGCAGATTTTCGATTTTTCTGGCTCTGAATTTGTGGGCTATAGTTCAGTTGATTTGTAATAAAATTGAATTTTCTGCGAAAAGTGTAGAAATATGGGAGGGATTCAAATAACCGTTGGCATGACGATTACAGGTCTCAACGCCTATTGATAGAGGTATCAACCATGGAAATCGGAGCACAATTGCAGATTTTCGATTTTTCTGGCTCTGAATTTGTGGGCTATAGTTCAGTTGATTTTTAATAAAATTGAATTTTCTGCGAAAAGTGTAGAAATATGCGAGGGATTCAAATGACCGTTGGCATGACGATTACAGGTCTCAACGCCTATTGATAGAGGTATCAACCATCGAAATCGGAGCACAATTGCAGATTTTCGATTTTTCTGGCTCTGAATTTGTGGGCTATAGTTCAGTTGATTTGTAATAAAATTGAATTTTCTGCGAAAAGTGTAGAAATATGGGAGGGATTCAAATAACCGTTGGCATGACGATTACAGGTCTCAACGCCTATTGATAGAGGTATCAACCATCGAAATCGGAGCACAATTGCAGATTTTCGATTTTTCTGGCTCTGAATTTGTGGGCTATAGTTCAGTTGATTTTTAATAAAATTGAATTTTCTGCGAAATGTGCAGAAATATGCGAGGGATTCAAATGACCGTTGGCATGACGATTACAGGTCTCAACGCCTATTGATAGAGGTATCAACCATGGAAATCGGAGCACAATTGCAGATTTTCGATTTTTCTGGCTCTGAATTTGTGGGCTATAGTTCAGTTGATTTTTAATAAAATTGAATTTTCTGCGAAAAGTGTAGAAATATGGGAGGGATTCAAATAACCGTTGGCATGACGATTACAGGTCTCAACGACTATTGACAGAGGTATCAACCATGGAAATCGGAGCACAATTGCAGATTTTCGATTTTTCTGGCTCTGAATTTGTGGGCTATAGTTCAGTTGATTTGTAATAAAATTGAATTTTCTGCGAAAAGTGTAGAAATATGGGAGGGATTCAAATAACCGTTGGCATGACGATTACAGGTCTCAACGCCTATTGATAGAGGTATCAACCATCGAAATCGGAGCACAATTGCAGATTTTCGATTTTTCTGGCTCTGAATTTGTGGGCTATAGTTCAGTTGATTTGTAATAAAATTGAATTTTCTGCGAAAAGTGTAGAAATATGGGAGGGATTCAAATAACCGTTGGCATGACGATTACAGGTCTCAACGCCTATTGATAGAGGTATCAACCATCGAAATCGGAGCACAATTGCAGATTTTCGATTTTTCTGGCTCTGAATTTGTGGGCTATAGTTCAGTTGATTTGTAATAAAATTGAATTTTCTGCGAAAAGTGTAGAAATATGGGAGGGATTCAAATAACCGTTGGCATGACGATTACAGGTCTCAACGCCTATTGATAGAGGTATCAACCATGGAAATCGGAGCACAATTGCAGATTTTCGATTTTTCTGGCTCTGAATTTGTGGGCTATAGTTCAGTTGATTTTTAATAAAATTGAATTTTCTGCGAAAAGTGTAGAAATATGCGAGGGATTCAAATGACCGTTGGCATGACGATTACAGGTCTCAACGCCTATTGATAGAGGTATCAACCATCGAAATCGGAGCACAATTGCAGATTTTCGATTTTTCTGGCTCTGAATTTGTGGGCTATAGTTCAGTTGATTTTTAATAAAATTGAATTTTCTGCGAAAAGTGTAGAAATATGGGAGGGATTCAAATAACCGTTGGCATGACGATTACAGGTCTCAACGCCTATTGATAGAGGTATCAACCATGGAAATCGGAGCACAATTGCAGATTTTCGATTTTTCTGGCTCTGAATTTGTGGGCTATAGTTCAGTTGATTTTTAATAAAATTGAATTTTCTGCGAAAAGTGTAGATATATGGGAGGGATTCAAATAACCGTTGGCATGACGATTACAGGTCTCAACGCCTGTTGATAGAGGTATCAACCATCGAAATCGGAGCACAATTGCAGATTTTCGATTTTTCTGGCTCTGAATTTGTGGGCTATAGTTCAGTTGATTTGTAATAAAATTGAATTTTCTGCGAAAAGTGTAGAAATATGGGAGGGATTCAAATAACCGTTGGCATGACGATTACAGGTCTCAACGCCTATTGATAGAGGTATCAACCATGGAAATCGGAGCACAATTGCAGATTTTCGATTTTTCTGGCTCTGAATTTGTGGGCTATAGTTCAGTTGATTTTTAATAAAATTGAATTTTCTGCGAAAAGTGTAGAAATATGCGAGGGATTCAAATGACCGTTGGCATGACGATTACAGGTCTCAACGCCTATTGATAGAGGTATCAACCATCGAAATCGGAGCACAATTGCAGATTTTCGATTTTTCTGGCTCTGAATTTGTGGGCTATAGTTCAGTTGATTTTTAATAAAATTGAATTTTCTGCGAAAAGTGTAGAAATATGGGAGGGATTCAAATAACCGTTGGCATGACGATTACAGGTCTCAACGCCTATTGATAGAGGTATCAACCATCGAAATCGGAGCACAATTGCAGATTTTCGATTTTTCTGGCTCTGAATTTGTGGGCTATAGTTCAGTTGATTTTTAATAAAATTGAATTTTCTGCGAAAAGTGTAGATATATGGGAGGGATTCAAATAACCGTTGGCATGACGATTACAGGTCTCAACGCCTGTTGATAGAGGTATCAACCATCGAAATCGGAGCACAATTGCAGATTTTCGATTTTTCTGGCTCTGAATTTGTGGGCTATAGTTCAGTTGATTTGTAATAAAATTGAATTTTCTGCGAAAAGTGTAGAAATATGGGAGGGATTCAAATAACCGTTGGCATGACGATTACAGGTCTCAACGCCTATTGATAGAGGTATCAACCATGGAAATCGGAGCACAATTGCAGATTTTCGATTTTTCTGGCTCTGAATTTGTGGGCTATAGTTCAGTTGATTTTTAATAAAATTGAATTTTCTGCGAAAAGTGTAGAAATATGCGAGGGATTCAAATGACCGTTGGCATGACGATTACAGGTCTCAACGCCTATTGATAGAGGTATCAACCATCGAAATCGGAGCACAATTGCAGATTTTCGATTTTTCTGGCTCTGAATTTGTGGGCTATAGTTCAGTTGATTTTTAATAAAATTGAATTTTCTGCGAAAAGTGTAGAAATATGGGAGGGATTCAAATAACCGTTGGCATGACGATTACAGGTCTCAACGCCTATTGATAGAGGTATCAACCATGGAAATCGGAGCACAATTGCAGATTTTCGATTTTTCTGGCTCTGAATTTGTGGGCTATAGTTCAGTTGATTTTTAATAAAATTGAATTTTCTGCGAAATGTGTAGAAATATGCGAGGAATTCAAATGATCATTGGCATGACGATTACAGGTCTCAACGCCTGCAGATTTTCGATTTTTCTGGCTCTGAATTTGTGGGCTATAGTTCAGTTGATTTTTAATAAAATTGAATTTTCTGCGAAATGTGTGGAAATATGTGAGGGATTCAAATGACCGTTGGCATGACGATTACAGGTCTCAACGCCTATTGATAGAGGTATCAACCATCGAAATCGGAGCACAATTGCAGATTTTCGATTTTTCTGGCTCTGAATTTGTGGGCTATAGTTCAGTTGATTTTTAATAAAATTGAATTTTCTGCGAAATGTGTAGAAATATGCGAGGGATTCAAATGACCGTTGGCATGACGATTACAGGTCTCAACGCCTATTGATAGAGGTATCGACCATGGAAATCGGAGCACAATTGCAGATTTTCGATTTTTCTGGCTCTGAATTTGTGGGCTATAGTTCAGTTGATTTTTAATAAAATTGAATTTTCTGCGAAATGTGTGGAAATATGCGAGGGATTCAAATGACCGTTGGCATGACGATTACAGGTCTCAACGCCTATTGATAGAGGTATCAACCATCGAAATCGGAGCACAATTGCAGATTTTCGATTTTTCTGGCTCTGAATTTGTGGGCTATAGTTCAGTTGATTTTTAATAAAATTGAATTTTCTGCGAAATGTGTAGAAATATGCGAGGGATTCAAATGACCGTTGGCATGACGATTACAGGTCTCAACGCCTATTGATAGAGGTATCAACCATCGAAATCGGAGCACAATTGCAGATTTTCGATTTTTCTGGCTCTGAATTTGTGGGCTATAGTTCAGTTGATTTTTAATAAAATTGAATTTTCTGCGAAATGTGTAGAAATATGCGAGGGATTCAAATGACCGTTGGCATGACGATTACAGGTCTCAACGCCTATTGATAGAGGTATCAACCATCGAAATCGGAACACAATTGCTTATTTTCGATTTTTCTAGCTCTGAATTTGTGGGCTATAGTTCAGTTGATTTTTAATAAAATTGAATTTTCTGCGAAAAGTGTAGAAATATGGGAGGGATTCAAATAACCGTTGGCATGACGATTACAGGTCTCAACGCCTATTGATAGAGGTATCAACCATCGAAATCGGAGCACAATTGCAGATTTTCGATTTTTCTGGCTCTGAATTTGTGGGCTATAGTTCAGTTGATTTTTAATAAAATTGAATTTTCTGCGAAAAGTGTAGAAATATGGGAGGGATTCAAATAACCGTTGGCATGACGATTACAGGTCTCAACGCCTATTGATAGAGGTATCAACCATCGAAATCGGAGCACAATTGCAGATTTTCGATTTTTCTGGCTCTGAATTTGTGGGCTATAGTTCAGTTGATTTTTAATAAAATTGAATTTTCTGCGAAATGTGCAGAAATATGCGAGGGATTCAAATGACCGTTAGCATGACGATTACAGGTCTCAACGCCTATTGATAGAGGTGTCAACCATGGAAATCGGAGCACAATTGCAGATTTTCGATTTTTCTGGCTCTGAATTTGTGGGCTATAGTTCAGTTGATTTTTAATAAAATTGAATTTTCTGCGAAATGTGTGGAAATATGCGAGGGATTCAAATGACCGTTGGCATGACGATTACAGGTCTCAACGCCTATTGATAGAGGTATCAACCATCGAAATCGGAGCACAATTGCATATTTTCGATTTTTCTGGCTCTGAATTTGTGGGCTATAGTTCAGTTGATTTTTAATAAAATTGAATTTTCTGCGAAAAGTGTAGAAATATGGGAGGGATTCAAATAACCGTTGGCATGACGATTACAGGTCTCAACGACTATTGACAGAGGTATCAACCATGGAAATCGGAGCACAATTGCAGATTTTCGATTTTTCTGGCTCTGAATTTGTGGGCTATAGTTCAGTTGATTTGTAATAAAATTGAATTTTCTGCGAAAAGTGTAGAAATATGGGAGGGATTCAAATAACCGTTGGCATGACGATTACAGGTCTCAACGCCTATTGATAGAGGTATCAACCATCGAAATCGGAGCACAATTGCAGATTTTCGATTTTTCTGGCTCTGAATTTGTGGGCTATAGTTCAGTTGATTTGTAATAAAATTGAATTTTCTGCGAAAAGTGTAGAAATATGGGAGGGATTCAAATAACCGTTGGCATGACGATTACAGGTCTCAACGCCTATTGATAGAGGTATCAACCATCGAAATCGGAGCACAATTGCAGATTTTCGATTTTTCTGGCTCTGAATTTGTGGGCTATAGTTCAGTTGATTTTTAATAAAATTGAATTTTCTGCGAAATGTGCAGAAATATGCGAGGGATTTAAATGACCGTTGGCATGACGATTACAGGTCTCAACGCCTATTGATAGAGGTATCAACCATGGAAATCGGAGCACAATTGCAGATTTTCGATTTTTCTGGCTCTGAATTTGTGGGCTATAGTTCAGTTGATTTTTAATAAAATTGAATTTTCTGCGAAATGTGTGGAAATATGCGAGGGATTCAAATGACCGTTGGCATGACGATTACAGGTCTCAACGCCTATTGATAGAGGTATCAACCATCGAAATCGGAGCACAATTGCATATTTTCGATTTTTCTGGCTCTGAATTTGGGCTATAGTTCAGTTGATTTTTAATAAAATTGAATTTTCTGCGAAAAGTGTAGAAATATGGGAGGGATTCAAATAACCGTTGGCATGACGATTACAGGTCTCAACGCCTATTGATAGAGGTATCAACCATGGAAATCGGAGCACAATTGCAGATTTTCGATTTTTCTGGCTCTGAATTTGTGGGCTATAGTTCAGTTGATTTTTAATAAAATTGAATTTTCTGCGAAAAGTGTAGAAATATGCGAGGGATTCAAATGACCGTTGGCATGACGATTACAGGTCTCAACGCCTATTGATAGAGGTATCAACCATCGAAATCGGAGCACAATTGCAGATTTTCGATTTTTCTGGCTCTGAATTTGTGGGCTATAGTTCAGTTGATTTTTAATAAAATTGAATTTTCTGCGAAAAGTGTAGAAATATGGGAGGGATTCAAATAACCGTTGGCATGACGATTACAGGTCTCAACGCCTATTGATAGAGGTATCAACCATGGAAATCGGAGCACAATTGCAGATTTTCGATTTTTCTGGCTCTGAATTTGTGGGCTATAGTTCAGTTGATTTTTAATAAAATTGAATTTTCTGCGAAATGTGTAGAAATATGCGAGGAATTTAAATGATCATTGGCATGACGATTACAGGTCTCAACGCCTATTGATAAAGGTATCAACCATGGAAATCGGAGCACAATTGCAGATTTTCGATTTTTCTGGCTCTGAATTTGTGGGCTATAGTTCAGTTGATTTTTAATAAAATAGAATTTTCTGCGTAATGTGTAGAAATATGCGAGGGATTCAAATGACCGTTGGCATGACGATTACAGGTCTCAACGCCTATTGATAGAGGTACCGACCATGGAAATCGGAGCACAATTGCAGATTTTCGATTTTTCTGGCTCTGAATTTGTGGGCTATAGTTCAGTTGATTTTTAATAAAATTGAATTTTCTGCGAAATGTGTGGAAATATGTGAGGGATTCAAATGACCGTTGGCATGACGATTACAGGTCTCAACGCCTATTGATAGAGGTATCAACCATCGAAATCGGAGCACAATTGCAGATTTTCGATTTTTCTGGCTCTGAATTTGTGGGCTATAGTTCAGTTGATTTTTAATAAAATTGAATTTTCTGCGAAATGTGTAGAAATATGCGAGGGATTCAAATGACCGTTGGCATGACGATTACAGGTCTCAACGCCTATTGATAGAGGTATCGACCATGGAAATCGGAGCACAATTGCAGATTTTCGATTTTTCTGGCTCTGAATTTGTGGGCTATAGTTCAGTTGATTTTTAATAAAATTGAATTTTCTGCGAAATGTGTGGAAATATGCGAGGGATTCAAATGACCGTTGGCATGACGATTACAGGTCTCAACGCCTATTGATAGAGGTATCAACCATCGAAATCGGAGCACAATTGCAGATTTTCGATTTTTCTGGCTCTGAATTTGTGGGCTATAGTTCAGTTGATTTTTAATAAAATTGAATTTTCTGCGAAATGTGTGGAAATATGCGAGGGATTCAAATGACCGTTGGCATGACGATTACAGGTCTCAACGCCCATTGATAGAGGTATCAACCATCGAAATCGGAGCACAATTGCAGATTTTCGATTTTTCTGGCTCTGAATTTGTGGGCTATAGTTCAGTTGATTTTTAATAAAATAGAATTTTCTGCGTAATGTGTAGAAATATGCGAGGGATTCAAATGACCGTTGGCATGACGATTACAGGTCTCAACGCCTATTGATAGAGGTACCGACCATGGAAATCGGAGCACAATTGCAGATTTTCGATTTTTCTGGCTCTGAATTTGTGGGCTATAGTTCAGTTGATTTTTAATAAAATTGAATTTTCTGCGAAATGTGTAGAAATATGCGAGGGATTCAAATGACCGTTGGCATGATGATTACAGGTCTCAACGCCTATTGATAGAGGTATCAACCATGGAAATCGGAGCGCAGTTGCAGATTTTCGATTTTTCTGGCTCTGAATTTGTGGGCTATAGATTTTTAATAAAATTGAATTTTCTGCGAAAAGTGTAGAAATATGGGAGGGATTCAAATAACCGTTGGCATGACGATTACAGGTCTCAACGCCTATTGATAGAGGTATCAACCATGGAAATCGGAGCACAATTGCAGATTTTCGATTTTTCTGGCTCTGAATTTGTGGGCTATAGTTCAGTTGATTTTTAATAAAATTGAATTTTCTGCGAAAAGTGTAGAAATATGGGAGGGATTCAAATAACCGTTGGCATGACGATTACAGGTCTCAACGCCTATTGATAGAGGTATCAACCATCGAAATCGGAGCACAATTGCAGATTTTCGATTTTTCTGGCTCTGAATTTGTGGGCTATAGTTCAGTTGATTTTTAATAAAATTGAATTTTCTGCGAAATGTGCAGAAATATGCGAGGGATTCAAATGACCGTTGGCATGACGATTACAGGTCTCAACGCCTATTGATAGAGGTATCAACCATGGAAATCGGAGCACAATTGCAGATTTTCGATTTTTCTGGCTCTGAATTTGTGGGCTATAGTTCAGTTGATTTTTAATAAAATTGAATTTTCTGCGAAATGTGTGGAAATATGCGAGGGATTCAAATGACCGTTGGCATGACGATTACAGGTCTCAACGCCTATTGATAGAGGTATCAACCATCGAAATCGGAGCACAATTGCATATTTTCGATTTTTCTGGCTCTGAATTTGTGGGCTATAGTTCAGTTGATTTTTAATAAAATTGAATTTTCTGCGAAAAGTGTAGAAATATGGGAGGGATTCAAATAACCGTTGGCATGACGATTACAGGTCTCAACGCCTATTGATAGAGGTATCAACCATGGAAATCGGAGCACAATTGCAGATTTTCGATTTTTCTGGCTCTGAATTTGTGGGCTATAGTTCAGTTGATTTTTAATAAAATTGAATTTTCTGCGAAATGTGTGGAAATATGGGAGGGATTCAAATAACCGTTGGCATGACGATTACAGGTCTCAACGCCTATTGATAGAGGTATCAACCATGGAAATCGGAGCACAATTGCAGATTTTCGATTTTTCTGGCTCTGAATTTGTGGGCTATAGTTCAGTTGATTTTTAATAAAATTGAATTTTCTGCGAAATGTGTGAAAATATGCGAGGGATTCAAATGACCGTTGGCATGACGATTACAGGTCTCAACGCCTATTGATAGAGGTATCAACCATCGAAATCGGAGCACAATTGCAGATTTTCGATTTTTCTGGCTCTGAATTTGTGGGCTATAGTTCAGTTGATTTTTAATAAAATTGAATTTTCTGCGAAATGTGTAGAAATGTGGGAGGGATTCAAATAACCGTTGGCATGACGATTACAGGTCTCCACGCCCATTGATAGAGGTATCAACCATGGAAATCGGAGCACAATTGCAGATTTTCGATTTTTCTGGCTCTGAATTTGTGGGCTATAGTTCAGTTGATTTTTAATAAAATAGAATTTTCTGCGTAATGTGTAGAAATATGCGAGGGATTCAAATGACCGTTGGCATGACGATTACAGGTCTCAACGCCTATTGATAGAGGTACCGACCATGGAAATCGGAGCACAATTGCAGATTTTCGATTTTTCTGGCTCTGAATTTGTGGGCTATAGTTCAGTTGATTTTTAATAAAATTGAATTTTCTGCGAAATGTGTAGAAATATGCGAGGGATTCAAATGACCGTTGGCATGATGATTACAGGTCTCAACGCCTATTGATAGAGGTACCGACCATGGAAATCGGAGCACAATTGCAGATTTTCGATTTTTCTGGCTCTGAATTTGTGGGCTATAGTTCAGTTGATTTTTAATAAAATAGAATTTTCTGCGTAATGTGTAGAAATATGCGAGGGATTCAAATGACCGTTGGCATGACGATTACAGGTCTCAACGCCTATTGATAGAGGTACCGACCATGGAAATCGGAGCACAATTGCAGATTTTCGATTTTTCTGGCTCTGAATTTGTGGGCTATAGTTCAGTTGATTTTTAATAAAATTGAATTTTCTGCGAAATGTGTAGAAATATGCGAGGGATTCAAATGACCGTTGGCATGATGATTACAGGTCTCAACGCCTATTGATAGAGGTATCAACCATGGAAATCGGAGCGCAGTTGCAGATTTTCGATTTTTCTGGCTCTGAATTTGTGGGCTATAGATTTTTAATAAAATAGAATTTTCTGCGAAATGTGTAGAAACATGCGAGGCATTCAATTGACCGTTGGCATGATGATTACAGGTCTCAACGCCTATTGATAGAGGTATCAACCATGGAAATCGGAGGACAATTGCAGATTTTCGATTTTTCTGGCTCTGAATTTGTGGGCTATAGTTCAGTTAATTTTTAATAAAATTGAATTTTCTGCGAAATGTGTGAAAATATGCGAGGGATTCAAATGACCGTTGGCATGACGATTACAGGTCTCAACGCCTATTGATAGAGGTATCAACCATCGAAATCGGAGCACAATTGCAGATTTTCGATTTTTCTGGCTCTGAATTTGTGGGCTATAGTTCAGTTGATTTTTAATAAAATTGAATTTTCTGCTAAATGTGTAGAAATGTGGGAGGGATTCAAATAACCGTTGGCATGACGATTACAGGTCTCCACGCCTATTGATAGAGGTATCAACCATGGAAATCGGAGCACAATTGCAGATTTTCGATTTTTCTGGCTCTGAATTTGTGGGCTATAGTTCAGTTGATTTTTAATAAAATTGAATTTTCTGCGAAATGTGCAGAAATATTCGAGGGATTCAAATGACCGTTGGCATGACGATTACAGGTCTCAACGCCTATTGATAGAGGTACCAACCATGGAAATCGGAGCACAATTGCAGATTTTCGATTTTTCTGGCTCTGAATTTGTGGGCTATAGTTCAGTTGATTTTTAATAAAATTGAATTTTCTGCGAAATGTGTAGAAATATTCTAGGGATTCAAATAACCGTTGGCATGACGATTACAGGTCTCAACGCCTATTGATAGAGGTATCAACCATGGAAATCGGAGCACAATTGCAGATTTTCGATTTTTCTGGCTCTGAATTTGTGGGCTATAGTTCAGTTGATTTTTAATAACATTGAATTTTCTGCGAAAAGTGTAGAAATATGGGAGGGATTCAAATAACCGTTGGCATGACGATTACAGGTCTCAACGCCTATTGATAGAGGTATCAACCATGGAAATCGGAGCAAAATTGCATATTTTCGATTTTTCTGGCTCTGAATTTGTGGGCTATAGTTCAGTTGATTTTTAATAAAATTGAATTTTCTGCGAAATGTGCAGAAATATGCGAGGGATTCAAATGACCGTTGGCATGACGATATAGGTCTCAACGCCTATTGATAAAGGTATCAACCATGGAAATCGGAGCACAGTTGCAGATTTTCGATTTTTCTGGCTCTGAATTTGTGGGCTATAGTTCAGTTGATTTTTAATAAAATTGAATTTTCTGCGAAATGTGCAGAAATATGCGAGGGATTCAAATGACCGTTGGCATGACGATTACAGGTCTCAACGCCTATTGATAGAGGTATCAACCATGGAAATCGGAGCACAATTGCAGATTTTCGATTTTTCTGGCTCTGAATTTGTGGGCTATAGTTCAGTTGATTTTTAATAAAATTGAATTTTCTGCGAAATATGCGAGGGATTCAAATGACCGTTGGCATGACGATTACAGGTCTCAACGCCTATTGATAGAGGTATCAACCATGGAAATCGGAGCACAATTGCAGATTTTCGATTTTTCTGGCTCTGAATTTGTGGGCTATAGTTCAGTTGATTTTTAATAAAATTGAATTTTCTGCGAAAAGTGTAGAAATATGGGAGGGATTCAAATAACCGTTGGCATGACGATTACAGGTCTCAACGCCTATTGATAGAGGTATCAACCATGGAAATCGGAGCAAAATTGCATATTTTCGATTTTTCTGGCTCTGAATTTGTGGGCTATAGTTCAGTTGATTTTTAATAAAATTGAATTTTCTGCGAAAAGTGTAGAAATATGGGAGGGATTCAAATAACCGTTGGCATGACGATTACAGGTCTCAACGCCTATTGATAGAGGTATCAACCATGGAAATCGGAGCACAATTGCAGATTTTCGATTTTTCTGGCTCTGAATTTGTGGGCTATAGTTCAGTTGATTTTTAATAAAATTGAATTTTCTGCGAAAAGTGTAGAAATATGGGAGGGATTCAAATAACCGTTGGCATGACGATTACAGGTCTCAACGCCTATTGATAGAGGTATCAACCATGGAAATCGGAGCACAATTGCATATTTTCGATTTTTCTGGCTCTGAATTTGTGGGCTATAGTTCAGTTGATTTTTAATAAAATTGAATTTTCTGCGAAAAGTGTAGAAATATGGGAGGGATTCAAATAACCGTTGGCATGACGATTACAGGTCTCAACGCCTATTGATAGAGGTATCAACCATGGAAATCGGAGCACAATTGCAGATTTTCGATTTTTCTGGCTCTGAATTTGTGGGCTATAGTTCAGTTGATTTTTAATAAAATTGAATTTTCTGCGAAATGTGCAGAAATATGCGAGGGATTCAAATGACCGTTGGCATGACGATTACAGGTCTCAACGCCTATTGATAGAGGTATCAACCATGGAAATCGGAGCACAATTGCAGATTTTCGATTTTTCTGGCTCTGAATTTGTGGGCTATAGTTCAGTTGATTTTTAATAAAATTGAATTTTCTGCGAAATATGCGAGGGATTCAAATGACCGTTGGCATGACGATTACAGGTCTCAACGCCTATTGATAGAGGTATCAACCATGGAAATCGGAGCACAATTGCAGATTTTCGATTTTTCTGGCTCTGAATTTGTGGGCTATAGTTCAGTTGATTTTTAATAAAATTGAATTTTCTGCGAAAAGTGTAGAAATATGGGAGGGATTCAAATAACCGTTGGCATGACGATTACAGGTCTCAACGCCTATTGATAGAGGTATCAACCATGGAAATCGGAGCAAAATTGCATATTTTCGATTTTTCTGGCTCTGAATTTGTGGGCTATAGTTCAGTTGATTTTTAATAAAATTGAATTTTCTGCGAAAAGTGTAGAAATATGGGAGGGATTCAAATAACCGTTGGCATGACGATTACAGGTCTCAACGCCTATTGATAGAGGTATCAACCATGGAAATCGGAGCACAATTGCAGATTTTCGATTTTTCTGGCTCTGAATTTGTGGGCTATAGTTCAGTTGATTTTTAATAAAATTGAATTTTCTGCGAAAAGTGTAGAAATATGGGAGGGATTCAAATAACCGTTGGCATGACGATTACAGGTCTCAACGCCTATTGATAGAGGTATCAACCATGGAAATCGGAGCACAATTGCATATTTTCGATTTTTCTGGCTCTGAATTTGTGGGCTATAGTTCAGTTGATTTTTAATAAAATTGAATTTTCTGCGAAAAGTGTAGAAATATGGGAGGGATTCAAATAACCGTTGGCATGACGATTACAGGTCTCAACGCCTATTGATAGAGGTATCAACCATGGAAATCGGAGCACAATTGCAGATTTTCGATTTTTCTGGCTCTGAATTTGTGGGCTATAGTTCAGTTGATTTTTAATAAAATTGAATTTTCTGCGAAATGTGCAGAAATATGCGAGGGATTCAAATGACCGTTGGCATGACGATTACAGGTCTCAACGCCTATTGATAGAGGTATCAACCATGGAAATCGGAGCACAATTGCAGATTTTCGATTTTTCTGGCTCTGAATTTGTGGGCTATAGTTCAGTTGATTTTTAATAAAATTGAATTTTCTGCGAAATGTGCAGAAATATGCGAGGGATTCAAATGACCGTTGGCATGACGATTACAGGTCTCAACGCCTATTGATAGAGGTATCAACCATGGAAATCGGAGCACAATTGCAGATTTTCGGTTTTTCTGGCTCTGAATTTGTGGGCTATAGTTCAGTTGATTTTTAATAAAATTGAATTTTCTGCGAAAAGTGTAGAAATATGGGAGGGATTCAAATAACCGTTGGCATGACGATTACAGGTCTCAACGCCTATTGATAGAGGTATCAACCATCGAAATCGGAGCACAATTGCAGATTTTCGATTTTTCTGGCTCTGAATTTGTGGGCTATAGTTCAGTTGATTTTTAATAAAATTGAATTTTCTGCGAAATGTGTGGAAATATGCGAGGGATTCAAATGACCGTTGGCATGACGATTACAGGTCTCAACGCCTATTGATAGAGGTATCAACCATCGAAATCGGAGCACAATTGCAGATTTTCGATTTTTCTGGCTCTGAATTTGTGGACCGACCTATGCATTGGTTTAACTTAAAAAAAATTTCCCGAGCCCATGGCACTTTACAAAAAAAAAAAAAAAATTCGAATTTTTTTTTCTTCGCGCTCTTTCTTATGATTGCGTGATAACGGTATCTCACAAAAATTTTCCGCTCAAAAATCTCAATACTAGAGATTTGAAGCTTTAAAATTCTTATCTTTTCATCTCTGTACGACCGTATTTTACTAAGATACAGCTCTTCAAAAAACACTAAAAAAATTGAAAAAAATTAGTGTTTCTTTAATTTTTTGGAGTAGTGTATATATGTATATAAAGAAGAAAATTATGTTACTTGATCGACTCGGGCGATTGCCTCCTTTGCGTCTTTTTGCAGGAATACTCTGTAGCAGTCTAGAAGAAATATAGCGTTGTTATAGTGATCGAAAATGTTCCCCTTACCAATGCTCTCCAGTGAGACGCCATTTACAAGAGGTATTTTTAAAACTTCACCGATTGAGTTGATTTTTGCATGTTCACTGCAAAGTAAAAAAAAAATCACCACGTGTTCCATTATTTTTTAACGGTGATGGTAATGTTGATGGTGATGTTGATCGTAATGTGGGATTATGATGGTGATGGTAATTTTGATTGTGATTATTATGGTATATTGGTATGATGGTACAAAGGAAGGATGCTATGATAAAATGAAGGTATGATATGGTAACATGATACACTGGCTGATGGTATGATGGAAGGATGGTGGGGTGGAATGATGGTTTGATAGTATCGTGATGGTGAGATGATTTGATGATATGATGGTTTCATAGTATATTTGTGTGATGGTGTTTTGATTTTCATGGTATAAAGGTATGATTGTTTCAAGGTACGATTGTAACATGGTGCAATTGTGTGATGGTATGATGATAAGATGGTATGATATTATTATGTTATGGTGGTGTGATGATATGGTGGTGTAATGGTATAATGGTATGTCGGTAAGACGATTTAATGGTTTGATGCACGATGATCTAACTGTATTATGATATGGTGTTGTGGTATAATGGTATGATGATAATATGGTATGGTTTTATGATAGTACGATAGTATGATGTTATAATTGTATGATTATTAATGGTAACGGTATCATTCGCGAAATCTGTCTTTGGAGGCATGTCAAGCATATTTCAATGACAACACGCGAGCTTATCTGTAAATCTACGCCTCATCGAGGGATACGCCAACATCTTCGATTAAGTAAAGCAAGAATGTAAGGACAATGAAGAACTTGAAGGAATTTTTTCTTAAAGCATAGAACTCAATTACCTGAATCATGAGGGTCTTATGCATGGTATGGAAATTCTGTCTCACATGCTCACATTCAATATTTAGTTCCCAGAGACGCAACCTCCTACAAATAATTAGAAATTAACAGTGACAACATGGCATCGTAGGCAGACCTATACCCAACAGATTGACAGAACTCGATCCTTCTCATTGGGTACAGAGAACGCACCTTCATTCCGAGAGTGGGAACTTTTAAAAATTTGTGTTTACCTCCGACAGCAAAATCAAACAATGTAGGTTACAAGCAAGCATTGCGGTGAACCCGACAAATTATTTTTGTTTTGATTTTATTCAATTCACTTGAGAATTTGTATTCAAGTGCGCCTTGCTGTATTTTCAATTATATTTAAATTAAAAACACCTGTTGAAGTACACCAATTGAATTTTAACCCTGCTTAAATAAAAGCAAAAGGCGGTCCAAATAAAAGCAAAATAAAAGCAAAAGGCGGTCCAACAAAATATTAATATGAAAGATTGAACTTCTATAAATCAATAAAAAACAAACAAAAAAATAAAAAATAAGTGTTTAATTTATTACATTACTTTAACACCAATCAACGTATTTTGAATATTTTGGCATTTTTCGGGGCTTTGCGCTTAAATTGCAGGTCAATTTTTTTTCTTCAAAATATTACGTCATACATGTATTTAAAATGAAACAATAAACAAATTGCTTTCAAAAGTTTTGTAATTTTAGCAAGAAAAAACTCCAATTTGCAATAAATTTGTTTGCCCAATTTTTTTTTACCAGCACTGTATATACTAATAAATATGAAAATGTTCTTCACTCGTTTCCATGCTATTCATCACACCAGATTTAAATTTTGCGTAGTGGTTTCACAGGAAAATTAGCAGATTTTCGTAGTATTTTCGAAAGGGTCTAGCCGTTTAGTCTAGGTGCCTCCAACAATTTTTTTAAAATTTCAATTAAAAAAAAATACACGACTGAGTTTAGATAAATGGTTAAATGAAATTAATCGTATACTCTTATCCGAAGGGGCGGTTTCCTTGATTGAGGGGGTTAAAATATGTTTTACCGCCTTTTGAAGAGTACATTGGAAAAACTATATAAGTTAATTTAAAAAAAAAAAAAAAGAGATTTTGGTGCTCTCTGCTAAAATACAATTATTTTATTTACCCAGGCAACGCCGGGTACCTCAGCTAGTCTTATATATAAAAGACTTGCCTGTGCCAAGCATCTCGTAGTTAATTTTATTTAAACAACGGTCTTCTTGTTCTGGTAATCTCAATGTTTGATTATGTAGGAAATAGGCATCTAATATTGAATTCTTCTTGTGATTCTGTATTAAATATATCTATTGGCAGTGTTTGCACTTGCATCCTAAGCAGTCAAAAGTTAGTACAAGATGAGTTCCCCGAATGTTGACTATGAAACAAAAAGAATATCGAGTGGAAACTTCTAAGGTAATATTAAAAATTAGTGAAGGCGATCCAGGCGCATAATCTTGAAATTCACCGAAATAGGTCGGCGGTGACTTTGGTATAAAACAATTTAAATTTTCGACTGAAATGACAAGTATACAAGTAAGTAAATGTGAGCCGATTTATCATGCATTAGCCTCTTTTAATAAAGTACGGTCGGCTTTTGACTTTAATCTATCTAGAGATGCATTTAAGAAATTGATGTCAACGCATCTTTTAGATCATTGATAAATTTTATATTTGATTTATATTTGTATATAATTAAATAATGTATATAATTTTATTAAATTTTGATAAATGTAACCAGTGTATAATAAATTGATGATAAGAAATAAATAAATAAGTATTTGCCACCAGCAAAATATTTTAGGTAAATTTAGAAATTTAAATTCCATATTACACGGTAATCTATTCATTTTTTCTTAAACACACTTAGGGAACAATTGTTGGAATTTGCAAGGTGTTGTAGAGAACCGTTTCTTCGGAAAGTTCGACATTACCTCGGTAAACAGATAAACAAATTTATATCACTCCTTTTTGGTAAAATGATCCCCACGCAATGCTTCAGTAGATTTCAAATTTTGTGAACAAGTAGTTGATGAAATTTCAAATTTATCATCAATATAATAAAAAAATCGTCGATCCCGTTTTTGAGAAAATCTGTTTAGCAGTTTTCTCTTCCACTGCAACTGCCTCTATTCTATACTCGATTGGTCCTTAAAGTGTTTAGTACAAAACTGTCAATACTTGTGAGAATGGGAGGCAAAACAAAAATAATAGAAATGTGCGACTGGAAGGACGGAAGGGCGGACACGACATTTTTCTGATCGTTATTTCGGGGTCCTGGTAACCTAATTCGTCGAGAAATGTGAAAATCTGGAACAAAATTTTTTCGCGATTACAATACTTACCCAATATAACTTCGTTATATGTAGTGGGAAAAGTAAAAAAAGGATCGGGAAAGATTTTTAATTAAACTTTACGCATTTTTTCGAATTATATTTCTTCTAGTGATTTCCCGTATTTTGCCCCAAGTACTGCAAACACCCTTAAAATATCGCTTCCACCAGCTGGAGCATTATCATTGCTTACACCAGATAATAAAGTCCTTTGAAATAAAACAAAATAATTTTTTTTTAAATTTTTTTTTATAATTTTCCATTTTTTATTTTAAATTTTTTTCGATTTTATTTCATTTTTTTTATTTTCATTGAATCATCGTATACAGTCCAGAAAAACTAAAATAAATAATAATAATAGTTTTAATTAATAATAATTAATTAAATAAAATTTTTCCAATTATTAATATTTTTTAAATTTATTTTGGTCACACATACACAAATCAATATCCCTAATCTTTAACTATACACAAAATACATCTTCCTATTGCTTCCATATAAATTATTATATTTCTGTGACCCACTTAATTTTCCAAAATAATTTTTTCTAATCAAAAATTAGTTTATATGTTTTGTTAATTAATTAAAAAAATAAAAATTAAAAAATCGTAATAAAACTGTTATGTACTTACGTATAAAGTGTCTGTATGCGTAAAGTCATCGGGTCAACAAAAAATTTATATAAAATACAAAATGGCGGTCAAAATAATAGTTTCACAAAAAAAAAACAAAATGGCGTGTAAATAAAATAAAAAATATTATTTTTTTTTATTTTTTTATTAAAATTATTATTAATTATTTTTTCTTTGTTTTTGTTTTATATATAGATTTATTTATAATTAATTTTAATTATTTTTTTTTTAATAATAATTACCAATTAAATTATTTATTTATATATATTTAATAAATTTATTTTTTTCGATTTTTAATTTAATTTCTATACAAAAAATTAATTGTTTATATAATAATTAATTAATTATATATATAAATGTGTGTGTGTATTAGGTTTATGGATGGGTCAGGAAGGTTGAGGATTATTTATAATAAAGGAGCGCCCGGAAATATAAAAAAGAGATTTCGTAATGAGTCTAGTACATTACGCCAGAGGCCCCCTCACTTTTATCTAAACATAATATTTACAACTTATTTTTTTAAGAAGGGGGCCACATGCCATCTATTTATGTGTCGTGAGCACACTCATTTGCAAAACGTATTGTTATTTTGTAAAATATTGAAATTAAATTTGATTTTGGCAAGAAATTGATGAAAAATTAAATATTACAAATTATTCTGAACTAATTCTCGAAATATTTAGCCAGCTAAATATTACCGGGGGTGTATAGTTGAGACTGCAAGCGCACACTAATTTACGCCACCATTATTTTTTATTGTTATGTAAATTTGATAGAAATAGCAGTATTTTTGACAAAATCTTAATTATTTATAAAGAAATAAAAATAAAAAAATGTTCAGTCTTTATATTTTTGTTTTGTGTGTTTTTAGCGAGATAATTAATGTATTCAGATGGCGGTAATAAAAACAAAAGTAATATTAATAATAATTGTGTTCGATAAGAGATGGCACTTTTTTTTTGTTTCATTTTTTTTTTTGATTAAAATTTAATTTCAATATTTTATTATTAAAATATATAATTTTTTTTTTTCTTTTAAATTTATTTACACACAAAATTATTTAAATTTAATTTTTAAAAAATAACTACCTGTCTCTTTCCATTTAATTTTTTTTATTTTTTTTTTATATTTTAATTTTATTAATTAAATATTTATATTTTAAATTATGGATGTATAATATAATATTTATAAATTTAATTTAATTCATATAATTTTTTGTAATTTTTTTTTGTTTTTAATTATTTAATCACATATATAATCTTATGTATATATAAATTAATTAATTAAAAAATAATTTATTTTTTGTTTTGTTTACTTAATTAATAATAATATTAATTAAATATTTATTTATATATAATTTTACAAAAAATTTCTAATTTTTTAAATTCTAATTACGTATAAAAAAATTGATTTTTATAATTTTTTAATTAAAGTTTTTTTTTTTTGGTTCATTTTTTATTTTTTAAATTTTAATTAAAAATAATTTAATTTCACTTCACTTTTATTTTTGTGTAATATTTTTGTTTTTGAGACTAGAGAGAGCGCTGATTTTTTTATAGTGTTTTGTGTTTTAGTTTGCAGGGGATTCATGCGACAATTTCACACACGACTTCATTTTAATTAATTCATTTTTGTTTTTGTTTTTTTTTTTTATATTTAATTACTTAGAAGAGAGATTATAAATTATAAATATTTATAGCAAGTAAAAAATTATAGTTGATTACTAAAATTACTAGAAACCCAACGAGCCGTGTCTGGTCGCACTGTTAACTATATAGGACCGTAATCACTTAACGCTTGGCCAGGCTGTGATCCTGGTAATGTAACAACAACAGAAACGGCACGCGGATCAATGGATTGTGCGGTGTTACAGCTACCGATAATTGTGTTTGTGGTCGCATTACCTGCTTGACCACGCATACCACCATCTATACTAACACCCCCCGGTCCTGTACCAATTGATGTGCCGCCTGCTGTTTCTGGTCATACATGACTTATCGGTTGTTTTGCTTTCATTAGATGAGCTTCTAGCATTTGTATGGTGGATGGTGAGACGGCCGGCGCCGTATGATTATGCCGTCGCAGAGATTCGAGCACCGTTTCAACATCATCGTTTGCACCGGGCACATATGGCCGTGGCATTAGTCGATCGGTTTTTTGTTTAATCAGCGCTTGATTTACGCCGGTTTGGTCGGGCGGACCAAATAATCGTTTCCAGAATTTTTTCCAAGATTCAACAGTTTTACCCGACCATATCCATACGCCGGATGTGATTCCGACCGCTAGCGCCATGAAATATTTTAACATTAGTACTGAGTATATCGGTTTGTGACGCACTCCAACACCCACAAAACACGGACATGTTAGGCCCTGATTCCAATCGTCAGAAAATGTAGTCTCGTACAGATAGCAGCCAATAACAATTGTTGCGGGCACCGTGTATAGAACACTAAATATTCCGATTCGAATCATTAATTTTTCTAATTTATCAGCTTTGGTACCGGCCCCGATGCCGCCCTGCTGCTTGATTACTGACCGGATACGGAATAATGAAACAAATCCGGCCATTAAAAATGTGGTTCCGATTACGAGGTATACGAATAGCGGTGCTAATACAAAAGTTCGTAGATTGTCATTGGATAGGTTACCAACATAACATATACCGGACACGGGATCTCCATCCACCGCACCAAGTTGTATTACAGCCAGACTTTGCACAGTCGGAATTAACCATGCGGCTAGATGTAAATATTGTGAATGTTTTGTGATGGCTTCGTTGCCCCATTTTAGGCCGGCCGCAAGGAACCATGTAAACGATAACACAACCCACCATATAGAAGAGGCCATGCCAAAGAAATAGACTAGTAAAAATATTAGTATGCATGAATTAGGCCCGGTGGTTGAGTATCTGATCGCACGGTCATCACACGCAACTTCTTCATGGCCTAGAAATACGCGTATCAAATAACCAATTGAGACCATAAAGTAGCACGCCGATAGGAATACAATCGGCCGCTCAGGGTATTTGAATCTTTTTGTGTCGATGAGGAACGTGGACAGTGTCATTAGCGTGCTCACGAAGCACAATCCGGACCATACGGCGATCCATACCCCCGTGAATTCCTTTTCTTCGTTCGTAAAAAATGCCCCTTTGCATGGGATCGCGCAATTTAGGACGCCTGCAACGCTTACGTTGTACTCCCTCGTCATTGTCACTAGCGGTTGGCGACATTTGCACGCGCAATCTTTTGTCCCCCCTTTTTGATCCGTTACCGGACCCGTTGGGGGGTTTTGGCAGTTTTTTGAATTTTTACCTTTACAATTTTGGTTGTTGTATTGTGAACCACCTTTGCCTGGTCTTTTCGTTGGTTTATGTGAACCCGTCGGTCCACCAGATGCCCCACCACTACTACTACCTGTACCACCGCTACTCGTTCCACTCGAACTACCACTCTCCGCATGATTCTCCTGATCCATGCACAGCATATTTGGATCACCTTGTTTGGGGAAATTTTCGCATGCCATTCGCTCTGGCCATTGAAAACTATACTGTTGCATAATGGGTGCGCATCCGTCACGCGCACGCTCACAAACCGTTCGACAAGCGGGTAACGGTTTATGATAGTCCTCCATACAAATCGGTGTATACATTGAGCAAAGGAAAAATTTTAAATCTGGTGAACACTTAATTTCGACTAGCGGCCAAAATTGATGTACCTCTAGTCCAGCCTCTTCCTGTGTCTCATGATTCATTTCGTTTGGGAACAGGGTTAAATTATAACCTATTCCGCGACACATTGGTATCGTTATTTCCTGACACCGTTTTTGTGGTTCGTGTGGTATTATTACGGTATCGGGTAATGGTGTCATACTATTTGAACCTGATATACTACTACCACCACTTCCGCCTAAAGTGCCGCTACTCAATACACCACTACCACCACCACCACCGCCGCCACCTGCATCATGATATCGATCACCTCGATCGCATTTCATATGATCCAAAAACAATAATATTACATAAAACACTAACGTCCAATTAATTATCGCCATTTTGTCGTTATTTTAATTTATTTGATTAGACTATTAACTAAAAAAGATGGCGCCACTAATAATTATATAAACTTATTTATATATCGCTCTCTTTTACACTTAATCTTATTTATTAAATAATTTATACGTCTCTTAATTGTAGCAATTTTTGTTTTATTACGACAAATCGATCATCGTTGATTTTTAGTTGCAGTTGGTCAATATAGATGGCGTCTCGAAAGTTGTTTATCTGAAAATACATGGCAAAAAAATGGGAACATTAGAATAATACAAAAAAGGGATATTCGTTAATTAATTAAAGGATTTTTTGGGGGGGCATGTCGTGACTTGAATTTTTAATTTCTGCTGGTGTATAAAAGGGAGAAATATTAACATATAACTTCGTACACAATAAGCATGTATGTGCGTGTTGGCTTAATTTTTGGATAATTAATCGTATGGTGAAATTTCGTCGAGTACGAGTTGAGACATTTTTATTTTTTGTATTTTGTGATAATATATGCGGGAAGGTTTCATAAAATATTCGATTTAGGTCGAATTTAATTTACTTTTGCAAGAAATTTAATCTTGTTTACGGTATATATATTGCATGATGTTTCATCATATTGCATGGTGTTAATATACTTGAAATATTGATAAACTCTTATAACCCAAGAATAATTTTTAATTTATTTTAAAGTGCTCTTATCTCATTTAATGGATTCTAATGAAGACAGTTCACGCTAAAATGTCATTGAGTGCACATTATAATTTGATATATAACAAATTTCGTCGTAATATTTTTTAAATGTTTTGATTAAATATTTTCTGATGAATTTTAATTTTAATGACCTTTTGAAATAGGCTGCAATTTAATACTGAAATATATCAATGCCTAAAATGACGAGCAGTCATTCGAATTTAGTAGCATACAAAGTGTAAAATAATCATAGTGGTCTGAAGATACGGACACAATAAGTTACGGATTTAATTCAACGAAAAGGAATGTTGAGACGGCATTTACCGCAATTAAACCCTACCAGTTGGACTGGTCAATGGTTCGGACTAGTTCATACTGCTTAACGCGGGGCTTATACTCGACACTATAATATAGTATTGTGATCAAAATAGTCGTTAGATAGATTCACGGCATGACACTGCTATCATTTTTCGAATCTATCCCGATTGGGCCTTCAAAATTACGTCAAACTGAAAAATTTGCCTTTGTAGTTTTATCATGAAAATAACACAAATTACAAAAAAAAAAATAATTGGTAGGTTGGTTAACATTTGCAAAATTGTCTGGACAGTAATTGTGTTACATAAGTAATTTTGCTTAATACAAATTCCACTCAAATTAATTTTTCACTCAATTTCAAATAATCATTTTGGTTTACTACGAAACATTTTTTAATGACGAATTGCGAGTATTTCGAATTGCACATTTGACTGAATTCATAAATACCCTGTAATATTCTAACCTGTTAATAAATTTCACTCAAAAATAATTAGTTTCCGAATTAGGATTCCGAGTTCTTTTTAAGACTCATCATAATTGGGGAGATTAAGGCCAACAAAATGTTAGTTAAATTTGGATCATAGCTAAATGCCTTAAAATGCTTAAACTGGACGAGAACATTTTTACCTCAAATTGGACTAATAAATTACATATAAAATTTCACTCAATTTTACTTTTTAAAATTGAAAATTCTTCCAATCTATTAATTATTCATGTGTCGTGAAATAACAAAATTTAAAAATAATTTGAGCACAAATTGAATTCAAGTACAATTAGTCACTAGATTCGTAAATACAATTTTAATAGTTTGACCTGCAGTCTAGATCTTCAGCAAACTTTTAATCCAAATTTTACATTTTTAATATTTTTTATCGTTCACTTTAGTAGGCAAACTGGGAATTAAATCGAAGTAGATTTTGTTCTTCCGATCGAAGGTGCTATATGAGGGTACGTTTTGAATGAAAGTTATTAAAATTTCACTCAAATTTATTTTCATTCAATTTCAATTAAATTACTTATGGGATTTCTACAATATTGAAACGAGGCAGGTAATTTGCCTAGGTCTTGTTTCACAGAAAACTTATCAACTTATCACTTAGCACTTTGTAAATTATTTGTAGCTTTGCGTTTTATTCTATTACAAAAAATAGGCTAAGAGATATTGCAAAGAGTAAAAAGCGCGCAATATGCTTGCAAATTTTAAATTTACTTTGTAGTGTCTGTTTCTTAAATTTTCTATTATCACTAAATGCAAAATGACAAGTGCATGGCTTGAATCCACAAACTAATCACATACTATGTAATTGCACAGTGTAATTCTTCAGTGTAAAAAGTGAGTTCGCTCTCTTAAAAAGGTAATGTTTCTGTAATCCGTGAAAAGTGAAAAGTTAAATTCGCAAAGCGCAAAGAAAAATTTGATAATTACAAATATACTTTGTGGACCAAATTTATTTTGCACTTTGCTCAGTTGATTTAAAGTAATTAGGGCGAGGTGAAAGGCTGATATGTTTATTTTGTGGAAAACGGCCGAAGAGTAAAGATCAGTTACAGTTTTGAGTATATATTTTGAATTAATTTTGAATAACACAAATTAAACTAATGCGATGGTATGTTGTATTCGTCATCGAAAGTGATTTGAGTGGATATATTGATTGCAATTCTCAATCTAATCAAAGATTTGTAGTTTAATTTTTGTTATAAACTTAACTCAAACATATTTTTCACTCAAATTTAATTTAATATTGAAACCTGGAGAGTACCTACAGAAATTTAAGCGCTTAAACTTGAGAAATTTGAATTATGCAGTTATTTTGAGTGAAATAAATTTCACTCCAAAATATTTAGTTTTTAGGTTTAGAATTTTCAATGTCATTCGATGATTACCATTCGAGAGAAACGAATTTCACTCAAATTTTTTTAGCTTATTGTTAAAGTTTTCTGAACAAGCATATTTCAGTCAAATTCTCAACTTTTATTTAATTAGTTAGATTAAATTTTCGGTTTAAAATTTCGCTCAAATAAATATTTCACTCAAATTGAGTTGACTAAAAGTTGTATATTATAATCTATAGATCTTCAGTAAATTTGTATTCAAGATTGTATATTTCAAGCACGGAACATTTTTTGATTCTGACTCAATTTTTTACCTGCAAATTCGAGTGAAATTTGAGCTTCAGATCAAATAAATAAAATAAAGTAACCATAATAGTTGAATTTGTACATTATAAGTTTAATCAGTGTTTAATGTTTTGAAGTTAAGTTAAGTTCCACTCAATATTATTTTAGAAACGTAAATTTTTGCTAGACAAATTAATTGTTCACTCAATTTTCAGAAGTCATTATTCCTGTAATATGGATTGACTGAAATTCTCAATTTATATTTGTGCGAGCCAAATTTGTGTAATTTGTTGACTTTCGAGATTAATGTAGTTATTAAAATTTCACTCAATTTTTTTCACTCAATTTTAATTAAAAGTCTTTTGAGATTACTAGGTATAATATTTGAACCTGGGAGTTATCTAAATATTTTTCACTCTAAATTTATTTTAGCTTATAGTTAGAGTTTTCTAAACAAGAATACTTTTAGTGAAATTCTTAACTTTAATTTAAACAGTTGAAGTTTAATTTCGTTTTTTAAAATTTTACTCAAAAAAAATGTTTACCTCAAATTAAATTACCTAAAAGTTGTATATTGAAATGTCTAAATCGACAGTAAATTTTTTTTGAAGATTTTATGTATCAATCAATAACTTTTTCACTCAATGAAAAATTTATTGATCTGATTCAATTCTTTATCTGCATGGTTTGAGTTTGAGTGAAATTTTAGCTTAAGATCAAAATTGAGCGAAATTTTAGCTTAAGATTAAATAAAATATAATTACTATTAAAAATTAATAATGTTTTGAAGCTTAATGTCGTTAAGTTCCACTCTAATTCATTTTAGAAATCTAAATTTACGCTAAACAAATTAATTGTTCACTCAATTTTTAGTGGGCCATTATTCTTGCAATATAAATTAAATGGATATATTGATTGAAATTTTAAATTTATATTTAACGTTTATTTGTGGATAATAAAATTTTACGCAAAGGTATTTTTCACTTAAATGTATTTACCTAATATATGTTGTTGGAAAAATTCCCCGGGTATTTTCTTTTTCCAATGAGTTGGCGGGAAGTGTTTTTTTATAGGATATCTAGCGAGCGGCGAATTTCTTGAAAAAAAAAAAAATGGAAGTCAGTTTTGAGTTTTTTGTTTGGGAGGTGAAAAACGAGTAGAGCGAAAAAAAAGAAAAAAAAATGTTTCTTTGAATCTTGAGTTCGCCATAGTGTAGTAAATAAAAAAAAAACCTAATTAACAAAAACCATTTAATCGTGCGTACCTCAATCGTGGTGTGCCTCAATTAGGTCACGGACCGGGGGAAAATAGGGCACGAGGACCGTCGGGCTCCTAAACTATACAAATAATCACCAACAATAAAATAAAAATAAAATAAAAAAAAGGTGGGGAAAACAAAAAAAAAACCACCAAAACGACCAAAACGACCCAACGTTATATACATATATAACATAAACCAAAACCAGGCACCACGGGAATACCCATTTGGTGGGGCAACGAGAGTAGTCCGTAGGCGATTCACCAAGGTGACCGAGGCGTGGTCGCAGAATCCCGGGATAACCAGGGAGGTACCCGTTGAGCCGGAAACCGTTGTCCATACCCAGGAGGGGCAACAAAAACCAAGAAACAACCCCCACAAACACAACATTGCAGTGGTTGGATAGTGCGCGGGATTAATTTTCGCGGGGAGGAGGTGGTTGAAAGGGGTGGGACATACTTCAACTCATTAAGCATTAGAATACAACCCGTTATAAGGGAACCCTACCACAAAAATTCGAGCCTAAGGGGATACGTACCTTAGAATTTTTTTTTCGTTCTTTTGTTTTCATATAGGTGCCGGGACCTATGAAAGCTTTGGGAGGATCCGGAACCAATCGGTAAGGGCACACCAACAATTTTTTTGTTGTGGTTTCCCATTTACATATATTGTTTTTCTTTGATTTGTTACTATTTATGTATATACTTCTGGGTGATTAAGTTTTTTTGTTGATAACCCCAACCACCTTCTGTATAGTTCCGTCCTGCCACTACCCGAAGTGCGACCGAGGGTGTCGAGTGGGTTACTCCCGGCCGTTGTATTTATTATTAATTGGACTTGTAAATAAAAATATGTATACCCTAACAGGGGTTATGAAAGCAAACTAGGTAGTCTTTTTTATTTACTGTGGGGTGAGCGGAGTGAGGAGTATGAGCGTCTAAATCTTGGTCCGTGGGAAGCGTGGCAGACGGAGTTGATTGTGACGGTTCCTCTTCTCGACGCTCGGTGGTGCATCCTTAGCCCTCTTCATTCCAACTTCCGTTTTTTTTTGTTCATCTGTCGAGATCCCCCCATGATTGGCCGGAAAGTATTTTTTTTTTCTCCGGCTAATACATGTGCAGTGCAAGCTTAGCCTGCCAGAGAAACCGCCCCGGACCTATAAATTCGTGTATTCTGCTAACGTAATCCCGGTCCCTTATCTTCAGAGGATAAGTCGACAGGGCGGGGTCAATTAATTTTCGTAACAATGTAAATTTAATATTCAAACCTAGTAGGTACCTAAAGAAATTGAAAAATTGTACAGGGTTTTGAGTACTTATTTTGAGTTTAATTTGATGTAAGCTGCCATTTTGAGAAAAACAAATTTCACTCAAAACTATTTGTTATTAAATTTAGAATTTTTTAAAAACAACTAATTTGAGAGGAGTTTTAATGATTAAGGCAAAAAATCTAATAGTAGACACACTTTGACACTTTAAAGACATAAACTGAACTGCAAGTGGAATTAATCATTAGTTTACATACATGTTTTATTAATTTGGTCAAGCCTAGATTTTCAGTAATCCATTGAATTGATTTAAAATCAAATTAGAGACCTAAATTGAAAAACGTTTTATTCTTTTGGTCAAAAATGCTTTCTTTATATATTTTGAGAAAAATTTTCAATATATGTATATTTAAGGATGACTTCACCTGAGTTTAAAAAATTCCACTCAAATTACTTTTTCACTCAGTTTCAATTAAAATGCTTGTGTGGTTACTATAATATTCAAATCATGCAGATATCCAAAAATCAGGGAGATCATTTTATTTTCTTGAAATAAATTTCACTCAAAAATGTAAATAACTTCAGGTTGATATTTACAATTATTGTAGTTTCAAAGAAATTGATTCATTACAATTAAAACAAAATTGCATCTAAAATGTTTATTTGTTTACTAATTTAAACAGCTCAATTAACACTTACAAGTGGAATTTTAATATTAAGTATTGATGTGGAGTGATTATTTACATTCTGTTCTTAATGGATTTGAGCAATATTTTGAGTTTAAAAATATTGTTATTTTGAGAGAAACAAATTTCAGTCTACATTTTTTTTAGTTTATTGTTACAATTTTCTAAACAAGTGTATTTTTAGTGAAATTCTTAATTATTATTTAAATATGTGAAGTTTAATTTTGGTGTTTAATATTTCACTAAAATTGAATTACCGTATGTTGAAATGTCTAGATCTTCAGTAAATTTTTGTTTCACTAAATAAATTTTTCACCTTCATGGTTTGAATAGTACAGTAGCTACAAAAACCCTTTAAGTTGAAATTGAACGAAAAATACATTTGAGTGAAATTTTAGCTTATAAGAGTTGAAGTAATACATTAAGGTTTTGAAGCTTAATGTAGTTAAATTCCAATCAAGTTAAGTTTAAAAACCTAAATTTTTACTAAACAAATTAATTGGCCACATAATTTTTTGTGATAATTCAACTGGGTGCCTAAATTCTTAATTTAAATTAAAAGATCTGAAGTTTAGTTTTTGTCATTAAAACTTTACTCAAATATATTTTTCACTCAAATTTCTTTACCTACAATATGTAAATTTATTATTCAAACCTGATAAGTACCTAAAGAAAATAAAGTACTTTAGAATTTTTTGTGTAGTTCTTTAAGTGGAATTTGAACTAAGATGTTATTTAGAGTGAAATACATTTCACTCAAAAATGTTTTATTTAAGTTTAGAATTTTTTTTAAGTTGAGAATTTTTCAAATAGATTCTAATCATTATAATTTGAGAGAAATTTTAACAATTACGGCAAATCATATTTGAGTTAAATGTAATCCAATTTTACTTTTTGATGACAGTCTGGGATTGCAACAAATAAATTTAAAAACAATTCGAGTACATAAATTTAACTGCAAAAGGAATTTGTCATTAATTTAAATACATTTTTGGATAGTTTGGCCAAACCTAGATCTTCAGTAAACAATTGAATTGATTCAAGAATTTACGAGAAATAAATTAATTTCCCATTTTATTTTTTAATCAAATTAGAGGCCTAAATTGATAAACGTTTTATTCTTCTGATCGAAAGTGCTTTCTTTATATATTTTGAGAGAAATTTTTAATTTATATTTAAAGATTTGGAACTTGACCTGGATTAATAAAACTTCGGCTGAAATTTATTTTTCACACAATTTCAAATAAAAAGGTTTTTTGGTTACTGTAACTCTTAAATCATGCAGATACCCAAAATTCAGAGATTATTTTATTTTCATGAAATAAATTTCACTCAAACAGCGCCTTTAGTTTGATTTTATTTACAATTATTGTGGTTTAAAAAAAGGTTAATTCATTACAATTAAAGATTAAATTTCATCTAAAATGTTTATCTGTTGACTAATTCAAATAGCTCAATTAGTACTAACAAAGTGGCGAGCCATATTCATGTAATTTGTTAAGTTTTGAGACTAATGATTAGAGTATTCCAATATTTGTTAAAAAATATGTTATTATGCACTTATCTCAAGTATAAATGAATTCCAAACTGCTACTTTCTAACTCAAAACGCTTATGTTCAACAACGATATATCGTCGTTTGGTACTATAATTTCACTCAATTTTAGTTTAAAAGCCTAAAAGTCTTTTGAGATTACAAGTAATTTTTTAAATTGGGAGTTATCAAAAGAAATTTAACTATAAATTGGTTTTAGATTATTGTTAGAATTTTTAATTTATTTGAAGTTACTATTTCTGAAAAATTGTAAGAGAACTTAACCCAGTTTCGAACTGATGAGCTTATGATTATGTAAAAATCAATCTTCTTATCAGGCCGCGGCAACTGGGCTGATTTTACTACAATTTACATTATATATAGCCAGAATGTACTGTGTAGGTTGTATTAGCGAATTATACTAATACAGCCAAACTCTCTTACAAATTTTATTCCTGTGTAAGCAAATTATAACTTTTGTTTAAATAGTTTAAGTTTAATTTTCATTTTTTTTTATTTCACTCAAATAAATGTTTCACTCAAATTGAATTACTTAAAAGTTGTATATGAAAATGTCTAAATCTTTTTGTAAATTTGAATTCACGATTTTATGATCTGACTCAATTTTTCACCTTCACGGTTTGAATAGAGGAGCTAGAAAACTCTTTTAGTTGAAATTGAATGTAAATAAATTTGAGTGAATTTTTAGCTTAAGAGTTTAATTAATACATAAAACTTTTAATTAGTATGTATTTAACGTTTTGAAGCTTAATGTAGTTAATTTCATTTCAAATTAAGCTTAGAAACTTAATTTTTAAAGAGTTAATATTTCTGTAATAATGTAACTGGATGCCTAAACGAAAGCGAAAGTAATTTGAGTGGATGTACTGATTGAAATTCTCAATTTATATTTAAAGTATAGTTTTGGTTATTAAAACTTTTTATTAAAACTGAAAGATCCATTTGAGATCTTTCACTCGAATTTATTTACCAAATAAATGTAAATTTAATATTCAAACCTGGTAAATACCTAAAGAAATTAAAGCACTTTAGAGAGTTTTGAGTACTTATTTTGAGTTAAATTTGAATTAGGCTGTTATTTAGAGTGAAACAAATTTCACTCAAACATATTTATTTTTTAAGTTTAGGATTATTCAAATACATATGTAATTTAATTCTAAACGTGCTTTGATTTATGTATGTACTTACCAGGTTTGAATTTAGTGTACATTAATTAGTGTTAGGTAAATAAAATTGAGTAAACGTTTTAATAATCAAACTTAAAGAATTGAAGTTTAACATTAGTGCTATTAAAATTTCACTCAATTTTAATTAAAATTCTGTTGAGATTACTATAATATTTGGAACAAGGAGTTAGCATACTTTATTTTTCTAATCTTAATAACTTAGTACATATTATTTTGAGTTAGGTAAGGTTGGTATTATGAGAAACAAATTTCATTCTAATTTTTTTTTAGCTTATTGTTAGAATTTGCTAAACAAGTATGTTTTTAGAGAAATTCTAAATTATTATTTAAATAGTTGGTGCTTAAAACTTCACTCAAAAATATCTTACTGAAATTGCATTACACAAAAGTTGTATATTTTAATACCTAAATGTTCAGTAAAATTTTAACTTTAACTCAAGATTTTATTATTTTCCAAAAAAGATTTTGAATTTCAAAACCTTTTGTAATTTCAGAACACCGTAAATCACACATAAATTAAAAATGAAAGTTTAAAAAAAACACCAAATTTTGATTTACAAAACAAATAACAAATAAAAAACATTTATTTTAGAAATTTATGCAAAATGCATTTCGCGAACAATAATTCACATTATCAGTGGCTTTTATTTACTTCAACTAAATCCTTGTTTAAAAAACATACATATGTAAATAACAAAAATCGTTAAACTTAGTCAGATAACAGATGAAAATATAAATTGCATTAAAAATAAAATGAAATAAGTATACATATAAGAAAAGTAAAAAGAACGAAACTGCGATAACAATAATTGCAACAAAATAATTAAAAATGGGACAAGGATAATCTAAATATATCTGATTCAATGGGAGCTGATTTGACACTCATTAATCTATTATTAAGCTTTGACATAAACAAACTTTCGTAAGCGTTTAATTTTTTGTAATTATTAACTTCTTTTAATAATTCTAAATTCTGAATACTGATTATGTGAGAAGTGCGGAACATGTGATTCGCTGCTGCTAACTTTTCTAAAGAGTTGCTTCTCAAATGCGCCATTATGCTCTTTAAACCTAGTTTTAATCTGCCGTCGACATTGACCAACATAAACTTTTTCACAACCTGTATATGGACAGTTTATCATATGTATATATTCCTGATTTTGACATTTTATCCCTGGAAGACCTTTTGCCATTAAATAATTGATTTTAGTGTTGGTGTTGTACACAAAATCAACATGATATTTATTGAAAATGTTCCTTAGTTTATTACGAGACAATTTTGTTTACCTATAGATCATGGAATTGAATGAAGCCATTTTATGTTAAGAAGAACAGAAGCAGTCTGAAGTGATGAATATATTGGTACTTGTGCCTTTACGGAAGATATCCACATCAATTCCGTTGTTTTTTTTTGTTAGTTTGAGATCCAAAAAACTAATGCACCCATCAACCTCAACGTCCACCCTAAATTTGGTCGTTTGCTACATATTATTTAAGAAGTTCAGTTTATTTTGAACTTTAGTTCAAGATTTTATGTTTAATCAATAAATTTTCCACTCAATGAAATATCTATTAATTCAGGCTCAATTTTTTACCTGCGTTGTTTGAAAATTGCACAGTAGCTGCAAAACCCTTTTATTTAAAATTGACTGAAAAATAAATTTGATGAAATTTTAACTCAAAATCAAATAAAATAAAATATGCATAATAGTTGAATTTGAACAATAAACATTTTAATTAGTATTTAACGTTTTGAAACTAAATGTAGTTAAACAAATTAATGTTCACTCAATTTTTAGAGAATCAATTTCCTGTAATATTTCAACTGGGCGCCTAAGCGCAAGCGAAAGTAATTTGAGTGGATATATTATATTGAGCACTTATTTTTAGTTAAATATGAATTGGGGTATTATTTAAAGTGAAACAAATTTCACTCAAAAATGTTTAGTTTTTAAGCTTACAATTTTTCAAATGTTTCAGTTCTAATAATAATATGAAAATAATTTGCTTCTTTTACTGATTAACCCTTTCAGCGCCAAGGAGCGCAATCGCGCTCCTTAATACACTTTATTTTTTAAAATTTCACTCAAAAAAATGTTTCACTCAAATTGAATTACTTAAAAGTTCTATATTAAAATGTCTACATCTTTTTCTAAATTTGTTTTCAAGATTTTATGTTTAGTTAATAAATTTTTCACTTAATGAAACATTTATTGATTGTGACTCAATTTTCACCTTCCCGGTTTGAATAGTATAGAAGCTAAAAAACCCTTTGAGCTGAAATTGAATGTAAATAAATTTGAGTGAATTTTCAGGTTAAGAGTTAAATTAATACATAAAACTGTTTAATTAGTATGTAGTTAATGTAGTTGAGTTCAAATTAAGTTTAGAAACCTAAATTTACTAAACCAATTTTCCACATAATTTTTAGAAAGTCGTTATTCCTGAATAATTCAACTAGGCGTCTAAAGGAAAGCGAAAGTGATTTGAGTGGATGTTAATTGAAATTCTCAATTTATATTTAAAGTATTGTTTTGGTTATCAAAAACCGGTGTGAAGTTTTTGGACAAAAATTTATGCAAGTGTACTGCCAAGTTTTTGGACAAAATTGAGATTTTACATAAATTAGGTTTTGGACAAATATATATGCGTGTGTACATCTTTTAACAGTGTATTGAACAAAAAAAAACAAATCAAATAAAATAAGCCTTAAATAATTTCTAATGTAATCATTTCCAATTTTTTTTTTTCAACAAATCCAAGAACTTAGCGCCATTTTAATGTTATGATATGAGACGTAGGGTTCTTACAAAACCATTTAGAAAATTAATAAATCGACGAGTTTCGCTTGGAACAAGGACGTTGTTCTCTATTATACCAAATAACACGAATCTCAGATATTGGCTCATATAGTGACTAAATAGGTTATAAAGGGTATAGATTGCGGAATTCAAATCACTCAGTGCCATTTTAATATGAGCCGTAGGGCTCTTGCAAAATTTTTTAAAATTTAACAAATCGTCGAATTTCACTTGGAACAAGGACGTTGTTCTCTATTATACCAAATAACACGAATGACAGAGATTGGCTCATATAGTGACTATATTGGTTGTCAATGGTATACATTGCGGAATTGAAATCACTCAGTGTCATTTTAATATGAGCCGTAGGGCTCCTGCAAATTTTTTTGAAATTTAACAAATCGTCGAATTTTGCACCTGCCAGTTTTTGGTCTGCCCCGAGTATTTGTTTTCCCCGGTACCTGCCATATCTGGCAGGCATTCCCCGATCCGCCACCTAGGGAGGCGTCCGATAGGGGAACTGGCAAAACCCCTCACGGGATTAATTATCAATTAATAATTAGTAATTAGTAATTAGTAATTAGTAATAAGTAATTAGTAACAAGTAATTTATAATCAGTTATTAGTAATTAATAATTAGTAATTAGAAATTATTAATTAATAATTGATTAATATTAATAATTAATAAATAACTAATAATTAATAATTAAATATTAATAATTTGTAACTAGTGATTGGCAATTAGTATGAGTATTTAATAATTAGTATTTAATAATTGATTATTGATTATTAATAATTAGTAATTTGTTAGTTTTAATTAATAATTGATAATTAATGATATATAACTAATAATTAATACTTAATAATCAATGGCACTGAGTGATTTAAATTCCGCAATTGATACCCTTTACATCCTATATAGTCACTATATGAGCCAATCTCTGAGATTCGTGTTATTTGATATAATAGAGAACAACGTCCTTGTTCCAAGCGAAACCCATCGATTTATTAATTTTCTAAATTGTTTTGCAAGAACCCTACGTCTCATATCATAACAATAAAATGGCGCTAAGTTCTTGGATTTGTTGAAAAAAAAAAATTGGAAATGATTACATTACAAATTATTTAAGGCTTATTTTACTTGAATAGCTTTATTTTTGTTAAATACACTGTGCAAAGTACACACGCATAAATATTTGTCCAAAAACTTAATTTTTCTAAAATCTCAATTTTGTCCAAAAACTTTACAGTACACTTGCATAAATTTTTGTCCAAAAAAAAGTGTCCAAAAACTTCACACCGGTTTATCAAAATTTTACTCAAATGGTTTTTTGACTTAAATTTATTTGCCAAATACATATATGTAAATTTAATATTCAAACCTGGTAACTGGTAAGTACCTAATGAAATTATAGCTCTAAATTGCTTTTTAGGTTTAGGATTATTCAAATAGTTTAATTCTAATCATAATTTGAAGGAAATTTGATTCTGAATTCTATTTGTTTTTTTATTTCTATTTTTATTTCTATTTGTTTTTCTATTTCTATTTGTATTTCTATTTGTTTTTCTATTTCTATTGGTATTCTTATTTGTTTTTCTATTTGTATTTGATTTTCTATTTCTGTTTCTATTTGTATTTCTATTTGTATTGGTAATTCTATTTGTTTTTCTATTTCTATTTGTTTTTTTATTTCTATTTGTAGTTCTATTTGATTTTCTATTTCTGTTTGTATTTGTATTTCTATTTGTATTGGCAATTCTATTTCTTTTTCTATTTCTAATTGTATTGGTAATTCTATTTCTTTTTCTATTTCTATTTCTATTGGTATTTTTATTTGTTTTTCTATTTCTATTTCTATTGGTATTTCTATTTGTTTTTCTATTTCTATTTGTATTTCTTTTTGTTTTTCTATTTCTATTGGTATTTCTATTTGTTTTTCTATTTCTATTTGTATTTCTTTTTGTTTTTCTATTTCATTTTGTATTTCTATTTGTATTTCTGTTTGTATTTCAATTGGTATTTCTATTTGTTTTTCTATTTGTATTTCTTTTTGTTTTTCTATTTCTATTTGTATTTCTATTTGTTTTTCCATTTCATTTTGTATTTCTATTTGTATTTCAATTGGTATTTTTATTTGTTTTTCTATTTGTATTTGTATTTCGATTTGTATTTCTATTTCTATTTGTATTTCTATTTGTTTTTCTATTTCTACTTGTATTTCTATTTGTACTTCTATTTCATTTTGTATTTCTATTTGTTTTTCTATTTGTATTTGTATTTCGATTTGTATTTCTATTTCTATTTGTATTTCTATTTGTTTTTCTATTTCTATTTGTATTTCTATTTGTTTTTCTATTTCATTTTGTATTTCTATTTGTATTTCTATTTGTATTTCAATTGGTATTTTTATTTGTTTTTCTATTTGTATTTGTATTTCGATTTGTATTTCTATTTCTATTTGTATTTCTATTTGTTTTTCTATTTCTATTTGTATTTCTTTTTGATTTTCTATTTCTACTTGTATTTCTATTTGTACTTCTATTTCATTTTGTATTTCTATTTGTTTTTCTATTTCATTTTGTATTTCTATTTGTATTTCTATTTGTATTTCAATTGGTATTTTTATTTGTTTTTCTATTTGTATTTGTATTTCGATTTGCATTTCTATTTCTATTTGTATTTCTATTTGTTTTTCTATTTCTATTTGTATTTCTTTTTGTTTTTCTATTTCTATTTGTATTTCTATTTGTTTTTCTATTTCATTTTGTATTTCTATTTGTATTTCTATTTGTATTTCAATTGGTATTTTTATTTGTTTTTCTATTTGTTTTTCTATTTCTACTTGTATTTCTATTTGTACTTCTATTTCATTTTGTATTTCTATTTGTATTTCTATTTGTATTTCGATTTGAATTTCTATTTGTTTTTCTATTTCATTTTGTATTTCTATTTGTTTTTCTATTTCTATTTGTATTTCTATTTGTATTTGTATTTCGATTTGAATTTCTATTTGTTTTTCTATTTCATTTTGTATTTCTATTTGTATTTCTATTTGTATTTCAATTGGTATTTCTATTTGTTTTTCTATTTGTATTTCTATTTGTTTTTCTATTTCTATTTGTATTTCTTTTTGTTTTTCTATTTCTATTGGTATTTCAATTTGTTTTTCTATTTCTATTTGTATTTCTATTTGATTTTCTATTTCTGTTTCTATTTGTATTTCTATCTGTATTAGTAATTCTATTTGTTTTTTTATTTCTATTTTTATTTCTATTTGTTTTTCTATTTCTATTTGTATTTCTATTGGTATTCTTATTTGTTTTTCTATTTGTATTTGATTTTCTATTTCTGTTTCTATTTGTATTTCTATTTGTATTGGTAATTCTATTTGTTTTTCTATTTCTATTTGTTTTTTTATTTCTATTTGTAGTTCTATTTGATTTTCTATTTCTGTTTGTATTTGTATTTCTATTTGTATTGGCAATTCTATTTCTTTTTCTATTTCTAATTGTATTGGTAATTCTATTTCTTTTTCTATTTCTATTTCTATTGGTATTTTTATTTGTTTTTCTATTTGTATTTCTATTGGTATTTCTATTTGTTTTTCTATTTCTATTTGTATTTCTTTTTGTTTTTCTATTTCTATTGGTATTTCTATTTGTTTTTCTATTTCTATTTGTATTTCTTTTTGTTTTTCTATTTCATTTTGTATTTCTATTTGTATTTCTGTTTGTATTTCAATTGGTATTTCTATTTGTTTTTCTATTTGTATTTCTTTTTGTTTTTCTATTTCTATTTGTATTTCTATTTGTACTTCTATTTCATTTTGTATTTCTATTTGTATTTCTATTTGTATTTCAATTGGTATTTTTATTTGTTTTTCTATTTGTATTTGTATTTCTATTTGTATTTCAATTGGTATTTCTATTTGTTTTTCTATTTCTATTTGTATTTCTTTTTGTTTTTCTATTTCATTTTGTATTTCTATTTGTTTTTCTATTTGTATTTGTATTTCGATTTGTATTTCTATTTCTATTTGTATTTCTATTTGTTTTTCTATTTCTATTTGTATTTCTATTTGTTTTTCTATTTCATTTTGTATTTCTATTTGTATTTCTATTTGTATTTCAATTGGTATTTTTATTTGTTTTTCTATTTGTATTTGTATTTCGATTTGCATTTCTATTTCTATTTGTATTTCTATTTGTTTTTCTATTTCATTTTGTATTTCTATTTGTATTTCTATTTGTATTTCAATTGGTATTTTTATTTGTTTTTCTATTTGTATTTGTATTTCGATTTGCATTTCTATTTCTATTTGTATTTCTATTTGTTTTTCTATTTCATTTTGTATTTCTATTTGTATTTCTATTTGTATTTCAATGGGTATTTTTATTTGTTTTTCTATTTGTATTTGTATTTCGATTTGTATTTCTATTTCTATTTGTATTTCTTTTTGATTTTGTATTTCTACTTGTATTTCTATTTGTACTTCTATTTCATTTTGTATTTCTATTTGTATTTCTATTTGTATTTCAATTGGTATTTTTATTTGTTTTTCTATTTGTATTTGTATTTCGATTTGTATTTCTATTTCTATTTGTATTTCGATTTGTATTTCTATTTCTACTTGTATTTCTGTTTGTACTTCTATTTCATTTTGTATTTCTATTTGTATTTCAATTGGTATTTTTATTTGTTTTTCTATTTGTATTTGCATTTCTATTTCTATTTGTATTTCTATTTGTTCTTCTATTTCATTTTGTATTTCTATTTTTTTTCTATTTGTTTTTCTATTTCTATTTGTATTTCTATTTGTTTTTCTACATTTTGTATTTCTATTTGTATTTCTATTTGTATTTCAATTGGTATTTTTATTTGTTTTTCTATTTGTTTTTCTATTTCTACTTGTATTTCTATTTGTACTTCTATTTCATTTTGTATTTCTATTTGTATTTCTATTTGTATTTCGATTTGAATTTCTATTTGTTTTTCTATTTCATTTTGTATTTCTATTTGTTTTTCTATTTCTATTTGTATTTCTATTTGTATTTGTATTTCGATTTGAATTTCTATTTGTTTTTCTATTTCATTTTGTATTTCTATTTGTATTTCTATTTGTATTTCAATTGGTATTTCTATTTGTTTTTCTATTTGAATTTCTATTTGTTTTTCTATTTCATTTTGTATTTGTATTTGTATTTCAATTGGTATTTTTATTTGTTTTTCTATTTGTATTTGTATTTCGATTTGTATTTCTATTTCTAATTGTATTTCTATTTGTTTTTCTATTTCTATTTGTATTTCTATTTGTTTTTCTATTTCATTTTGTATTTCTATTTGTATTTCTATTTGTATTTCAATTGGTATTTTTATTTGTTTTTCTATTTGTATTTGTATTTCGATTTGCATTTCTATTTCTATTTGTATTTCTATTTGTTTTTCTATTTCTATTTGTATTTCTTTTTGTTTTTCTATTTCTATTTGTATTTCTATTTGTTCTTCTATTTCATTTTGTATTTCTATTTTTTTTCTATTTGTTTTTCTATTTCTATTTGTATTTCTATTTGTTTTTCTACATTTTGTATTTCTATTTGTATTTCTATTTGTATTTCAATTGGTATTTTTATTTGTTTTTCTATTTGTTTTTCTATTTCTACTTGTATTTCTATTTGTACTTCTATTTCATTTTGTATTTCTATTTGTATTTCTATTTGTATTTCGATTTGAATTTCTATTTGTTTTTCTATTTCATTTTGTATTTCTATTTGTTTTTCTATTTCTATTTGTATTTCTATTTGTATTTGTATTTCGATTTGAATTTCTATTTGTTTTTCTATTTCATTTTGTATTTCTATTTGTATTTCTATTTGTATTTCAATTGGTATTTCTATTTGTTTTTCTATTTCTATTTGTATTTCTTTTTGTTTTTGTATTTCATTTTGTATTTCTATTTGTATTTCAATTGGTATTTTTATTTGTTTTTCTATTTGTATTTGTATTTCGGTTTGTATTTCTATTTCTATTTGTATTTCTATTTGTTTTTCTATTTCTATTTCTATTTCTATTTGTATTTCTATTTCATTTTGTATTTCTATTTGTATTTCTATTTGTATTTCAATTGGTATTTTTATTTGTTTTTCTATTTGTTTTTCTATTTCTACTTGTATTTCTATTTGTACTTCTATTTCATTTTGTATTTCTATTTGTATTTCTATTTGTATTTCAATTGGTATTTTTATTTATTTTTCTATTTGTATTTGTATTTTGATTTGTATTTCTATTTCTATTTGTATTTCTTTTTGTTTTTCTATTTCTATTTGTATTTCTATTTGTTCTTCTATTTCATTTTGTATTTCTATTTGTTTTCTATTTGTTTTTCAATTTCTATTTGTATTTCTATTTGTTTTTCTATTTCATTTTGTATTTCTATTTGTTTTTCTATTTGTATTTCTATTTGTTTTTCTATTTCTATTTGTATTTCTATTTGTATTTGTATTTCTATTTGTTTTTCTACATTTTGTATTTCTATTTGTATTTCTATTTGTATTTCAATTGGTATTTTTATTTATTTTTCTATTTGTACTTGTATTTCGATTTGAATTTCTATTTGTTTTTCTATTTCATTTTGTATTTCTATTTGTTTTTCTATTTCTATTTGTATTTCTATTTGTTTTTCTATTTCATTTTGTATTTCATTTTGTATTTCTATTTGTATTTCAATTGGTATTTTTATTTGTTTTTCTATTTGTATTTGCATTTCTATTTCTATTTGTATTTCTATTTGTTCTTCTATTTCATTTTGTATTTCTATTTTTTTTCTATTTGTTTTTCTATTTCTATTTGTATTTCTATTTGTTTTTCTACATTTTGTATTTCTATTTGTATTTCTATTTGTATTTCAATTGGTATTTTTATTTGTTTTTCTATTTGTTTTTCTATTTCTACTTGTATTTCTATTTGTACTTCTATTTCATTTTGTATTTCTATTTGTATTTCTATTTGTATTTCGATTTGAATTTCTATTTGTTTTTCTATTTCATTTTGTATTTCTATTTGTTTTTCTATTTCTATTTGTATTTCTATTTGTATTTGTATTTCGATTTGAATTTCTATTTGTTTTTCTATTTCATTTTGTATTTCTATTTGTATTTCTATTTGTATTTCAATTGGTATTTCTATTTGTTTTTCTATTTGAATTTCTATTTGTTTTTCTATTTCATTTTGTATTTGTATTTGTATTTCAATTGGTATTTTTATTTGTTTTTCTATTTGTATTTGTATTTCGATTTGTATTTCTATTTCTAATTGTATTTCTATTTGTTTTTCTATTTCATTTTGTATTTCTATTTGTATTTCTATTTGTATTTCAATTGGTATTTTTATTTGTTTTTCTATTTGTATTTGTATTTCGATTTGCATTTCTATTTCTATTTGTATTTCTATTTGTTTTTCTATTTCTATTTGTATTTCTTTTTGTTTTTCTATTTCTATTTGTATTTCTATTTGTTCTTCTATTTCATTTTGTATTTCTATTTTTTTTCTATTTGTTTTTCTATTTCTATTTGTATTTCTATTTGTTTTTCTACATTTTGTATTTCTATTTGTATTTCTATTTGTATTTCAATTGGTATTTTTATTTGTTTTTCTATTTGTTTTTCTATTTCTACTTGTATTTCTATTTGTACTTCTATTTCATTTTGTATTTCTATTTGTATTTCTATTTGTATTTCGATTTGAATTTCTATTTGTTTTTCTATTTCATTTTGTATTTCTATTTGTTTTTCTATTTCTATTTGTATTTCTATTTGTATTTGTATTTCGATTTGAATTTCTATTTGTTTTTCTATTTCATTTTGTATTTCTATTTGTATTTCTATTTGTATTTCAATTGGTATTTCTATTTGTTTTTCTATTTGTATTTCTATTTGTTTTTCTATTTCTATTTGTATTTCTTTTTGTTTTTCTATTTCATTTTGTATTTCTATTTGTATTTCAATTGGTATTTTTATTTGTTTTTCTATTTTTATTTGTATTTCTATTTGTTTTTCTATTTCTATTTGTATTTCTATTTGTACTTCTATTTCATTTTGTATTTCTATTTGTATTTCTATTTGTATTTCAATTGGTATTTTTATTTGTTTTTCTATTTGTATTTGTATTTCGGTTTGTATTTCTATTTCTATTTGTATTTCTATTTGTTTTTCTATTTCTATTTGTATTTCTATTTGTATTTCTATTTCATTTTGTATTTCTATTTGTATTTCTATTTGTATTTCAATTGGTATTTTTATTTGTTTTTCTATTTGTTTTTCTATTTCTATTTGTATTTCTATTTGTACTTCTATTTCATTTTGTATTTCTATTTGTATTTCTATTTGTATTTCAATTGGTATTTTTATTTATTTTTCTATTTGTATTTGTATTTTGATTTGTATTTCTATTTCTATTTGTATTTCTTTTTGTTTTTCTATTTCTATTTGTATTTCTATTTGTTCTTCTATTTCATTTTGTATTTCTATTTGTTTTCTATTTGTTTTTCAATTTCTATTTGTATTTCTATTTGTTTTTCTATTTCATTTTGTATTTCTATTTGTTTTTCTATTTGTATTTCTATTTGTTTTTCTATTTCTATTTGTATTTCTATTTGTATTTGTATTTCTATTTGTTTTTCTACATTTTGTATTTCTATTTGTATTTCTATTCGTATTTCAATTGGTATTTTTATTTATTTTTCTATTTGTACTTGTATTTCGATTTGAATTTCTATTTGTTTTTCTATTTCATTTTGTATTTCTATTTGTTTTTCTATTTCTATTTGTATTTCTATTTGTTTTTCTATTTCATTTTGTATTTCATTTTGTATTTCTATTTGTATTTCAATTGGTATTTTTATTTGTTTTTCTATTTGTATTTGCATTTCTATTTCTATTTGTATTTCTATTTGTTCTTCTATTTCATTTTGTATTTCTATTTTTTTTCTATTTGTTTTTCTATTTCTATTTGTATTTCTATTTGTTTTTCTACATTTTGTATTTCTATTTGTATTTCTATTTGTATTTCAATTGGTATTTTTATTTGTTTTTCTATTTGTTTTTCTATTTCTACTTGTATTTCTATTTGTACTTCTATTTCATTTTGTATTTCTATTTGTATTTCTATTTGTATTTCGATTTGAATTTCTATTTGTTTTTCTATTTCATTTTGTATTTCTATTTGTTTTTCTATTTCTATTTGTATTTCTATTTGTATTTGTATTTCGATTTGAATTTCTATTTGTTTTTCTATTTCATTTTGTATTTCTATTTGTATTTCTATTTGTATTTCAATTGGTATTTCTATTTGTTTTTCTATTTGAATTTCTATTTGTTTTTCTATTTCATTTTGTATTTGTATTTGTATTTCAATTGGTATTTTTATTTGTTTTTCTATTTGTATTTGTATTTCGATTTGTATTTCTATTTCTAATTGTATTTCTATTTGTTTTTCTATTTCTATTTGTATTTCTATTTGTTTTTCTATTTCATTTTGTATTTCTATTTGTATTTCTATTTGTATTTCAATTGGTATTTTTATTTGTTTTTCTATTTGTATTTGTATTTCGATTTGCATTTCTATTTCTATTTGTATTTCTATTTGTTTTTCTATTTCTATTTGTATTTCTTTTTGTTTTTCTATTTCTATTTGTATTTCTATTTGTTCTTCTATTTCATTTTGTATTTCTATTTTTTTTCTATTTGTTTTTCTATTTCTATTTGTATTTCTATTTGTTTTTCTACATTTTGTATTTCTATTTGTATTTCTATTTGTATTTCAATTGGTATTTTTATTTGTTTTTCTATTTGTTTTTCTATTTCTACTTGTATTTCTATTTGTACTTCTATTTCATTTTGTATTTCTATTTGTATTTCTATTTGTATTTCGATTTGAATTTCTATTTGTTTTTCTATTTCATTTTGTATTTCTATTTGTTTTTCTATTTCTATTTGTATTTCTATTTGTATTTGTATTTCGATTTGAATTTCTATTTGTTTTTCTATTTCATTTTGTATTTCTATTTGTATTTCTATTTGTATTTCAATTGGTATTTCTATTTGTTTTTCTATTTGTATTTCTATTTGTTTTTCTATTTCTATTTGTATTTCTTTTTGTTTTTCTATTTCATTTTGTATTTCTATTTGTATTTCAATTGGTATTTTTATTTGTTTTTCTATTTTTATTTGTATTTCTATTTGTTTTTCTATTTCTATTTGTATTTCTATTTGTACTTCTATTTCATTTTGTATTTCTATTTGTATTTCTATTTGTATTTCAATTGGTATTTTTATTTGTTTTTCTATTTGTATTTGTATTTCGGTTTGTATTTCTATTTCTATTTGTATTTCTATTTGTTTTTCTATTTCTATTTGTATTTCTATTTGTATTTCTATTTCATTTTGTATTTCTATTTGTATTTCTATTTGTATTTCAATTGGTATTTTTATTTGTTTTTCTATTTGTTTTTCTATTTCTATTTGTATTTCTATTTGTACTTCTATTTCATTTTGTATTTCTATTTGTATTTCTATTTGTATTTCAATTGGTATTTTTATTTATTTTTCTATTTGTATTTGTATTTTGATTTGTATTTCTATTTCTATTTGTATTTCTTTTTGTTTTTCTATTTCTATTTGTATTTCTATTTGTTCTTCTATTTCATTTTGTATTTCTATTTGTTTTCTATTTGTTTTTCAATTTCTATTTGTATTTCTATTTGTTTTTCTATTTCATTTTGTATTTCTATTTGTTTTTCTATTTGTATTCCTATTTGTTTTTCTATTTCTATTTGTATTTCTATTTGTATTTGTATTTCTATTTGTTTTTCTACATTTTGTATTTCTATTTGTATTTCTATTTGTATTTCAATTGGTATTTTTATTTATTTTTCTATTTGTACTTGTATTTCGATTTGAATTTCTATTTGTTTTTCTATTTCATTTTGTATTTCTATTTGTTTTTCTATTTCTATTTGTATTTCTATTTGTTTTTCTATTTCATTTTGTATTTCTATTTGTTTTTCTATTTCTATTTGTATTTCTATTTGTATTTGTATTTCGATTTGAATTTCTATTTGTTTTTCTATTTCATTTTGTATTTTTATTTGTATTTCTATTTGTATTTCAATTGGTATTTCTATTTGTATTTCTATTTGTTTTTCTATTTCATTTTGTATTTCTATTTGTTTTTCTATTTCTATTTGTATTTCTTTTGTTTTTCTATTTCATTTTGTATTTCTATTTGTATTTCAATTGGTATTTTTATTTACTTTTCTATTTGTATTTGTATTTGTATTTCTATTTGTTTTTCTATTTCTATTTGTATTTCTATTTGTTTTCGTATTTCTATTTCTATTTGTTTTTCTATTTCTATTTGTTTTTGTATTTCTATTTGTATTTCTATTTGTTTTCGTATTTCTATTTCTATTTGTTTTTCTATTTCTAGATCAATGAAAAATTGATTGATTCTGATTCTGACTCAATTTTGTACCTGCGTGGTTTGAAAATTTCACAGTAGCTACAAAACCCCTTTTTAATTGAAATTGAATGAAAAATAAATTTAAATGAAATTTCAGCTCAAAATCAAATAAAATAAAATATGTATTATAGTTGAATTTGTACATTAAACATTTTAATTAGTATTTAACGTTTTGAAACTAAATGTAGTTAAGCAAATTAAATGTTCACTCTATTTTTAAACAATCAAATTCCTGTAATATTTCAACTGGGTGCATAAACGCAAGCGAAATTGATTTGAGTGGATAAATTATATTGAGTACTTGTTTTGAATACTTATTTTGAGTTAAATTTGAATTAGAGTGTTATTTAGAGTGAAACAAATGTCACTCAAAAATGTTTAGTTTTTAAGTTTCGAATTTTTCAAATGTTTTAATTCTAATAATAGTTTGAGTGAAATTTGATTCTTTTACAGATTATTTAGTATTTCACTCAATTCTACTTTTTAAATTTGATGATAGATTTGGCGTTGCAAAAATTAATTTTTAGAACAGCTACATAGAGTAATTATATGAAATGCTACTGGAATTAGTTTTTTAGTAGTTTGGAATAGCCTAGATCTTCAGTAAATATGTAATTGAATTGATTCAAGAAAAATAATTTTGCAATTAAAGACGTACCATGAAGTTCGTTTTATTCTTCTAATCGAAATTGCTTTCGATTTAGAATTTGAAGCTTAATTTAATCTGAGCTAATAAAACTTCACTCAAACTCATTTATCACTCAATTTCAATTAAAACGAATTTGTGGTTACTGTAACATTCAAAAAATTTTACCTAAAAATCAGGGAATATATTTCCACGAAATAAATTTCACTCAAAAATTATTATCAAATTATTAAAATTATTGTGTGTTTAGTATCGTCTAAACAACTTCAGTTTAATTTTATTTACAATTATTGTAGTTTGAAAAAAACTTGATTCAATGTTAAATAATTGAAGTTTAACATTAGTAAAATTTGACTCAACATTTTTTTTCGCTAAATATATAAAGAAATATAAAGAAATCAAAGTATATTTTATTTCCTGTTATAAGCAGGTTTGATTACATATTTTGTGTTTAATTTGAATAAGATTGTTATTTTGAGTGAAACAATTTTCACTCAAAATTTTTGAATTTTCAAAACAGGTGAATTAGTGAAATTTTCAACTTTCATATAAATATTTAAAGTTTAATTTTCGTTTTTAAATTTCACTCAAAAAAATATTTCACCTAAATTGAAATTGAATTATGTAAAAGTTGTATATTTAAATGTCTAGATAGTTGAAATCAATTTATACTTGACTTTATGAGTGAAATTTTTTTCTCGCAACTTTGAGTAAAATACGAACGTAAGTTACAATATCACTGAATTGTTTAACACAGATTCATACATTTAAGATCAGAACTACAATAAATTTACAGCAATACTATATAGTAAAACGAAGCATGAGCTATAAAATTGTTCTGTATGATTTCGCTTTAGGTCATCCAGAGCAGCACAATTACCCTTCTTTGAATCTTATTTTATTAATTTTTTATTTTTTGGTTTGTTCGTTCGTTTTCCAGAAAACATAACGAGTCTTTTGAAAAGAAAACAAGAAGTTCTTCAGACTTTTATTTTTGTTTTGTTTACCGTAAGGAATGAAAATACGTATAATGAAATTACTTTATCGTGGATAAACACAAACACACACACATACACACAGATTACAACAGTTAAGAAGAGAAAAACTTAAGACATTTTTCTTTTGTTTATTTTAACTTTTGTGTTTTTTTTTTTTTTTAATGTTCATCCGTATATTGAATGGGTTTTGACTAACTAGGTTCTTATTTTTGACTTATATACAACATATAAAGACTAATTTGTATATAGAGTACTATTTAGTTGTTGTTGTTCTTATTATGTGTGGATGAATTTTTAAAAGAGGAAACTAAGAAGACGACCAAAAGTGAAAAGATTTATTAACATACGAGATGAAAAAAGATGTAAAAAGATAAACAACAAAAAATGTCTTGAAATTGTGTTTTATTGAAGTGTCAGGTATAATATGGCTGCTTGATTATATATTTGGTTGATAGTAAACAGATAAATTAGTTATGTAGCCGAGGGAAGGGGAAGAGTTCCCGCATCTCAAAATCGATCGACATTTCCGTTTCTTCATAATCATGAAATTAATTTTTTTTTCCATAACATGGGGATACTAACACAACCAATTACTGTCAGCCAATCGCATAAATATACGTAAGTAAACATCGTGTAATAATACACAGCTATGAAAACAATTCGACATCATAATTTAACGTTGTTTTTCTAATTTTCGACAACAACAACAACAACGATAACGATTCGAGATTAATTTATGGATTTTCATTAATTCTCGAGATCCCCCAATTCGATTTTTTTTTTTGTATGTCTGTGCGTTTCCGTTTCTTAGGCACATAAAAAAAATTCTTTACATACGAATGAAAACACATGTGCTAGAGCATTATTGCAACGAACGAATTGATTAGTAATTTGTCACGGGACATCATTCGCGCAGATCATCAGATTTCGTGTAATATGAGCTCACGCGCGCAATACAAAAAATATTGCATCTTGGAAAAACTTTTCTATCGCCTTAATATGTTATATTTGGTGTGTGTGTGTGTGTGTGTGTGTATGCAAGGAGAGGAGATACAATAATATACGACTAATTTCTTTTTAATTTCATTTAAGGTCTTCTTTAGGGTTAAAAACGTATCGAATTTCACCCTCTTTATGTGTTATGTGTACGTATATAAGCGGATCAAGACGGGCAACATATGCGCTTATTCGCTTGGAATGAAAAATATAAAACTCGGTCGTCGTACAATTCATTACACAAAAGGTGTTTGGTGTTGCAAAAAAACAAAAAAATATTTTGGCATTATATGAAGTGTGAAAATTATCTTATATTCTATATCTGCACAGAAATTCAATATGTGCAAAAAAAATTCGCGAAATCTCCAGCCGCGTAAAATTGCCAGCGTCAAATCTTGCTGTTTCTGATATTTTATTGTTTGTGTCTGTGTGTGTGAGCTCATTTCCATATCCATCTCTAAAGATGTATCGCGTGGGTGTGTATGTATATTTTATATAAAAATGATGTCTGTCTGTATAAAATATTTTTTTTGTATATTTATACGCGCGGCGCGCAGGCAGGGATGCGATTGTTATAATAAAAACGACCTAATGTTTGTTTTTGTTCATGAAAATGATGAAAATTGTTGGAAAAATATATTTTATAACGAAAATATAAAAAATAAAACCATAGTGTGATGATGATAACTGTTTTCTTTTTATAACTCTTGGTTATTTCTTCTTTAACATCGCGTTTTCTTCGGGAAAACTAAAATGAAATTGAAATGAACGGAGTACAAAGGGTATATAGTATTATGTGCACAGTACAGAGCACGTAGTAATAATAATAGTAAGACAAATAAACGGTACATAGAAAATACGAATTTTTTTTTCTGATATTCTGCGTTACATTAGATAGGAATGTCGCAAACAGTATCTACCTGTCGCCTCTCCAGTAACACTCAAGTTACGTGTAAAGTATAATAATTTAGTTCACGCAGATTAGCGGTGTCTGCTTGAATCATCATCAACTGTTTAAATAAAACAGAGACATTGGCATCTAAAAGTATTCATATGACGACTGTTCAAAATTTATATTGGCCAAACAGGAAGGGCTTTTTCATGAAATAGATAGGACATATTAATACATAGCATAACACAAAAAGAACGTAAAATCAATTTACACGCAACATTGAAATTAGGCACACTGATTTTCATATTAACTTAACTATTGCAGATATAATCAGAAAAGGACAAAAATTGAAAGAATCAAGGAAGTTGAATGTACAAAAGCAAAAACCATTTACTGTACTGTATGTAGTTTAGCGAATCTCAGCTAATAAGGTGTGTTAATTGCATTAATTTGAATAAATATTGCCTTCCATTTTCTAAAAGTCCAGAATCCAACGGTCACTAGAGATCATGGAATCATGTCGGTTTCGTTAATTAAACCAAGATGTATAACTTCCCTGTCTCCAAGCACATCTTTCATTTTTTTATCGTTATCAATATCTGCTGTCAGATTATGCAGCACATATAGATTGCTGAAGATGAATATATTCAAGTAATTACAGGTGATCTGAACTTTAAAATCCAACCAACCTTTACCTCATGAAATTCACAGTTTTCCAAACAACACACAAATTCAACATGTTGCAAATAAAATTTTGATTAAAAATATATTAAAATCAACTTTGGTGCTAACCAGCTTTCTAAGTATCATTGCGTGATCTGATATTCATAAAAATCAAGAAGAAATTCTTCAAAACATTTGTCTGAAGAAAATGAATCAACGGAGAGTTGAGCCAAATTAGTCTCTGTAATTAATTAGTGTCAATTCGACTGCATCAGTTGAGATTTTTCGAGAACTAACACAGCCTAGCCAAAACGGTCTTGAGGCGTTGGAAAATTGTTTGAGAATTTTTGGAGCTTCAAAGCTTTTCAACTATCTTAACATCTTAAAAATGCTCATTAAACTTAAACTCGCAAAGATTACAATTTGTACAGTTGTGCAGTACAGTGTAGTTTCTTAAATCCAATTCTAGGAATCAGATAATTTTAACCAATGCGTTATTGGATGATCTACATTATGATACGGCTCAGAAGGTAAAAAGTATGCTCCAATGCTATAATAAACTACAGGATATTGTTGCTATTTTGGATATGGATGAACTGTCAGAAGAGGATATAGAGACCGTTTACAGTGCTAGAAAAGTACAGTGGTTTTATCTCGACTATTTAATGAAAAGAAATTAGTTTTTATTAAAAAACGACGTAAAGCAATTTTTTGTGATTAAATAACAGATTTGCTTGTTCATAGGGACAAGTATTTTCCGCAAGGGCTCTAAAAAAAATGTTGCTGGTGGCCCAACATTTTAGTTACGGTACTGGCTACGGTCCAACGACCGAGGTCGAATTCATCGTTGTGCCGATTACAAAGTACGATTCCAACATCATATGATGCGTTACACCCCATTTGAGATTGTCAAACGCTTTCCGATGTCCTTCATTGATATTGTAATTTTAATTTTCGTCAAGCAGGTGAAGGAGTGCCTATGCGATTGTATGACTTTTTGGGAAAAACGAGGGGTATAAACTTAGGAGTCCCAAAAAACCTCTTGGCGATCGGTACATCGGCATTTAGGATGACTTCAATTTTTAAGGTGTCAATTTTCTCGTTGTCATCGATATAGGAGACGACTCGATACTGGCAGCATTAAAAGAAATTAGTATTCAAATTAGTAAAACTCAAACTTTGAAAGTGATTTACTTTAGACTTCTATTTGAGCTTTTAAGTTTAATACGAGCATGCTTATTACAAATTATTACTGAAAGCGGCGTAATATTTAATAGATTAAAATAGACAGGAGTACATCAAAGTGTAAGGCGCCAGCACAATCTCTTCAAAGAACATAGAAATTATGTATGTCTGAAAAAAAGTTGAGATGCTTTTTGGAATTCATTATCATGGCGATATCAGTGTCCGATGAAACAGAATTCAAAGATGTATCTTAGGTTTGGCTTTGTAGAGGAGGTGGTTGTCTATGAAAGGTTTCGGGAATATCTGTTCCATTTTTATGTTTGATGCGTCGCTATTGCTGGTTTTATATTTATTGATGTTCGTCTATCCTAGATCGCTATCTGACATGATTTTGATGTATTAAAAAACTAATTATGCAAAATATTAAGGATTATTTGTAAGTTCTACAAAAGCTTTCAAGCTTCAAAAGCAACAGAATTTTTTTTTGTATTTTTTTTTAATTTGTTAAAAGTCTATTGTTACTGATTCAAACAAAATGTAGACAAAATAATAAAATATTGGGATTGTACAGAAAAATTTGAAAACCTCGGTACGATTAAAGAGCTGGGAAATATATTCTTTCATGAAATTGATATTTTACATTCACGGAACTTTTGCAGAGCTTTTTATAAGTAGTGCTTCACTATTTATTCAAATAATTTAGCTTTCAACGGTTTGTGTACACAACACCGGTTTATTGTTCAAAATTTGCTTAATCTTCTAGAAACTTAAATTTATTGGTTAACTGGAGAAGTTTACATTATTTTAAGAGAATCTGTTCGCCAACAAATAAAAGGACGATAAATGAGCTTTCAGTTAACTCGGAAATTGTCTGATTTAAAAAAGACGATCACATAATTAGCTATGAGGCTCTAAATTTTGCGATTATCCCGCAAGTATTCAAGAAACCGCGTTTTATAAACTCTTAAAGTATGATAAGATTCTTTCGGCTTTATATAGACAAAATATATTAACAGTAATGGATTTCACAACATTTTTCGAATTTTTAATCAGAAAAAATGAAGAGGCCAATAATATATAATATATTTATCTACCAAAAAAGTAGAAATATCAAAATCCCCCCGAACTTTAACCCTGGAGTTATACGAAGTGTATCGACCCCACAAAATGAAAACCTTCCTTGAGTTTTCTATGTGATACTTTGGTTTCGTACTGAAAAGTTCGCACGAACAAAAATGTTCGGTCTACTCTTCAGGTAGCTACAACCAAACTACAAAAATACAATTATAACTTCATACATTAAGTATGAGGCAAGAACGTACTGACTTAGCGAATTATATTCACTAAATCAAAAACCGAAAGAATCTTATTGATTTTAATACAGAACAAACTTCTCTTACGAAATATTTAATAAAGTTAATTCTAAAGGATTCTGGTAAACCAGCAAAATGAAAGCATTTTTGAGAATTTTTAGTGAAGGCGTATAGAAATCGCCTGTTAAAAGCCTAAATAATAAACATTTGGTTTGGGCGTCCACTTCATTAAATGAAATTCCTAATCCTTAAACCGCACAATCATGGAACAAAGATATCCAGATTAATATGAGTAAGGTAACCTAAATTTCAAAGGAAATTATTCCGAATCTGAATAATATTTCGCAAACAAGAGATTATAAATTAAACAAACATACAAGATTTCATTTACAATAGTTAACATTGGAGTGCCTTCAAATACTGATCAAACTGCAATTAAATAATTCCAGTTAAAAATAACCTCAGAAAATTTGATGGAATGCTCCTAAATTCTCAACATATCGAAAACAAATTTATGATTTATTTTCCCATTTTCTTATCCTGAAATTCGTAATCAACATAAGTCAATTTCTAGCCTCCTCAGGTATGAAGTAAAATATTAAAGCAACTTGAAAAACCTTAAATTAAATTTGAGTGAAAATTTAAATTAAATTTAAAATTTTAGTTAACTGAGTCAAAAATTAAATTATAAATAAAAATTTTAGTTTTATTTGAAAAGACACAAATTTCACTCAAATTTCATAGATTTTAATAAAATACTAACTTAGTTGTAATTGAATAAAACGAAGCTCCCAATTGGTCCGTCAGGTTCTCGCGTACAATAGTTCAAATCGAAAATAATCGCTCAAATTAGAGCTTAAATTCTTAAAAAATCGGATTGAATCATATTTTCATAAAACGTTAACGATAAAGTTCCACTCAAACCACGTCAAGTCGAGCAAAGTTTGGAAAAATAATTTTAACGGGTTGCAATTTAAGCCAAACTTCAACCAAATTCACTGGTTTTTGTTAAAGAAAATCAAATTTTAAATTTCAAATTTTAGTCAAAAGATTACGTTTAAATAAAATATATCCCAAATTCTATTCAAATCTGACTTCAACCTCCAATTATATAGTTTTTCAACAAACTACAGTTTCTAGTCAAACCGTAATTTTATTTTTTCTTCTGAATTCAACCATGCTTTTAAATTCTTGTAAAATTTTAATTAACTTTGTTTAACCACAACTTCTTAATTAGAAATTGAGGATTGCATTTTGAGCGAAAGTTCAGTTTATTTCGATGGTCTTTCGAAATTTTATTTTGAGTCGAATTACCATATTCAAGAAACGGATTTGAAAGCATAATTTAAGTTAAATGTGGACCAAATATTTCATAATAAAATTCGAAATTAAAATTTGTATTCAAAAATTATTTTAAAATTAAAATTAGTGTTGAACTTGTTGGTACTTGTTGTCTACATATTTCGTTTGATTCTTTGTTTGAAACGAACTAACTGAAACAATCCAAATAATTTTTTGTGGTTCCTCACTTCTTCACATTCGTGACCTAACACAGTTGTATCCTAAATTTGTTGCCCGACCCAAATTCCATATGATGCCGAATGATATGAATACAGTTCAGTTTTTTTTTTAAAGTTGGAAAATTGGCCATATCAAAATAATTCATGAGCATTGGTAACTTGCCAAATTTTGAATTTAGATTCAAAGTTCAAAGTAGTTTTCTATTAATTTAATATCAAGCTTACACTATAATCAAATTTAAGTGAAATTTGCAATTACTAGAATTAACTTCAGTTCACAAGGACCAAAGTTATTGAAATTCTGCCAAATACGATTTGACCAAAACTACTTTTTTCGACGTTTTGAAGGTCCGAAGTCCGAAAGTCCGAAGGTCTGAGTCCGAAATAAAAAAAAAAAAACATGCCCGTCCGTCTGTCTGTCTGGATGTCTGTACCCACGGAAACTCAACAATAGCTTGTCAGGTTTGAATTTGTTTTTTCGTCAACCTATTTCTACGGTCAAGGCGGGTAAATTGAAAAGCAGTTATAACCTGTAAATCAATACGAATTGACCAGAAACGACATAGTTATTAACTCATGTATTATCACTTGGTTATCGAACACTTTAACTAGTTTTTATATATGTCGGTTTGAGAGTTGGGCGTTGAGTTTGGGGTTGGATTGAGAGGTTAGTGCGGATCCGATTTGTCCCATTTGTGTTGGGCTAGGATTCACTGAGCAGTTCTGATGTGAATTTATTTAAGGGTTGAATTGAGGCCGAGGGTTGAGTTAAAATACCGTATTGAAGTTTCTAACGTTAATTTAAAGTGTAGTTTGACAATATAAAAAGCGCAAGAAATAAGTGGTAGAAAAAGTGTTTAAAAAATTTACTAACGTTAAAAAATGTAGCTACACAAAAAAGCTTAAAGTCATTACTTGTCTATTTCTCTGAGATTTGTGTTAATTGGCTTAGTGCAGTGACGCTTCCAAACCATACTCGCCAAATTTGTTAATTTTTGAAAATTTGTCATTTGAGTCCAACCCATTATAGGAGGATGACATAGGCGCAATTAAAAAGCTTTATATATTTCGGATCCACAGAAATCCGTCACTATACGAACACATCCTTAGATTCGTATTATTTGGTTTAGTGTGGTACTTTCGCCCTCATTTTTGTATTTAAGACTTTTTTATGGTTTATAAAATTAATGAGTTGGGGTAGGGTTGAGTTGTAGACTAAATTGAGTTGGCTTGCGAAAAGCACTTTCGAACTGTGTTGTGACTTGTGGTAGAATTTTACAGAATTAACTTTTATTGAAATGTGTCACAATAGCAAAAATAATTAAAAAAATTGTTTTAACAATTTTTTTATTTTCAAACTTCCTTCAAACTAAACCGGTTTATTAGTATTGTATCAAAGTTTTTTCCAACTTATACTATGTTGCAAACTTCGTCTGGAATAGCCGTTAAAAAACAAATTGTTTTTTCTCTAACCAAAATTTATTCAAATTTAGATGAATTGATGCGTTAATTGGAAATTCGAATTGATTAGTCATTATGTGACCACGCTGCTCAAGTGGTTTCCAATTTTCTTTTTCTTTTCAAACTTCGTTCAAACTGGTTTCAATTTTTTATCAAAATATTTCAAATTTCGCATAAATGGTAACTTTGTCTGAAAATAGCCATTCCTATTTCAATCAAACTCTATACAAATTTTTATTTATTTCAAATTGAGTTCAAATTAATTAGTCATTATATAACTGGACATTTTCATGCTGCTCTGTGAGCTGTCAAATGCTTTTTATTCGTGGGAAAACCCAAATTTGAAAGAAGAATGTGCTTACCTCAATGAAGGAGACTTGAGTTGCGGAATTTGATTTTTGTTGGATTCCAAAAATAGGTTTAACATTTTTCTATTCAAACTTTTGCTCTTTCAATGTTTTTTCAAAATATTTTCAAACCAAGACTTCAAATCAAATTGTATTGAAATTTGAATGAATTGAGTAGTTTATAACAAAAAATTTGCACTGGTCAAGTTGCTGTGTTTACCATCAAACGCACTTTAGTAGTGTAAAAATCCAAATTTTATCGAAGTAAGTTGAACCATTGTGATAGCATTTTACTTGATCCTCGTAAGGGATGGCGGCCAAAATGATTTTAAAAACAGTTTTCAATATTATTTTGTTTCACACTTCAATCAAATTGGTTTCAATTTTCAGCCAAACTGTTTTACTTCTTTCAAACCGTTTCCAAATTTGGATCCAAATTAATTAAATCATTACCATTTCTTCAAACTATGTTTCTCAATTTCAGCTTACCAGGATTGGCAAAAACTTTCTCTTGATAAAAATCAAAAAAAAAATGACAGCAAAATCAACAAAACTGACTTTCAATTTCCACGAACTTGAGACATGGCCAAAACTCAGTTTCCAGTCCAATTCATACTTTATCAGTGAAGTTTCTCAAATTTTAATCGAATGAAAAAGGTACAGATTGAGAAAATAAAAATAAGCCTTCAAAAGTTTATTGTACAAATCTTAAAAATAATTTTAATAAAAATTAGAACAATATTGGGCTCATTTATATTATATTGCTCACATTTAACCAGTAATAGTTTTCGGTTTCTAGATTCCGACTTAGAGAAATAATTCAACATGTTATTATCTGAAAAACAATTTTCATGTTGAGGAATTTTTCTTGATTTATGATAGGTTTAAATTAAAAAAAGTTGCTCAAATTATTTTATAATCTAAAAAACAAATTCGACTGAACTGAACTAACTGAAGTGAAGTATTATCTGCAGTAAATGTAGTGAATCGATTGATGAAGGAATCGTTTGACTAGCAAATATTCACGTGTTCATTTAAAAACAGAGCAACGACGTTTGGTCGAGTAGTTAATCTAATTGAGGTCTCGTTTTTTTTATATAATATAACTAATTATTTAATTGTTTCCTATAGTACTCAAAATAACATAAAATAAAGGAAACTTTGGAACAAAAATTGAGCAACACGTTGATTCTGTGAATATTAAATATATCGGCTTTGAATTTCGAATAATTCGAAGCCTTCGTTGAAATTGATTAGATGAAAATATTTTTTTTTGCAAGGCACAATTTTATTTAGTTTACTGAAATTATGTTGCTCAGTTTGATTTTGAACTAGACATGGTTAGTAAAATTAAGACCATATAAAAATATGTGAAATGAGATAGATTTCGGTTAGTCGGTAAGTTGCTCATATTATCAATAACAAAAACCCAACTTTCAATTTAATCATTTAAGGGAGAACACCACTGTGACCTACCATTTTCAAGTGCTTAGTTTGGTATTTTTTTTTGAGAAATGGGTTGGGTTTAGAGAAAAAAAAAGTTTTAGGCTATATTTGGCATATATTTAAGTAACCAAAAAAAATATTTTATGTAAAAAAAAATACAAAATGGCGGCGCTAGAGTAGCTTTAGTAGAAGTGATTTTGCCTAGAGTCGCTCCGCTGCACGCAGTAGAAGTGTCTTAAATTTGTTCCTGGAACAAAAAATAAAATATTTTCATGAAATATATTAGTTTTAGCATCGAAGTACATGAGGAAATTAAAAAATTCGAAAAAATAAAAAATTGAGACAAGTTTGAAGAAAATGTTTCATTTTTCGACTATAATTTTCGTATAAAAAGTTGTATATCTTTTTTAATTTTTAATGAATCAAAAAAACTCATGTACTTCGATTTTAAATCCATTTAAGAAGCTACAGTTAAATTTTCAAGTCGATTAAACAAAAATTGATTGAGTTCTGCTGCGTGCAGATTTCCAAAACACGGTTTCGAGAAAAACGCGTTTAAAGTTTTTGGTATCAATAACTACTCAAAAAGAGCTCTCAGGAAAATGCTTGAAAACCTTCTAAAAAAAATTTTTTTTAGCTATAAACGAATTTGTATCATATTTTTGAGGGTCTAAAGGATTTTTTAAAGCAAAAAAAAAAAAATCGATTTTTTGAAAATCTCACAGTGGTGTTCTCCCTTAAGATTTATTGCGCAATTTCAAGACAAATCATAAATATAAATGGCTTTTTGGTAAAATTTTTGGAACAATTTCTAATTCCTTTTGAAAATTTTATTGATTCGTACAGATACAAATTTCTGTTTAGGCTAAATTTTTCTGTTATACTGTAAAAACATTAACCGGGGAAAGAATTAGAATTTGTATGATAACGTATTTTGGCGGGCGGTTTGTTTTATAATCAAAATATCTCAAAATTGAAATAAATTTGGATAGATTTCAAATTTTCAATAAAAAGATATCGTGTTTGCTCACTTTTTAATAAAGACCTAAGTTAATAACAGGAATTTGGACAGATATCTAATTGCCTTAAACTAGTTGCTCAATAAAGTTTTACTTCTCAATTTCGTAAAGGCTTGCGAACATACATATGCTCAAAACATATTTTTGAGGAGAAAGCCCATTTTTTTGGGCGTTTTTTGAACACTTTTTCTACCACTTATTTCTAAATTTTTTTTTTTTGTGTCAAACTACACTTTAAATTAACGTTAGAGAATTTATTTTGGTAGTTAAAGTTATCTAAAGTTGATTTGCGATGTGTGTTGAGTCATGTGTGTTTGTAGTTTTCAGACTATGTTAATTTCGGAGTTGAATGGGGATCGAATTAAGTACTGAGTTGGGGTCGAGTTAAGGTTGAGTTGAGATTGAGTCAGCGTTGAGTTGAAATGAGTTAGAGAACTATTTGAGGATTGAGTTGGCTTGCAAAAAGCACTTTCAGAAGAAGTCATCTATATTTCAACTAGGCCATCCAACACAGATTGTAAAGTATCCGATTACTAGGATATTTTGGTCCTTTTTCGGATAATCGAATACGATGGGTAATCGATTACCCGGATAATTGATTCCAACGAAATATGGGAGAAAATTATGAAAAGTAATTAAATATTGACCAAAAATTGAAGCAAGGAAAAAATCGCGTAGCTTGTCGCCCGCACTATGGAGGGCACTCCATATACACTACAGGACAAACGTTTTTGGTCGATGAGTTTTTTTCAATTAAACAAAGGACTTGCAATGCTATTTTCAATTAATAGTTTTTTTACACACCCTGTCAAAATGCATATACGCATATTTGGTTTTGTTTCAACGTTTATTATTTGAGAAATTACCAACATACTGAAAATTGATATATTTTGTTGGGTAAAAAACTGATTTATTTTAGTTATTAAATAAATATCTGTGAGTGAATATTAAAGTAAATAATTTTGTTGTGAATTGTGAGTACATATTTAAATCATTTTTACAATTTTTTAAAAATTAATTCTGGGATTAAATGTTTATATTGATTTAATAAAAAAACCTTTCAAAAGTATAAAAATGGGCAGAAAGTGCGAACTGGCGATTGAATTAAGAGCAATCGTTGTCACGCTACACAGAGAGGGACATTCGCATGCTGGAATTGGCAGAAATCTTCAAATTCCGAAGCCTACCGTGCAATACACACTGTAGAGATTTAAACAAACTGGACAGAACTCATCACAATATCGGCAGGGGCGATGTCGGGTCACCACTGGGAAGGAGGATACATATATAGGATTGTTATTCAAGCGTAATAGGAAGTTGACGGCACCTCAAATATTAGCGCAAGTGAATAACGCTTAGAAAATAAATTGTCGTTGACTACGATGAAAAGGCGCCTAACATATCAGGGGTTAAATTGCAGAATTGCTATTAAAAAACACTTGTTTCGATTACAAATCGTAAAATATAAAGGGCGAAACCTCACGAGGGGATCAGAACTTCGGTCTTTGGCATCTTCAATAATGTCATAAAGTTAGTGTGACAGTTTTCACATTATTGATTTCTATTTTAACCAACATATATTTACTTATACATACAACAACAGCCAAACAGGTCAAAAGCTTCAGTAACATGGGTACAAGCATCCAATTTAAAACGAAAAATCGAATTCTAGAACTTAATACCGAAAGTAGTATAACAAATTATACTGATACTTCTAACCGTTTAACTGACCATATTCAAGAAATTTATCCAAAAACTCATTTTAGAGTCTTCCAACACACATATCCAATTTCATCATAATAGGTTAAGAAATAGCCAAGTTTCATCCTACTTGGCCATATTCCAGAGCTTTATAAACAATTATTTTAGAATTCCATTCCCAACACACATGGCTAATTTAATGATACCCGCGGTTAAGGTATAGCCTCCTACTTGGCAATATTCCACACATATCAAATATTCCCTAGTCCATACACATATCAAATTTCATTAAAATCGGTTAAGAAATAGCCAAGTTCCATCATAATTGGCCATTTTCCTAAACTTCGTCCAAAAATCATTTTAGAATTCCATTTCCATTACACATGTCGAATTTCAACATAATCGGTTGAGAAATAGCCAAGTTCCATCTTACTTGGCCATATTCAAGAACTTCATCCAAAAAACATGTTAGAATCCCATTTCCAACACTCTTGTCGAATTTCAACGTAATCGGTTGAGAATTGGGCAAGTTCCATCCTACTTGGCCATATTACATATATATGTCGAAACTGTGAATACAAATGGTTTTTCATTTTTAAATAAAATTGATACAGAATTTTCGACTCGAGTGACAAACACAACTCACACTATAATAGATCAAGTAATTTCGGATTTGAGCTATGGGTTTGGTTTTCATCTTGTAGAGAAATATTTATCTGACCATAGGAGCATTGTTCTTTCAATAAATATTGGCAATAAATCTTCTCCGTCATTACTTGTGAAAACGGTAACTGATTATAACACAATTTCTGAATCCCTAATATAGGATTTACTTAAGAATGAATCAGATTTTGATGAAGTAATCAGAAATTTGTCCCTTTTAGTCAGAAGTAACACGAAAACTATCTTGATAAATAGAAAGAGAAAAAGGAAAGACTGGGTGAATAAGGAGCTTCTGGATCTTATAGATAAAAGAGAAAGATACCGGCGGATGATGAAAAAATCTCCAAATAACTATTATTTAGTTGAACAATATAAGCTGGCTGCTAATTAAAATATTAAGCTTAAGAAAATATACAATTGTAGAGAATTTGGGAATTGCGCAGATCCAGAATTCTTTGGAAAAATGTAAAACGAGTTCTTTATAACAGAGATGTCAATTATATGCAGTGAAGCCTAGTCTGATTATTGGGACTGATCTTGTATCGGATGAGTTGAAACTTAGTAATATTTTTAATACATTTTTCATCACTATTGGCGAGAGTATTACACAGGTGCTACCCAAACCAAATATTATTGATTTCGACTACATCAGGTATGCCATTACTGTTCCTTTACAGTTTACTCGTGTCCATGAAGTAGAGGTTAAACAACATATGCAGAACCTAAACCTAAGTGCTTCTACAGGAATCGATGGAGTCTCGGCGAAATTTATTACAAAGTTTTCTGGAAATCTTGCAAGTGTTTACGCAAAATATATTAATAATGCAATTATTAATAGTAAATTTCCAAATTCCTTGAAATTTGGCAAGGTTATTCCGATACCAAAATCTGGAAATTATTTACGCTAAACAATAACAGGCCAATATCTATATTAAATGCGTCATCTAAAATATTAGAAAGTGTAGTACTGGACAGATTAAATATTTTCTTGTCGGTATGTAAATAGGATTATCTCAGATTCACAGTTTGGATTTAGGAAAAATTCATGTACTACTGCTGCGGTGTTGGGACTTGTAAATATTCTGAATGGAGCTTTTATTAGAAAATGTTACGCTGGATGTATTTTCATTGATATTAAAAAGGCATTCGATACTGTAGACCACGAGCTACTGTTAATGAAATTGGAAAAGTTAGCTCTTTCTCAAGATCAATTAGACTTTTTCGCAGGTTATTTAACAAATAGAGAACAAGTAGTATAATTAGGACACACAGTAAGTGAAATTATGAAAATTACTAAAGGTGTTCCGCAAGACTCAATTCTAGGACCAACTTTGTTCAATATTTTTATTAATGACATCACGAAAATAGATCTAGTTGGTAATATTATTCTCTATGCAGATGATGCGGTAATATGCTACGAAAATGAAAGTCTTGGTAGCATGCACTCTGAAATGGAAAACGATCTTATCAAAATTAAAAAATGGTTTGACCTTAACCTGTTAATATTAAATGCCGGAAAAACTAAACTTTTACTTTTTGGAAACAAAAATATTAAATCTGAGGAGAAGGCGCGTTTCACATTGTCTTACGATAATCAACCAATTGAGCATGTAACTGAGTATACTTATCTTGGTGTGGTCATCGATAATTTGCTAAGCTGGAAAAAACATATTGATAAAGTAAAGTCTTCTATATCTCCTTATATATTTGTTATTAAAAGGGTTCGCAACTTTGTGCCTTTTAAATGTTTACTTGCCATATATAACTCATTTATTTTGTCACGAATATTATACGTCCTACCAATCTGGAGTAACTGTGTTACATATAAACTTAATGATTTATTTATTTTATAGAAACGAGCATTAAAGTAGTAGTAAACTAGTTTGTTACTATTTCAAAATTTTAAAAGTTTGAATTTGCTAATTGAAATTGAAAAATTAATATTGATATATAAACTGACCAATAATTTAATAATGCGCGATTTGGATTTTCAACAAATAAGAAGTCGTCATACTAGACGTATTTCACATTACTTGATAGCACCAAATACAGATACAAATTTAAATATCTTAAGTAGTAGTTTGTCGCAGTTTAACTCACTGCCAAGAGAGATTAAATATTCAAATAATGTCATAAGCTTTAAAAAAAGCCTTCTGAAGTTCTTAAAGAACCAACAACCGTACAAAGTATGAGATAGTTTCGAATTTTTATTTTTATTTTTTAATTTTTTTAATAAAGTCCTGTATCTGTGTGAGAAACTTCATGATCTACAGCTTGCAATAATATAATTCAATAAATTACATTGCAAAATAATTCAAATAGAATTAGTGCAACTAAAAAAATGTAACTTTTTAGTAAATATTGTAAAATTTCTAAATCATCCAAAACTCATTTTAGAATCCCATTTCTAACACACATACTAAATTTCATAATAATCGGCTGAGAAATAGACAAGTTCCATCATACTTGGCCATATTCCAGAACTTCATCTAGAGATCATTTTAAAATCCCAGAACTTCATCTAAAAAACATTTTAGAATCCCATTTCCAATACAAATGTCGAATTTCATCGTAATCGTTGAGAAATGGGCAAGTTCCATCCTGCTTGGCCATATTCCAGAACTTCATCCAAAACTCATTTTAGAATCCGATTTCACACACACATATCAAATTTCATAATAATCGGTTTAAAAATAGACAAGTTCCATCATACTTGGCCATGTTGCAGAACTTCATCCAAAACAGTTTTAGAATCCCATTTTCAACGCACATGTGATGAGAAATAGTCAAGTTCCATCATTCTTGGCCATATTCTAGAACTTCATCCAAGACTAATTTTAGAATTCCATTTCCAACACACATGTCAAATTTCATAATAATCGGTTGATAAATAGGGAAGTTCCATCATATAAAAAATGTGTTAACTATTCACTACATCCAAACCCAACCCCAACTCAACTCCAACTCAACGCGCAAATTGACCCCTAATTTAACCTTCAAATCAATTCCCAATTCAATGCCCAATCCAATAATCAAATAAGCATATATAAAAAATCGTAAATATTTGTAAAACCAGGTATTTTGGGTCAATTCGTATGGCAGGTACCCCACCCCCTTGACGTACAGTCTCCAAAAGCTTTTCAAATCTCCGCCTTGACCATAGAAACAGATTGGCGAAAAAAAAATCCAAATCGGACAAGCCGTTCTCGAGATACCATGGGTCCAGACATCCAGACATCAAGACATCCAGACAGACGGACGGACATTTTTTTTTTTTTGCATTTTCATACTCAGGGACTTTCAAAACGTCGAGAAAAGTGGTTTTGGACCAACCAAATTTTTCGTCATTTTTGACAGGATTTCAATACTTTGGTCTTTTTAGACCGAAGTAAAAGATGCTTAATTGGGCAAAGTACGACCAGAATTGGCAAATGTTACAATGGTGAAAAGCCCTTTGGTCAGACGAATCGAAATTCGAAATATTTGGATCCAAAAGGAGAGTTTACGTTCGACGCAGTCCAGGTGAGAAAATGCTCCCAGACTGTATGATTCTTACAATAAAGCAAGTCGAAGATTTGGTAGAAATTACGGGTTAAAACTAGTAGGACGAGGGTTTACGTGTCGGCACGACAATAACCCCAAGCATACATTTAATGTGTATAAGGAGTATTTACAGCTACAATTTCGCCACCGAAAGCTAATTTAATGAATTGGCCTCAACAACCGAACAATTAAATAAATTATTGGATAGAATGCAAAGGCTATGTCGCACAGTAATTAAAGAAAAGGGAGGCCACACCAATGGGCAACCTACCTCATTTTCGCAAAAAAAAAATTTGCAACAAATATATGGCAGTATTCTTTTGCAATCTAATATTAGCCGCATTTCTTGAACTTTAATCTGATCCGTATGAGATCAAATTTTATGAAACGACATGCAATAAAAACCACTACTCGGATCAACATTTTGATCCAAAAACAAAAATTTGTTAAATTTTTTTTGTTGCTTTTCAACAAGAATTGTATAAGTTCTGCCGCCCCCAATCCTCTAAGGTATACAACGTATTAAAATTACATTAAAAAATTGTTATATTTACAAAAGTTGCTTTTTTATCATTTGTGGACTTGTGGTACTATCAGAAGAAGCGATAAGGGCGAAAAATCTGTGTCTGCAAGGTTTTGACGAAGCGATTATTATTAATTAATGCACAATTCTAACGACAAAAATTATCAACAAATTTACATCTGTCATTTACAATATTTTTGATTTGTGATAAATATTTGTGATTTTTACCTTGCAACATTTACGCAACATTTTTTTTGCTATGTTAAACGCTTTCGAGATTTCTGTCAAGCGATTATTTTGTTAGCTATATTTTTACTGCGATGTTCGACCAAATAGTTTTGGCCTGTAGTGTAGGGGATCGGATTTAGCATTTTGCCGTGCCCAGGGCAATTGACAATTGTCCGCCTTCCCCTTATTTAGTTGATGCTACAAATATGAACACATCTTCATTCACCGTATGCTAGCAAAATTTAAAATTAAATTAAAGCGATACGTATGAGGGTAGACTGAAATGTTAGCTACTTTTTGAATGAAAAAGTAAATTATTTTTCAAAATAGCCTGGTCATAGCATACTCAAATAAGTCTTATTATGTTTATCATTTTACTAATCTCACTCAGCTTCACTCGGCAATAGTCCAACAGATATCTTCAATTTTATTTACCATTCACTCAGTAGTGACCTTAATGGCGCACCGTGAGTGAGGCATGTGACTCGGTCTGATTTAACCCCATCGAAATGCAGTAAACTACTTATGAACCGTGAAATGTAAAGGAACAGACCCGTCATAGTACTTTATAACTTTCCTTTGGTTTGCGTAATAGTTTTCTGCGCAATTATTTGTACCAATGAATGATCAATGAAACTCGCTACCTTCCAAAACAAACGCATTGGTCAATGAAGTTATTTTCGAAATATTCTTTCAAGTAGCAGGTTTTATGATTTTATCCGTATTTAACTTCGATCAGTTGATAATCATACAAAAGATTGTATACGGAATGTTGTTAAATATTTATTGTCACCCCCCTTTTTTATGGGTGTTGGGTGCGTCTCAATAGGGTAGGGGTTGACCGTCTATAGCCATGTATCTCGTGGTCTATATTCCAACGCTGCAACTATGTAGAAACCACCAAATGTGTCTAGTATACCTCCAAGTGGTAACACCCGGGCAACGATGTGAATACGTCGGCTAAATACTAGATGCGAGTGCAGTACACTATAAATGAGCAATGAGCGGAACGGATATGGAAAATAATACCCCAGGTGGTACACCTGTTAATCAGGTAAATCCACCCTCTTCGGAGGTCGGTCTCGTGGATTCTGGGGGAGACCAGCCATTGCTAAACTACAAATATTTTAACAAATCACAAGATATGTTGGTGAATAAACAAGCTCAACTGAGCGAATCAGAAAATAATATTATAAATCCCTTCGATAGGAGTAATAAAGTATCGTATTCTCCGATAAGAGGCCGTAGTCCTTCCATTGGGGCCAGTAGTAAGAACATTCGTTCTACAAACGAAGAAAAGCTTCACAATGAATTGTGTAGAGCTAATAATGCACTAGTTGAAGCCAACAATATTAACAAGCAATTGAATGATACAATTGCATTGATGCAGGAGCGTATGAAAATGCTTGAAAACGAAGTTAAAGCTCTTAAGCCAAAGGAGGCAATCTATCCTACTCCTAGCCAGACTACAATTGAACAAGAGTACCATACGGATGAAGACGAACTAGCTCGAGAAACTGAGTGGATAAGAGTTAAAGGAGTTAGAAGAAAAAAAAGAAAATTGAATAATACGCCCTCCCCACCTCAATTAAAGGATGATGTTCCTAATATTATCCAGAAACCATCAAAAAAAAATACCTCCACCACCACCAATAGTAATAGATGAAGTCAAAGACTACGATCTACTCTATGAGAAATTAAAAAAAATTACTACAACTGATAAGTTTAATGCAAAGGTGATGAATGGAAACACCATCAAAATAAACTTGGAAGATGGTGAAACTTACAGAAAAATGACAAGTATGTTAAATGAAGAAAACCGTGCTTGGCACACGTTTGAAGATAAACAAACCAGACCAATAAGGGTTATGGCTAAAAATCTACACTCTACGTGTAAACCAGAAAAAATAATTGATGATCTGAAAGCAAAAGGATTTAAGGCTACTGAAGCATCAATTAAGCTAAAACGGAGAGGCAAAGTACCTCTCAACATGTTTATGTTGACCTTCGATAATGATGAAGATATCGAAAAAATTTATCAAATTAAGTACATCTTAGGGTGCAAAGTAGTTATTCAGCCTCTAAGACGGTCTAAACTTATACCACAATGTAAACAATGTCAAGCCTATGGACATACACAAAAATATTGCAGCAGGGAACCCAGGTGTGTCAAATGTTTAGGTAAACATCATACCAAAGATTGTGTAAAAGATAGAAATGTTCAGCCTAAATGTGTTCACTATGGAGAAAACCATCCGGCTAACTATAGGGGATGCAGCGTTGCCATTGAACTGCGAAACATCAAAAATAGGAATGTGATTGCTAAAAATCCAAGATTATTGAGGCAGCAGGCAGTTAAGATGACCCAACCCGAAGTAAATCGTAGAGAGTTGGGAACTACTCATGGACAATTGGGTAAAATGACTTATGCTCAAGTAACGATGAGTAACGGAAATCCAGGGAAAACTGGTCAAAATGACGAAATAAGTCAAACACTTAAATTAATTTTAAGCAGGCTCAATACATTTGATGAGCGATTACAGAAATTAGAATACAGCACTAAGGGAGCCATCCCTAAACAGAAAAATGGCAGGTGATCTTAGAATCTTATGTTGGAATGCCAATGGACTTATGCAACATCAACAAGAATTGCAAGTGGTCCTGGACACAGAAAAAATCGATGTATGTCTCATCACGGAAACACATTTCACTAGACAAACAATCATTAAATTTAAAAATTATCATATATATCATACCATTCATCCGGAAAACACTGCTAAAGGAGGTAGTGCGGTTATAATCAGAAATAGTATCCACCACTATGAAGAGTTAAAATATGAAACAGAAGAAATACAAGCAACTGCTGTTAACGTCAAAACCAAAAATGGTTCTATTTGTATTGCTGGTGTGTACTGCCCACCGAAGCACTCGTTGAAAGAAAAGGATTATCTCGAGTTCCTCAGTAAATTAGGAAAACGGTTTATACTTGGAGGAGACTTTAATGCCAAAAATGTCCACTGGGGCTCCAGATTAACAACAACTAAGGGTAAAGAACTCCTAAAAGCCATTAGGAAATGCAGTTGTGAAGCTCTCTCAACTGGAAAACCAACTTACTGGCCTACTGATCCAAATAAAGTACCAGACCTGATTGATTTCTTTATAATAAAGAAGATATCTGTAAATTATATACAAGTAGATGAAAGCCACAACCTAAACTCTGATCATTCACCGATACTTTTAACGTTAAGTGAAAAAATTATTCAGAAAGAAAGGAACCCTTTTCTAGTAAATAATCACACTAATTGGGAATGCTTTAGACTATCGCTAGAAGAAAAAATTAACTTAATGGTTCCATTAAAGACCGAGGAGCAATTAGACAAAGAAGTTCACAAATTTGTAGACGATATACAGCAATCAGCTTGGGAAAATACCCCTGAGGTTGAAAAGAAAATCAAGGGAAACAACTACCCTTTGGAAATTAGGGAACTCCTAGCAGAAAAAAGAAGAGCGAGAAGAGTATGGCAACAAACAAGGGCCCCTCAAGATAAAACTAATTTGAACAATCTCACTCAACAATTAAGAAGAGAAATCAAAGAATTGAAAAATGAATCAGTCAGCAACTATTTAAGAAAATTAACTAATGATAGCAGTACTGATTATTCTCTTTGGAAAGCAACCAAAAGAATTAAAAGACCAATAATACAGAACCCTCCAATAAGAGTAGCAGGTGATAAATCGGCTAGGAATAATGAAGACAAAGCTCGAGAATTTGCTGAACATCTTGAAAAAATATTCCAGCCACATCAAGATGAAACATTAGAAGCCGAGATAATATCTGAACAAGCTGTGCAAGAAAGTAAAGAAATCCTACCGACAACACCAAAAGAAGTCGCGTGTGAGATAAAAATTAATATGAATATGAAAAAAGCTCCTGGCTACGATCTTATTACAGCAGAAATCTTAAAAGAACTGCCAAGGAAAGCTCTGGTAAAGCTCATCAATCTTATAAATGCAGCATTTAGAATCAAATATGTACCAAGCTTGTGGAAAATTGCAGAAGTAATCATGATCCCAAAACCTGGGAAACCACCACACATAACCTCATCTTATAGGCCAATTTCGCTATTGCCAGTCATGTCCAAACTCTTTGAGAAGCTTCTGGTAAAAAGGTTAAATCCGATAATCGAGAGTAAAAACTTAATCCCAAATCATCAGTTCGGTTTTCGTAACCAACACTCAACAATTGATCAAGTTCACCGAATAACCAGTATAATTGAGAAAGCACTAGAGGAGAAAAAAATCTGTTCAGCAATATTTCTAGACGTTGCCCAAGCATTTGATAGAGTGTGGCATGAAGGACTTAACCATAAATTAAGAAATCTTCTACCAATCCAATTTGCTAATATACTGGAATCTTACTTAAAAGATAGATTCTTCAGGATTAAGTTAGATGACACTTTCTCTGAATTGAAAGAAATCAACGCAGGAGTTCCACAGGGCAGTGTATTAGGGCCGGTTTTGTACCTAATATACACTTATGATCTTCCTGTATTAGAAAACAATACAGTGGCGACTTTTGCAGATGACACGGCGATCTTAGCTGTTGGCACAAGCAACGAAGAGTCAACACAAAAGTTACAAACAGCAATAACTAAAATTTATAAATGGACAAAAAGTTGGCGAATAAAACTAAATGAAACTAAATCAGTTCACATCAACTTTACAAACAGGCGATTCGAACATATCCCGATTACCATAAATCAAGAAATAGTACCGTATGCGAACACAGCTAAGTATCTCGGCATGACCCTGGATGCTAAACTGCGATGGAAAGCACATGTCAAAAAGAAAAGTGAAGAACTAAGAATTAAATACAGAAAGATGTATTGGCTGATGGGAAGGAACTCTTCTTTATCAACATACAACAAGCTGCTACTTTATAAGCAAATATTGAAACCCGTTTGGACGTATGGTATTCAACTTTGGGGTTGTACCAAACAGAGCAACGTAAATATCATCCAAAGATTTCAGAATATGGTATTAAGGAACATCGTTGATGCACCTTGGTATGTCAGGAACAATGATCTCCATAGGGACCTTAAAGTGAACCTCATCGTAAATGAAATTCAGGAGAAAGCGCGGAGACATGAAGAGAGGCTCCGGCATCATGTGAACATTGAGGCAACTCAGCTTCTAAGCAACACGAATTTAATACGTAGACTTAAAAGAACCAAACCTTTTGAGTTGGTGTAATTGTTAGCTTAAACAGCATTGTGCTGTGTAAAGCCCACTATAAAGATGTGGTTTAATTCAATTTACCAGACTCTATGGAACGCCAATGGGAAGAAGCCATAGATTAATATTAAGTTAGTAAATTAAGTCAGAAACAAATTGCTCATTAGTCCAGGAGACTAGATTGTAATAACATTAAATAAATAAATAAAATTTATTTTAACAAAAAAAAAAAAAAAAAAAAAAAAAAAAAACCCCATTTTTTCGAAAAATTTGCCGCCCTAGACTCGGGTCGATAAGGCCTATATGATAAGGGCTTGTCGCGTGCAGTCGTAGGTTTTGAACTTTTGGTTACTTTATAGATTTTTTTTCGACTAGCAGTGGGTTTTCATATTCATTAAAATTCCGATTTCCGTATTCCAAATGAGCTTAAATTATGGTAAAATATTAGAGCATGTAAAAATAAAATTTGCTTTCAAAATATGTCAAAATGGAAACAATTTTTTACTGATTGTGCATAAAATCTATCATACAATCTAAATAAGACATTTCTGGAATGGGTATAAAATTCCAAAAAAAAATTTCATTTCCATTATTCCAAAAACATAAGTAGGTTTACATTTATTTTAATTTTCCAAAATCCATAATTTAAATTCCAAAATTCCATAAAATAATTCCAAAAAAAAAAATTCCAAAACTTAAAATTCGCTCGAGAGAGTAACCGAAGCCGTTAGCCTCTACAATTCTAAATTAAATTAAGGGTTGGCCACGTATCACTAATACGTGCCATTAATAGATTCTATATAATCCGCTCCTACATGCGGCATGCAGTGCGACATGTTTGCTGATCCCGGCTCCTATGTCCCTCGAAGTTCAAATCTAAAGCCTCTCGGAGGGCTAAGCTGGAAGGAGCGCAGCGACCGTCCGCGTGCCTGCGAGAGTTACCGAAGCCGTTAGCTTCTACAATTCTACCCATGCAACTCATGCAATTTAATTTCCTAAAAAAAAGAGAAAATCGCGTGCTCGATTTTGCCTGTTTTCAGGAAAGTGGATTGGAGTGAAATTTTTGGAATTTTGGATTTTAGAATTTTGGGTCCTGGAATTTTGGGTTTTGAATTCTACGCCTGGAATATTCGGTTCTGGAATTTCAACCCCAACCCGACATTTCTTACAGAAAAATATTTTATGGGATTTTTTGACAATCTTTATGAGTTTTAATTTCTTAGTCATCAAACCGGAATCGCGTATTAAACCATATGAGAAATTTGTCATCGATCCGGAATTCGGGTGCTGGTATACTTAAATGATCCATTTATCTCAGAAAGGTAAATTAAAACTGAAGCTTAAACATTTCATCCCTAATGCTGGCAATTTTAACCAATTTGAGAAGGCTTGAAATGGCATTCACAGAAAGAAATTGAGTAAAAGACTCGAAAATGTGCAATAGTTTGAATCTAATTAGATTCAATTTTTTTTAATACTACTTTTCTAGCTGATGCTTAAAACTTGCAAAATTTAACATACATAAGTTAATAAAATGGAAATTCGTTTCTTATTTTATTTAACAAAGTATTGGATAAAGACCATTTCATGCTTTGGTTTTGTCCGTCTCTGTATGTAAAATAAGGTGTTCCTGAATTTATCCAACTGAATAACTGTACAGTAGTTACCTATATAGAATTCCAATACCCATATTCTAAAAAGCATTCACCGCTCAAATCTACCATTTTAAAAAGCAAGGGAAATGGGAATCAAAATGTAATATGTGCAATTTATTGGCGCGATAATTTATTTAAAAACTCATGATTCTTAAGGAAGAAGAAACAATCAGTTTAGGGATTTTAAATTTTGTCAGTTGCTCTAAGATTATTTTACATGATTTGAAACACGTATTAATTTCAAACCATTCTGTATTTTTTTAATACCCGGGTATTAAAATAAACAATACTCGACTATCCGCGAGTACTTTGAAACTCGAGTAATTTGAATACACCAATTTCAACCATTTATAATATATTTTCTTCTACCAAACTCTAAACTCTTATCAAAAAGGTGAACATTTTAAAACATCAATTGAAAAAAGCGTTATCATGTTCGGTGTTCACCGAACGATAAAGCGTCGGCAAATGTTTTTTGTGCTGGTATTGCGGAGTAGAATCGCTATCGATTCTCATTTATTGAATATACATATTTAGTGGGCTTCCCAATTATGGTGGGCAGTGATGTCGCTATAACTGGTTATTTAATATTCTCTCACGTCTCTGTTGTCTTGGCATTAAGCTAAGTAAGTTTTACACTTTAATACCAAATTATATTTACAGTTTAACTACCGTGTCAAATCATAATCAAACTAACGCAAACATTTAAAAATATTTTTGGATCAGGTTGGGGTAAACTTCGTTTTGAAACAATTTTAAAATTCATTTAAATTTTAATTGCATTTTTTTGAGCCGTACAGACTAATTTTCAAAATTTTTCAAAACTCTACTGGTCTTATTGTTTAATGTAATTACTCACGGTCGGTATGACTTCCATAAATATTAAAGTACATCATTTAGAATTGATCCTCACCTGAAAATTAGAAAAATAAAAAAAGTTAATTTTGATAAATATATAATTAGTATTTAACTTAAAATACTGATCGGCATCATAATTTGATCCACGTGTGATCTCCAATCAAACAAAATGCGATCTCACTCAATTACTTCTTAGAATACTATACAAAAACATCATAAAAATCCAAAAAAAATTAAATCTGCTCTCGATCATTTCAAATTGCGAAACAAAAATTTTTCAATTGCGATCATAAATTGTACATTTACAACGGGTATGTCTAATAAAGTAGATATTCGTACGACGTACATCAAAAACAAACCATATGATTATTTCAATCAATACTCTCTTGCGTGCCGCGATACAAATCACTTTTGATTATTGTTATTATTACTACTATTACTAATACTATTAATTTTCCGTTTTTCCTTTGTTTTTCAACAAAACAAAAAAAAAAATTGGTAACAGACATCCAAATACCAATAAATATACAACTTAATTAAAATATTAACTCTTCAAAAAAAACTACAACACAAATGTGCGCGCGGAGGAGTACGTAATATTATAATCGATCGACAGATACTCACAGTGGAAAAACAGAAAACAAATTTCCAAATGAAAAATCAAAATAGAAAATTTTTTTCATCATCATTCATCGAATTATTATACACGTACAATTACAAAATGTTATGTATGTACTGTACTGTATGTGTTGTGTGCTACATGCGCGCGAGATATTGGTACAAAAACGATTTTTGTTTTGTAAATTACCACAAAAAAAAAATTTTCCCCGATTTTTCTCAATTTATTTTCTTTTTTATTATTTTTATTATAATTTTAAAACAAACAGATTTTTTTTTTTTTTAGTTTTTCGACGAATACAAATTTTTTATTATTCTTTTTTTTTTCAAAATGAAAATACCAAAAGAGAAACCCATCTGTGAAAATAATAAAACAAAAAAATTTTCAATTTTCCCAGCAACAACAACACCTACATACTACACTACACAATATACAAAAAAAATGTGTGTGTTTATACAATAAAAGTTTTTCTTTTTTGGTGCTTCTGCTACATGGTGCTGCCGCTATAAATATGTATATGCTTCTGGTAGTAATGCTGTTGGTATGTCAGTTAGTTTTCGTTGTTTTAGTTTAAAGTAGTTTTGATGAAGTTAATAATTAAAATAATGTTTATTGTAATCACTAGTATAAAGTTAAAGTTGTTACGTATTTTGTTTGCTTCGTTTATTTGGTGTATTCGGCTGCGTGTTGAACATTATGTATAATTGTTCATTATATGAAGTCTGGCTAAAGTTTATTATTCTAACTGCTTAATTATTGTAGGCCACTATTCAATTTAAAATATTTTAAAATATTCCTCGCTTGTTGATAACGAGGACGATTCAACTCGAGGTTAATAAAATGAAATACCCCTAAATGTTTTCTATCTACCTTTTTCGTCGGGGAAAATCGCACACGCCATAGAATTGTGACACAAATACAACCGCTTTCATAATCTGGAATAGTAACATTGTGATATTTATTTTACAAAGCGCGGGAAAGGTTAATGTGTCGTTGTTTGGTCTTCTGAAAAACTGCATTTTTTACTTGAATGTGCCATTATTCTAAGCCATGTGTGTTCAATAACAGATTTAAACATAGATTACGTTTATCATGCAAACCAAATACATTGCACTAATCATGGCACATACAACAACTAGCGATGCAATAATTGTCAACTAAGTGTCTTTAAGTAAAATTATTATTTACGGATAGAATTCAATTTCTGAATTATACAAATTGTTTCACATAATTTTTGCTTTGTTGGCAAATTATTTTTGTATATAAACACTTACATTTTGGGTAATAAATATAGTTAAAATTAAACATTCAAACATTTTGATTCATTCTCAGCTAAAGTTTCCCTACATTGGCAAGTTCTTTAGCTGCATAAATATTGTAATTTATCGCTTGTCTAAATTTACGACTTGGATAATAAAGCGAAAATTAACATTGGTCCTTCGAGCCAAGCAGCAAACGGCTACCAATTGAATGAAGAAAATGCAAGAATATTCAAAACAATTCTTGAAAATTAAAGTTCGTCACATTAACGCCGCATAAAAAAAATAGGCAATGGAGCAACTTTACAAACAACAGAGTGCTCGTTTTGATTTGATACAAAAAATTGAAACGAATTACAACAAAGATGGCGAGAGCAGAAAAACAAAAGAATACCTGCAGAGAAAACTTAACACCATTAAAACCATCTGGGAAGAGGTCATCCTTACCGATAGAGAGATGAGAGATACATACCATGATGACAATCCATTTCATAATTACTGGGTGGAACGAAAGTCGTTTGAGACATTCTACAATACCTTTCAACAACATTTAAATCAGAAATTAAAACCAGTAACGGAAATGCCGGCAAATGATGATAATTATCTATCCATCAAAACATCAACCAATATGCCAACAACAAATAGTCTAGCAAGCCTTTCTACCACACCAGCCAACATCGTCATGGCAAGCAACTCTAATGCCAACGAGACTACAAAAAACAACGATGTACAAAATTCGACGATGCAAGACAGCGAGCACATACGCAAATATAAAGAGCAGGAGGTCAAAATGCGTTTATGCTATATAGATAAATGGCAGACGCTGCACAATTGTTAGAAGCTGATGGTTGCAAAGATCAACTTAAACACAAGCTGACTCAGCTCGATGCCAGGATAGCAAAAATCGAGCAACTTCATGAGGAACTATTAGTGGACGCTACTGCTGATGAAGAAGATACGATGCCGTACTTCTCCGAGGATTACTACTCAACATTAATCAACAAATTCGAGATACTAAGATCCAGGATCACCAACGTGCTGAACAAACAAAAATCAATGGAACATGAAGTCAAACTAAGGCCGATTGAAATTCCACATTTTCATGGGGACCCCTAAAATGGGCATCCTTTTATGACCTATTTAGAAGGATTATTCATGAAAACGACGGCATAAGTGACACCATAAAAATGCACCAACTAAAAACTACGGTACTTGGGAGCGCGGGCAGACTAATAAGCCACCTTGAAACTACTGGTGATAATTACAGAGACGGATGGAAGCTGTTGGTAAACCGATACTAAAATAAAAGGCAAATGGCGTCGAACCATGTGAACGCGATGCTGAATTTTCCAGCAATACACTCGGAATCATCAATATCAATTAAATCATTACATGATTTATTAACCGAGAGCCTACATGCCATTAAGAACTTAGGTATAATACTATAATTACATTGTCTTGGAATTACATTATAATTACAATAATAATAAAAAAGTTGGATATTGAAACATCAAAACTATTCGAGATGTCAATAGCGGATCCTAGAGAAATGACAACACTAGAAGAATTTCTCAATTTCTTAGAACGGAGATTCCAAGCCTTAGAAGCAACAAAATCAAAAACAATAAGTCGCAGTTTTGGAGCATCCGCTCCACAGACAGCAAGGGTCAACACATGTAGAACACAAACTAAAAGAAGCTGTGTATTGTGTAAACAAGAGCACGAATTAAAGGACTGTATCAAATTCATCGCTCAAGAGCGGCTTTGCAACATGTGTTTAAAGGAGAACCACCACCCCTGTCCACATTCTATACGATGTTTAGTTTGTATGGGACGTCACAACACTTTATTACACTCCAATAACCCACCACAACGCACGATGCTCACCACGAAGATAGACGACACTCCAAAAAGTGAGACAACTGTTCAGTTAAAGATAACGACCAAAATTCTTACGGATGTTAATAGATCCTGGCTCACAAATTTCAGTCATTTAGCGAGGAGGCATCCAAGCTAATTAAACAATGAACGAAGAAAACATATATGGAAATAGCAGGAATAAACGAAAGCGAAATCACAACTGCCACAAGATCAGTCACCTTCCGTGTACAACCGCGATTTTTATCGAACTTCTCCATGGAAATGGAGGCAGTATAATTACCGTATATAACACGACCACTGCCTGACCAACATTTTGACAGTAGAAGATGGCGTCACTTAAACACCTTGATGTGGGCCGATCCCAATCATAATCAACCAAACAAAATCGACATCTTATTAGGTGCCGATTATTATCCAAACATTGTGATGAACCAGGTGGTCAAAGGAAAACAAGGAGAACCAATTACCCAATAAACAGAATTAGGATGGATTATATTTGGTAATACCCCCAACAACAATAAATCTTCCAAGATCACGTCATTGGTTACCTTAACAGACATCGACCAGCAATTAAAGAAATTCTGGGAAGTAGAAGAGATGCAACCCAAGAAGCTGATGACAGAGGAAGAAACTCTATGTGAAAACCATTATCATCAGAATTATTGTCGAGATGGTGGTTTGGCGTCTATTGGAAGGGGCTCCGTAACCTTCCAGTAGGCGCAAGTGTACGTACTGCCTCCTCGTGGCAACCACCGGTAACTGTAACCATTAGGCTGAATGTGGCTTTTTGTGATAGGCTAAAGTACGGCGCTAAAGGAGAAAACCTTGACAAAAAATCCCTAATCTAAGGTGGAACAGCATATGCCGATGGATGAATGGCTGATAGGTTAATCAGTCTATATATGCGGACTCTGGATACCAGGCACCCTCCAGTTTTATTTAGCCTTCCTGTAGTAAACCTGGGTGACCTACAGGCGACTTTTTTATTCCCAGCAACTCGCAAGAGTCATATCCAAACGGTAGACGAGGCACGGGAAGGAATACGCGGGAGTGGGTTTGCCCTCTCAAAGTCCTTGAGTCCCAATGCTACCGCTTTTCTAGCAGAAGTAAATGTTATTACATCTAGGAGGGAGAGCAATGAGCCTAGATAGTATGTAATGCGTGCACTTCCTACAGTAAACATCTAGGAGGGAGAGCAATGAGCCCAGATAGTATGTATCGCGTGTAGAAGTACTTCCAACAGTAAACATCTAGGAGGGAGAGCAATGAGCCCAGATAGTATGTCCCAGCAACTCGCAAGAGTTAAATCAAAACGGTAGACGAGGCACGAATAGGAATATACGGGAGTGGCTCTGCCCTCTCGAAGTCCTTGAGTCCCAATGCTACCGCTCTTCTAGCAGAAGTAAATGTTATTACATCTAGGAGGGAGAGCAATGAGCCCAGATAGTATGTATCACGTACCGTTAGGCAGTATTATCAGGCTCATTAAGAGCCTGAATATTGACTGGACGGATACTTAAATAGGGCTTCATGCACAAAAGATCTTTTAGGTCGCAGTGCGGGGTGGCTTGAGCCCCCACATGGCCCTCAAGTAATAATAATAATAATAATATTGTCGAGATACGAACGGTCGTTACACGGTACGAATTCCTTTTATCCAAAATGTACCAACTCTTGGATCATCCAAATAAAGGGTCGTAGCAAGATTCATTCAATTGGAACGACGTTTTTTAGTGGTAAAGGAATTTTTCAAGCAGTATCAGGAGTGTATAGAAGGGTACTATAATAAAGGACATATGATTGAGAGTAAGGAATATAACGACAATGAATATTATATTCCTCATCACGCGGTGCTCAAATCAACCAGTACCACAACAAAATTAAGGGTCGTATTTGACGCATCAGCTAAGACAAGCAACGATATCAGTTTGAATCAAATACAACTCGTGGGGCCCAAGTTACAAGAGGACCTGATGTCAATTCTACTACGTTGGAGAAAATACAAAGTAGCATACACAGCGGACATAGAGCAAATGTATCGACAAATAAGAATACATCCGGAGGATCAAAAATATCAGAAAATATTATGGAGAACATCATCCGACAAAATGATAAAGTCGTACCAGCTGACAACCGTGACATTTGGAATGGCTTCGGCACCATATTTGGCCATCAAGACACTACAACAGCTAGCGGCCGATGAGGAGAAAAACTACCTAATAGCGGCAAGGATAATTAAGAAAGATTTCTACGTAGATGATTTATTATCAGGAAGTCACAATATAGAGGAAGCTCAGACAGCACAAACCGAACTAATAAAATTGCTACAATCTGGAGGATTTAACCTGAGAAAATGGACCTCCAACTGTTTCCAACTCTTAGAAGGTGTAAATCCGGACTCGAGAGTCTTCGAGCCTATCATATTTCACAACAACGACGAATCAGAGTCAGTAAAAACATTGGGTATAATTTAGAATCCAGGCACCGATACGTTTGAATTTAAGGTGAATATCAACGTCAAAATTGGAAAAATGACCAAACGCAAAATGTTATCTGATTCGTCAAAATTATTTGACCCACTAGGCTGGCTATCTCCAACTACGATAAAAGCCAAGGTGTTAATGCAAACGCTATGGATCTCTGGCGTCACTTGGGACCAAAAACTGCCTAGAAACATCGAAAACACATGTTAGCAATATTACAAATCCCTCCCAAGGTTGGAGGAGATAAAAATTCCGAGGTGGATTAAATTCGATCAATCTCTACAAGGAGAATTGCATGGATTTTGTGATGCTTCCGAAGTGGCTTATGCAGCAGTGGTATACTTCTATGACAGGGCATCAAATAAAACAACTTTATTAACATCAAAAACACGGGTAGCACCAATAGCAACCAAGCTAACATTGCCAAAGCTAGAGTTATGCGGAGCAAGTTTGCTTACAAATTTAATGAATAGGGTGCAGCAAGACATGCAGTTTGGCCATACAACAACATACTTTTGGACGGATTCAATGATCGTGTTAGGGTGGGTGAGAAATAAGCCCCACAAATTTAAAACATTCGTGGCAAATAAAATATCGGAAATTCAGAATTTAAGTTCTCCGTCTCAGTGGTTTTATGTTAAATCAGCGGATTGTGCATCCAGAGGTATCGAAGCAACAGAATTAATAACACATAATTTATGGTGGAACGGGCCTAAAGTTATCTTTGAGAAAGCAATCCAGCTGACGCCAATGATAATAGAGGAAATACCAGACCAATTGGAACTTAAACAACGAATATTGAGTACAGCTACGGTAACATCAGACAACGTTATCGATCCATTATATCTAAAATACTCCAACTTCAATAAAATAAAAAGGATTATAGCATATGTTGCGAGATTCATCAACAATTGCCGAAAAAAGGTAGTAACCAACCAAGAAGCTCCTACGGCGGAAGAAATACGAAAATCCACGCAACTGTTGATCAAAATATCGCAAAGACAACATTTCAAAACTGAAATTCACGACCTTAGGAACCAAAAAGGAATATCAAATAGAAGTAAGGTAAAATCTTTGTCTCCATTCCTAGACCAAGATATATTACGAGTCGGCGGTCGAGTTGAAAATCCAACAACTTGGAGCTATGATGAGAAACATCCAGTTATCATTCCAAGGAACCATCCAATGAAAAATATGGCCAATTAGGAAGGAACTCGGTTATTTCTTAATCGATAATGACGAAATTCGACAAGAACGATGGAAATTGGATTCTAAAATGATATTTGGAAGAAGTTCTTTGAACGAAACTCGCTACAAAATAACGATAACATGTCTGCAACAACATCAAATTCAAACATAATAAGAAATGTAGTTCTCCTTCTGGTAAAGTACTAAAAGTATTACTTAACGGTCTTCCTAAAAACATCAATACTGATGAAATAAAACAGGCATTCACCGATAATGCATATACCAAACAAGACATTAAAATTGGAGATATCATTGAACTAACTGAATTAAACCCTAAGGAAGGCTTAAAACAAAACGGCTTACCTTCAAAATCATTTCAAAACATTCAAAAAATTAAAAGTCTCAACCACATAATCATATCATATCGGATACAAACTCCAAAGAAAATTTCACCAACACAGTGTCACAGATGTGTTATGTATGGTCATGGAACTTCATACTGATGCATAATTCCAAGATGTCAGATAACTGAGAACAAATGAAAATGCTACCTATGCCAAGGAAATCATATGGCCAACTCACCAATCTATCCCAAATTAAAAGAATATGTACCCCCCCCCCCCCCCCCCACCATTTATACCTTAACACTAAACAAATTTAAATCCGACGTACAACAACTTACTTCATTTCATTCAAATTTCATTATAGGAAGTGACCTAAATGCTAAACATCCGCAACTGGTACTGGTACAAAAACAACAGGGCTGGCTCGGTTTTATAAAACGAAATGCTTCACAGCCAATTTTTAATTAAATTTCCCATCTCTTCAACCCATTTTATTCATAACTCAAAATATGGGTCAACTCTAGATTTAGTTCTTACAAAATGCCCACAATTTATCCAAAACATGAGATCCCTCCCAGATTTAAGCTCCAACCATCTCCTGGTCCACTTTCAATTAGAATTAAAACTCCAATATTATGACGACTTCCTCAGACCAAATTACTCTAAGACTAATTGGAAATTTTTTAAAGCATGCATCAACAACAATTTAAAACTTAATAGCGAATCTCCAATGCGTAATATTGGTTATTGCAATGATATTGATGAGCTTGTTGGCTATCTAAACAAAATTATCTTACTACCTATAAACAGAAGTGTTCTATACAATAACCCTATAACTAATAACATTAATGAATTCAAGATCTCTGAAACCACTAAAACGCTAATTCATCTTAGAACCACACGAAGGAGACAGTGGCAGCGTTCCCGCGATCCAATGCTTAAATCCATAGTAAACGAACTACATCACCGTATTCGGACTGAGTTTCAAATACTAAGAAACTAATAAATGGGCTATAAGTAGAAACTTGCGACAACGAAGAAGACAAATTCCTCCCTTAGCTGACGGAAATAATCGAATTTTGATTACAAATCCCTAAAAATGTGAATATTTAGCGCACAAATTTGCCCGAATCCAAAAACAATGATCAACACAATCAAGCTACATTTTCTCAACACATAACATCATAGAAATCGACAACTTTTTATTGTCCAGTTTTAGACCTATCAGCCTGTTAAATATACTCGGGACAATTTTCGAAATACTTCTCAAAAAACGATTCAATGAATTTATCCAAATCAATAAAATCCTAACAGACAAGCAATTTGGCTTTCGCGATGAGACCTCAGCACATTTACCAACAGGTAAAATCAACTTTAAATCAAAAACAATCAACGGGTCTTATTCTTCTTGACATCGAAAAAGCCTTCGATCAGGTTTGGCACAAAGGCCTTATTTATAAACTTATTCAATTAAAGTTTTCAATTTACCTCATTAAGATTGTTATCAACTATCTCAAGGGAAAACGCTTCTTCGTCTATATATCAAACGATAAATCAAAATTACTACGAATCTGCGCTGGCGTTCCCCAAGGTACCGTGCTCTTCCCAATTCTTTACAATATATTTGTGCCGAATAATTGGTTTGCCGAAAAACAAATAACCATGTTGAAGGTTGGCATCGGGGATTTGCGGAACTAGTCCATGAGCACCATCCATCGATATGGAACTTTTTAAATTTTTATAAACCATGAACAAAGTAAATTGGCCATATTCCAGAACTTCTTCCAAATATCATTTTAAAATCCCATTTCCATCGTACTTGTCGAATTACATCATAATCGGTTAAGAAATAACCGAGTTCCTTCCTAATTGGTCATATTCCAGAATTTCTTGCAAATATCATTTTAGAATCCAATTTCCATCAATATGTCAAAATATGTTACTTCTTAGTATTACGAATTTATTACATTTTCTACGTTGCGCATAGTACGGCAATTGATCATAGCGAAACTATTTTTATTAATTCGGACACCCGAAATTTAAAAATAATTTCGATACTGCCTTACGATAAATTGCTTTACGATAAATTGCTTTACGATAAATTGTTTACGGTAAATTGCTTTACGGTAAACTGTTTACGATAAATTGTTCAGACTCCCATCTAAACGTGAAACTTTTACCTTTATTTATTTCGTTTATCCTCCATCAAAAAAAGATAAATATATTTACCGAATTTAGCGAATTTACTCGAGAATTCGACCGCAGCCTAAATATTTAATTTTAGTAAATATCACTCGTGCCAGGCTTTTGCAGTATCTAGAAAGATCCTACAATGGCCTATTCTATGTCAATCAATGCAAGAATCAGTTCAACGAGACAAAGTTTGTTCCTCAAAACTACCGCTGGAATCACTCGAAGCAGTTTATGAATTGTCAGACGCGAATTATGATGTCGTCTTATAACTCTTCAATAACAGGTTTGATAAACGGAGTTTCATAAAATTTCATTTCAAGTCTTACTATATGAATCACTTCCGATTACATTATACTCTACCGAAAGGTTACACCAGGAGACATCTAAGTTATAGTGCACCAGTCAAATAACTAAATAAGTCATCAAATAACTTAGCTCATCATTACAATCATCTACTCGTAAACATCCAATCTTTACCAAGAAATCGTCGATTTACTATTGTGTCCACTCATTTGAAAGCTGACATACAGTTTAAAAAATCTGGAAATTTACGGCAGATTCTATACAAATTTCGAACACAACATCGAAACTTAGGCAATTCCATCAAATATAAAACGCGCCGCATTAGATTATTTCAAATTCCAAGAGATCACCTTGCTGCATCAAAACAAACTAACAGAACATTTACCTGTGCTGCAGAACTCCTTCGAAAAAAGTCATTATCATCAAATTTTGATCATTCTTACCATTTATTTGGCACGATTAGACCTAATCATGCATTGAAAATTGCAGCAGATTCATCAACAGCGACTGAAAAACTATATAACTGTTAAACAGTTACTCCAATTTTTTCAATGAGTACCAAACCAAATGTTAGGTCAAGATTAATCGTGTAACAAAACCAGAAAGTTCATCCACGAGATTACTTTGGGATAGTCGATGGTTGCATTAAAAGTTGTTTGAACAATTATTAAACTCCACCATGTCGATGGGTTCATTCATTCAGAATGATTCATTTTAGATTTTTTTTTCTGTTTTCGAGAGGACGTACACAGATTTAGCGAAGAAATCAATATTAATTTGGTCAAAATACTTGGCATCCATATCCTCCGATAATTTCAATTTTATGAAAATTTCAATGAAACTGTAACGCTTTTTTAGCTTGAGTGGCCAGACCCCGGTAGGCATCTTGGGAATATTACTGATTCAAGCAGTATGGTAGGTAAAACTGGAATAGGGCCATTCACATGACGCGGCCTTATGCCCGTTAAACTATTTTGCTCGAAATTATGTGAACTTCCATACAAGAAGATAACGTTACCCTGCCTAATGTTCTATGCAGCAATGTTATTAGCCTACCTAGCACATAAAATTATGGGAAGTTGGAATTTCAATATGAACCAAACAGTTTTGTGGCCCAATTTGACAATTGCTCAGACAGAAAATGTTGTTTTCATAGTCATAGTTTGTTTAGATAGAATCACTGCAAATCCGAGGAATTGGAAAAATCAGCTGCGAAATTATTTCGATTTTCACCATCGAGTAAGACCAAATTATTAAAGTTCCAGCAGATTTTAAAGGAACAAATTAAATAAGGCTGTTTAAAGCCCTATTCTTTGTAAAAGTAAGAACCAATAGTTGATCTCAGAAGCATGAAAGTTGTGTTTTAGGCTCACATACTCCTTATCTGGAATCACGCTCTCATTAGGATTATGTAATCAATCGCAAATGCTTTTATTTCTCAAAGCAATGGTTTGCAGAGAAGTACTTAGTTTACCCGATCCAATGTATTTCAATACGGAAACCATATGATGTCTAGAAAACCAGAAATTTATTTAATTGCACCAAGTTTCATCTTTTCAAGACAAATCGGTAGAACGTTAGAAGCTTTGGTAAAATTGTCTTTCCGTTGACCGTGCAGGCCAAACAAACCAAACTGGAGTAGGTAACGTTTTAAAAGATTTTTACCAAGAGTTCTTTGGCCCATCTGTTACCGGGAAATTTGCGCGACAATCATTATTTGTTACTGAGACATTTCTGTTAGACATGCATTAACATCTTTGAGAAACACTGGATTTACTACTTTATACGTATGTAGGTAATAATAGGCTACCTCTTGCCGTTATACAAAAGCGGCTGCTTTAATATATATTCAAAGTTCAAGCGCACCACTGCTATAAAACCGAAGAAAAACTGTTTCTAAGAAATTTACAATTTTAGGAATTTCGAAAATTTCGACGAAAGGTTTAAGTATTTTAGGATTTATTATTAACTTAAGATTGCAATGTTTGTGGTAATGTCACAGAAAAGAATGAACAGATATGGAAGTTCCATGTCAAGTATTTACATAAAAATATTCAATCTAAAAAATGTATTCCTGCTCTAATCTAACCAGTTAAGACAGGGAAAATATAATACAATAAAATATGTAATATTGAATTATATTGTCTCTGTCTTAACTGGTTAGATTAGAGCAGGAATACATTTTTTAGATTGAATATTTTTATGTAAATACTTGACATGGAACTTCCATATCTGTTCATTCTTTTCTGTGGTAATGTAACGAAATGAAGCGACAAAATATCCTGTCGCAAAATCGCTACAAAATTTTAGAGTTAACATTTTTTTTTAACAGATTTGAAAATTTTGAATTTTATAAATTTTTAAATTTAATGAGTTCTCAATTTCCGAAAATTTTAGAATTTAATGAAATTTAAGAATTTTATTGATTTTAAGATTTCCATCATTTTAAGAATATTAGCTATGAGATGATTAATATTCTTCATAATCAGTGATAAATGTTTTTCTAAACAAGTTCAGAATATTCAAAAAGATGTCAGAATTTTAAAATTCGAAATGTTTGAAGAACAAAAATTTAAAGAATTTTGTAAAATTGTTTGTTAATACATATAAAATTTACCAATTTTGAATTTGTTTTAGGAATTTCAAGAAATGCAGGAGCATTGAAAATGAAGAATATGAAAAGCTTCAAGAAACTACCAATTTTCAAAATTCTTAAAAGTTTTGAAAAGCTAAATAAATATCTGAATGAACTCAGAATTTCGAAAATTTTTAAAAATGTATTCAAGGGTTTCAAAAGGTTTAAGAAGCTTTTAAATGATTCATGTACATATTAAAACTTAATGTACGTACGAATATGAAATAATTTTTATGATGTCAGACCTTCGCGAATTTGCACAATGTATTCTGTGAATTTTACTATTATTAATCGAAACTTAATAAGAATTCTTTGAATTTGGTTATGGTCAGCGACATGACCATGAGTATCTTGCATGGTTTTAGAGGCGGTCACTTCAATAAATTCGCCGGTAAGCCTGCAGCCTTTTCGTATTCTCAAAGGTGAAAAAAATAATTAAGTATCTTTTGTAACTGCGCTTTGAGGAGGGCACGAAGAGAAATATTATTACGATTTGACACTTTTCAATCGGTATATTGCAATTGTAAACGTCACTAAAAAAAAAAAATGGTAAAGTGCCCCAAAAATTTGAGTTGTTTTTCATTATGAAATTGCACTCCACACAGGAATGAAAAATGCTCAAGGTTACAATTAATATGAAATGCTCCAAAAAAATTTGGGGGATGCGTTTTCATGTTCTTAAAATACCCCAATATTTCCAAATTGTTGGGGCATTTTTAGTTTTTAATTTTCTTTTAGGCGTGCGTTCGGTGTACCTGCCATACACGTTTTTAATCTTGTCCAATTTTGGATCGCTGTATAATAAAGAATGTGAAGCGAGACCGAAACTAATCCCGAAACAAGTGATGGAAACGTGATTCGCGAGCACTTATCCTGTCGTATCTGTTACCGGTCAAACTGTTTGTTTTAATTAGGCGAGTGGTTTCTTTATTTAAAATTTTATAAAATCAAATTAAAATTGTGTGAAAATGATTTTAATGAATTGAGGAGAATTTTTGTAAAAATTATTTATAAAATAATTTTGAACTACGTTGATTTTCAGAAATTTCAAATACATATTGAATGATAACAAACAACTTATGTTTCGTTGTAGAGCATTCTGCGGCAGATAGAAGAAGCACTTGAAGAGAACCATGATAATGGTAATCCAGAAAGCTTTACAGAGGCAAAAATCAACCTCAGGGACCCATCATGTGAGAGCGAACTAAAGAAGGGTTCGAGATATCAGTAAAATTATTACCAAAAATAATTACAGAAAAATGGCCTGAAAAAAATCCCAGATTAACCGATAATTGTGTACTTCTTAAATTATTTGTCATATATATTCTGCGAATAATTCACATAGCTCTCGGACAACCGTCCGCTTCTGTAATGCCTTTTAGATTACGTTTTGTACAATTCTCTACGAGTGCTTCGTTTTTCTGTCTAATTTGGCTGAACGGTTTTTCTTTACCCTGTTGACCATTTCGAGCAGATGTGACTATATATTCCCCACTGCTCCTAGGTAAACATTAGGATTTACTGCTTAAAATTCCGAGAATCGACACACGAATCCGAATGAAAAGTGAGCTACGTTTTCATAAAAATACAATCTTTTCTACGAACGCACCCCAAATTTCAAGTTGATATGATATTTAGTTTTGTTTTGACAGCCTACGAACACAGATAAGTTTGATATTTTTTGATACTAAGAATAATAGCAAATTTCGTCTGTTGAATGAACAATCCACATGGGAACGCTGCTCATTTACATTTTATCGTTCACAAGTGGTTTACTGCTGATTCATTGCAGCTATTCGGTCAAGAGATGAAGAAAAAAATGTCCGCATTTGGCGAAGATAATGCTCCGGCTCACTTGTCCGCAATCACCACTGCCAAATTGGTCAGACTCATCCACCGAATTCACCAGATTTGGTCTTTTATGACTTTTTTATGTTTCCAAACATGAACAAATGGTTCGTCGCTAGCGGAAAGTGGTTGGTATCTATCATTATATTTTGCAGAGTTCCACAAATCATATTTTTGGATGGCTTAAACAAATTGGAATATCATTCAGCTAAGTGTATCGAGCTAAAAGGGGACTATGTTGAACAATTCTATTTTATACCAAACAAAAAATGTTTAATTCGGAAATTATCTGATTTTTCATTCTGCCCTCCTACCTCATAAGCCAAAGTCGTAGATTTTTTTCCATAGGCTTATGGATGATATGATACTTAAAAAATTATACTTTTTGCCGAAATTGTACCACACAAAATTTTAAATAAATATGGCACTCACTTAAAATTTGCACAAACTAACGCAAGGTAATGACTTTGCAAAATAAATTTATTTAATATTAGTTTAACAGTAAAAAATTAATTAACCGTATAACCGTACAAATTAGCCAATTTCGTGGTATTCCAATGGTTAAAGGTGAAAACTTAAAGGATTACGCTAATACCATCCAAGCTGATAATACATACATTGAATCTGTGTACAGGAAAAGGAATAAGAATTTTAACCTTAATCATCATGGATGTTTTGAAGCAACCTCTAGAATTTTCATTAATGATAACCTTACTAAACGAACCTAGCAGATTCATAAAGAACTTCTACAAATGAAGAAGAAAGATGCCTGTACAAATGGGTTGATCCCCGTAAAGACAATAAATTATCGTGATTGACGACTTCACTAAACTGGGCTTACCGGCAGATAACAGCAATATTATTAAACCTGTATGAAGGACCCTAAGGGCAGCAATTAAATTATAGTTAAATGTGTTCTTCGGTATTAAACATTTATCAATGTTTGATTTTATTTTTGAACTGATTTCGATATGCTGTTTCTATGATAATTTTGGCTAAACGCTCCAATCACAGCTCCATCTCTACTGCTACTGCAACTTGTGTTTTAAAGTGTTCACTACGAAATTCGTAATACGAATAGTTTAAAAATGGCGATTTTAAATATAAGAATTTTGAGCTAGGTAGTAAGTTTGCGGACATTTTAAATATAATTAACGGGATTGAATTTAATTTTATTGTTGTAACTTAAACATGGCTTATGTAAATAACTAATGTTCCTCTTCTAATTTGGAATGGCCGTTTTTCTGTGAAGTGAAAAATTACGTAATTGATTGCAATGCGAAATATATTGAACATTTATTGCCTATACCCATTTTCCAAACTTCTAGCATGTTCTTATTGCTGAAGGTTTCAATATAAACATCCAATGTTCGATCACGGCGACTGCAATATTAAAAATAACTGATGATATTTCCAGTGCTCTGGGTCTTGATCATGCGATTTTGTTAGTTTTATTAAATTTTTCTAAGGATTTCTATACGTTGGGCCCATTCCAAGCATTAAGAAACATGAGGTTAAACTTCAAAAACTTATTTTACCGTTCGAATACAGTAAGTTAAATATAACGGTGAAGAATCCACTGTTATACCAGTTCCTCAGGGATCGGTGCTAGGTCCGCTACTATTTCTGTTATATGTTACTGTCTTCAACATTTATATGCTGACGACGCACACACATGTTTAGATGAACGCTCTGGTTCAATAGATTAGCTGCTCGAATCAATGGTGATCTTGGAAGGATTTCTAATTGAACTAAAGAAACTTATATGCATTTAAATTTCGACAAAACTATGGTGTTACGAATTTATAGGAGAAAGGTTGATATTCCATTTCCGTCTATCACGATTGATTCTCTTAAGCAAAAAAGCTCTAATTTATATTGTATTCAAAACTTTCATGGGCTGGACGTATTAATCACATTTATTCAAATATTTCTTCGGGTTTGACGAGACTATCCAATTTCAGACATTCTACTCCCATTGGAACTAAACAAGCATTGGTTCATCCACTTGGATTTAATTATTGGTAAACTGGATTATCTTATAGAAAACTTGTAGTTGCATTTAACTCAATCACTCAATACGTGTATAACATTTCCACATTTGATCATTTACCTCACACTCCAAATGCCTGTAGGGTTGTAGCATTGAAAATTATTTAAAACTAGCGGAGCACTAGTTTGGCACATCGGTATTGCGCATCAACAAAATCGGTATACCCACTTTTAAATGAACTATATTTGTGAGGGTACGCCGGGTATTTCCAGTGAATTGAGAAACTCAACTGGATATGAGGTGCTATCGACTTCATTCATTACCGTATCAAAGGAAGCGTATTTTGTTCATTTTTCTCGTATTACATTCAACAATTTTTTGTTTATTTCAGCAACTGTTTCATTTTAGGGTACCAATATTACCCTTCCTTTCACATAACCGATTCTCAGCGTACATGTTTCATTCAAAATTTTCCAAAACTTTTGCAATAAGTTCCTCATTTGAATTTGCAACATTGCAAAAGTCGCTCATGAATTAGATTTCACCATCAGCGTCGGTACCGAATTCACCTGTCTACTCGGCATATTTTTAGTAATTTGGCCACACATTTACTTGATTCCGTGTCATTGAAGAGTTTCACTAGCATGTTAGTGGTTAAGTGTGGTTTCTATACACTGTGCTGGAGTGGAGATGCCTTCGAACAAGAGTTCATCTCGTTTGCTGGGATTCCCATAGAAATGACTGATAATATTTGCCGGAACTCGCGTGCCAACAGGACCACCATACCACCCGTTAGGCTTGAGTTATCGCGTATGTCCTATAGACTTCGATGCGACATAGTGCATTCATCCCACACTATAACAGCTTATAGTGTCGTAGCACTACGTCTCGACTACTATTTTTACTGATGTTACACATTTGTGTTTCTGCCAAATTAAGTGGTAATTTTAAGACCTACGGCAACGGCTATGTTCTTGGCTTTACGAACTACAGTCAGCAGAGAATTGAGCAAGAAAGTCCTCCCAGTGCCCCCAGTGCGTCTAAGAAAAAACGAAAACTTGTGGTTGCTCTGAAAAAAGTCGCAGTGTTATTGCAATCACGACGCCCTGAAGCTCTATGGCGTCATAATCCAGCTCTGGTAATTTCGCCAGATGCTTTCCTCGTAGAAATCACTTGTCTTTAATCATAATGAAACCCTCGAAGTATGTACAATATCTCTTCTGATTCGGTATGTATTTATATTTTGCCCACAATTCTATTGGGTTTGACAGCCCACATGAGTTTATCAAAATTGCAAATATTTCGTGCACATTTGCTGGTGAGCGATATTGAGCAGCTTCTTCCATCGAAGAGTCCCAAGGATTGTCGCCTGCCTTCCAGTAAATTAAACAATTCATACGCCTCTCTGTAGTTGCTCATTCCTACCCATTATTTGTTATTTATTGATAGCAAACATTGCTGCGCTTGACAAGTTGCCTCAAATCATTCTCCTGTTGGAAGTCTGGATCGAGGAGTTTGAACTCGTTAGTTATAAAATCTCTGGATTTATTATTTACGGTAAATGTAATTCTTCGTATAGATCCGTTGGAGTTGTTGTTTATCTAAATGATAACATTAACAATAATACGGTTTCATGCATCTCTAGTAGCTAGTGTCGACATTTTACAGGTAAATTTTGAATTTAATTCCGTCCGATTTTCCGTTTCAGTCATTTATAGGTTTCATTTTTTGAACACATCTGTTTTTCTAGGAGAGGTTAATAGTATTTTGTCAAACATCAAATCAAAAAATTTATTAGTTTTTGGGGACATGAATATCAATATATTAGAAGGCGATTACATATTTCTAATGGCGCCTCATGGTCTAAAATCTTTAAGAAATGTGCCAACGAGAATTTTAAATAATTCTTCGACGTGCATAGATCACTTATTTTTTAGATATTCATTGAATTTGATTTTAGTTTTATTTCGGATGTTCATAGATTGCACATTACTGATCACTGTATGATATCTATAATGTTAATACCGTTGTTCATTTCTCCGCGTAATCCTCTTTCATCGAAGCTAAAACGTTATGTTAAAACCATTAATTATTCAAATCTATTTGACGAGTTAAACGGGGAATGCCCCTTGGATTTTTTCTGCTCTGCTAAAACAAATTAAATTGAAAAATTACTTAAGTAAAAATTTATCTAAAATTTCTAGTAACTCTGCGTAGAAAATGGGCTCAACATTTTTATTAAGGCTCTTAAAATAAATTTAGCTCCTCAACAGGTAATATTAAAGATAGCTGGAAAGTAGTCAATGAAATTTTGAACAATGAAAGCGGATCTCTATCTTTGTTGAGGGCTGTTCTGGCCAATCTCCTTCTTCATTTGATTCAGACGTCGATGATGTGATATCAGAGGCGTACATAATTTTTCTGACAGATGAAATAGCACGAGCACCAGTTTATAGGTATCTGTAAAAATTTTTTGAAGCGGGTATCAAGAATCGTTAAAACAGCCATAATGTGGTTCTCCTCGATGACACCAAATCGGCGGTTTAACACTTAACTCCTACACAATATATTCTTTTAAGGATTCGACGAATCGTTTTTCGTCGTCATTTCCTATTATTGATTTTTGTTCCCTTGCTTAGACAATTAATGGTAGGAATGATTTTGCTGATAGTTACGTAGCCGCCGCAGTATATTTCTCTGGTCATGTATTCGTGTTCGTGTAGTAGCAAGGTGGGGGTAAAATTTATCAATTTCGATTTAAGAGAATTGATGTAGGAATATAAAAATGATGTTTTTGTTTTTCGCTAGTTAGTAGGTACTTCCCCGGAAAATAAACCATCATAACATAAATAGTAGATGTACAATTCCTTATTAAAAAGTATCGATGTTTCGAGTAAGAAAGTATCGAGTGCCAGTTGAGTATCGTTACAAAAGTATCGAGTACAAAAGTACTTGGTGTCGTAATCAAAGTATCGATACTTTTTGCGGGTCAGATGTATGCCTTCTAAAGGAGTCTCATTCTATGTTTTTGAGCTCTAAAACCAAGGGTATGTTTTTCAAAATTAATGATGCTACTGTTGTAGATCCGATCACTTTCTGTCATAGTGTGAATTGTGATCAAGCTGCTTGTATTGACGATTGTTTTAAAATTGAGTTCGATCAATCTTTTAAATATCTCGGTCTAACCATTTATAATTCGATTCATTGGAAAACCCACATTGATTTTCTTCATATTTATCTGGCATCAGTGATTAGGAAAACGTATATATTACGACAAGTGTGTCCGGTAGCCGTTTTAAGAACTATTTATTTTGCACTTGTGCGGAGTCGAAGTTGTCATATGGACTAGTGTGTTGGAGTGGTACTTACTATGCTAGAATTTATCCTGCTTCGTGGCCTTTATTGCAGTCTTTGGAGATTCTTCCTTTTAAGCATTTATTTGTGTCAAAATTATGAAAGCTTTTTTCATTATTAATGTCAATCAGTCAAATGTCTGTACTAGTTACAATTTGAGAAATGTTCAGTTTATTCGTCTTCAGAGATTTACAATGACCAATTTTAAAAATTCATTTTAATTCTTGTTCCGAAAGTTGTTAATAACCTTCCGGTTGAATTGAGAGATTGTCGGAAATTTATTAAATTTTCATCTGGCTTGAAAGTATTTTTATTTAGTGACTCAAGTGTGAAGGGCTTGATGCATTTTCAAGTGTAGTTTAATTTTAATGTCTGCTAACAAAACTATAGTTTGGAAATTGAACAGGTGGAATCGAACTTGTCATCTTTACTGGTACAATCCGTTGCATAACGCCTTAGTTAGTCTATGTTAATCTCGGCCATAAAACATATCTAACTGTGAAAGTTTCATGAAAATCGGTTCAGCCTTTTTGGCGTGATTGAGCAACAAACAAACAGACTTTCACAAATATTGTATTAGTAGGATACTGGCAAGGTATGATGCGTTTCTTCATTTATGGGGTTTATGAAGACGTTTTTCATCATTTAACGGATTCATGGTCACCTTCGTTCCTTCCGTCTGTAATTTTTTTTAATCAATCCTATTCCTTAATGTCGTTATTTTTCGGTCCTGTCAACGAAGGCAACTAAGCTGTGAGTCTGATTTTTAATTAAAATTTGATGTTGAGTTGCTTGATCTTATATTTTGCCCTTGAAGACCATTTTTTACTCGTTTACTTTCATTTAACGCACAATATATTGTCGGACATAAATTCTAGTTTGTTTGAAGAGACATTAAAAAAATTCTAAAACTTGCCATCACAGGTGATCTCACATCATTAATTTGGCATTAAACATATATGATCGAGCCAATTAGACATATCCGCCCCTACCTAAAATAACAACAACAACAAAAAACTATAATCAATCTATAAATTAAATTAAATATATTTTTAATTATCCGTTCTAGACTATACATACTAAAACAATAATAATAAAAAAACGCGATCATTAAAAACAACATTTCATTATCAAATTTCTCGCGGATAACCTTTTGTGCGCTTTACTATAATAAACATCCATGTCTAAACATCATCATAAATTTAATGTAGACGAATAAACAAACAAACAAACATATAAAAAAACGAGTAATGATCAACCGCGATCAAGGTGCATATACAGTGGATATCACAAAAAAAAAAAAAAAATACTTTACATGTACACGTTGTAGATCGATGACGCTTAATTAAAGAGATTAATGTTGCAATATACAAATGCTGCACAATATGTATCTCTTAACCTTTTGAGAAAAAAAAAAAAAAAAAAAAACAAACGATTTAAACCTTAACCATTATTTTATCATCATCATCATCAAAATCCTTTTTCGTGACTTCCTCATGTACATTACTTAACGTTAAACTTATAATTTCTTTTGTGTATTAATTTAAGTTTTTAGCAACAAACAATATTGAATTTAGTTCGAGCATGATCATTGGCGATCGTGACTTTAATTTTTTTTTTATATAATTTTCATGTTTCTGGTATTTAAAGTTTGGTAGAAAGCCACAAAAATAAAACTACAGAAGACGATTTATATTATTTTGTGTATTGTATTTGTAATTAAAAAAAAAAAAAAATCAAAAGGGCGAGATTTCTGTAAATTGATTAGGAAAATGTTACATTTTTACCCTACTAAAGAAATTCGTTCCACTAATTAAATTTTTGTTTTATATCGTGCGACATTTGGAAGTCATTTTTGGTATTATGTACACGTTTGTTTTATGTCATATCCATCCATCTACATACATATGTACGTATTTAAATAAAACGGATGTTTAAAAAAATAAAAACAAAATCCTGAAACGGAAATGAGTTTTTCTCACATTTTGTAATACTCTCGCACAAACAAAAATACAGCACGGTACCGTGTGGATAGATCTGAAAATGGTACAAAAACACACTAGGGAGGATTTTTATTTTTTGGTTCGTTATACTATACTAGTAGACACAAGAAGAAAAAAAATAATACGGCTGTGATTACTCTCTGGGGTGCTATTTCGTTTATCCTGCATCGTTTTCCTTTATTTTATTTCATTTTTTTTTGTGTGTCTTAAACGAAATCTTAAGTCAAAAAATATTTTTGTTGTTGTTGTTGTTTTGTTTCGTAAGTTTTAAAATTTAATTAAGTAAACATAAAATAATTGTTTTGTGTTGTTATTTGCTCTAGATATGGTATGTAAATATAAATTTATGTAGCTTTAGTTTCATGAATATAAGAAAGAAAGGATCCGGCAAAAAACTTTTTTATGATAAATTTGGGAATTTGACTAGGAAATTTTCAATGATGTACCAGCTGGAAACCAACGCAATGGCCCGAGAACACTTTTATGATTATAGCAACCGCTTATAAAATTGGTTTTACGTTTTTAATTTTTTTCAAACTTCATTCAAACCAATTTCAACTTTTTATCAAACTATTTAGTAGTAGACTTCATATTTAGCCTTTCATTCTATTTAAAATAAGTTTATTTCTCTTAAATTATACTCAAATTTGGAGGAATTGATTAGTCATTATATAACTGGAAATTTGCATTGATAATGGTACTCCGTAAAAAGCGGTGCGCCGGTTATACAAGCTCCTCGCACTGCACCCTGGGTAACGCTAAAAGTATAACCACGCGAGTATGGGTGTCGTAAAACCCTAATACTTCCCTTGAGGAGGAAATACCCATGGCATATACTGAAGCGTCTGTTCCCCATGTTAGGGGCGGCTTCAACCAGTGTCTGTTTCTCCATGTTAGGAGCGGCTGTAATAAAAACCTGGCAGTAGATATAAAATGATTAGGGAAGGAACTCTGAATTCAAATACACAATGGTTAACACCACGGAAAACAACATTACGGTGCAAGGAATCGGAAGCCCAGTACCGGCGCGTCTCGGGAGTGAGCAAGCGGGCTGCCAGTCGCCGAGATCCAGTGACCAAGTACTCACAAAAAAGTGTTTCAATAACAAGAACGCCTACAAAATCGTCCGTCGCAAGTACTATCCATTGATCAACTTCAACAAATTTATTATCGAATTTGAAGCCAGAAGTGGTAAATGACCTGATGAATAGCCTGAGATAGCCCAAAAAAATGAAAAACTACTGGCAAATAAGAAACTAAATGTCGATAATTACCGCTAAAAAATCGATTTGAAATATTCGCCGATAAGGATGTGGAAGATAGCGAACCTAAAAATGCAAACATTCAAGAACCGGCAAATCGAAAATACAAGCCACCTCCAATCTATTTGCGTGAAGCTGGTACACACAAGGTGGTGCAAGAACTTAATTCAAACATGCTAGCAAATGGAAAACCATTTCACGTAACAAATTTACTTCATGGCAAAATACACGAAGTAAAAATTCAAACACACGAGGTCCACGACTATAGAGAAATACACACAATAGAAACTATTATACATGCCGTTTGAAGTCTTCAAAGGGTCTTTCAGTCGTTATTAAAGGCATCGATGTCCAAGTTCAGCCAACTGAAATCCAGGCCGCGCTTGTTGAAGTTGGATTTAAAATACAGAATATATATAGGATCATGAACCGCTTGAAGCAACCACAACCAATGGTCAAAGTTGAGCTGTGTCCATCCGAAAGCACTTTGAAAAAGGGAAAAATTCATCCAATATATAAAAAAAGGACCTCTTGCATAGACGCATAACTGTTGAAGAAAGAAATAAATGGTCCGGCCCAATTCAGTGTTCAACTGCCAAGAATATGGCCACTCAAGAACTTATTGCAAGTTGATATGCGTGTGCGTTATATGTGGTGATCTACACACAACTAAGAGTTGCCCAAAACCAAAAAATTCCTCAACAGCAGCAGTAAACTACACCTGATGCGCAGAATAATACACTTTCGGATGCGCTGAATGAATCTCGTTCGCCCAAAACATCAGCCGGGAAATCAACATATGCAAGCGTTCTCAATGGTAACCTAACCTGAATAACTGTATGCAACTGATGATGCAGTTAATGACAACAATTCAAAATATGCTACAAGCAATGCTGCATAATCAAACCATTATCATCCGGAAATTTGAATGTCCCCGATAAATTATCTGAAGATATGCCACTGGAATGCAAACGGTATAAGCCAACACAAACTAGAATTACAACATTTTCTTGCAAAACACGAAATTGATCTTATGCTGGTTTCTGAAACCCATTTAACCGATAAACATAAGTTTAGAATAAATGGTTACAAAGTCTATGATACTAAACATCACTTGGGCAGAAGTCGTGGTGGAACTGCTATCATTATAAAAAATCGGATTTGCCATTATTTTCTGAATGAGTATAGCACTGAATAATAGCACTGAAGAAATTCAAGCAACCTCTGTATGTGTTGACCTTGATAAAGAAAGTTTAGTCATAGCTTCAATATATTGCCCTCCAAATAAAAACATTTCGGCAGATATCTATAAAACGTTTTTTGCAACTCTGGCTCTCTCAACAAAATTCCTGACATCCTTGATTTTGCTGTCACGAGTAAAATAAACAAATGATCGAGGCTAAACCACTCTCAGAATTATCTTCTGACCACTTTTCGGTCTTACTACATTACTGGACTGACCAAAAGCCATATCCTACAATCAACTTCACTAACTGGTTGAAATTCAAGATGTACATCAGTTTGCATATCGACTTGACATCTACACTGGAGACGACAAACGATATAAATATGGTAATGGAAAACTTTAATTTGTTACTGATCAACGCAACTATTTCAGCCTCGCCTAAACAAAACAGCAAACATACAATGCACACCATAACATCCGCTGAAATAGAAAAATTGCTAACAGAAACTATCTTAAGCAGTTATCTCCAAACTCTGACACAAACTATTCATTATGGAAGGCCAGTAAATACCTTAAATGGCCTCAGCAACAAAACCCGCCAATTCGTCTGCCCAACGGTGACTGGGCTAGAAATGACGAGGAAAAAGCTAAAGCCTTCGCTGATCATCTTGAAAGTGTTCCTGGATTATCGGTGGTTCAAACAGATGTAGCAATCGTACCTGAGAGGAAATTCAAGATAGAGAAGCCACTAGTTAAGTTTATTATTGCTCACCAAGCTAAATTAAAGAAACCCCCTGGGTATATGATCAAATTACAGGTGAAATGCTTAAAAAATTGCCTGAGCATGCCTTTGGTCGACTAGCTCAAATATTCAATTCAATCTATGAATTAGGATGCATTCCTGAGTGCTGGAAACTGTCAAGTATAAAAATAATCCCAAAGCCTGGCAAGGATCCTACCAAGGTCTCGTCATATAGACCAATGAGCTTACTACCACTCATCTCGAAAGTCTTCGAAAACACAATTATGGAAAAGATTAAACCGAAACTCCGAAATATAAAGTTTGGCACACGGGTTTGCTTTATAAAATTAATTTTAAATTGCCAGAAATCTTCCAACTTATGAAGTCATATTTGTCAAATCGCAGATTTTATGTAAAACACAATACCTCTAAATCGGGCGAGAAAAACGTCCTGGCAGGAGTACTACAAGGCAGTGTGCTTGGCCCAACCTTGTATTTAATTTTCACTTTTGATCTACCAATATCTTCGATAATTATGACATATACTTTCGCAGATGACATAGCAATCGCATGTTCTCATAAAAAACCACAAACAGCGTCCACAACATATAGATGACATCGAAATAAAAATGGAGGATAAAGGTCAATGAAGAGAAATCGACTCATGTAACATTCACTTTAAATAAGCTTACGAGTCCGCCGGTCACAATGAACGGAATAAAAATCCCTCATGCAAACGAAGCAAAATACCTATAGGCATCCATCTAGGCCGCCGATTAACCTGGCAAAAGCATATTGAAATGAAACGAGGCCATATCAAATTAAAAATGGATAAAATGCACTGATTGATGGGGAAATATTCGACCCTTGATTTAGAATACAAGCTTCTCCTGTATAACACAATGGTTAAACCAATCTGGTCGTATGGTTGTCAATTATGACAATCAGCTTCTAATTCAAATATTAACATTGTTCAAAGAATACAGTCAAAAATTCTCAGAATGATTACAGGGGCACTCTGGTTTGTTAAAAACAAAAATATTCATAAGGACCTTAGCATCCTAACGAAAAACACGATGGCTGTGACATCACAAAGTATTAATTACTGATAGGAAGTAAATACTGCTCTTGCAGATTTACTTAATTATACTAGCTCCGTATACAAACTCCTTCCAAACTTTAAAGTATCTTATTGAAGCACTATGGTATAACTTACAAAATCGACTTACACTTGGAATGTGAGTCACGATAGGCAAAATACATAGTTAAAAAAATACAGTTTAATTTTTAATTTGTTTTCAAACTTTACTCAAACTGGTTTAAATATCATATCCAAATATTTTCAAACCAACAATAAATTACACACTCTTTATGGTATATTTCAATCAAACTGCTTTCAACACACTGTATTATTTGATGAATTAATTAGTCATGATATAACTGAAAAGTCGCAAAACTCTTTCAAACATAAAATAAAGCAAAGACGCATTACGGTAGATTTTTCCAAAATTATTTGGTATGTCAACCACGATAGGTAAAACTGATTTAAAAAAATATTTTAATTTTTTTTTTTTTTCAAACTTTGTGTGAAATGACGTTTTCAAATAACTGGTCGCAATATTTGTTAAAACCCAGAAAAAATTGCATAGGTATTACGTCTGGTATAGCCGCTCAATTTAATCAAACACCATTCAAATTAAGTTTCATTTTGTAATCTTGTCCAGTAATCCTTTCAAACTTGAAAGAAGCATGTGGTAGAATTTTACAGAATTGACTTTTACTTGAAATGTTCCACGATAGACAAAATAATTAAAAAAATTGTTTTAACAATTTTTTTCTTTTCAAACTTCCTTCAAACTATACCGGTTTATTAATATTGTATCAAAATATTTGCAAACCCAAAATAAGTAGCAGACTTAGTCTCTAATAGCCACGCCTAGTTCAATCCCACAATTGATGTGTTTGTTAACTGAAAATCCGAATTAGCTTGGTTTACGAGGGCCAAAATGATTACACAAGTGGTTTACAATTTTCTTGTTCTTTCTCAAACTTCGTTCAAACTGGTTTCAGTTTTTTATCAAAATATTTTCAAATTCAGGATAAATCAGGAATATTTCAGTCAAACTCTATTTAAATTTTTATTTCTCTCAAGTTGAATTCAAATTAATCAGTTATTTTATAACTGGACATTTTCATACTGCTCTAAATGCTATCAAATGCTCTTTAGTCGTGCGAAAACCCAAGTTTTGAAAGAAGAATGTCGAACCATTGTGAAATAATTTTTCGTGGCTACCTCAAGGAACGTGACTTAAGATGGCCAACACGATTCCAAAAATGGTTTAAACATTTTTCCTATTCAATTATGGTCAAACTGGTAATAAATGTTTTATCAAAATATTCTCAAACCAAAACTTCAAATCAAATTGTATTCAAATTTGAATGAATTTACTAGTCGTATAAAAATCGAAATTTCAAAGAAGCATATCGAAAAATAGTTTTTAATGTTCGTTTCTTTCATACTTCATTCAAACTGGTTTCAATTTTTTTGCAGACTTCGTATTTAGTTATTCCTTTTTCAGTTGTATTCTATTCAAATTAAGTTTTACTTTTCTCAAACTGTTTCCAAGGTTGGGTGATTAATTCAACCAAAGTTATTGGTATGCGAAATTTGAATTCAAACCTCACGTAACATAGAATTGATGAGATCCAATTTATTTAAATCATCCTCGTGACATCCCCAGCTTATATAAGAAATATTTAAAAATAATTCTTTCGATCCAATTGAATATAATACACCCTAAATTTACAATTTTGGAACCCAATACATATGTACTTTGTGTTCTAGTAAATTTAAGATGAAAACGTCGGCCAAGGAAACTAAACGGTGGGAACGTTTAGTAAACAAAATTATTTAGTTGCGAAGTTAAACTTAGCAAAACAATTACAAAGTATTTTGAAACAGCAAAATATTTGTTGTCACTAGACAATTTTCCATTATCGACAGTTTCCGAATTTCAAACTCTGAAGTGAAAAATTTCAAAATATTTTAGTCTCAAATTTTTGAAATATTGGTTTAGGGCTCTTTTTATTTAAAATAAAAAGAGCCCTAAACCAATATTTCAAAAATTTGTTTTAATTTTAAATCATTGGCTCAATAAAATAAAACTAATTTTAGTCTCAGTTCTGGTAGCAACATAAATTAAAACTCTATTTAAAGTAAAAAATTTCAACAGTTTTGCAAATTGTTGGGTAAAGTAAAATGTCTTGTTGAAGATCGAAATTTACAAGTTTGAAGGCCCAACTATAGTTAAAAATAAATATAAAACAAAATCAGTTAGTTTAAAAAAAGGGAAATTTTTAGGTGAGACCCAAAATAGTTTTTAGTGCTCTATTTAAAGTGGTAATATTTTGAGCAAATTTTAAGGAGATTCTGATTCTTTATTAATCCAGGAAGTTGAAATAAAATGGTTCGTTAAAATACGAAATTCTAAAGAAACTGTATGAAACTGACATTTTATTTCCACAAACTGGGTTAAAAAATTACAATTAATACATTAACAGGGAAGTTGCTCAAATTTTAATTGAACGAAAAATTCAAAGATTGGGAAAATAAAATGAAGCCCTGAAAAGTGTATTGTACAAGTGCCAAATTGTGTTTAGTAGAATTTGGAACTATGCCTTAGTTATATAATGTTGCTCAGTTTTAACTGGGTACTAGGTGAGCTTTGACAAAAAAAAAAATCTATAAAAAAAGTTTCGCGACTTGAAAAAACATTAAACTATCGCAAAACAAACATTTAGTAGCACAAACTGCAGTTTTCAGACAAGTACAAATATTTGAGCAATTTCTGATTCGAAAAACAATTTTCATATTGCGGAATTTTTCTTGATTTATGATATGTTTAAATTAAAAAAGGTTGCTCAATTTACTTTATAATGTATTCAAAAAATTCGACTGAACTAAATTAACTAAAGTATAGATTTATCTGCAGTAATATTGTAGTGAATCTAGTGTCGAAGCGATCATTTCACTAGCAACTATTCAGTTGCATATATCAGATCATTTAAAAACTTAGCAACAGTAATGAAACATTTTTTTTTTTTTTTTGTGAAATTCAAACCAAAAATTTGTTGCATAGTTATTCTTTTTAGAACAAATAAAAGCGAATTAGCCCTTTATGTTATTAATATTTTAAAAAAATTTTGCATAATCACATATTTTTACATATTTCCAATTATTTTACGGTTTACCACATATTTTATGATTTATTTCAAATATTTTTTAATTTTTCTTCAAGAAATTCGACTTTCGTAGCTTATAGTTTGATACAGCAAAACTATTTTATAAGCCAAATTTTGGCCAACAAATATTATTTTAGAAGTGAAAAATATTTTACTTTGGCCTATAAACTCCGCTCAGTTAGGTCAATAAATTAAGAACAAAATAAACGCCAAATTAGTATATCTCAATAGTTTACTGCACATTATTTAACGATCCGGAGTTCCTGTAGAAAACAGATTTTGTGATTGTTGTTTTTACTGGTTAACGTATGGGCTTTTATCAAAAATGAAATAATCTACGTTGTGCCATTAAATCTGATTAATTTAGATAAATTAATGAAGTAACCAACCTGGAGCTAACCGATGATTTATTTGATTAGGGCAAAATATAGAAATGTATGTAAAATAATTCAACGGAATCTAAATGTTACATCAAAAACGCGTTAAAATTCCGTAAACTATAAAAGCGTAGCAAATGCAATTCTACCACATTTATACAATTACTTGAGCAACAGTTTTAATGCTATTCATATTCAAAATGGGCTCGAACACAGATTAATTTTTAATACGAAAAGTTCCAAGTTATTATATGTTGGAGGGAAATGTTGAATGTAAATTTGATTATTAAGTGTGAATTACTAACCTGCGTTATTTGACCAAAATGGTAGATTAGAAATCGATTTCGAATTACAATTAAAACACGATGGATTTGACCGAAATTAGAGAGAAACTAACAGTAACAAAATTAGCTTCAATTCTGGAATGGACGTAATGATTGTGAATGAAATTTTAAGTAGAATAATTAGGTAAAATTTTAAATTTAATTTAGAAATGAAATTAAATCAGAATTCAAACATGAATATAAGTTAAATATTGAGTGCCATTTACGTGAGAAAAGTCAACATATTGTATGACCACATGCGTTTGTGAATTTCAACATATTGAATATAAAATTTCGAGCAAAAATTTGTCCCAAATGTAATTGAATAAACTTGATTTGAACAACATCTTGTGTTTAATATGAATCAAAAGCTAATCGTAGTTTTCAGCAGAAATTTATTTATAAACAGAGTTTGAATTCCAATCTTTCAATAAAATTTCCAACAAGGGCTTGACTAAATATTGAGTGGATTTTTAAAGAAAAACTTCTGGTGTTAAATCCATAAATTTTCAGTTTGAATTTAAGCAGATACAATTTTAATTGGGTTACAATTCGAACCATGACGCTAACAATATTTTGAATGAAATTTAATATAGAAATTAAGAAAATGTTTCTGGATTAAACTACATTTCGCGTGGAATTCAAATAGTTCAAATTGTTTGACAGTAGTACTACGTTAAAAATTGATTAGGACATTCTACTTAAAATTTTAGTGTAAATTAGATGTTCAAAACTAGATGTAGACCTAAGAATTGGATTGCAATACGAGATTTTATCTCCAACAACAATTTGTAAATGTAATTTTGAGTGAAATTTGAATTAGGAATTTAAATTTCAAAATGGTTTTGGCATTCCATACCAAATAAAATCTTTAGTGAAATAATATAGGAAATGAATTACAACACGATTTGATTTCACAAAATTTTGAGAGAAAAATTAGTTTACATTGCTCAATAGATGTACTGAGAGAATTTTTAATTAGAAAAAAAAGCAGTGAGATCAAATTAGGTGGAGATATAATGAAATTTTAAGTAGAAATTGTCTTCTTTATATTGCATTTGAGCAACACATTTTGAAAACAATTTTTTGTTCAACTAGAAAATCGAAACTAGAAAATTTTATACCATAATTGAATAAACTCTTTAGTAGGAACCTACATTATAAATAGAGTTTAAATTTCAATTTGGTTTAAGCAAATATAGGAGCTTACAGCTTAAAATTAGAGTTTGGAATCCGGACTGCCTTTAATAACAGTTTGAGTGAATTTTAAAAATTTAGTTACAATTATTTGAGCAAAACTTTTATTTAGAACGTGGTAAAACAAGATTTGGACTAACAATTCAATTTCAATCCAATCGAGAGATTAAGCAAAAATTTGGATGCAATTTAATCAACAAATATTTAAAAATTTATGATAGTTTGAATTCCAATCTTAATTAACACAAACTAAGAAAAAACTAAGAAATAAAGCTAGAACTTTTGTGATACATATTTTGTTTACAATTTAAGCAAAAATTCCAACTTAGATTTGTCTAATTGTGCTGATTTGAAATTTGGAGTACAACTTCAGCTTTAGTTGCAAGTGCATTTAAGACAAATTTCAGTGTTATTAGAAATGCTGAGTTAAGAGTAGAATTTAAAACTGTAGTTTGGGTCAAAAGGTTTGTTAAATTTAATAAACAGAATTTTGAGCAGAAATCTAATTAATAATCTAAGTATTTCAATTTTAAGCACTATTTGAATAAAATGTTGAATAGAAATTGAATTTTAATAGTAATTTGGACTTGAGCAAAAATATAACTGTAGTTGAGTTTGTATTTCGAATTGGACAAGAGAAAATTAAAGATTAAATTACAATTATAAAATATATTTAAGCAACATTTTATGTTTAGTGAGGTCCAAATACTGAGAGAAAACTGAGTTAGGATTCTTATAAATTTTTAATTTTTCGGCTGATTTTTATATTTCATTTCGAAATTTTTATTTTTTTTCACATTATTAGCATATTACTGAGTTTGAACTCCAAAATTTTGGATGGAATTAGATAGAAATTTTGTGATATTTTGATATACAAATAGGCTAAATTCCAAACTCGATTTGACAAAATTGAAGAAGGAATTGAGTTATAAAATAAAATTATTTATCTAGTATCAGAACGAATATGAATTCTAAACTGCAATTGAATATAATCTTGATGGCAACCTGAATTAAAAATTGACTTTGAGTTACAATTTGATTAAGCAAAAATATGAGCGTAATTTTATTGTTCTTAGATTGAAATTTGCTTTAAAAGCGTGAATCTTTTAGTCTTAACCATCACGGTGTTCTTTTGAAGTAAGTATCGCTTACCAGCCCAAATTTTTAAGTATAAGGATATGCAACCATTTCTGAACTACTTCTTCTCCAGCATTTTGTAATCCAGGAGAGTTAGTTTAACTAACTTTATAGCCAAAAACTTGTTATTTTACTCTGACAACTATTTGGCTCAATTAAATTATGTAGCTCAATTTAAACTAATAGGTCTCGTGTAATAACTATTTAGATCTAATTATTTTAAATTAGTTGCTCAATTAAGGTTTAATGGTCAATTTCGTAAAGGTTTACGCAACTAACAATTTAATTGCTAAAAATATATTTTTAAGGTTTAGGGCCCTCTTTGTAATCAACTTACAATTTAAATAAATTTAGATCGATATCAAATTTTGAATAAATAGAAATCGTGTTTGCTCAATTTTTAATAAGACAACAAAAGTTGTTTTGCGAATATTGTATGTTCACCACAGTTAGCAAAATGAATTTGAACCGATATCTAATTGTTTTAAATTAGTTGCTCAATATCGTTTTACTTCTCAACTATGTAAAGCCTTGTGAAAATAAATATTTTGTTGCTCAAAACAGATTTTTGGGTAGAAAGGCTCTCTTCAGCGGCCAATTTGCTTAATAATCAAGATTTAAATAAATTTAAACCGATTCACAATATTCAATAAATAGAAGTCACATTTACTCAATTTTTAATACGACAAGGCTATGTAAATCTCAGTTAAAACATGGTATTTCGACAGAAGTCTAATAGTCTCAAATTAATTCCTTAATATAGGTCAAATGCCTAATCTCATAAAGGCTTTTGAAAATAAATATTTAATTGCTCAACATGTATTTTTCAGAACTAAGACAAGACCCTTTCGGCGGTCGGACTGTTGAATAATCAAAATATCCCTAGGTTTAAATAAACTTAGATCGATTTCAATTTTTCTATAAAATTCATTTAACTTCAGTTAACATAACGGAACATTTGGATAAGCGTCTAATTGTTTTTGATTAGTTGTTCAATGATGGTCTATGCTCTAATTTTGTAAAGGCTTGTAAACATACATGTTTAATTGCTCAAAATATATTTTTGAGGAGTAAGACCCTCTTTTAGCGAGTGGGTTGCTTTGTAATCAAATTTCCTCGACTTAAATAAATGTAGATCAATTTTGCATTAATCAGTTTCAGTATAAAATAAAAGTGGCGTTTACTTAATTTAAAAAAAAACAACAAATGTTTTGTACCATAATGGAATGTACGTTAACCCATCAAGGTATTTGAAAATGTTTGTAGTTGTCTTAAATTGTTCCGTAAAGGTTTATTGCACACGTTCATAAATGTTTATGCTTATGAATATAAATACTTAGTTGCTCAAAATGTATTTTTATTTTTAAAAAGCGTGATCGCTTTCAAATTTTCGATAAATTGGTATCATTTGCTCAATTTTTAATAACACCAAACACTTTTTGTTGGAATATTGAATATTAAATCTCAGTTAATACAAAGTATTTGGACTTGTGTTTCACTGTCTTAAGTTAGTTGCTCAGTAAAGGTTCGTTGCATAATTTCGTGAAGGCTTTGAAATTAAATATTTTGTTGCTCAAAACGTATTATTGAGGAATAAATAGTAATCGCGTTTGCTCAATATTCAATAGGATAACACGTTGTTTTACTAGTATTGTATTTTAAACCTCAGTTACCTTACCACAAGGAATTTGGACAGATATCTAATTGTTTTGAATTAGTTGCTCAATCAAGATCCATTGCTTAATTTCATAGAAGCTTCTGAAAATAGATATTTAGTTGCTCAAAATATATTTTTGAGATTAAGATCGATTTTACATTTGTCAAGAAATAAAAGTAGGGTTTGCTCAATTTTTCAATAAAACAACAAATTGGTTGTACGATTACAGTATGTTAAACCTCGTGAGCTATTCTATTTAGTTAATTCTTAGTTGCTTATAACATGTATTTTTGTCACTTTTAAATAAAATTACAAAACCCAAAATTATTTTAAGCGCATAAAGTGTTAACCCTCGGTTATCACAAGTTGCTAAATAACTAAATCGTTAAAGATTTATTGCTCAATTTGAAAATGGTTTGTGAAAATAAATATTTAGTTGCTCAAAATGTATTTTTATTTTTAGAAAGCGTGACTTTTTTAGTGGATTTTTTCGATTATTGGTGTGATTCGCTCAATTTTTAGTAACACCAAACACTTGTGGGAATATGAAATATTAAAGCTCAGTTAATACAAGGTATTTGAAATAATATCTGACTGTCTTAAATTAGTTGCTCAATAAAGGTTCGTTGCTTAATATCGTGAAGGTTTGAAAATAAATATTTTGTTGCTTATTCTTGCTATGTAAATAGTAATTGTGTTTGCTCAATATTCAATAGGATAACACGTTGTTTTACTGGTATTGTATTTTAAATCTCAGTTACCACAAGGAATTTGGACGGATATTTAATTGTTTTAAATTAGTTCCTCAATCAAGTTCCGATTTCATAAAAGCTTCTGAAAATAGATATTTAGTTGCTCAATATGTATTTTTGAGGAGTAAAACCTCTTTCGGCGGTCGGTTATCTTATGGTCGATTTAACATTTGGCAAGAAATAAAAGTAGCGTTTGCTCAATTTTTAGTTTCAATAAAACAACAAATTTGTTGTACGATTACAGTATGTTAAATCTCAGTGAGCTATTCTATTTAGTTAATTCTTAGTTGCTTATAACATGTATTTTTGTCACTTTTAAATAAAATTACAAAACCCAAAATTATTTTAAGCGCATAAAGTGTTAACCCTCGGTTATCACAAGTTGCTAAATAACTAAATCGTTAAAAATTTATTGCTCAATTTGAAAATTGTTTGTGAAAATAAATATTTAGTTGCTCAAAATGTATTTTGCAAGTCTAACATACATTATGTAGGACAACATATAATTTTGTAGCTCAATTTTGATCATCTAACGTGGTATTTTGTCGCTCAAATTGTGTACTAAACTAAGATAGATGCCAAGAAAAAAAAAAATTGACTGCAGCCCTCGTTAATTTGTATCTATTATAAATTGATTTTTAACAACTTCACCATATTATTAAAAACATTTAGTCATCTTATCTTGTTCGTCATAATATAAACATAAAAACGCTAGCAAAAAAAAACCGGAAAATTTCTTTTCACATTTCCCGATTTATTTGATTTTCCAAACAAATACATAAAGTATCAGCATCAGCAGCATAAAGCACATTGTTTTTTATATTTTTTATTTATATTTTAATGTCGACAACCTAAATACTAAGCCAACCGACAAAATGGCAACTTATGTCATTTTTCTTTATGGTATATATGTACACAGTTTTTCCAAGCTTCTTGTCATATTTGGATTTTCTTAATAACATTTCTTTGTTTTTTTAATGTTTGCTGGTTTGTTTTGGTCAATAAAATTCGGAAAAGTCCATAAATTAAAGATTTAAGAAGTATGAGATGGGGTGATAAAATGGGGACGTTATATATTATGAGAGGGTAGGTATATATACGAATCAAAGATGTTGTGTCAATTTTTCTTAAAAAACGATAACAGCTTCTGGCATTTTTGCGTGGTATTCAATATTGCATGACTTGTTCGCGTATAATTTAATTTAAAATTTTTAATTTTCTTATTTTCCTTCTTACGTTCGACACCTGATTAGTGAGCACCAAACATTTTTTTTACACGATTTTATATAAATGTATTGAAGAGTAAAAAGTGGATGCAAGAAAAATTAAAGAAAAAATTTATCGCATCGTTAAGACGATATATTATACCTTTAACACTTTCAAGGCTGCGTTTTATGTGTCTGTAAGTATATTGTAAGGTGGGATGATGAATATCACTGCACTGTGTGTACAATGACCAGTTCCGTATATTTATTATGCATTTCTATATTATAGGTTAGGTAGGCGAAAATGGATGTTACCCACCATGGTTATAGATCTGTACGTGCGATGTATATATATAAGATCAGCAGCGCGCAGATGATGATGATCATTATCTCCGTATTACATATATAAACCAAGAACAACGTCTTACTGTGTTTTCTTAAGAAGATGATTTTTTTTTTGTTTTGTTTGTATATCAACCATATCGCGTTTTGAAAAACGTTAAGTTTAAGACTAAAATAAACAAAAAAAATATTCTTGTTGTATCTTAGAGGATTCTAAATATAAAAATCGAGTGTTTCATATACATATGTGTAGTATATGTACACACAGACGGACTTCTGTTATATAAAACGTAATCATACAGATGAGTGTATGTACATCTTCTTAATTTCAATTTTCGATTTTTATTATACAGTTTTTTTTTTATTTGATGGCCGAAGTTGTTTTTGTTGTATTTTCAAGATGAAAATTACGTGAAATAAATAAATAAACTGTGTTTATATGTATGTGCGTATATTTATCAACATACACGGGATATGTAATGTATGTAGTACATCATAAAATTTGAAATAATTTACTTTACTCTTTACTCTGTCTTGATTTACTTAATATGGAACGAAATTTGTAAGACGATGATGATAGATTGTAATTGGTGCCATGTTGCTAAAATAGTAAGACTTCTTGTAATTAACATCGTGTATATGTAGATATCGATTATTGTTTATTATAAACAGAGAGATTTTGAAATATAGTCTGGCCGTTAAGACAATATAATATGGTATGTGCTCTACATTATAATATAGTTGGTATTTTGTTTAGATTAGATGCGAGCATGAAATAGTTTCGTATGGATTTTATATATTTTGATTTTCAAGCGCCGATATTGTAGGATTGCGCGATATTTTGATTGCTGCATGTCTGTGTCTGATTTATATACACAAAAAAAAAAACGCTTAGTTAATCAATCAAAATGTTTTGATTAGAAGATTAGGAAATTTTATAAGAATGAACATTTTTTTTTTGTACAAGCATCTTTTTAAAATTGATTCATATTAATTCTTCTTCTTCTTCCGCTGGCGCTACATCCCATGAAGGGATTTGGCCGCCTCAACGATGCTCCTCCAAATAATTCGATCCGCCACAAGAGAACGCCAGGCACGGTGACCGAGTGTGTACAGGTCCCTCTCAACGTCGTCCATCCATCGGGTAGGTGGTCTCCCACGAGGTCCTACTTTCGTTGGTGCCGACTCCAAGGCCTGTTTAGTGGTCCGATTTTGTGAACGTAGTACGTGCCCAAGCCATCTCAGCCTTGACGATTTTATGAATCCTATGATGTCGACTTTATCGAGATCATTTCTGATCTCGTGATTCATTCGCATTCTGTACGTGGCTCCCTCTTTAATGGGACCGAGAATTCTTCTTATCATCTTACGCTCAGTTACAGCGATTTTCTGGATGTTTTGCGCTGTTAGTGTCCAAGACTCGCAACCAAAGGTGACAACTGGTCTTATCAGCGCCTTGTAGATGTCCAATTTTATTTTGCGCGATATATGAGGAGACTTGAAAATTTTGATATTGGCGTAAAATGCTCGGTAGCTCGGTAGTTTTTTGTAAAAATACAAAAAATCAATTCACCTAGCTAGATTTATAGATGTAATTACTTTCTTTAGGAAGTTAGTATTAAACATATTGCATTGCAAAATTGAGCAACTCGAAAAATTTTGTTGGTAAATTGAGTACACAACCAAGCAACCAAGTATAAGTGTTAAATTTGAAATCTTTCAGCTTTTCGATCATTTTACGATCTCATGTACCAATTAGAAATTGAGCAATTAATAAAAAAACATTATCACACATTTGAAATAGGGCTACAAAGAAGAAAATATATTAGATGCAATAGTAGGTGAAAATTTGAGCTACAAAACATTACCTGCTTACCTAGATTAATTTTCCAAATTGAGCAACGTGTGCAACCTTTTTAAATTTATGTCCACCCTACAAATGGAAATATATGATATTGTCAGGTGGCTTTGACCGTTATGATCAATTGGTCGTCACAACACTGAAAATGATATTGAGCAACATAACTCAGTGTTAAAGATTCAGATCATAGTGGAATGTCTTTTTAAGGAAGTGGACAAATCTTACTTATCTAGACAAATTAGAAGGCTTATTATCTAAACAGTGAATTTTGTGATAATCGGCCAACCGATAGTAGCAGAAAATGTATTTTGCAAATATCTCACTACAAGTAACTATAAGATTTACATAGCAACTGTTAAGAGCTACGAGTTTCTCAAAATTCTCCATTCGTAAAAGAAAGTCGTTTTTTGGCCACCCTTCAATTATTTATTGATATTACTTCCAATTTTGTAATGGAGTTGCGTGTTGTTCGATATTTTCGAAATTTTACGATAATGATTGAAGATATCTCGATGATTGGATGTGATTTTAATGTTCATCCCTCTTTATGGGGCAGTTCTAACATTATGAGTTCTTCTCTGCTTAATTACCTAAGTTGTGTTGAGCTTGCAATTATCCATGTAGGATATGACCCAAAGCAAATTCCTTGTCCTCTTATTACTCAACAAAATTCAGAATAAGCCCTTTTTGGTGCCCTGAAGGCAAAAGACGTAAGGAAGTTCAGCTAGGAGGCTGAAGCGAATAATACCAAACTAGTCGTGAGACTCTAATCTTTAACTAATTAATTACGATTTAATTAAATAATTAATGCTGCTACAGATTATTCAAAAATTTTCAAGATGTTTCTGATGTCATTTCCAATTTTTTAGTTTATTCGAGATTCTTCGAGATTATTAGGATTGAGTTTGTGGTTTATGTTGAGTTACACTAAGTTACAAATTTATGATTTTTGTAGGCAAATTATAACTTGATTAGATAAATCCTAGATAAACGATTAATTAAAAATTTGGTTAATTGTTTTCCCTAAAACCAAGACAGGCTCTCTCATCAAAACTATAATGTGTGGTCTTATTAAATATAGCTTGACCTACTTACTTTAATGAAGATTGTCACTCACTTCTAAGTATTAAACCAACAAATATTATTCATATTTGGATGAATCATTAACTACGCTAATTACATTGAGTGCAAACATGGAGTAAAGTAAAGTGTGTGTGTGTGTGGTCAATAATGTTAAATGAATTTAAAAAAGATGATAACGTGACGATTTGTTTCCAGAACATAATATGAAGTGTGTCAATCAGAAATAATGTCCTTATACGGACACGCTAAATTTGTTACGCGATATTCTGTTCAAGTGATTTTGAGTTAAAAGACAAACAAAGTTCTGGTAGACCATCGGCCATCAACAGCCGATGACATTATAAAAGCAAAAGTAAAGGAAAATCCACGCCAAACTAGTTGGCCATACAACACTCTTTAGTTATTTAAAATTTCTTAACAAGATCTGTAATCCGTAAGTTGGGTACCACACAAATTAAGTGAAAAGAATTTGTTAGACAGATAAAGCACTGGTTCGTCACTAGTATGTCGTCTTGAATGTGAACTATTTTTAGAAAGAATTGCAATATTCGATTGTCCGAACATAAAGCGAGAATAGCATGAACAATTCTCGAATTTCGTGTCACGACAGAAGGTCACGGAGCACCATAAACCAAATTGACTCAACACAAACCCAATGGTCAATTTGCAGACCTTCATATTAATGCCGGAAAATATTGGTAATGGAGGAATACAAATTCAGCCGAATTTATAAAGCGCAAGACGCGAAAATGGGTTTGTGTTACAGAACAATGGACGAGGCGGAGCATTTTTTAGAAGCTGAAAGCAGCCACATTCAACTACAACACAACCTGTACAAACTCGATGCAAGGATGACACAAATTGAGCAGTTGAAGCAGATGAAGAACTATTAATAGACGCCACACCTGAAGAAGAAGCTACTATGCCCTTCTTCAAAGAAGACTACTATTCAATTTTAGTCAGAAAATTGGAGACGCTGAGATTCAGAATCATCCGCGTGCTGAATAAACTAAAACCAAGGGTACAGTACCAACACACGACTCTTTTGATCAAACGCAGCTAGTGCCAATCATAGTGGAAGCACACCAGATCAGTTGGCAAATTTCGCAACTATTGGCAAACAATGGAACAACATGGCATTTCATACCTCCAGCCTCACCCCATTATGGAGGACTTTGGGAAGCGGTAGTAAAGGCAGTGAACAAATATTCAGTGAAAGTTATTGGAATTGCTACAGATCGTACAGATATCACTTAATAACAAGATTATTGGACAAGATGGTACTACAAGAAGAAAGTGGTCATCTGAACAACCAAACTTGAAAGTAGGTGAACTAGTGCCTCTCAAGGATGACAAGGTTCCCCCATTAAAATGGTTGACTGGGCGAGTGGTGAAAGTACATCCGGGCATAGACCCAAAAATTTAAGTAGCCTCACTTCGAGGCCCGGGGTCTTCGTTAAAAGGCTAATTCACAAATTAGTTATCACCACTACCCATAGAATCTGACAACGAGATTGTCCTCACATAGACACAATCATTAGTCAAACAACAACCATAACCAACAACTCCGTTACGTGTTCAACCTCGAGAAGTCAAACAACGAAGAGTACACCACATCAAATCAGTATTCAAGGAAGAAGAAACTTTGTATCTGATATTATGGATACTCGGTATGGTGCAAGTGCTTTTTGCTCTTGTTACGTCATCAACCACAATAGAGCCATTGCCATCTAATGCAGGAGTTTATTTTCACAACTTTGAAACTGTCAACTTAATAAGATATCAGATCGTTAGAACACTATGTCAAATATTTAGATGAGGGCTGTCAAAAGCGATGACAAGCAGATAACCGGTTGAAAATCTGTGATGTAATAGTACAACAACTGAATGAACAAATGCAAGAGATTAGCTCACTAAATAATCTACTTACTTCAACTAACGAAGAATCCGCACTAAAGAAAGTGGGACATTGGGAGTACAATTGGATACATACTTGGTGACGCTTTTGGCATCATAAATCAAAGAGATGCCTCCCATATAGAACTGCAGCTTGCAAAGGCAGAAACCAATGAAAAATATTTATTAACTCATCAAAAACCAATCATCGATCATCAACCACAAATATCTTTAAACATAAAAAAGAATTGACCGACAAGACTTTCCTTGCTGTTTCCAAACAGTTTTGTATCTAGACAAAAGAATTGATAAGGTGTTCGCAGACAGTGATCATTACAACAGAGTGCAGACCATCTCAACCTTCACGATTAAAATAATGTTGGCCATGAGGCGAATAGCAGAGAACAGAGAATCATTATCGACCTTATCCTCGGCGCTCATTGTGGCCATTTCCATCCAGCCTTGCTGAACCCATAACAATTGAAAGAGAAAATCATACGAATTCGCGAGCACGTTCCAGCCACGATGCAAATTCCTGAGGGGGAGAATAAAAATGATCTTGGCCACCTTTACAAGATCTTAACGGTCCATAGAAGAGTTACTGCAAACAACATTCTATTCCTTGTAAAGATGCCATTGGTATACTGAATGATATATCCAATTCTGATAAGACCTTTCGAATTCTGACAAAACTTTACAGAATTCTGAAGATGAAGCCTCAAATTTATCAAATTGTGACAACGTTTCATCAAATTCTGGAATGACATAACGAATACTGATGTATTGAATTTGGATATAAATAACTCAAATTCTGGCTTGACATATCGAATTCTGTCATCATTTATCTAATTTTGATATAAAACCTTAGACAGACACAAAATTGCTCGCGATTTTCATTTATCCCGATTGTGTAATGACAGACAGGCAAAAATCCTACCTTAAAACTGTGTTTGGTGCACTCAGTACCCCTAACGATTTTTGAATCAAAACAAAAGGTATATCCAGTTGTGTGTTAGTATTGAAATATCACTAATTTTAAACAATACATCGTCAATTTATCGTTACGGAAATAATACGTATTCTCTTGTTTCTTTAAGTATTGGCAAACACACAGGTAAACACAATTTATATCAAAACCCGCGTTGTGGGGCACGTAGCGCCCCTATATTTTTTCCATGAATTTTACACTTCTTTTTCGGAAAACGGTACTAAAACGAGAAAATAAATTTTTGTTTTTTGTTTCTTGTAATCGAATTCGCTATAAATATGTGTACAAAGATATGTAACTCGATATACAAATTTGTGGTATATATTATCAATATCAGGTATAAGGTAAAAGTGTGCACAAAAGATCTTTTAGGTCGCAGTGCGGGGTGGCTTGAGCCCCCACATGGCCCTCAAGTAATAATAAGGTAAAAGTGTTCGTTAGTAAATAATAGTTCCATAAAATGGAAAACAGCATAAATGAGGTGATCAAATTATTGAGCCTGCAGAAGAGAAGAGATTTTTCTGCAGAGGAGGAAGATGAACTAACTAATTTGTTGGCCGTTGATGAAAATATTAGTAACGATCGTGAAAATAATGCCAGTGATTGTGATAGTAATGAGGAGGATTTTGGGGAATCAAATGATGATTCGGATATGGATGATCCGGCTACGGCTGGAGGGTTCCTCGCGGATTCACGTTTAGTAGATATAGCACCAGGACTACAATAAGCTGTGAGTAATGAGGAGGAAGTGGAGGTAGCAGATAATGTTGTGGTAGCCGATCAGATAATTGGACCAGTAGAAAGGTATGTGGCGCAAAACAAAAATAATCCTCAAGTGTGGTGGTCATTACCGAGTGAATCTGAAAAGCAGCGTACTACTGCAGCGACACGGAAGCAAAATCAATACTGCCATCCTGTTGCAACGAAAACTTTCGGTACAAAAGCCGATGCATTCAAATAACTACTAACACCAAATATTATATCGAACGTGGTGATTGAAACCAATCGTAAGGCAAGGCGGTTCTATCAGACATGTACCACTCCGAGTGCTAGAAAGTGGCATGACACAAATGAGGATGAAGTATAGGCATACATTGCTGTTCTTTTTTATGCCGGTTTTGAAAAAGCATCGATAGTACCAGCAGTAGATTTATTCCATAAAACAAATATGCCGTTCTACCGTGCTACAATGTCTTTAGAACAATTTCAACAGCTAACTCGTTTCCTTAGATTCGATGACTCACGCAATGGTCTTTGCGGTTGAAAGATGATAAATTAGCTGCATTCCGATACGTATGAAATTTGTTCTTAGACAATTTACAAGGATTATACAAACCATCTTTAGAACTCACTATAGATGAACAACTACTCCTCCTTTCGTCAATATATACCGAGTAAACCGGGAAAGTGTGGATTAAAAATTTTTTAGCTGGTCGACGCACGCACCTGGTGAAGTTTATGTTGGAACGCAACCATCTCAGAATCGGACAAAGCATGTAGCAACGGACCCGGTCTTATGGTTATCAGAGAATTATTTGAATAGTGGGTACAATATAACTATGTACAATTTTTTCACCAGCATTGAACTTGCCGAGGAACTGGTAACAAAAAATACAACTCTGGTGGGGACAATAAGATCAAATAAACCGCAGCTGCCACATTTTTTCGCAAATGCTGATTTAGCAAAAAACCGAGGCCCATTTAGCTCAATATTTTGCTTCTCAGGGCCAATTTGTCTCATTAGCTACACCAGTAACACAAAAAAGAATGTGTTATTACTTTCAACAGCGCATGTCACACAAGAGATTGATGAAAACAAACAAAAACCTAAACCAATTATGGACTACAACAAAAATAAAGGCGGCGTTGACACATTCGATAAGATGGTGAAATCGTTCACGTGTAAGAGAAAAATCAATCGTTGGCCGATGGTACTGTTTTTCAACGTAATTGATACAGCAGCTCTAGCAGCATACCGCTTATTCAATCTGACAATTTTATCATTGTGTCAGACTAAACTAAGCAGACGCAAGATTTTCCTGAAAGAATTAGCGGTGGAAATTGCTGATCGCCATATAAAAAATCGCATAGAACAAGGCAACCTTAGAGAATCTGCAATAACTGCCATTAAATTGAGTGGTTATACTGTCGAAACTGCCAGTATTTATCCACCAATTCAGGAGAATAATAAAATATTAAAACGGTGTGAAGACTGTAAGGTGAATCGCAAAGGCAAAAAGGGTGACACAAAAACTACTGCGGTGTGCGATGTTTGCATCAAGCCGACCTGTTCGAAACATTATATGGAAGAACGTAAGAGAATGAGTATGGAAGAACTCAACATCATCGTGATACCCTCAACATCATCAGATTTACCACCGACCAAACGCCGAAAACACACTCACCAGTTTAATAATTTTAGTATTTTTTTGAAATTAAATCATATTTATGTTAATTTACATAATTTTTAATTGAAATAATTTAATTAGTTTTGTTTATTAATTAATTTATAATGAATTTACACATTTATATATTATGTATGAGTTCCTATGAGAAAATAGTATGAAATATATATGGGGCACTGAATGCCCCTAAACACGTTAATATGTTATTTTGTATGTGCACACTTCTAAGGTTAATAATCTAGAATTCGCGATTCTTCGTTTTGTGTCTGCCTACGGTATAAGATATACAATTCTGACATTATGAATTCATATTCTGACATGTCATATCGAATTTTAACGTCGTATGTAGAATTCTGATGTATAGAATTCTGACACCAAAAATTCAAATTCTGATTTCTGATCGAATTTAGAAAGCATTAACTCTAATTTTGACTGGACAAACCGAATTTTGGCTTGATATGTCGAATTCTGACATGATATACTGAACTACGTACTACATCAGAATATTTCATATCTAATTCTGATATGATTTACCAAGTTTTGACATGATATATCGAAGGCTACACGAATTAAAAAAGGCTGAATTAAAAAAGGTGTTCATTAATGAAATAAAAAAGGCGAATTTTGTATGAAAAAGGAATACCATTTTATTTCAGAAAAAAATGAATTAAAAAAGGTAACAGGTGTTCATAAAAATTCATACAAAATCACCATTTTTAATTCAGCCTTTTTTAATTCGTGTAGCCTATATCGAACTGTGACATCATATATTCAAATCTCGACTTAACATATTAAACTATGCCAAGATTGACACATTTAATACATAAATTCCGACAACAAAAATGTAAATTCTGACATGATGTATTAGACATCTGAAGTATAGAATTATTCATGATAACTCGAATTGTGGCATCAAAAATTCAAATTCTCATATGAGATATCGAATTTTGACATCAAAGATTCAAATTTTGACATGACATATTGAATTTTGACATTCGAGAAATCGAAATAATTTCTAACATAAATTATTTTATTCTGGTATGATGTATCGACATGGTGTATCGCATTCTGACATCACGATTTCAAACTCTGAAATTTCATATTGAATTTTGACATGATGTACCGAATTCTAACATCAAAAACTGAAATTCGGACATGACGTATAAAATTCAGACATACACCCTGCGCCATTGAAATGTTCGGTTTCGATTATTTACTATCTCATGCAGTTCTCTCATAGATTTTACCTCATTCACTATTTGTTTTTGTTGTTTTCTTTTGTTTTTTACTTTTTCTGCATATTTCACGTCTTATGACGTATTTAAAACCAAAATAAGGATGACTTATTCGTTTGGTTTCAATTAAAAATAGTCAAAGAGTTAATTTTAAAATGGATCGCTCTAAATTAAATGCTGACGAGAAAGCCAAAATTGTCCAACTATTAAAGGCAAAAAGTACACACATTCACAAATTGCAAGAATAACTTAGTGTAGCCAAACAGCAAATAGAAAATTTTAAGGCACTATTCCGACACGTTCCAAAATGACATAAAAGACAAAACTGAATATTTCGATGAAAATGGTCTAACATGAATTAAGGTAAAGTTATGGCATATAGCAAATTAGATTATAACTTGGTTAGTTCATACCCGATTTGGATGAAAACTTTTGTGTGCGAGGAAATTTAGCATAGAACTTGGATAATTCTTAACCAATTTGGATGAAACCCAACATGTCCGATGAAATGCGATTCTCATATGAATTTAGATGACGTTCTGGAATATGGCCAATTAGGATGAAACGTGGATATTTTTTACTGATTGTGATAAACTTTGATGATTGAATTGGTAGCAAAATTAATTTATTAGCATATGTGGTTACACACCAGAGAACAAAATTGTTTATAGAGTTCAGGACTGAGCCTTTCCGATTTTTGTAAAATGCTGTTGACATCTTCAGAGAATTTCAATTTTCGGTTCAAAATATACCTAACTGTTAGCATTACTGTCGGAAAATTAGCATTACTTTCAGAAATAGATCAGTGAAGAGCGAATATTAAAGAGCGAGTTATAGAATGCTGCATTTTTTACATTTAAATTTGATTCAAAAATTTAAACACATTTTAAAAAATGATTTGTTATCAGTAATAGAAAGAAAATTATTTTGCGTACCTTAGGTATATCATGGCTCTATTTTGATATCGTAAAAAGTCTTCACTTTTAATTTGTTTGAAGATTTGTCGAAAAGGTCGCTAATCAGAGAATTTCAGAGTTCCTTGAAAAAATCTTGGGTCAATCCAGATATTGAACATTTGAACAGCAGGGAGCTGCTTAATATCGAGATTATTTAAATTTTGCAAATGATGCGAAATTATCAGACTTATGCTGAGTAGTATTATAGTAACCTAGCATTTTGACAGACTTAAGGCTTAACCTTTACCATGAATGGCTACTTCTTTAAAATGTGAACGATGCGGATACTCATTTTAGGAAGTATGTGTCTTCTGATCTACGATGTATTAGAAATCTGGCCTGATTGACTTATCATTCTGATAAATTTCGCTGATTTTTTTTCAAAAACTGTATTACAAAATATGAACGTTCTACTGTACGAATATAAATATGTACATACTTACATATGTAGTTATACATGACAAAATCAAATGAATGAATCATTTAAATTCATTTCCAATAAATTAATTTGTAATTATTATGATTATATTAATACAAAAACAGCAACGTATGTATGCATAACAAAAAAATAAATAAAACTATTGACATAAATTAGCATAAATTAATCACAAAAATATTCAAAAAAAAAAAAAATTAAATAAATAAATAAATAACGAATGATTGTATTAATGGTTAACATATTGTAAGTCACAATAAAAAATGTTTAACTATCTAAATACGGAACGCAAAATAATGAGGCACATCGTAGCCGCGGCGGTATTTCGGCATGCTTCCGCGCGAATTTATTAAAACGATGTTGAACAGTTAATGATGTAAATCCAAACAAAAAAAAAAAAATGTTTTATATAGTTTTTGATTGACTGATCAATATACAAATGTATGTACAATATATTTTCAGAATGCCTTATACGAGACTAAATGAATATAAAATAAATATAAAAACAAAATGTTTGGCGCCCCCCGCACATATGCCGTACAGAATTTTATTTATTTATTTTTATGCAAGAATTAAGTATCTGTGGATAATTGGCATTAAATTTATGCAAAAAAAATAAAAAAATATTTTTATTTATAAATTCATTTCCTTTCAGAATTTAATTTTTATACTGTGTGTATTAACAACATACACTCTGCGTCTTTCCAAATCGTTTCGTTTCGTTCGGTTGTGTTGTGCTTGTGATGTAAGATTTTTTTTTTCTTTCCAGTTCAGTTGTTAAATTGGATGTGTGTTCATATACATATGTGTGATTGTACTGCTTTTGATAAATTTTGAATAGGCGAAGGTTTAGTTTTAGTACATGTGTTTGTGTTATTTATAGTCGTTTATAAATTAAATCGATTTGGTTTGCTCTCCGGGCTTGAGTGATGAAACTCATTTGCAGACTTTCGAATTGGCTAATATATGTATAGTATTATATGATGGATTGTGAAGGCCATTAGAATCTAGAGCATTTAAGTATTATTTAATACAACATTTTTTTTTAGCATATTGTGCAAATAATTGGCAAAAGCAGATATCGTCAAAAGTCCTTAAATTCAAAGCCAGAGTTTTATTTTTTGGAAATTATAAACATATTTTGCACACCGCATGCAATAAAACGATAAGTGAAAATCGTCAATTTTCAGGATTACACTTTTTAGGTTTTTCGACTAAAGATTTTTGGGCACAGGTTTAATTAAAAATATTCTCTACTGATAATGATTCATTCTTCGTGGCAATTTAGGAAGTCATTTAAAAATCTACACAACATAGTTTAAATACGTTACTTGTTGTATGCAATTTTATTAAAACAATATTGTAAGTACTAGTTATAGTTTTTTGACTGGGAAAATTTTAAATTCTTAAACGAGTCGAGTTGTAGCTTTTGTAAGAATTTTTTTTTACCTTTGTAACTCTACATATCGCAGTATTGTAATACAATTTTATACATAATTTTTGGAGTCAACTTTAAATCATAAAACATGACGATAACTGAAATTGCCAGCTCCTCTGGTTTATTTCCCTTTTTCTGGCGTTAAATTTATTTTTTGACAATGATGCGGATTGAAAAGAACCAGAAGAGTTAAAATCTGAGGGTTCGTACTCGGAATCCGTGTCTTGGATAAATCTGAGAGTGCAAAATAAATTTTATTTGCTCCTATCATAAGGGAGCGCCCCGAAATCTTACATTACAAAATCTTGCAAGTACAAATCTTGCATTTTTTAAAAATCATGCAAATCAAAATCTTGCCGACCCAAAATCTTGCAGTTACAAAATCTTGCAAGTACAAAATCTTGCAAGTAAAAAATCTTGCAAATACAAAATCTTGCAAATATAATATCTTGCATTTAAAATTTTTTTGCAGTTTTAGTATCTGTTCCTGTCTTTAGTATCTAACATACTATTTATTGCGTATTCATAAAAGTTCAATATAATTAAAAAAAATAAAATAAAAAAAATTGTGCAGATAGCGACCCGGATAACTATGCGTCAAGAAATACGGCTAATATTAGAATTAGAATGGAAATCTCCATTTTTCAAAATATTTCAACAAAATATTCTGGGTAAAGAAGATTTGATCTTCATTTTCCAGAATTTAAATTTTCGTTTCTGATTAATGAAGATTTACTATTAAAATTAAAATGGAAATTCCATTCTCCAGAATATCTCAACATAATATTCTGGTTAAGAATATTTAATCCTGGGCATTTGATTTTTGATATCTCAAGCAAAATTCTACTGTATAATTATCATTATACAGTAGAATTTTGTCAATGCGATTTGTTATCTTGCATAACAATTTCCCGTACATTTATAGAATCGCGCGCGCGATTCTATAAATGTACAGGAAATTGTTATGCAATATTTTGTAATGCAAGATTTTGTACTTGCAAGATTTTGTAATGCAACATTTTGTAATGCAAGATTAAGGGGCTAACCCCTATCATAATTAACAAATAAAACTTGAGTTAATAACGCAGATACCAGTGGTTTGAAGCTACATCGGAGAACATTAGGGAACTCTAAATAATTTGACAAATAAAAGCTAAAGTATAATTATGAAACACTTCAGCACACAGGACAAAGGCGATGATGAAAACACACTAAATTCCATCCAATTTCAATATTGTGCTTTACATAAAGAAGGTAAATGATAAAATAATGACAATTTGTATCTCATTTATATCAAAAGCTTTTCTAGCAGAACCGAATTGTTGAGTTAAAATTGTTTAAATTATCACTATTGCTCCGATTCCGTTGAAGTCAGGTGGGTTAACAAGAAAAAAAAAATATGTACTAAAATTAGAAATTCATTTTTTATCTAAATTAGAAATATCTTCAAAAAACAAAAATTTTTAGCTGAGCTAGCTCAAAATTTTTCATATTAATCTAAATTTATTAAATGCCCTGATATCTATTTCTTGTATTTCTAGCCTAGATAGCAAAAAACGTCAAATGAAAGAAATATAGAGTCAATAATACGGAACATGCATCCACTTATGTAATATTTTGAGCTAGCTCAGCTAAAAATTTTTGTTTTTTGAAGATATTTCTAATTTAGATAAAAAATGAATTTCTAATTTTAGTACAAATATTATTTAGTACAATGTAAAACTGTGTATTTTGAATGCACCTTACCACATAATAGTTTCGTATGGCTAGGCTATAAAAATGTTTAGTAAAATACATAAGTCGCCAGAAGTCAATATTTCCCAACAGAATGGATATGTCCCTAATAATATGTATTTTGCACCGATTGTGCGGCAATTGATTAAAAAATGTTTGTACGGTACTTCATCCTGTTAAGTCAGTTCAACACAATTTTTGGTTACCTACTTTTCAATGATTTTTTTCACTCCTCAGTTTTCAGATTCTCGTCATTTTTAATGGCGCAAATACATATAATTTTAACTGAATAAAGTGGCAGTAATTTTTTTTTTCTATAGTCTGATGTCTATCCCCTTCAATACATCGCATGAGATTTTAAAATCGGTTGAACGGTTGAAAAGCTACAAATTTTTATAAAAAAATGAGCTTTTTGCTGATTTTTTTCCGGTTTTCAGTCTTCAAATGGGGGTTTCATTAGCGTGGGGTGTATTCGAGCGCCAGTCACGAGTTTGAAGGTTAAAAAAATAAAGTCTTGAGTTGTAGGGTTAAAATTTAAAAAATATACCGTTCACAAAATGCTGAAATTTTTATTTGGAGTAATTCCACACATTTTAGAAATTGCCCGTTTTCCAGTTTTAATATCAAACAACTCTGGTTTCCACCTATCTTGGCTCATACCTTTTTATTTTCAAAATTTAATCAATTTTCTTTTCAATTTCGATTTTTGCACGGCCAAGAAGGAAATGAATATAAGCTGTTTGGTGCGAGATTGGTGAAATTCAGACTTCAACACAAATTTTCTAGTCCCGAAATGTAAATGCTACTCCTTTTTTTGTTTTATAAAAAATCTATAATCATTTTCCTGGAATTCAAATGGCGGATATTTTCCCGTTATGTTAGCGAGTATATATAAAGTGAAGTTATGGAATTTTGAAAAGGTGTCTCAAAATGTGTCGTGAAACATGGACCCTAATGCCAAAAGATATTGGTAAGTTTATTGTAATCGTCTTACAAACTGTCTTGTGCATTGTTTATCTTTAAAATATTCTGAAGTTTGTAACGTAATATAAAACAAATAATTTTATTTGTGATTTTCGAAGGTGGCGCGAAAATGCACCATTGGACATGTACCGACATTTTTTATTTTTTTTTTTTAGGAAAAAGGCTTTAAGTCCTGCGGAGATATTGGATGCTCTGGAGAACCTTCCAGATGATATCCCTTTGCCACGCGATGTTTATTTAGAACCGCAGGATTTTCACTCTGACACGGATGAAGATTCTGGCAAAGAAGCAGAAAGCGATCCTAATTCCTTTACCAAAAATCAGCTTTTGTCAGAAGTGGAACTAAACTTTGATAATAATGAACCCGACAAAGAAAATTGCCATGAACTGATTGTTGACGTATCAACGAATTTGGTACAAAAAAGAATCACGCAAAAGTGGAAAGAAGGGAATGACGATGATCTTCGATTGGCGGCATTTTCTTACAAACATAAAAAGTTGGAAGGCACAAAAAGCTACCCACTTATTCTAAGTGCAGGAAGGTGATCCAATTGATTTTTCAAATTATTTGTTCCGCCAACTTTCGTAAAATCAATCGTAAACAATACAGTAAATTACGCTGCAACAAAACGAAACAAAATTATAAACATCGAATCCGATGATTTTTATGCATTTTACTTTATTGGGCAACATTTATGCACCAACAAATTATGCACCAATTGGAATGAACATTTCTATCGGCAAGCATCCATGCAAGCAGTTAATAAGAAACAAACTCGTCCGCTTCGGCTATAAAACATGGGTAGCCGCTAGTCCTTCAGGATATTGCTACGTATTCGATATCTACCAGGGCCGCAATCAGGAACGTGATATGATATTGGGCTTAGGAGAATCTATTGTAGTGGATTTTGCAAAAAAATTAAAAATCGTTTTCCAGATCTTTCGTTTTCATTTTTCTTCGATAATTTTTTTACTGGCCCGAATCTAATAAATACACTTACTGGAATGCAATGCGACGAAACAGGTACGCTCCGACTAAATCGGTTAAAAAATATCCAAATGATAGACAAAAAATAAATGAATAAAAAGGCACGGGAATTCTACGAAAGCCACGTAGATCAACGGAATGAATTAATTTTATTAAAGCGGAAGGACAATAAAATTGTTTCTCTCCTTTCGAATGCCTTTGGGACACATCCATTAGCGACAGCACGCCGATATGTGCATTTAGAGCGGAAAAAAATTGATATTCCTCAGCCACAAGTTTGTCGCCCATTATAACAAATTTATGGGAGGCGTAGATCTATTAGATCGACATTCTCTCGAACTATTGCATGAGAATACAAGGGAAAAAATTGTACATGCCGATAACTTAATGGATGCTAGATTTAGCTGTTTCCAACGCATGGTCCTTGGCTAAAACATACAACACTGCCAAATGGACCAATTGGAGTTTTGCCGACGGTTAGCAAGGGCTTTACTAATTCGTCATGGTAAATTACAAACAAAAGGTAAATCAACCAAACAGCCAGAATATTTGTTAAAAGGAGCACATACTTCTGTAAAGGGACAATCTCGGCGGCTACGCTGTAAGCAATGCCATTCACATACTTACCACAGATGTGATGTATGCATATCGCATTACAAATTGTTCCTTTAATTAGGCTGTGAATTACTAAGTTTTTATTTATTGTATGTACAAATACTATTAATTTCTAATTTGTTGAATTATGTTATGGATTTTATAATTTAAATAAATAAATAAATATTTTTGAAAAACATAAAAATTGTTTCTAAATGTCCAGAGGTGCATTTGTGCACCACCCCATAACTCCACTCCCATCGAATACGTAATTTTTTCTTTTTAACTTTCTTATTATTTTGGGTAAAATAATCCCCAAAAAATGTTGTAAACTAAGCAAAAAAATCCTTTGTCACTAATGGGTTAACTTTCAAATTTCAGGAAAAGGAAAATTTTTAATTTTTTAAGTTTTAAATCAAATTATGATGTTAGTGAAATTTTGGAACTATTGCAATTTAAACTAAGTTTATTAAACAATTGAAAGAAAAAAGTGCTGAAATTTCAAGAGGTGATCAGAATATCGGTCCTGAAAATTAACACAACTCCCAAATCAATCCCTAACTGAACCTATTAACTCAATCTACAGCTTAACCTCCAACTCAATTTACCGCTCAAATCACCAACTCAATTGCAAAGCACTCCCCAACGCAAACAACAAATCAACCCTCAACTCAACCCTCAACTCAACCCTCAACTCAACCCTCAACTCAATCATCAATTCAAACCCAAATCAACTTTCAAATCAACCCTTAACCTAACCCCAAACTCAACGCATAACTTAATCCATGAATCAATCTCCAATAAATTCCCTAACCGAATCCTTCATGTATGACCTGCCACTTATCCCTCAGCTCGACCCAATATAATCCCCAACCGAACTCCTGTACTTGAACTGTACCCCAAACTCAAAGTTCCCCAAATCCCCAAAATCAAGATGATCCGAAAAAAACATGCGTAAATGAAGTCAAGTCAAACCAACTGTAAACTCAACCCATAACCCTCCCGCAACTGAACCCCTCACTATACTTCAACTCAACCCCAAAGTCAATCTTAAAACCAACCTGGCCCGAAAACTTCTGATGTTTATGAAGTCAACTCAAGCCTAACTGAACCTCTAATTCGACCTCAAACTGAACCCTTAACTTTACTGCAAACTCAATACTCAACAGAATTCTTAAATCAACGCGACTCGGAAAATTACATCCGTACACGAACTCATCTCGAAACAACCCAACTTAGCTTCTAACTCAACCCTTAAGTCAACATGAAATAAATTTGGGCTCTTAAGCCAACCCCAAACTCACTTCTGCAACTCAACTCAAGGTAACTCTAGTTAAACCGTTCATTCAACATAGAATTAAATCCCTAGCCGAACTGTTCACTAAACCCTAATCCAACTCCAACGGAACCCTAACTCAACCCACCTATAGAACCAACTTAACCGTCAAATGAATTGCAAACTCAAATTCTCCGACACCCAACTCAATCTTCAAACCAGCATATACAAAAAATTGCTCAACTACTCACTACACCCTAACCCAACCCCAACGCAACTCAAACTCAACCCCAAGTTAACCCGCGAAAGAAACCCAACTCAACCGCAAACTGACCGCTCATCTTAATCCTGAAACCAGTATATACAAAAATTTGCCAACAAGGTAATATCATCACGTGTTTCTAAGGTATTTGTATGGCAGTTACCTGATCCTCTTGACATACGGCTTTTAACGATTCTTTATTCTCCGCCTTAACCGTAGAAACAGATTTTAGAAAAAAATGGGAGAAACAAGATCAGGGGATCAGTTTCTGAGAATCAGGGGTTATTTCTGAATTCAGAGTCTGGCGTTTTTTTTTTTTTTTATCAATTTTTTAATTGGGTGCAGAGCGGACTTACTAACGGTCCTAGCTCCTAGTTTGGGGAATTAGCAATTAGTCTCGTCACATCTCACACGTCGACTATGTTAAATGTATCATGACATATGCAGAATTACAGGATAAGGAACATCTGTACTTAACTTTAAAGAGAAGTTCAATTACAGACTATAAACCATTCCAGAATCCATTTTGTATGGTAGTAGTATAATTTACCCACTTACACTAAAAAACTAACACTGTATAGGAATGACTCCTGTGATACATGTCAGTTAATACGATGAAGCCAAAGCATTGGCCAGCCCAATTTTGCAACGATTTTCGAAAACATTTAAAACTGTATTATACCGTATGCAGATGCTGACAAAATCACAGGGGCTTACTTTGGCAATTTCTTTTATAATATCTGGGCCAACAAGACTTAAAATCTCTAATGATACTGTTATCCTCTATGAGATGTACCGTAAACTTGTTCTGTTGACACGCCAGTATGAATATTTCCCTGTATTGCTTAAGTGTATAAACTCTATTATGTTTCTTAACGGAAGTCAAATTTCGCAAATACTGATTAACTGTCTTAAACCGCCCTATTTCTGTTAATGGAACAAATATTCTGACAGTTGTGTGATTTTTATTTTGTCCTGAACATCCATCCATGAACACATGTGAATGTTTAACATCTGATGGAATATAGGTTTCTATGTAATTTGCAATAAATGAGCAAACCTCATTGGGGCCTTTTCTCCCCATACCTTCGTGGTAAATGTAAAATATGCCTTAACCGATAGATAAAAGTTTCTTGAACGGCGATCTGGGGCAAAAATATATTTTGCATATAGTCAACAGCTATTATCGCCACACTGGGGTCATCTTGGTAATGTTCTTTCAATGTATTCATTTTTGAATGAAACTTTTTAGCACGTTTGAGATGAACAGTCTTTTCAGTTACAGCCACTCGTTTAGCATTTTGTTTTTACTGCTTGTTCCTCACAATTACAGCAAGTATCGACCTGGAGTCTTTCAAAACTAAATTTTTCTTTAAAAACTTTGTAATCTAATGAATATTTTACGTTAGCGTTGGGATACTTGGATCAAAACATACGGTGCATCGTCTAAATATCAAGTTTTTCGCTTAAATACTTATAATCTCGACTGCTGTAGTGAGCTTCCTTAAAGGAAAATGATGTAATATGAGAAACAATCAAATCAATATGGCCAACTCGTTTGGAGTTGCCTGGATTATTTTTTCCGCGTGGATCTTGTGGCAACTTTCCACAAGATAAAAGCAAATACAATCGATGTACACGATTTTTATTAATACCATGGTGATTGAGAAACGCAATGTTGCATACCAAAAGCTGTCCTGTATTGTAACTAATTTTATACTTATAGGCACTTTTGTGAGGCTTTGGTTTGTTGACATTGTTTTTCGGACGCTTTCACTGAATTGGAACTGCTAATATAAGAGCTTGAAGATAAGGATCCTGTTCCTTATATTCATCACTTGTATTCTTGCTGTTTTGATTCTTTCACACTGCCATATACCACCATTTTAAACCCGACAAATCCTGGACATATCGTGTTTTAAAAGTAAACACAATATTCAATGACGGTTATTGTGCAGGAGGGTGCATGGATTCGTAGGGTTTATAACTGAAACTATGCGCCTTGCTATTAAAAACGGAAGTTTCGTCAAATTTAAAAAAAACCATATGGTGGATTTATCGGGTTTCTCAACAATCAGCTCAATCAATAATGCTGATACTTCTATTAATACCGATACCGCAAACGCACTGTGCCAATTTATATTATACGTAATCTGGCTATTCAGGCGACCGAATTTTATAAATTGCAAATGTCCAAATTCCTGGTAAAGAAAATGAAATGGCAGACAAGGAATGGTTGATGTCGTTTATAAAGAGAAACAACACTTTGACCATTAGAAAGCCAGAATCAACAAGTTTACCTAGGGATATGAATTTCAAAAAGCCAAGTTGGAAATTTTTTAAACAATTTAGTAGATGTTAAGGCCTTATAACCTGATAAAATTGTAACCTCAAGATATACCTTATAGCTTGTTCAGACTAGGAATGAATAATCCAGTTTTACCTACTCAAGTTTACTTTTAATCTAGATTCGGTTTTTTGGCGTTCAGACTGTAAAAGAAAATCGTGATTAAAAATTTGCGCTAATCCTATCCTTTATTAGGACATTTTGCGTAAAATAAGTCGTAGAACATCTGTTACTTCAAAAGTTTTATTAGTAAATAGTAAATACGTCTGCTAATATTAACTAAATGACAAACTAAATAAAAATTGAAATTATTGACGTCTCGAGTAAAAAATTATTTCGCTCTAATATCGCAATATTTTAAGCGCTGTAATAACATAATCGAGATTACAGACAAAATCCATCAATATTTTAACGATTATTTTAATCTGTAATTGAAACATAATTAGCCTAATCTCCGTCGATTACACTATAAGAAAATCTAGATTTGCTACTTAGTCGAGATTACTAATCCCTAGTCTGAAAGTAGCATAACATAGACGTAACTGGCTTAATCATTGTTCATAAGCCGGGAAATATTTTGCCTGCAGAGAACAAAAGCAGGAGAAAAGCATACGAACTGTTCTTAACGCTATTGGAAATTTGCTTTCTCCAATGTTTCCCTGCCGGATGCAGATAACATTTTTACAATTCATGGAATATTTTGTAAAGCGCACAAATGCAACTCAAAGCAATACAAAATTAGCTGTTCTAGACAACCATCAGTCTCATATTTCACTTCCACTGGTGTTAAGATTTCCTCTCACTACTCCCATAATTTGCATAAGCTAGATAGTAGTGTCTTTGGTTCAACGAAAACCTTCTTCAATCGTGCCTAGCGAATTGGTTGAATACAAATGCAAGTAATATTAACAAGCTAAACAATGTTGGCCAATCAAAACTTATGTGATTTTTTTAAATTTAGGAAACGAATTCGAATTTACGATACACCCGATTTGGCTAAAGTTTCGTTAGAGCAAGCTGCAACATCTAAAAACATAATGTCAGGGTTTATGGCTTTTGGAATTTGATCCTGATATTTTTTGTGATAAAGAATATTATTTAAGTGATGTCACTAATAGAGAAATATCAGTAGAGAAACAAGGACTAGCACCATCTTCGCCAACAGTGCAGCCCGGTTATCCAGGTAACTCAAGGGATTCTGTTTTTTGCTCTGAAAAAGTTACTCCATACCCAAAATCGTCTCTTACAAGTACCCCTGCCCGTGAAGGCAGAAATAGGGATAGAACAATGATCTTAACTGATACTCCTGAAAACATAAATTTTGAAAAGACAGCAAAAAGCGAGAATGGAGAGAGCTGCTTTTTCTAGTAATATATTCTCGAAAAGAGCCGGGTCACATTCTTGAAAAAAACGGTGGAAAATTTTATAAAAATATCTTGGAAAAGGGGGAATTTACTGATGCTCCTAGTATTACATTCTGGAAAATGATTGAAATACTTTCCAGACATGATTTTTTTATTATTGTTAAAGGGCCATGTGAGCGTTCAGTCATCTCTCACTGCGACCTAAAAAATCTTTTGTACTTGGACCCTGCTTAATTATCCGTCCAGTCAATATTCAGGCTCTTAATGAACCTGCCGGGCGGTAGGCGATACTTACTTTCTGGGCTCATTACTTGTGCTCCTAGATATTTATTATAGCATTTACTTCTGCTAGAAAGGCGGTAGCATTGGGACCCAAGGACTTCGAGAGGGTAGTCTCACTCCTGTATATTCCTATCTCCCCTCTACTGTATTGATTTTACTCTTACAAGTTGCTGGGAATAAAAATTCGCCTGTAAGTCACCCAGCTTTACTATATGAAGGGTAAAAAAAAACTAGAGGGTGCCTGGTATCCAGAGTCCGCATACTTTTCCAGATATGATACTTTAAAGGTTGAATTTATACAAATTTTTACATTTTATATGGGCCTTTCATTCAAACGAATTTTCCCGGGCTCCGCACATGAAACTTCCCCTGATAATTTTTCTAGGGATAACTGTTGGCTAGGGATACTAATTGAAAAACTTTCCAGACATGACACTCTAAAGGTTGAATTTATACAAATTTTTAAATTTTATATTTGGCTTCTCTGCTGAAACTAATAGTATAATTTCTAAAGTATGCAGTGACAAGCCAAAATGGGCCTATATTCAGCCGTAGAATCACTTCATGAAAATACCAGTTTATACGTTGGTTTATTAATTTTTGATTTTATTTAGAATATGTTTCGGCTGAAATATGACGGCTAGTAGTAACTTTCGGCTGAGATAGCCAAGACACTATCTGCATTATCGATATTTTTACTTTCTGCTAACAACTTTCAGCTAACATTAATAGTATTTAAAGATGTGGTAAATGATATTTTTATGGATTTGGATAACGCAAGTGTGTGTGTGTGTGTTTTTTATATGGGTAAATTTTATTCATTTCATGACCAAAAATTGAAAAATTGTTACGCTTGTTTAATGATAGTTCCATCTGTATTACGATAATTCTAATCAACTAATCTTGAACTTGACACATTATATAGCTAATCTCGAAAAATTCACTAATCGCGCTTAGCTAATCCCTAGCCTGTCAGCGGTATAACCTTTTAATGTGACAAATTTGATACACTTAAAAAAAATGTAGCTTCTGCTATTGTCTCATAGGCGGCAACCGAAAAGTCAATTTACGAGCCTACTTTTCAATTACTTTTCATGTGATGTGCATTACTTTTGTTCGACATTTCTGTTTTTTTTTTTAAATACCTTTTTGTTTAAAATAAATAAAAGACACGTTAAAATTGTATTGGTGCCAACCCAACTATTAAGCAGATATAATAGTTTAGATCTCGTTAATTAGAATACAAATTCACCCCATCGTTAGATCTTTAATTAGATATATAGAAAATTACGACCTGATAACTGAATCCTATTGTCACCAAATATTTTAAAACATTTTATTGTATCTGCATAAATTAGCTAATCCAGTATTAGAAATGTGTTGTATGTGAATAATTGTGAAAAATAGGAAACACAATTTTCATTCTCCGATAACTTTGAAATTGTAATTAAAATTTAAAAACAAAAAAAATTGTCTGTGGCTCTAGAATAGCGAGACAAAAAAAGAAGTTTGTTATCAAACTTTTAATAAAAAGTTTCTTTTAGCGCAAGTTTGTAGTCACGTAATTGACAGAAGTTTTGTTTATGTTTCAGAGTTAATTTAATGCAATTGAGATAGTTTATCGTATGGATACTGCTCGTATATTTGTGCAGTATATTATAGATTACAGTCACCATCTGTGTTTTGATAATAAATTGAAGATGCATTAAGTTACTATTTTATGTTTTGTTTTGTCGATATCTTCCGCCAGTTAATTAAATGTCGTCGTGCTCTACCGTGTACACTATTAACATACGTGTACATAATTTACAAATCAATATAATAGTTTCCGGTTGTGTAGATGTGTATCTATATGTACTATATAGCCATCATCCATCAATCAAGTTTATCTCAAAATCAATCGAATTGTTGTTGTTGTTGTTTTTGTAACATAAACATGAAAATTAGGATTGGTATATGGTAATTTCGAATTTTGTCTAAAAATAAACGACGAGTTATTACCGTCATCGCGCATGAAAATTATGCGGAGGCGTGCGGGTGTTTATTATAATACTGTATAGCGAGTACACATAAATACTTTTTATTATCTTAATGCAGTTTAGTTTATTTAAAACAAATATTTAAACAAAAAAAAAAATTCTTGTAACACATGATCCATTGTACGTGTGCACATAGATCTAACATTTGGTCTCGTTTTTATTATTTGTATACATATATCTGTATATTTATAAAATATAAAATTATAGAAAATTGGAGCACCAGAAGACGAAAGCATCATCATCATCATCAACATCATCGAAATCAATCGAATACCAGACACTATTTCAAAATACACAAACACACACATTCATGGGACCTTTCTTTTATTTTTATATACAAAATACAAACAAAACAAAAAAGTATAAAATTAATGACGCTGTTCATTGTTGTAATGATAATGTTGTTGTTGATGGTACTAATAATCATCAACTCAACATCATGAAACATTTTTTTGTAAAGTGAATGATGCGCGCACGCTATTTGATCTAGATAGATTGACTTTTGGAAAACTTTAAATTTTTCATTTATCTTTCATGGAAAATTTATTTTATTTTAATTGATTATTATTATTAGTTTATTGACTTGAAAATGTATTTTTATTTTGTTTATGTTATATAGACACGGTGCAGGATGGTTCGGAGAGGGACGGGGGTGTGAGTTTGTATAATTAGAAAATAGCGGAAATTTTGCATTTGCTCCTAATATAAAATGAAAAAAAAGGTCTTCCTTATTTTATAGTTCGTCAGGGTGTGTTACAACTTAATACGGATTAAGTATGGTTCTAAGAAACATTGTGAAATCAAACAAATCCTTTTTAGCTGATAATATGGTTAACAACAAATTTAGATGCAACATAACAATCAAGCCATGACGAAAGGCGCTAACATAAAATTTAGTTTAGTGCTACATATTAACGGCTGGCAGTTTATTTGAGAATTATTCGGGGCCGTGTTCACACATAATTAAATATTATCATAATGAAAAGTCAATCAATACCGTTTATCATATTGATGATTTTGATTTCTGAGTATGTAGCCCAAGTTTTCTATTTTTTGCAAAAGGCGCTGATAGCAAGTTTACTACGGTTGCGTCGCAATTTAAATGTAATTGATGCATGTTTCGTATTTTCCGTAAGAAGCACTTTATCTCTAATTCCTTATATCTCTATTAAATATGCTGCCATCTAATGAGCAATAGGTTAAGTCAACTTTAATTTCATTTTATTTATTTATTTCAACTTAATGCTATATTGATTTTAATAAATTACAAAACTAGCCTGTTGCTGTAGTTGCCGCTATTTTTTATTTGCTGTTAAGCAAGAGTCGAACAACCTTTGAACAATCGAATTCAATTTTTAATTACCGGATTTCTAAATTTTCTTTCGTCGCATTGGTAAATTGGATCGGTAAAAATAAATATAAGTTTCTAATAAGCCGAGGATGTAAAAAATCGAATAACAAATTTGGTTTTAGAGAATGTAGAAAATTATTCTTTGCCGATCATATTGTTGCTTGATTTCCACAGGTCACCAAAAGATTTATAAAATTAGTCAAACTTGTTACACTCGTTTCACTTTATAATAAGTGTTTCAAAATTCGTTGAACACACGGTATTCCCGATTCTGGCGAAAATAAAAATCAAATAATCGGATTATTTTACTTAAAATCTTGCGAAAGGGATCGAAGTTTAATTTGTTGAATTCCAATCTGCCGAATGTCAATCAGTTCGATCTATTGAATTCCAATTTATCGAATTATAGCAAAACGGATCTCAGTCTATTGAACGTAATTTTTTTAATTTCAATACCACGATTTAACCCTATTGAATTTTATCGTATCGAATTTTAATTTCTGTCGCATTTCAATCTGCTGAATTTCAGTTTACCGAATTTCTATCTAACAAATGTTAATTTAACGAATTGCAATTGGTTGCAAATTGGTTTTAATTGCTACCGAATTCATTATATGGAATTCAAATCTGCCGAACGCCAATCTTTCGAATTTCAAAATATCGAATTTTAATCTACGGATTATTATTATAGGATTTTAGTATCGAATTTCGACCTACTGAATGTCATTCTTTTCAATAACAATCTATCGATTTCCTTTGATCAAATTGTAATGGAATTTCAGTCTACCGAATTCCAATCTACCGATTGTTTATCTTTCGAATTTCAACTTATCGATAATCGATAGGATTTTAATTTCTATCAAAATTCAATTTAGCGAACTAGAACCTGCCGTATGTCAATTTTTAAATTTCAATCTATCAAATTTCAAATGATTTAATTCCAATTTACCCAATCTGAATTTTTTAAATTTCAATATCGAGGTTTAGTTTTTATCGAATTTCAGTCTGCCGAAATTCAGTCTATCGAATTTAAATCTAAAAAACGGAGATCTATTAAATTTTGATCTAACGAGTTGCAATTTATCGAATATCAATCATCAAATTTAAATTGCTATCGAATTTCAGTTTATCGAATTCCAATCTACCGAATTCCAATTTACCGATTGTAAATTGTTTTGGTATCAATATAGCGAATTTAAACCTTTCGAATTTCCACGGAATGTAGTTTAATTTCTATCGGTATTTCAATCTGCCGAATGTCAGTCTATCGAATTCCAATCTACCGAATGTTAATTTGTGCGATATATTGAATTCCAATTTATCGAATTTTATTAAAACCAATTTAAACCTATTGAATTTAATTTATCGAAGTTTAATTTCTATCGTATTTAAATCTGCCGGATTTCAGTTTATCGAACTTAAATCTAACAAATGTCAATCTATTAAATTTCAATCTAACGAATTACAACCAATCGAATTAAACATAACGAATTGCAATCAATCGAATACATGCCAAAATGATCGAATTTCATTCAATCTATCGCACTTGAGCCTATGGAGTTTCAATTTTTCGACTTTCCATACGATTCATATACACTGCCGTACGATTCGAAGAATTAGCCTAACTTGGTGTTCATTCGTTTCGATAGATTAGGCTTGAAAAATCACAATTTTTTAAAATTTAAACCGGCAGAAACTTAATCCGGTTTCTATTCTGTTGCTTTCTATTGCAATAGAAATAGTTAAATTTCAGCACATCATTGACTAATTTGCTGTTATTTTCAGACCATTTTGCCTCTAGCAAATGATTAGGCCCGGTGGCACAGTGGTTAGCATGCTTGCTTTAAGCTCTGGAGGTCCCGGGTTCGATTCCCGGCGGGTGATGAAAAAATCACGGCTGGTTAATGTTGGATCAATGAATTAATCACTTATTATCCGTTAAAAAAAATGATTACGAAACTTCAAATGAAGCGGCCAAATCCCTCTATGGGATGTAGCGCCAGCGAAAAAAAAAAAAAAAAAAATGATTAGGTAATGTTATAAGTTTCTCCTTGCGCAATCACACCCGTCCTTATAAAATCTTGATTTACTTAGACTTATGCTATTTGCCTCAGGTCGATTTTAGACAAATCCATTAGAGCATATGAGACAACTTTAGACGATCCAAAAAAGATTGAAAATTTTAATCACATTTTGATGTTTTTGGAAAAAAGGTTCCAATCACTAGAAACACTAGGAAGTAAATCGAATCGGCAACCTTTACTAACCAGCCGATTACAACCACAAAAAGCCATGACAACGCTAGCAGCAACAACTAACAGATGCGTCAATTGTAAAGGATCGAGATGTCAACGATAGATCGCAACAATATGCACCATGAACAATCTATGTCGAGCATGTTTAGGAAAACATAATTACTCAAAAATATGTTTGACATAGAAGGCAAATGTTTCATATGCAAAGGAAAATATCAAACTCTTCCCCACACCAAAGAAAGTGCAACTAACACAATTGCACGCCAACAAACAAATTCACCTGGACAACACCCAACAACACAACGTGTCATACCAGTTGTGGAAACACACATGGTAGATATTACAACAGCAGCAGATCAGGTGATACTAAGCACAGTATTAGTAAAAGTTCCAACCAATGGATATATTGATCGAGGTTCTCAAGCATCATTCATAACTCATGATGCAGCTAAAAAGCTAAATATACAGAGCAAGAAAATGCATGTAGATTTTTATCAACCAGTGGGAGATCTACCAGAGTACAGTTGTAATGCCTGAAAATGGTTAGACATTTGTAATTTATTATGGGCAGATCCAGAGTACAATAGGCCTAAAAGATCGACATATTATTGGGTGCAGATTACTACCCAGCGATAGTAATGAATAATACGGTAAAAGGTGCAGCAGGAGAACCAGAAGAAGAATACTTCATACCGCATCATGCAGTAGTAAAAGAAAGCAGCACTACCACAAAGCTACGTGTTGTTTTCGATGCATCAGCTGAAACCAGCAACAATGAGAGCCTCAACGATCAACATGCGGTTGAACCAACACTACAGGAGGAATTGATTTCGATCCTGTTAAGATGGAGAAAATATAGGGTGGTCTACACAGCAGACATCGAGAAAATGTATCGTCAAATACGAATACATAAAAATGGCCTAAGGTATCAAAAGATACTATGGAGAGAAAACCAGAAAGGACCAATTCGTGAATATCAATTAGCAACTGTATTCTATGGGACAGCTAGTGCCCCCTACCTGGCCATCCGCACGTTACAACAGTTGGCAAATGATGAAAGAAAAGAATTTTCCATAGCAGCCGATATAACTTTACACGATTTCTATGTGGAGGACTTATTAAGCGGTACCGATACTGTAAAAGAAGCATACATACAGCAACGTCAAGTAATTACATTGCTAAGTAAAGGAGGATTTAAGCTACGGAAATGGGCTAGTAACAACCCCGGTTTATTACAATAAATATCACTCGAATCACGGGCAGTCGGTACATTGAATATCAAACTGGATAAAACTATAAAGACTCTGGGTATACTCTGGAACCCTGACACTGATACCTTCGGATTCAAAATAAATATAAAAGGAAAAAAAACCGAAATCGCGACCAATTATTTGATCCTTTGGGGTAGTTGTCACCAACCATTATAGTAGCGAAAACATTACTCCAACAACTTTGGTTAACAGGATTATTTTGGCATGAACCATTACCTCAAAACATATCAATGAAATGGAACACTTATTAAATTCAATGCCTGCGCTAGACCAAATAAAAATACCACGATGGGTAAAAACTTCCAAAAATTCGCCCATAGAACTGCATGAATTTTGCGCCGCATCTGAACATGCATATGCAGCAGTAATATATTGTTACCTAACAAGATGATACAAATGGTGCAGCTCGACCATATTTACTAATATCAAAGACAAAGGTCGCACCAATAAAATCAAAACTAACAATCCCGAGGTTAGAATTGTGTGGTGCCTTGTTATTTGCGAGGTTGATGGCGAAAGTAATTAAAAGTCTTCGAATTTCCAAAACAACGAATTACGCGTGAACTGACTCAATTATACTCGCTTGAACCAAAGCAGAACCGCATCGATTTAAATTTTTTGTTGCAAACAGAGTAACAGAGATCCACAATCTAACCAGCCCAACAACATGGAACTATATTAAGTCTTCTGAAAATCCAGCTGATTGAGCATCAAGAGGCATAAAAACGGAATGTTTCGAAAAATCTCAAATATGGTGGAATGGTCCAAGTTGGTTACTAGCCAAAACAAAGAAAATTAAAGACGACGAAAACCCATTTGATCATCGTTACGTGAAACATTCAAGTTTAAAAGAGATTCAAAGAAAAATATCATATTATATTGGTAGCATTATATCACCTCAAGAAATGCAAGCAGCTCTCCATCAGTTAATTGGAAGGGCCCAACTAGGCTAGTATGGGCTAGAAATTCATAATTTAAAGAACAATAGACCAATCGCTAACAAAAGTAAGTTACTGTCACTCTCACCATTTTTAAAGGATGGACTACTAAGAGTTGGCGGACGATTACAAAACTAAACGGCCTAGTCATATGATGAAAAACATCCCTTGATTCTTCCACAATCACATCCAATTGTTAATACGAACAAAATTTTGGATCATAAATGGGCGGAATGTTGTCAGACAACAAATATTAAAATGTCTCAGGTGTCACCTATTCAGTAAAAACTATAAGCAACAACTGATGGTTAATTTACCAGAAGCAAGAATAGCTTCCGCTCAGCCATTTTTGAAGTCAGAAGTTGGTTACGCTGAACCATTCAACCTAGGAGTATCAAAAGGTAGAGGCAATAAATCGTATAAGGGCTACTTTGCAAATTTTGTTTGTATGGCAACGAGAACAGTCCACATTGAAGGGTCAGTGATTTAACAACCGAAGCGTTCATGACGGCATACAAACGCTTTGTGTCTCGTAGAGGAATATATATTTGCGACAATGGTACTAATTTTGTTGGTGCTTGTAAGACAATGGAATTACAAAAAAAAGGAAATAGTAGAACAAATAGCTTGAAACATTGTAAGTTTTACTACGGGACATGGTACTAAATGGCATTTTTTTAAAAAGAGTGATAGGAGAATTGGCAACCTTAACTAGTCAAATAGAGACCTACCTTAATTCAAGGCCAATTTCACCAATAACCAATGATCAAAGTGATCCAACCGTTTTAACGTTTAACCGTTCGTACGAAGACACCAGATCTGAAAATTGGACAACTGGTTTTAATTGGAGACAAACAACGTTTCACCATCCAAATGGATTACTGGATGGATTGTACAAACTCACTCGGGACAAGATGGAATCGTTCGTTACAAAATCCAGACTGAACAAAATCCCGTAGATCACAAAAAACCCGTATTACAAAATCCCGTATTTCATAATCCCGTATTCCAAAATCTCGTAATATGAATTTTTTAAGGGGTTATGGGATTAATCAAATTAAAAAACAATTTTTGGTTTTATGTAACTACATACAGCGTGGGTCATCTGTTGGTCCTTTTTTCAATCGAAGAATTTTAGTACTTAATGTTATCTGTTTTAAAAAATTCTTTAATATATCAATTCTTTTAATCAATGTTCTGCTAAGTGGGACCAACCAATATTACCTATATCTATTATTCAGCTATTGCTGCTGACTTTTCTAAATTATTGCAGGTTCTTCTAATTCGATCGAAAAATTCAAATTTTTAATTAATAAATTTTAGTTTATTGCTTCGTTTGAAATTGTAATCTGAAGTTCGAATTTTACTTATTTAAAACCCAAATTTTACTGTGATGAAAACATTGCAAATACAAAATTGAGAGTTATCGAACATTATTTTAGAATTTTTGCAACTCAGTTATCTCACTTACCAATATTATAATATATCATTATGATATTAAATTTTAAATTTAACTTATTTTTTTTCAGAATTTTGAATCGGTTTGAAATACTCAAAACTAACAAAACATTTTAAAGAAATTGAAAATTTTTGAAAATGACTATTTGAATTTACAAAATTTCTAAATTCCTAACTTTTACTTTAAATTTAGCTTCTAGATTTTCCCATATCAAATATCGACCTCAATTTAGATTGAATCTTAACAAATTTCTTGGTTAATATGTACTGTAGATTATGAAGGATTGCTGGAAATTTATGGAACTTCCAAAAATTCTGTTTTAAAATTTTGTTCCTCTAAATTAGACCAACCATCACATTGCATAAACTCAGCCTCGTGATTTAATATTTTACAAGATTTTTCATTTCAAATAAATGATATATGAAGGACGTAAACTGGTATACAGAAGCTTTCAAGGTATATGTGATCCAAAAGAATTAGTGAATTTAGCAGGTGTTGTCAGTTTTTGAATTTTGAGGTTAGTATAATTTTTTTAATAAATTATACTAATGATTCGTTGTAAATCAATTCATCTTTAATTTAAGGAAACAACTATTGTGATATATGAAGCTATATAAGTCAGTTTTTGTCCCTGTGTGCGTCTTGCTCTTTAAATCCATAGATCATATATTTTGCATCCGAGTGGCCGATAGCAGTTGAGAGAAATAACGATTAATTTCAAAATATAGATTCAGAAATTCGCCGAAACCTTTTTTGCATCCCACCCCTGTCGGGATTCGAACTGTGCTGTTTGGTCGATTGCTGGCAAAGTCGTTACACAAAAAGAAATACAAGTAAGTTAAATTTCATGCAGTATATGCCTGGGAATTTTAATCAAATAGCAATAAGATTTGGGCTGAAGCTCGAAAAGTTGCAATTTAGAAAAATGAAAAGTGAGGCACAGCATGTCTGATTAAACCTATTGCCCTCTATATATGGCTGGTAAGAATCCATCAACAAGAGAAAATGGGACGACATTTAAAACCGACACACTATTCAGTAAAAACTACCAGGAGTCTGACCGCTCCTCAACATCTTCATCAAAAAGCAATAAACATGCAAAAACTATGAAATAAATAAATTGTAAATGTTTGCCGAAATAAGCAAGAAACTGATATGTCGTGACCCCAGTTTACCAAAGACTGCAACCAATAATTGGGACTTTTGATTAGTTGAGCTGGTTTAATACAGAAGCACAACAATCTACAAGAAAGGCTGAAGAGTACATGGCTCTTGTTTAGTGAAGATTTTGCTTCTAGACGAAAGGTTTTAATGTGCCGTTTTAATATCCAACTGGGCCTTAGAACCTTAAAATCTATAAAAATATTTTGACACGTTAAAGGTAAAACATAAAAAACAATTTGTCTTAATTTTTTCAAATTTTTATTAGTTTCGTTTTTTAAAATTGAGATTTAATTTCTTAGACAAAAATTCTATACGTTCTACAAATTTTTAAAATGTTTAAACAGTGGAAAAATTTGTTTCCGCGAAGTAAGTTTGCGGGAGTAAATTCCGCTGAAACTGAGCTTTTAAATGATGCATTTAAATGTGATACGTTACATTCTCATTTCACTCTTGACGACGATATTTGTATTTCAACATTCTAATTTTGACAGTTTAATCATTTTTCTTCAAAATTAAATAAATTCGCAATATTTAACTTTTAAAAGTTGTATGAAATTCGCGCGAAATTAATTCCGTTTAGAAAAATTACATGTTACGGATTTAATTTATTTTGAAAATTAAGTAATTTCCCTAAAGACAAATTATCTCGGACATAATTCGGTTCCCGAAAAAATCTGAAATCCCTTGAAATTCTTAAAATTTAATAAATTTCTAATACTTTATTTCAAATATGGAAATTGAATTTCTTAATATTTTTAGGATTCTATAAATTCACAAATTTTTTAATTTTTTTTGCTTGTTCATTAAACTCGTAAAATTATTGATGTCTTTCAAATTTGGAAATTTTTTAATAAAATTGGAAATAATTGTAACCTGAAATTCGTAAAAACGTTTGAAATTTAACATTCTTAAAATAATTTAATGTAGATTGTAAATTTTTACAAATCCCTAAAATTTATAAGTTTTTTAGATCGACCTTTTGTAATCGATCTTTTGTAAGTTAAAAAATTGAAGTCTATCCTGTCATTGACTGTTTTTTCTCATTAAATCTGACCCATCGAGGCTTTTGTCATTTAAGCTATAATTTTGGTGGCCTAATTTCCCGCCTAATTTCCCATTGTTAAATATGCTTTTTTGGCTTCGATGCTGGTTAATGGTACAAAAGTCTACAACATTTCCTTAACCATTGTGTGAAGAAGCGAGCCTCGAAATACATCTCCATCATTCCAAAAATAATAATAATCATTATTTTCCGAAACGCAGAGAATAGCAATCTTACGTACTGCTAATGTCGATGCAAAATCTTGTGTCTACGTTTTAGAGATTTTCAAGAAGCCTGAGAACGAGGGAATTTGTCATAGTAGAAACTTACGAAGAGATAAATTAATAAAACATTTTAAGGAATTTGGTAGATAAACTTTAGCATTGTCACTAGCGATATGATTATTCTTTCCGTTTTTGAAGAACTGATCAAGTCACATATTTTTTGTTGAAACAAAATTCCTGTAATGAGCATTCGGACCAAAGAACAGGATTATTGAATTCATCAATTAAATCATTACCGAGCTTAAATTGCTCTCATCAACTATGTATAACTAGAATTGTACCAATGATTGATTTGGAATGAACACCTAAGGTTATAACCGATGTGCAGTTAGCCCAGACTCTTATCCCAGAAAAAAAAAAATAACATCTGGCAATACTAAAACTACGGTGAATATCCCAGCTCAACATTATTTCATTCGATATAATTTACTCTAGCCCAGAAAATAATTTTTATTTTATTTCATAACATATTTTATTACAGGAAATCGGGAAAAATTAAAATCTTACATTATACAGGAAATTATAGAAGAAAATACTAAATTTTAAAGAAACAAACCTTCAAGTACCGGTATGTTATTTGGTTTGGCATTACTTATCTAACACTATTAATCATTTCATGCAACTGGATGGGATTTAGCCCTGGGAGAATTATCTTTTCCTGAAAAAAACATCCCGGTAACCCAGGGCCAAATCCCATGGCATGATATTTCGGTAGTACCAACTAACTTTAATAATTATAGTGTCAATCTCAAGAAGCAACTCGTCTTGATATTATTAAAGGAGTTAGACAACGTAATGCCAAATCGAATAACTTAGCAATGGATTCTGGAAAAGAAATATCCCGGTCATCTCAGGGCTAAATCGGTTCCATCGCTTCCACTAAACCAGCTTAAATAAATAAAGCGCAAATCTCAAAATGCAAATAATCTTAAGATAACGCAATGCCAAACCAAGTTTCATATCGCAGGTTTTGTGTACCATAGTAAAATATTTAGAATGAATTTGCAATGCAAAAAAAAAATATACTTGGACCTTTGTTTAGACGAAATACTTTAATGTTTATAACATTGTTCATTGGATTGGGGAGGGTTAATAAAACAGATTCCTAAACTAAAATAAATACTAATATAAAAATTTTGAAAAAGGACTGGATTTAACATTTTCCAATTGAATTTTTGGAGCAAAATCATATTTGTTGCGCTTAAAATTCCCTTCTTCACGTAGTTGTAGTGTTTACTACTAGAGTAAATATATTAAATTAATTCAGTTTTATCGTCGGTATTAAATAACTATGTATTATCAATATTTCGATAAATCAGAATTTTAAATTTTGCTAATTATCATTTGGAATTATTATACATCAATAAGATTCTTTCGGCTTTATATAGGCAAAATATATTAACGATACAAGGCGTTCACAATATTTTTCGACTTGTTAATCAGAAAAAATGTAGAGGCCAATCATTTATAATATACTAGCTGACCCGGCGAACTTCGTCCCGCCCCAAATTACTTCGTTTCGAGTAAATACTTTTGTCCTTCACGAAAATTGATTTTGATGATAGAAAAAAACAAACAACTCAACTCTATTCTCAATAGATGATTGAGTTGAGTGGACATTCCATTCCATTTTCATCGAATTCAACACTAATGTATTGAAAAGTGAATGAAATGTCGATTCAAACTCAGGCGTCTTTCGAAAATTGAGTTGTGTTTTGGATTTTTGCTCTCATTGTGGAAATGAATTGGAGTCAGTTGGAATTCAAAAGAATTCAATGTATTTTATTCGAGTGGAATTAAATCGAATACAGACGCAAATCAATTGGTAAACAATATTTCTAGTTCTGTTCTCCGGCGCATAAATGAACAACGATGATGGTTTGCCAACTCTCGAACATGCGACGTACAACTGACCATGAGAAAAACACGGAAATTCTAGATTTATTCCGCACACTTCCAATGATTGACCTTGCGATTTGTTAATCGTCATAGCAAACGCCAAACGAACGGGGAACTGAATGCGCTTGAAGTCGAACGGTGTATCAGTTGGAATCATAGGAATTCTCGGAATTAGAACATCTTCTCCTTTGAATTTGCCCTTGATGATCGTCGCTTGAATCACGTTGTTCATCAGTTTCTTCACACTCAATCGCGTTCCGTTACACAATTTCGGATGGTTCAGATTGCGCAGCATGATTATTACAGATCCAACCTTGAGCATCAAGTTATGCGGTGGTCCGACTTTTCCGAAGACTTTTCCCAAAATTTTCTTTCGTAAGAACCATCTCCTGACAATTTCAAACACAATAGAAAAAGATTGAGCCTAATCCGTCATCAAAACATACAAAAAATTCAAAAATTCATTGAAAACAAATTCAATTTTCTTCGGGGTTTTCCGGAAGTTTCCGAGTTTTCCACTTCGTTTTCCAATTTTTCTCTTCTAAAAGACAATCTGGTTTGGTTGCGCGCCAAATCTCGTACAAAAAGATAATTTTTTGATTTGCCGAATTTTCCGACTTTTCCAAAGGATTTTCCAAAAATTTTCTTTTGTAAGAACCATCTCCTGGCAATTTCAAATACAATAAAAAAAGATTAAGCCCAATCGGTCATCAAAACATACAAAAAATTCAAAATTTCATTGAAAAAAAATACAATTTTCTTCGGGTTTTTCCGGAAGTTTCCGAGTTTTCCACTCAGATTTTCCAATTTTTCTCTTCTGAAAGACAATCTGGTTTGGATGCGCGCCAAATCTCGTACAAAAACATAATTTTTTGATTTGCCGAATTTTCCGACTTTTCCAAAGGATTTTCCAAAAATTTTCTTTTGTAAGAACCATCTCCTGGCAATTTCAAACACAATCTACAAAACATCTGGTTTTTACCATCTGGTTGACTACGCGCCAAATCCTATACAAAAACATAATTTTTCGATTTTCCGAATTTTCCGACATTTCCGAAGGATTTTCTCAAAATTTTCTTTCGTAAGAACCATCTCCTGGCAATTTCAAACATAATAGAAAAAGATTGAGCCACATCGGTTCAGCCGTTCTCAACTGATGTGCGCACATACAATTTTTACACCAGATCTACCAAAAAATAGAATTATCAAAATCCCCACGTACTTTAACGCAAGAGGCGTACAAAGTGTATCAACCCTGAATAAAAAATGAGAACCCTTCTTGAGTTCTCTATGTGGTAGTTTGGTTTCGTACTGAAAAGTTTGCACGAACAAAAATTTCGAACTACTCTTCAGGTAGCTATGCCCAAACTACAAAAATCAAAAATACAATCGTCACCATACATTAAGTATGAGGCAAGAACGTACTGACCTATTGCCTATAAAAAGCCGAAAGAATCTTATTTGATTTTAATATAGACACATTTCTCTTTCTATTATTTGTGTTGGCATAAAACACCCAAAAATGAGGGTTTTCCTTGAGTTTTTGATTTAGTGAATATAATTCGCTAGGTTAGTACGTTCTTGCCTCATACTTGTTGTATGAAGTTAGAATTGCATTTTGTAGTTTAGTCGTAGCTACCTGCAGAGTAGACCGAACTTTTGTTCGTACGAACTTTTCAGTACGAAACCAAACTAACACATAGTGGAGTTCTCATTCCTTGTTTTTAAGGGTCGGTACATTTTGTATGACTCTTGGGTTTCAAATCAATCAAATTTTTCAGTTAACTTGGCGATTTGTACAGTTTATGGAATTCGAAATTGTTTTCTAAAATATGCTCTTAAAACCCAAAGGCGGATTCTGATTTCCTTAATACTTACAAATTTACCCTCAGACCTGGCAGAACGATCTATAAATATTTGTAACTGAATTTCTAGGAACAAACAGTAATTGTACTGGTGCTTTTGCGAATTTTTTAAATTCAGAATTCAAATTTTGGTAAGTTGTGAAGTTAAGTTTAAGATGATTTACCGGCAGAAAATATCTGCAGAACCTTGTATTTCAACTTTTATGATATTCTAAACTTTTAATAAACCAGAAAATTTTCAAAATTCGGTATACAAAATATTTCAAAATTTCAAGAAAAACGCTAAATTAAAAATTTATTAAATTTTCGAATTCTAAATTTCTAGATTTTTTTTTAAACGAACTCTAGATCTATGTGTGGACACCAATACCTAAGAGATATAGCTTATTGGTAATATTTTTGAACAATTTGAGATTGTATGACATTTCTTACCCATTTTCAATTAAATTAATTTATGAAGCTAACATTTTAAAATTACAATTGTTTCTTAATGCCCATCGGACACTTACCTTCTGAATATATATCAGTTATGTAGTTGCCTGCTCCGGTTACTCCAAAAACATAATGCTAGGGTGTCATCCTGCAAATAAAAAAAAAAATTATTATTTACCAAATTTTGAACCGTATAGGCCAAATTTTTATCATTTCATACATTGACCATTAAGGTGTTGAAATACATTGAAATTTAACACTTTTTTGTTTTATTTTGTTTGACTCTGCCTTCGGTGTGTGTGTGTGTGTGTGTGTGTGTTTGAGTATTTATTTCTGTTCGATTGAATTAAATTAAACAAGCACACACAGAAAACAAACAGCAACGACAAAACAACAGCAACAACAACAAAAACAACAAAAACTGAATAATTAATTAATTATTCATGACAAAATAAATATAAAAATTGTAAATTATTTTTTTTTTTACTTGTTAATTTCGAAAATTTATTTAAACAAAATAAATTCTTACAAAATTTCGTGTGGGATCATTAATTTTTAAATTTATTTTTTTTAAACACAGAGACACATTATTTTGGTTTGCATTTCAGCATATTGGACATATTGTATCTTGTTTGGTGGAATTTCGCACAATCCTAATAAAAAGAAAAAAAAAATCGTAAATTTGAATTGATTTAATCAAAAAAACAAAAAATTTTGTTAATTAATTAAATGTGCTCCGAGATGTGCATTTCGCCAGGTATAAAGATGTACCACAAAACTAACATCCGTAGGTTTTTGTGATTTTTAGTGTGTGTGCAAATTTTTTATTTATTTCACTTGGTGTTTTTCTTGTTGTTGTTGTTGTACATTTTTCTTGGTGTGTTTAGAATAAAATTGCAATAAACTTCCAACTGTGTTCTAGTGAATTTCGAATATTTGTATATAAAATATATGGCATGGAGATTTTTTTTTATTTTATTTGTAAGACGGGGATCATTTAGCGGTTATTTATTTTGTAAAGTTCAAACAGCTTTTTGTTATAATATTTATGTATATGGATGGTATGTGGTATATGCAGTATTTGATGGTAGACAGATTGCATATACATGGCGATGATTTACATATACCAAAAATCAAGATACAATATATCACTTTTCAATATATTGTATGCACGAGGACATTTTGGTGCAACCTTTATATAATACATGTGTACATAAAATTGCATTTCGAAATCACATAAAAACCTTTTATATAGAGTTATAAAAATTTCCAGCAGAATTTATTTCTTTGAGATTACAATCACGTTCCAAATCGTGTCTCTTATATTCAGTCTGTTTTGTTGTTGTGTGCACATAGAGCTATCTTTATAATGTAATATGTAGCCTAGTAAAATATTTTGTTGTTGTCGATTTATAAACAAAAAAAAAAAAATAATGTCGTCGTTATTTTATTTTATTTTCATTTCATTTCGACAGAAAAATGAAAATTTAGCTTTTCTTGTACGGACTAAAGCACTGCTGTTGCTACTATACTATATATTACTCCCTGTATGTATATAACAGGGAGGAAGAAATAAAGTTAAATTTTTCATTCAGGGTGACTGCATTTTTTATTTTTTATTTTATTTTATTTGGCGCTGCTGTTCGATTCGGGGGTATAAGAATGAGTAACCAAGCATTACTCATCGTCATGCTGTAGTTTTGTGTTTAACAAACGGATATTTTGATTTATTTTATAACTTGTTTACACATTTATAAGGCCTAGCTGAACATAAACTATATTTACCAAAGTTTGGTATTGACAAATTTATCGCTGTTAATGGTACAGTAGATCATGGTTCATAAAATTACAATATTTAGACTTTTAAACCAGCTGCCGCTTTCCTTAAAATATGAATCAGCATCTTGAGCCTCCTTTCTAAACAACAATGGTAAATCGATTTTTGTTTAACTGGTTTGTTTAAGTAGTTTTCAAATCAAATTTTTAACATTTAGTTGAGTTTTAACAGTTTTAATATCTTCATTAAACTCTAGATACTTTTAATCACCTTTTGTAACAATTCGGTTAAATAATAACTTTTTATCAACTTTTATAGAACCATAATTTTTAATACTCAATTTTTTGTGTTGCTGTCAGTTTCTCAAAATTAGTAAAATATGGTATATAACAACATTTATAAACGTCTTAATTCGTTTCAGTTTAGTTAAACATTAAAAATGGGCAAATATAGGTAACAAGACGTGTTACGCATTTTGAACTTAAAAACAACCATTTTAAAACCGAAAATAAATTTCAGCTAAAATTGAACAGGGTTCTAAACTTGTTGCTTTTTTATTTGTAAATTTGTTCTATGGTTACGGTTTGGGGGCCTTCCGCCCATGTCTACCGTAATTTTAGAATGGATTGATATACCATAACTAGGTCATTTCTACGCCAGTTGCTCGAGTAATCCTGGGTTGTCTTCGGTTGAAACAATCACTGGCTCTTGGTTGTCATCATTATTTCAGAGATACGGTTGGCATTAAACGTTTTCAACAATTTTGGAGGTTTGGCTAGCCACTCCAGCGTGATTGTAGAATCTGAATATGGATAAATGTTAGGTTCTCTCGATAAATTGAGAGATGTTAGCACAATCTTTAATAATCGAACCATAATAATCTTGCAGCGTTTAGTTCCAGTTTTGGAATACTTATGGCTTTAATTGGGATAAATCGAGTTTTTGCAATAAGCAGGTAAACCTTAGATGCATCGGCAAATCCATGTAACTTCACTTGTTGCTCGGTAATAGACAACCATCTTAAAAATCTTAATTCGGCTAGTTGATTAAATTTGTTACGGATTAGTAGGTATTTGTCCAATATATGTTGCGGTAACTCATCATCTCAAATAACACTATGTAGCCGAAGAGATTGGAACAATATTTTTAATTTCATTGGATTATACTTTATTCTTAGCACCGAGATCATCTGAGTATCTATTATTTCCCAGCAGGATAATTCGCGACTTTCAATGGGTACCTTTTCGATCAACTGAAAGTGGTTAGCGGACCACTTATACGAACGTTGAAACCGCCTGGTTTGAATAAACTGATTAAATCACTTAGTAATGAAAGCGGGGAAACTAAATTGTTAGCTCCAGACATCAAATCGTCCAAATAGAAGTCTGACTTATTCTGTGTCACAAAATTTATCGGCTAAATGTGGTGCATCAGTTACTAAAAACGGTGCTGAGGCGGTACCGAAAATTACGATTTTTAACCAATAATAAATTAATTGCGTCGAATATTACGCTCACTGTCTCCGTATGGTTTAACGTCAACAATTTTTCTAAAAATTCATAGTAGGTAAGCTGTTCCTAATAGACTGTCAGTCTATAGATGATGTTCTAATGCAAGGAATATTTTGACTGCGAATAACTTCTCTAATGGTTGGTGGGATATGCTTGAACGGTAAACAAAGCACAAATCTGGACGTTCTGGAAAAATAGATCGGATTGAGGTTTGTTCTCTTCAGTACGACCTTTCGTGTTCAATCAACTAAATCAATTTTCGGATCCGAATATTAAAAAATTATTTCTTGTTTTAGAACTTCTGGCCATACTGAACGGGAAAATGATTTATCAATAACGAGGGTATTTTATATAGTTAGGATTCGGAACATGATGAAGACAATGCGCAAATTGTCAAACCAAAGCAAGGTCGAGCTGAAATTCTTCAACAATACCTGTTATGATTCACCAACAACTTTTGTAAAGTTATCTATTAAATACTACAAGTTTATAAGTGATCATATAAAATCTTGTATTCTTTGTCAAAAATATAAAGCGACTAATCTTAAACCTTCAGAACTTCCCAAAAAATTTGAAATTACATAACTATTTCAATTAACCTTTTCCGTTCGTTACTTGAATCCCACTCAGGAAATTTCTGGTGACACACTAACCCATTCCAGTAGCAACGAAGATGCCTGTTACAAATTTCGATCAAACCATTCCGTAACAAGCCTAAATCGCGAGAGATATTTTGAAGTAGGCGCGACAGCATATCATCCTGAACTTTATAATAACGCTATAACGCCCCAGCATGCTTAAACCACTGAACATGAACAACAAAAGTAAAAAATGCGACAACAGGCATGAAACTGCTCTCCATTATCGCAGTTTGGACAAAAAAAAATAAGGAAGGTGAAGAACAAGAAAACGAGGGATCCCGTTCGGTGGATACTTTGGGGGACCGAGTAAGCCCCTTAGTGTGATGCAAACACAAAAAAACGCATGCGTTACAAATGAAATTTTTTACTAATCAGTAAATTTACAAAAACAAAATTTAGGACCAACTTCACGCGTCTACACAAACGTGTGAATGACAACCTAATCTAAGAATAATATATCCAATTCTGATAAACCGATAAAATATTTAATCCGGCCTCTCAGGAGAGATGTGTTCCGCCCCTATATCTAATTTTTTACGGTTTTAAACAAACGTCAATCAGGCCCAAATATCATACCCAAGTATTTGTATAGGCAGTCAGGGACCCTAAAATAGAAAATATAACAACTTCCAAAAAACTAGATGATAAGTGACTTAGGAGAGGACAGGTGTGTTCCGTCCCTATATGTATGTAAGTTCATACGAAAATAGATTTTAAAAAATTTGTCAATCCGACCCAAAGATCGTACCCAAGTGGAGCTTCCCAAAATCTGACAGATGCGTTCCGTTGTATTAAATATTAAATTAAAAAAAAATTCAATTTAGCCCAAAGATAGTACCAAAGTGGACACATGCTTTTATGAGTAGTCGGAGATTCTCTCTAACTGATAATGACTTTAACAACTTTCAAGAATCTAGGCGATTAGAGTATTAGGACAAGCGTGCTGCGTCCATATATCTCAATTTGGCCCAAAGATCGTAAACTCACCACCCAAAGTGGCCATATATTTTCATGGGTAGTTAAGAATCCATTCTAACCAAACAATATAACAACTTTCAAAAATCTAGACAATAAGTGACTTAGGACAAAGGTGCTGCGCCACTATACGTATGTTTATACAGCATTTGATACTAAAAACAATGTCAATCTGACCCAAATATCATACCAAAATTGCCACAATATTTTCATAAACAGTTGAGGGTCCTCTCTAACCAAAAAAACATAACAAGTTGTAAGAAGGTAGTTGAAAATTCTCTCTATCGAAAAAAAACGACTTCCAAGAATCTAGACGATAAGTGTCTCATTTGTATGTATATACACCCTGCGCCATTGAAATGTTCGGTTTGAATTTTTAAAGTAAATTTTGGAAATACCACCGTTTGCTTCAAAAGTAGATAGCAAAAATGATAGATTCCGATTATCAAAACAATTTTTGCACTATTCCGAATATATTCAAATAAAAAGAACGGTAATCCGACATTTTAGACCTACATAACGTCGGATAAGGAATATTACCGCCCTACCTCGTAACAATTTGGTAGGTCTTTCCAGTGATTTTAACAAAGTTTTTTCAATTGAAAAATAGTTTTTTGTTGACAATGGTAATTTTTATTCAAAATAAGAATTAACAGAAATAAAATAATTCATCTCAACCAAAATATTTTGAGAGAAATTGAACTTTTTAAAATCAATGATTAATAACCCAGCCCTTGGCTTTTATGATGGCCTTAAACCCGATCAGCATTGAATTCTAAAGTTTGATTAAATAATATATTGTTATTTCTTCAAACTAGACTTTTTCTATAAGTTTTTCCGCTCTTTGGCACTTTCCAGCTTGTAATTTGTAATCTTCTTTCCCATGAAGGACCAAATATTTTCAACAATATTGAGGTCAGGACTATTTCCTGTCCAGGGTAACGACTCAATCACCAAGCTATTTTTAAATTCGGCTACCTAAACAAAATAGACATTAAAATTAAGCATTCTTAAAAGTAATCGTAGTAATCGTCCTGGAAGAGTGGAATACCGATGTATTGAGTCGGGTCCTCAATAGTCACGATTCAGGTTTCGATAATTTTTTTATATTTTCCTCCGTTTTCTGAACTATCCAGAAGGCATAGTGATCAAACTCCAAAGGCTGTTATGGCTCTCCAGGCCATAACATATGGTGAATTTTTCACTGTCGGCGAAATATATTCTGTTAAATACCGTTTGCCTTTTCGTCGCCGAACCCTTGTCCTTACATCGGATCCAAAGATATTGAATTTGGATTTATCCGAGAATATGAACCAACGCCAGTCCCTGGGCATTCAGTTTTTTCATTCTATTGCGAATTTGAGGCTTGCAGCTGCCATTTTTGCTGTCAGTAATGATTTTCTCGCAGGTCGACAAGCATATAAACCAAGTTCCTTTTAATAGTATGAACTGAAATAGTGTCTGTTGTTGCTATTAGAAGCTAACTTCTCAGCTCCAAAGCCGTAGCAAACCTTTGCTTAAGATCTAAATATCTGAAATTCGATTTGTTGAAACAGAAGTTCTCCTCTTTGCATCGGAGCCAAATTATCGTTTGATTTTCGGAATAGTGCCTTAAAAACTTTCTAACTGCTGTTTGGTTACACTAAATTACTCTTGCAATTTGTGAATATGTGTACTTTTTGCCTTTGCTTGCAAAATTTTTGCTTTTTCGTTAGCATTTAATTTAGAGCGACACTTTGTAAAATTAACTCTTTGACTACTTAATTGAAACCGAGCGAATATTTCACCCTTAGTTTGGTTTTAAATACCTAATAAGGCGTAAAATATGCTGAAAAAAAAAAAACAAAAAAAAAAATAGCGAATGAGGTAAAATTTATGAGAGAATTGCATGAAATAGTAAATAATCGAAATCGAACATTTCAATGGCGCAGGGTGTATGTTTAAACGAAATTTAATTTTAAAAAAAAAAATGGCCAATCTGGCCCTAAGATCGTTCCCAACGGGGAATTCGTTCTAACATCAAAATATTACAAGATTCTAAAAATCTAAGCAACAAGTGACCTAGGGCAGATGTGTTCCATTCCTATATGTACATAATTTCATAAGAAATTTGATTTTAAAAAATTTTCAAATCTGGCCCAAAAATCGTACCAACATCGTGGCCACATATTTTTTCAAGTAGCTCCCAAAATGTAAGTTCATACGAAATTTGATGTTCAAAAATGTGTCAAGCTGGCCCAAAGATCGTACCCAAGTGGCCACATATTTTAGTGAGTAGTTGAGGGTATTTTCTAAAACTTCCAAAAAACTAGACGATAAGTGACTTAGGGCAGGTGTGCCCGGTGCTATCGTCCATGCGATATTTGATTTTAAAAACTATGTTAATCTGGCCTAAGTGGCCATATATTTTTATGTTTATTTATTTATTGAAAAATCCCATTTTAGTTAAAAACGCGTAAAGTGATGTTGTTATCGTAGAGGCCAAATTAAGTATGTTGCAACGGTACCGTTTTCTTTAAATTTGGCCAAAAGTAAGCTATATGGATACGCCCATCTCAAGCCTATGAAGCCTCAATACGACAACTTATAGCTTTACAATGTTTGTTATTCCAGACGAAAAAACTCAGTTTATTTCTAAAAATGTGTACATGTTGACCCAGAGAGGCCAAATTAAGTATGTTTCAACGGAACAGTTTTGTTTAGAGGCAAAATTGTAAAATTTTAATTGAAATTTAAGTGGAGACTAATCATTTTAATTTAAAATAAATTATCTGGCACACTTTTTTTATGCACAAATTAGCATCAGAATTACTTCGATCAGATGAGGCATTCTCTCGCTACATATTGTGCAGTCAAAGTTAAGCCCTGTAAATCGCTATTTTGTTGATTTAATTTTAATTTAAGTATATTAATGTAGAGATTAATTAAATTGACACTAGAATTGCTCCGATCGGATGAGCATTTATTTCTCTCGCTAAAGTGGTTCAAGCATTTAAATCGCGCAAATTAGAGGTTCATGGCGCGGCTTGCTCGCCGCCTGATGACGTCATTGCGATAATATTATGCGTTAATGTTAGATTATTTATAACTGAGACGTATTCGACCATTAGGAATTAGCTCCAGTTATATGTATAACTCTAGTAGATGGTTCAAAATCATTAAGAATTTAAATTACGCCGTTCAGAGCATCCGCAATATTCAAAATAATGTTTCTGAAAGTTTTCTGCCATTCACAATAGTATGTGAGCAACGTGAGAATTGCTTGATATAATTGTTTACTCAGTGCTTCAGTCTAAACGAAATATCGCTGTGGACCATTCGAGCAATAGAAACAAATGAAATACAAACAATACAAAATCAGAATTAATATCAATTATCTTTTGTGACCGATAATCCACCTCTTTGTCACATTTTCTATAGTATATCCTAAACCACTTCCTCTCTAATAGCGTAATATTATTTAAGATTAAAATAAGACCTCATAAACTAAAAAACTTCGCTGTATTGATTCAGGCATATCTAGATAAAAAAAACAGTTCGAACCACATTTAGTAGACGAAACTGCTACCGACGACCGACCAACTTTGCACTTGCTAACGGAAATAAAACACTATCAATAGTATATTTGAGTGACTTGGATGATGTAACAATCTGTTTCCGTCACAGAAATCATGGATTATGTAAATCTAGCTTTTTAATTTGTATTTTACACGAATTTCAATTCTTTTGAATCAGTCAATTAGCAATGACGTTGACGCGTGAGATTTTGACAAGGATACTTTATCGGCTGATTTCTTCACCATTAATCACGGAATCCAGTCACCCTTCTGCCTTCTGTATTAACAAAAGAGTTCATTATTTCATCAGGATTCGGATCATCATTGTCATCTTCACCTTGTGTGCTGTCACATCAAAAAAATACATTTCGCAGTCCAAGAATGACGTCAGTGTCATCAAGTAAACGTAAATTGGATCAGGCATTATATGATCTTTTTTCTCGGAAACAATAATACAATTTATTGTCATTATTAATTCAAAGTATTTTAAAGATTATTTATCGCTACTCCGGGCATCGTATAAATCTCCATCTAGGCAAACATTATCTACAACAATTCTGGATTCCATATACTCCGACATCAATTGAGTTAGCGAAATGAAAATACAATACTGAGATTTATGCGGTGACTGGTAATAATGCTAAAAACATGATCGCTTTGACACTTGCAGTAGCCATACTGGAAACTTACTGCCATACGACGCAGCTCGAAATGATTTTGATGTGTCACTTGTCAACATTCTATGACTCTACGAAAGGTAGAAGTTCGACGATTAGCCACTGTGACACTGTCTCATGCTCAATGCTTATTAAAGCAAGGTAGCGAATATGAAAAAAACACATTTTTTCATATTCGATAGTGTGACATGGTGGCGACGGCATACTTAAATTAGTACGGTGTCAATAACGTTTGAGATACCTGCATTAAATTCAGCTAAGAAAATGTGCTGCTACTGTTTTTGCATCGCCAAGATATTTAATGCGATCTAACAAACGTTAACATTTCTTCATGTTTATAAATAAACCGCTTGTTTCACAATTTTTTATAACATTGTAGGAATGAAACAGGTAACTGTCGAAACATAATCTGGGCCACGCCTACTGTGTGTGCAATGTATGCACCGCACACTGGCGGCCGATTCCAAAAGGCGGCCAACAACTAATGCTTTCTTACTTATTATTTTAAATTATTAACAAAAAACCAGCATTAGTTGAAAATTGAATGATTGATAGAATTGAAATTATGGTAACTCGCTTTGTTTTACTAGATACAAAAAAAGCAGAAATTCGGGAGCATTTTTTTGGGTTCAGCCCTATAATAAATGCGACTGGCTTAAGTCAATTTATTATTGAAAAACTCTCTGACGTAAATTTAAATATTTTGAAAATGCGTGGCCAAGTATATGATAATGGTGCGAACATGCGAGGAAAGCAAAAAGGGTTTGCAAAAGCAAATTTTATATTTAAATCCAAGAGCTTTTTTTGTACCATGTTCTGCACATAGTTTGAATCTGGTAGTGGTTGGTAATGACTCCGCAACTATATCACACGAGACAGCAAATTTTTTTACTTAGTACAAGAAATATACGAATTTTTTTTTAGTTCAACCAAAATATGGTCAGTTATAAAAAATATATGTCAAATTTAAATTTAAAACCTTTAAGTGAAACACGTTGGTCTAGTCAAATTGATGCCATACACCTTTAACACAGAAAAAAATAACATATACAGAAGAAAACCTACCAATAAAATATCGTACATTTTTTTTCTGGGGTTATTTCGTTGCTTTGGGGTTATCTCGGAAAAGAAGAGAATAAGAATTTTAAATAAAAAATTTTACTCTCTCGAGTTAGCTCTCTCCAATTATTGCGTTTTATGTATTTAGCAGGTATGTATGTGTATGTGTGATTGGAACCAAAACCAACAAAAATGTTTAAGCCAGAATTCCATTGTGAAAAATTGACTGAGCTGACTTCAAGTTGGAAAAAGACAAAAAAAAATAATCCATCAGAGTGACAAAGACAAAGTGTTTTGTTATTGTTTTTATTATAGCAAACTTTGATGGACACATTTTGACAGCAAACAAAAACATAACCAAAAATTATTAAACAAAATTAGGTATTAGTGTTAATTCGATTATTTTCACGTTTCAAAATAATCTAAAAAATCAATTATTATTTTTACTCATATCAGAATTATTTTTTTCGAACATTATCCGTCATAAAATAGAAAATTAAGAAAATCTTTCCCATAACAATGCCACACTATTATTTTATGTGTTTTGACAGCAAACAACAACATAACCTAGAATAATTAACAAATTAAGTAGTATGTTGTAGTATCAAGTCTCAAAATTATCTAAAAAATTAATTATTATTATTACTCATATCAGAATTATTTGTTTCCAATATTTTCTGTTTTAAAATACAAAATTAGAAAAATCTTTCCCATAAAAGTGCCGCGCTATTAAAATTATCTGTTTATTGGTGTTTTGACAGCAAACAAAAACATAACCAACAATTAACCAACAAATTAAGTTTTATGTGTTAATTCAATTATTTTACGTCTCAAAATTATCTAAAAAATTAATTATTATTAATACTCATATCAGAATTGTTTTTTTCGAAGATTTTCCGTCATAAAACAACAAATTTAAAAAAAAAAATCGCCATGCTATTAAAATTATTAGTGTGTGCGAGAAATATTTTTCATCGTACACAATATTTATGCAGATGTATTAGTTGAAATGATCTCGGTTTGATACTTTTCAACCATAATTATGGCGATCCACTAATCCAGACACACATTTTTTGTTAATAAAATTTTGACTGACTTCGTTTTGTGTTTCATTTACACAACTACCGATTATATATTTTTATCTCACTTTATTTTGACTGACAAACTATTTTTCACAATGGAATTCAGGCTTTATTTGTGTGTCATAAATAAAGGAAATAGTATACTTTATTATTCTATGGATGTGTCTCAGCGTTATGAGACGATCAAAACCAACAACAAAGTATAAAATTGTACATTGTTGTTGATTTTGCGACGATTGTTTTGGATGATATTATATTGTATGGTTATGAATTTGTTTTAAACTACCAAAGAAAAAAAACAAAGCGTTAAGGAATCAACCGTATTTTGCTTATTACATCGTTTTTCGAATAAACTGCCAAATCGAATTTAATGATTTGGCTAATTGACTTAAAAATATGTACTTAAGAAAATTAAAAATACAGATTGGTTTTAAAGTAATTAATTTTATTTATTATGTCTTATCTTGGTCAACTATATAAATAGCTCGAATATGAGTATTAAATACATATTTCGTATTTCAAAAAATGGGTATTATGTTAACCCGTGCACAAAATTTGCGATATTATATTAGCCGCATTTCTTGACGCACAGTGCAAGAAATGTGGCCAATATACAAGTAGCTATATATAATAAAACAAAACAATTCAATACAAATAATTTTATATTTTATTTTCAACTTTCTTGTCATAAAACCATTTGGTGCGCTTTCTTAAAAGCACTAATATTAAGAAATCTAGTAACTTATAATTATGTTCGGAACAAGGATTTGTTGAACAAAACCAATCTTTATATTTTGAATTTCCGTTAGAGTAATTAATACATCGATCAATAATTAGTTGCTTTAGATTCTTTGCATTGCAATGTTCGTTAAATGTTTCTTCAAATATTTGAATATGCGGTTTACATAAATCAAATAATAATTCCGTTGGAGCGCGCAGGGAACCAAAATTATTGTTACTAACATAGTTTTTCATAAATATAAAATATTCAGAAGTTATTGTTATGTTAGCATCATTGTCTTTTTTGGCCCATTTAGTTTCACAATATTGGCAGTATCTTCGTCCCAAACATTTAAATACAGCATATCCTAGGTAATACCTTATAGCACAGTCGTCAAAATTTAAACTCGTGTTGTCGTTTGACAGTATATGGTCCAACAATTCATGGTTAACTTCTGATTGATTACAGATGGCTGAGACTGGTTCCTTTATGGTTCCGTTATTTCGTGGTGTAAACTACCTCATTACAAAAATCCCGAGTCCGTGACTGCAACTTCAAGAGCGTTAATTCCAATTTTTGGTCGTAATTATCATTCCAGTAGACAAGCAATTCATAATCTAGTGAAAAAATTTGAGTGTAAATATTCGCTGTCGGATGTTCTCGTGCCAGTGCGACACAATTATTGCTAGAATTATTTTATAAATTTATTATGATTTTTAATATGACAATAAAGTAATTATATTAAAAATCATCAATAATTTCCAAAACAATTCTAACAATAATTTAAAATAATGAATTCAATAAATGTAAATCAGTCATTTTGACAGATCGGTAGTTCTAGTGTTAATTTCGTTGTAATAGGTGAAAAATGGCCAACTTCTATCCTGATTGGGCATAATCTAGAACTTCATGCAAAATTTCTATTTCCATCTCAATTCTGCAATTTCATTATAGTTGGATAAGAAATAGCAAAGCTTCACCCAATTGGCCATATTCCAGAACTTATATAAAATTCAATTTAAAATCCTACATATATCCATCTCACATATCGAATTTCATCGTAATCAGATAAATTACTGTTTCTTTTAGCCATACGATCGTGTACAATAATTTAAATATACGAGAGAAAGAATACAGAACAAAAAAAAAATTAAACTGATAATTCCAACTACAACATTTTTACAACAAAAAAAAATTCAGTTTATTTCTGTAATGTACATAACATTTTACGCTGTTTACAACATTAACAACGAAACGAAACTACATACATAAATAATAAATAATTTAGTACATACATAGTTGTCTTTTGGTTTAGTCGTTATGAAAGCGAAAAAAAAAAAGATCTTTACTCAAATTTACAGTTTTTACACTAACAACACACCCTTCTGAAAATAAATAAAAATTTTGTATATAGAAATTATATAGAGTAAAATCGATAGTGAAAATGATCGAAAAGAGAATAAAAAAGAACAGAGAATAAACAGAGAATTTGAGCTATACATTGCAGTGTTTTATTCTCTTCAAATTGTTGTTTTTGTAAAAAGCCAATTTCAAAAATCAGAAATTTTTTTGTTCGTAGGTTTCCTTCTGTTTATGTTATTTTTTTCTGTGCCTTTAACTTTAAGGGATCATATTGTGCAAATTTACGACTCTCTTATAATATACTAAATATACTTCAAAACACTTCATATAACAACACTGTCTATCATTAAAAATGTTCAATTATCAATTTCTAGATTGCTGTAGTTAGCAAATTATTGCAAAATCCAGCCACTCGTATGAAAGCATGACTTTCTTCGTTAAAGAACTTTACCAATTTTTTAACAAAATTTAGAAGCGATTATTATTCAATATAATGACTTACCAATGGTAAGGAAAAAGACAATACGTCTCCGCTCAACAATCAAAATTAAAATAAATCAAAAAGAGCCAAACCAAAACCAACACAAATGTCTTATACAAGCCATATTATTTCCGTGACGCACGCATATTATTAAATCCAAAACCTACTATTTTCTGTCAGTGTTAGTGATATTTTATACTGTTTTTGATACAAACTAAAATTTAAAATCAAAGTATGTAAAGATTATACTGTAATATGACGCTAATACTTACAGAAATAGTAGGTTTTATTTTGTGTTTGTATGGCAATAATATGGCTTGTATAAGACATTTGTGTTGGTTTTGGCCAAACAGAAATAAATAAATCAATACAATGAGTGCGAAGAAAACAAAAAATCAAAATCATCTAGCATGCTTTGCAAATTCAAAATAATCATAGAAACATATTCGAATTCAAATTTGAATCAAAGCAATGAAAGAGATGATTATTGTATTATTTATAAATTTCGAAATATGTTTATGACGTATATTACAAAAACAACAATAAGCGTATTTCCTTGAAAAATTTACAACAACAATTGCATAGGATAAACCCTCGCAAGAATAACATTAACCCAAAAAAATATTGGGTTAAATTAAACCCAATTCCAATTTTTGGTTATGATACCTGCCACCAGGTCATATTACATATTAAATTTATATTTTATTTCGAAAAGTTGGCTTTTGCCAATTAAATCAAATTGGCTATTTTCTTGGGAAACAAATAAACCCAAAATAGTTTGGATTCAATTTTGGTCAACAAAATACGCTAAATATTGAATTTCAAAAGTACCTTATTTTTCATGACGATTTTCACTTAGAAATAAACATTTTCAATACTCGATTTTTCAATCAAATAATATTACATGTTTCATGAACATTTTTATATAAAAACAAAATAAAAGCTGACATTTCTAATAAACTAAAATTGTAAATGAAAATAACCGTTTTTCCATATATAGTTTCATAGTAAAGGAAAAATTGTTTGTACCTTATTTTAAGCTTAGTAAAAAATACAGTCGATACTGGAGGCTCTTATTTATACAGTAGGTTCTATATATTTCCCAGTAAGTTAGTTTTATTTACCTCATGGAGCAACCGATAAAATTTTTGCACACAAGCGGCCGTGTAGTTAAGCGCGGGCCTGAATATAATCATAAAATTCAGAGATCGTTAGACGGGTACAGCATACTTCGATATTGCAAGAACTAGCCCGCCCCATTTCCTTAAAAGATTTAATAATTTATAGTTTATAGTTTAGGCAATTTTATTCGAAATTTCATTTCTTTGTGAAACAAGCAAGGCTGCGAACTTCAATTCTTAAAACAGCCATGCAACGGAATGCGTTGTGTTTATTGGGCGTAACAGTTTAACCCGACAAACAATTCATTACCGATAACTAAATAACGGGCTCAAAAATACCGATCGTTGGTCACAGGTACAAAAACAACAACCAAAAATAAAAAATAAAAATTCAAACAAAGCATAATTATATGTACAAAGACATAGCGATATAATCGAGCAGAAGAGGTATATCGGAGTCCACATTTACTACTGCCACATATATTACTGCTTGTATCAGATGAGGCATTCTCCCTTTACAATGCTCTGTAGATCTAAATTTTAATTAAAATGTATGTGAAAATTAATTATTTTAATTTAAAATAAATTATCTGCCACAGATTCTTTACGCACAAATTGACACCAGAATTGTTTCGATCAGATGAGGCAGGCGTTCTCTCGCTACCGTGCTTTCAAGCATTGTAAATCGCTATTTTATAGTTTGTAATTTGAATTAAAATTTATGTGGAGATTAATTATTTAAATTATCTTTGTCGTATTTGAAGGAAAATAGTTATGCTCGTATTCCGAAAGATAGTCGAACTTTGCTAGAAACTACAAAAATAAGAAATTTATTAGACATATCTCCGGGAAAGTATACTCATTTGCTTGAACAATAGCACTTAAATCATTTTAAATACCCTCGAGCTAAATTTAATATTGACGGCGTGCCTATAACACGAAGCAGTAAAAGCAGGTTTTGGTTGATTTTGGGTAAAATAAACAACATTAAATATACAACACATGTGCAGAAGCCCATTCAAATTATTTCATTTATTTGCGGTACTCCTGCAATGCAATCTCTTCTGTGTGTTGGGTATAAAATCACATAGCGGTTATTTTGGGTGTGCAAAATATACTGAAGAAATGCATTTGTTAAATAGTTGTAATTCAGGTAAAATGTATCGCATCGTAGAAACAATCAAATTAAATGGGATTATTAAATGCGTCGCGGTTTGTAAAAAATGGATAGTCAATGGAAAACTAATGTGGCCTCAACAATATGTTAAAGCCTTCAGCATGAAATGAGATATTGAAACAGATTGGATCGCTTAGAACTATACAATTTTGAAAGACGATATTCGTAAGTTTTCTGGTTTGTGCCTATTTATAAAAATAAACTCCATTCCGCGTTGTACTATTTTATTTATTCAAATTCAGAACCATACGCAAGATGAAGCAATCAAAACCGAGAAAACGTATACAGATTACAGAGTAAACAAACTCCGAATCAGAAAAGAAAGCAACTCAAACCGCTAAATGGATTAGATCGTTAAAAGCAAACAGACATTGAAGAAATAGTACAATTTAATCCGAAACTGGCCAATCCAAGCTACCTGGACGAAATGGTAATGTAATAGATCAAGTATTCATGGACTGGACAAGCTGGTTTATATAAATGTATGTATAGATAATTGAAAAAAAAAATGTGTGCGTATTTTCCAATGTGTTGAAAAGTCTAATACAATATTAGTTAATTTCGTGTGAAATAGTAAGACTCACTAATCAAGACGACACTCAAAAATCTCTGTAATAATAGAATAAGATTTCAGTCTAACACCGCACTTGCTCGTGGTCTCACTACGAAAGTAATTGTTTCTTTATTTGGTTGATCGATCCTTTTGTTTATCCGAAAGGTCAATCCAGAGCCTTGGTTCGCCTTGATTTTGCGAAATAAAAATAAAAATTATCGCATAAGATATCAGTATCAGCAAAAAAAATTTCTGTGCGTTTAATTTAATTTTATGAAACCGCATAATACCTGTTGTGTTCATGTGTTCAAGTCTGTGGTCTGTTCAACCTAACAAATCCGATAAGTAATAGGTTGTGTTTGGACTGGGGATATTCATGACCTCGAGACAATCAAGATCCTGTATTATGCCTATACGTCAGATCTCAACTTGAATACGCTGTCAACATCTGGTGTCCTTTTTACGACGAACCTATCAGAAAAATCGAGAGTGTCTAAAAAAAGTGTATACGGTATATAACGTGTAAAGACGGATGGGATTACGACCATGACTTACCGCACGACGTTAACCTGAAGGGATTACCATCATATGCTACTGGATGCAAAACCTATCAAATGACAACATTGGCAAATAGATGAAAGCTTTTAAAGTGTTCGTTTATAGGAAATATTTTACTTGATCAAATCGATTCACCATCCATACTGGAATCAATTAAAATAAAGGCACCGAATATAGGAATTTAAGAGATTATGAGTTCCTTCATCTGAATAAACACAGAACAAACTATGGTGACAATGAACCGGTAAACATGATGTCGAAGAGTTTTAATAAAATCGACCATTTGTTCGATTTTCACTTAAGTAAAGACAGCTTTAAACGTAGGTTGAAGCAACATTTTGCTCCAACCTAAAAATATTTTTATGTCAATTTTTATTCTTTTTTTGTTTAATTTAATTTTTTATTTACCCTGTTCAATATGTTGTAAATTCAAGACAAATTTGTAGACTTTTCTCAGTATAAATAAATAAATAAATAAATTAGAATTCTGATAGGTTGGCAAACCTTTATGTTGGTAAGTATTTCAGCTAAAATTAGAAACGCTTAGCATCTCAGTTTTTCCTATTTGCTTTTTGGCAAACAAAATTTTCGTCTTTACTAAATAGTTGGTAAGTGCATACCAGTCACTCATAAGCCTTGTTCAGACTACTTTAGTAATTTAGTCGAGTAGCGAGTATTTAAGTAACTAAAATCGATGAACTGACCAAAAAACGTTCGCACTACAGTCGAGTATAAGTTACAAGTGACTAATTATCTAAATATTTTGTTGCGTATTCTCTTTATTTTGAAAGTGTTTCAAAATGAAGAGAACACGCAACAAAATAATTAGACATAGACGCCCATGTTTTTTATATTTAGACAACTAATAAACTCGACTAAATCAACATGTTCGCAGTCGCACTTGTTTTGTTTTGTTTTGAAGTGTGGTGGGGGGCCTTACTCGACTAAAAAAAATAAAATGGATCGACTCGACTAAATCATATACTAATCTACTCGACTAAAATTTGGTTGTTCAGACACATTTAGTTACTAAAATACTCGCTACTTGACTAAATTACTAACGTAGCCTGAACAAGGCTATAGGGCCTGTTTGATAATTTGCACCGTGCAGTGCAGTGTACATTTTTTTCTTTATTTCACCACCAAAAAATAAATCGAAGTAGACAAGGAAAACATTATGCACTGCACCGCACCGTGCGAATTATCAAACAGGCACATATAGATGACAATAGGTGTCGGAGATGGTGTGCCTGACTTGTTATTTTCTAAATTAAGACTTTTCAAATGTCAATCGAATATCCTCGAAATTTTTTGGTATTTGAATAAAAGAACCCGACATACTCCATGAAATTTCGATTATGTTTCTCATTTTGAGTGCGAGTTTACGACAATAGGCACTTTCGTTTGGCGTGAATTAACAGAGTTAGCTGAATTAACTGAATCAAGTGAAGTGAATTGAGTGTTCGATTCACGCAACTCTTCACTTCAGTTAAAAATTAAGCAACTGAGTTATCTGAATATGTATTTTGCTCGTGTAGTGAATTTAGTTAGATGATTTTTGTTGTATTTTTTGACATTTATTTTATTTTGTTTAAAAATTGTTTGCGCACGAAATTTTTCGTTTTGAATTAAATAAATAGCTAAGTCTGTAAAATTCGACATGATAGATAGATATATTGTATATATTCTTAACAATTTTAAATATATTTAATTTTTATTTTTATTCAAATTATAATTAACAAAAACCAAATTTTAAATGAATTTTTTTTGACATTTATCTGTAGTAAATATAACGAATCGAAACACCCAATTCACTTCAGTAGCTAAATTATCTAAATAGCATCTGAATTATCTAAATAGTAACTCAATTCTAATTCAGTTAATTCACGCCAATCGAAAATGCCTAGTATTCTGCTGAAAAATTTTCCCCAGAGTATCGTGAAGTTACCCGCGTTATAGAAGGTTTTTGAAATAATTATGTTGGTATACAAAGTTTTTGCTCAATTTTATGATGTCAAAAAAGGCAAATAAAAGAAATTCATTAAATTTAATTTTCCGTGCGACCATAATAAAAAAGTGCAATTTTAATATTTTTTGTGAGTGTAAATCGTGATAATTTAATTTCAATTGAAACCATAGAAACAGAATTACCTTTTTACCCGAAAAAACCTAGAATGAATAGTAATTTTCAATCAATAATTTACCAAGAAGATCATATCCCTCTACACCTTGCTTGACCTTTATACTTGAATAGACACTATCTCATGCTCAACGGATGCCAAATATTCCTATGTGGGTTGGGTTTAATAGTGAAATCACCAAAGATAACAGCCCACAGTAATTAATTTCCTACCTGACTCCAATAAATTCATCACCAACAAGTACAGCTGTGGTTCTAGAAACAATGCAGCAAAGTTTAAACATTTTAGAAGAATTAAACCAACCAATACATACAAGTCACGTATGATTTAGCAAGCAAAGATTGCGCTTCAAATTCAAGCCACTGAAAAGCCAAAATTTTACAGATTATTTATAAACTTGGGCGCTTTTCACATCATGTTATCCCACTTTAAAGCGATTGGAAACATATTTAATGATAATGATTAATCAGTTATGGTTGAAAGTGAATTGCTCGCAAATGGATCTGTGGCAAGTTTTATTGAAGGCAAGCATTTTAATAGTTGTAAAATACTTCACCCTATAATGGCCTTAGGGTTACAAATACCCCATTTTCGATCTTTTTTGCAACGTGAAAATATAGAATATAACAGATGATGTGATACGAGAGCTTGAAAGATTACAAACGTGTCAAACTTGTACATTATTATTTAACTCTTAGTAGAAGCATTCGTATTGGAGATTTTGAGTTGTTTAAATATATACTACCAAAAATAACCAATTTGTTTCTTGCCTGTAGTCATCAAAATTATGCAAGATGGGCTGTAAAATATCACTATAATTTAACTAAAGTTGCTGTAACTCATCCAGGCTTAGAAGATGATTTCAAAAACGGATTTTTCGGAATTAAACGGACATCAAAATCGTTTTCGAGACAACCCATTTAACTCTGATTTAACTCTGGAGCAAACAATTAATGCTGATGCTGCAAAAAGACTTACTGGAGTAGTGCATTTGACAGATTCTATTTCGGCTCGTCAACGTTTGGCTTGAAGCCATGATATTCGCTCAACTATTATCACTCACGTTTTGGAGGATCTAGGATTTGAAAATAACCAAGATATTTCAGCAGAATTACAGCCACACAATATAAAAAAAAGCTCCGAACAACTCGAGAAATGTGTTGATTGTTTTAATCAATACATTAATCCATTCACTCCAGACTTATCTGCAAATCAATTATTTAATACTGCATCTGGAAAAGCTGTTTCGCCTCAAATTGAACAATTTGTTCGGAATGCTGAGAAGATTGGCAACGATCAAAGAGAAAAATTTATTTCGGAGTGTACATAACTAAAATTTATGAGCAACTTGGCGAGTTACTTAGTAAAAGCTAGGTTGGTTTCCATGTATTTACCGGCTGTGATTATAATCCTGCTTTTTTTAATAAGTGGAAAACCATTCAGCATTTGCAGCTCTTGGTAACGTTGTTTTAGCAGAGGATCTGTTACAAGAACTTTTTAATGTGATTCAAAACTTCACTTCTCAAATGTAGGTCACTTTGCTTATTTTCTTCAAAAATGCCACCGCGTAAATTAAAATAATAGACAAAGCTGGTTCGTCATCGAAATCGATTTTAACCGGTTGCTGAAATAGTTTGGGTCAGCAATGGTTTGTGAAACCTATAATATTATTATTATTAGTGCCAAAAATGGGATACTCGTTCGAATGGTTGCTGTGAGAAAGAAAAGTAAAATCTTTAATTACATTTTTTCAAGAATTTTACTACGTGGAATGTAATGTAGTCTCGAAATGAAAAGTCGAAAATTTACTCAAAAAAATCGTCCTGAGGCATACAGGATTAATATTAGAATACATTTTCCCATCGTCGCTAGGTCGCTAGTCGCTACCTTGTCAGAGCCATTCTATGGTTCTACAAAAGTTAGAAGTTATACGTTGAGCCACTGTCTCATGCCCAATACTAAATTAAAGCAAGGTAGCGAATATGAAAAAAAAATATTTTTTCACATTCGATAGTGTGACATGGTGGCGACGGCATATTAATACGGTGTCAATAACGTTTGAAATACCTGCATTAAATTCTGCTAAGAAAATGTGTTGCTGCCATCACTTAAATCCTACAATGCGAACTGACAAACATTAACATTTCTTCAATTTTATGAATAAGCCCTTGTTTCACAATTTTTTATAACCTTGTAGGAACCAAACAGTTAGCCTCGAAACATAATCATATAATTCAGAGATCGTTAGGCGGGTAGAGCATACTTCGATATTGGAAGATCTAGCCCGCCCCATTTCCTTAAAAGCGGCAAAGATATAATGATTTAAAGTTTAGGCAATTTGTTGTAAGGAAATTCAATTCTTAATTTAGCCAGACAACGGAATGAGCAGAACCTACTTACTGGGCCTTATAGTTTACTAATTAGAAGATGTTTGACTTATGTAGTGACACTTTTTAGATTTTGTCACTCAAACACCCGCTATCACTGATATCACTGACAGCAATCGCTGTGAGTTGCACCTTCAACGAGAGTCGGAAACAAATAAAAACTACTCGGGCAAATTGGTTTTAGTTTCAACATTTTATAACGGGAAAAATGCCATTCCTTAGTTGCTTAGGTATGAAAATTGGTACCTGCTTGCAGCTAAAAGGGAATGTGATGACTAAACCCAAAACCTCAAACTCCACTTACTTCGAAATGTAGTTTGACTGTAAACGAACACCTTAAAAATTTTATTGCGTCACTTTTGATTAAATCGTTATTGCAAATCGATACGGTTACGCTAGGCACAAAAAAAAAAAAACTACAATTTATGCCCTCCCATCAACCCCCCCAATAAAAAAATTGAACCCTTTCTCATTTAATCAAATATCCTGAAGAAAAATTACCGTATATTTTATTGTGTCGTTCGTTTCGTTACCGATTTCTATATTTAATCAACAAAAATATTTTATTTCGATCGAATTTCCAATTTTATTTTAGTTTTTTTTTTTTTTTTCAATCGACGTTTATCACATGTCAATTTGATTGATTTGAAATAGAAAAAAAAAAAAAATTCAAAGTCTGTCACCTAAAAAATAAATTTATTGATAACACACAGTGTTATCAGGAGGAATATACACAAGAAATTCAATATATTATGAATATTCAGACACCCGATGATATCTATAAATATAAACGCGCGTATTTATTTAAAAAAAAAAAAAACACTTTGGCTACTGGTTTTTGACAGTATATTTGATGAATATATATGGGGATTTGGAACAATATATATAAATGGGGCACGAGCACGAGTAATAATTGGTAGTGTTTTACAATGAAATTATAAATAGTTTTATATTATGCTTTTGATAAGGGGTTGCAACAGTTTACAAAATACAATTCCTTTTACGCGATCGTGTCACTTCACGTGTTAACTTCTTAACATAAAAATAAAATTCCCATAAAATACCAACCAAAAAAAAATTTGATTGATTGACCTGGAACAGTTTTTTTTTATCGTCCATCACTCAAAATGTGACGAATTTGATCTAAATTTCAATTATGTTTTTGTGTATGTACTATATGCTCTTTACACCGCACCAAACCCTCCTGCGATTGAATTTTCGTTGAATTTTTTTTTTTTTTTTTTTTTTAAACTTTAGATTAGATAATTCTAATCCAAAATACGTTTATTTTTATATTTATCCATTTCCAATATATTGATGGCTCGATTAGGAAAAAAAAAATCGAATTTATTTGATTACGATGAACGTACGAAAAAAAAAGACTAAATTGATTGAAATCGATCAATCATCCACCAGAACTAGAAAAATTGATTGGAAAATTTCCAAAAAAAAAAAAAAATGATCGATTGACATTTTTATTTATCGACGATCTGTTTTACGTTGTCTTATGGCAATATGCGATGATTCAAAACATGTACATACACACAAACACAACCAGAAAAATTCTATTTAAAAATTTAAAAACTAAACATGTTACAAATACAACAAAAATGCGCGAAAAGATCAAGAAACTATAAATTATTCGCGATTCCTGACATTTTTCACTCTATGTAACTCCTCTCGATAGTGTAGCGCACACGCACACTCACACATACCCTATACAAATAAACCAATACCACTTTATAAAAAAAAGGTAAAAACCTTCTCTATAATATCGATACACAAGTACGACGACAACAGCAAATAAAATAATTTTCTTAAGAAATGCGAGAGAGACAACAACCGAACAACGAAACAAGATCATGATTTATAGTTTTTTTTCCAATTTGTTGTTATTGTGCTTGGTTGTAGTTTTGTTCTGTTACACAGACTACATTCACACAAAACAAGTCTTTATTTGGCTTTTGGTATCCCGTATTCATACCATACGAGTGAGATGACTAAAACAACGAAGACGACAAGAATCATAGTGAATATTGTTGAACATGGGCTAAACTGACAAAACGATCAACGATAGAAATAAACACGGCATGAATATTTTATAGTCGGAAGAGTTCGATTGTATCATACCCTGTAACCCTTTAAGACATCATGTGGTGAATGTCTATTATTTATTTTAGTTTGAATTTATTATTTGTGTTTTTATTTATTGATTAAAGTGAGGTTAAAAAAAGGTTAACTGGATATTTTTTATTTAATGTTATTTACTTTAGTATTGTTGTGGGCAAAATATAAAAGATGTTGCATACGATGCTGCACGCAATATTGCTTCAAGTTGCATGGTTTTTATGTTGGTTTATAATGTCTGTAGACGTGATAAAAATATTAAAACCTTGTCGAACGTTGGTTCTTGTCATGAATAAAAGTTGAAAACGACCTATACATTTTAAAATTTCTTCTGTCATAAAACATTGTGTCAGTTAAGTAGAAGTTAAAAAATGTTTCATCGAATCACTTTATTTTAGTCTGCCTATCTCTCTCTCTGTACTGTTTCGCAGAACTCTATAAAACGCTAAAGTTTACGGCACCATATGGTTAATTTACTAGCAAACCCTAAAATTTGCAGTAAGCTTCTGTCTAGCCTCTCTAGCAAAATCTTGAATCTGCCCAAAAGTTTGAGACCACCATCATTAAACGGAAACACAGTATTATGCGCTAATAAAAATAATTTGAGATTTTCTTTATCATTTCACGTACTTCTACATAAAAAATTATGATTCTGGGTTCGATCATAATACCATCTTTGGTATTACTTACCTTTTTAATAGAAACATTGGAAGCAGCAGGAAAGATAAACTTATGCGACTTATTTTTTACCATATCATAATTCGCAAAGACAGCATTTCTGCCCACTATTGGTGGTTGTCATTGAAATCTTTTAGCTTTCATAACCTGTGCACCTTGCTCAAGAAATGGCGTATGAGCTGCTGCTGACTTCAATATCTGAGCTTAAATTGCCTTATGCTCAGCGTTCTTCAAAGACAACACAATTTCTTCTCTTTCCTATAGTCGACTTTTCAATGCATTATTGCATGATAGGCAATCTTTCATTCTGGCTCTTTTGGCTACTGTTATGTTTACGCTCGCCTTAGGCTTATTTTCAAGAGCAGTAACAGTAATCGCCTCAGCCAAATAGATTACGCTTAGTGTTTCAGTTTTTGATCCCTAAAAAGAACTTAATGGAGGAATTAAGTCAAATCATTGTAAAACAAGCATAACCTTAACCTTAAAAATGTTTTTTTATCCAACGAATCAATGGCCGGCCCTTGGGATCGGCCATATACATTCACAAATAACAAGCAATATTTACATCAAATGTTATACGATTTTCCGCCGATGAAATTTGTTCAACAAAAATCAAAAGTCCCAAAGTCAAAGAATTTTTCTCGAATGTCGATAGTATGCACTTGATGTAAAAATTATCAAATGGCCGGTCTCTGGGATTGGCCATATAAATAACTAGCAATTTTTCCATCAAATGTTGTACGATTTTCCACCGACGAAATTTCTTCAACAAAAATCAAAAGTCCCAAAGTCAAATGATTTTTCTCGAATCTCCGTACCATGCACTTGTTGAACAAATTTTGTAATGGCCGGGCCCTGGGGTCGGCCATATAAATAACAAGCACTTTTTGCATCAAATGTTGAACGATTTTTCGCCGAAGAAATTTGTTCAACAAAAATCAAAAGTCCCAAAGTCAAATAGTGCTTGTTATTTATATGGCCGACCCCAGGATCCGGCCATTTGATATATTTTTCAACAGGTGCATATTTTATTATTTTTCAACAGGTGCGTAATTTGTTATTTTTTTGTTAAGTTTTTCACAGGTATCATTTCCATCGTTTGTTTCACTATACAAAAATCGCCTTAATGTATACTATTTATTCTATTCACTACTATATTTTTTGCTATTTGCTAGTAACTTCACTTCGGTTTCCATTAATACACTAATTATTAAGTCGACAATTTTCTCTGCATTGTATGACCCTTGAAAGGCATCCAGAGGTGGTATCGCTCGTTCCTTTACTGCCAAAATTGCGATCGACTTTGCCAAACGCATAGGAATTATTATTTCACCGATTTGCCAGATTTTGCCGTCCAGATTGATAATATATTTGAATTTATTCAGAAAATGCAAGCGTAATATGGAATCATTTACTATATTCGCTACAATAAAACGATGTGTAGTTTTGTCCCTAGTTGAATGTTTGTATTGAACCACCCTCGACATGGCTCTAAATTAACTTGTTGGACCTTTAGTAAGTGTCGATCAATCAGACTGACAGCAGCAGCTCTTCCTTCCCTATATTAACTATGGAATCTTCATCTTTCTTCTTTACAGAACGTTAGATGTATTGTTCTCTTTGCTGTACAAGTTGCATATTGAATTGTGGTTCTTTCTACCGCCTTTGTTTCAACTGCAAAGTTAGTACCCCAATCATGGACAAAACAAACCCTAGCGAGATGCACTAATTTGCTTGAATTGCTTCACTTGTTAGCCTTAAAAATTAGCTACAACGAAACTAGTTTATGGAATAAATTATCTGTATAACCATACACACGAAATAAGAGAAAATTTTTTTCAATTGGTGAATAGCGTTACGTAACGCGCAATTTATTTGCCCAATTGCCTGATACCAGATGATATATCAGACTTTCAATTAATGCAGATGGAATTGTCTTGAAATTATGATGTAAAAAAATATGGTCAACATTACAGGACGCCGATATATTTGCGGATAGATCGTATTGGCTACTTCTGGAACCAGTTTACTGGTTAAACTTTCCGCTCCGTAAATAAATGTATTGTAGTCCCATCACGCAAAATAATTAGGAAAAAAAAAAATCTTCTGGCCAAAATTTCAAAAGGCTGGGATAGCCGATATAGCAAAAGGTTCTTTATTACTTTTGGGACAATTCTGAAACCTGTTTGTTACAAAATAAAAATGACCAAAAAATTCAACGCAAAAATTTAAGAGGCCCGGATATTTACCACAATGATATAGAAAGGGATCCTATAGGCCGCTTCCGGGTAAATTCTGGTACCGATTTGCCCGTTAGAATTTCCTCTACATAAATAAATGTACAAATGTATCACGTGTTGGGTTGCAAAAAAAAAAAAATAAAATCTGGCCAAAATGAGCCAGAATATTTCTCATTTCAATGGAGTAAGTGATCCTGTTGGCTGACTAGTAATACATACTATATACATATTATGTTAAAAGAGGGAAACATTCTTACTGAAATATCAGGAGGACGAAATATTTTTCATGTCGGTACACTAAGACCGCTGTTTATTGCATTTTGGGACAGTACCGGAAATGGTTAGCTTGTTACAATTTGTGCTATACATAAATAAAAATGATTCCCTTCATTTGTTGCAAAATAAAAAACGGGAAAAAATTTCTTGCGATGATTATGGGGGCCAGAGGAAGCAATGCAGCTTTCGAAACCCTCTTCATTCTTCTGAAACAAAACTTTACACCGCGATTTTGTTCAGAATATATCACCTTCATCAGAACTAATTGTGGAACGTAAAAAGAATGTGGTATGCCGTAACGTTAATGTTACAGGGGATCCTACCACTACCATACAAAATGTCACTTGCAAAACAAGAGGAAACCAAGATAAATAGTACGTAATTAGATATTTCCTCCGATTAGCAGTTAGTTGTACCAAAAATAGCTGTTCAACAAGAACTAATGGATTTCCTTAATAGTACTGCGGCTGGTAATTTTGGGGATATATGAACAAAAGGCCGAATTCAATAACATTATAATTTGAAGGGTTGGATCAAGGACGTACACTAATTCTATCGTAATTGTCATATATAAGGAGCTCGAAATGGGTAACCTCACCGAAACAGTAAATTACGAAAATATTATATGTCATCGGTTGTCTGTTTGACTAGAAATCTTCGATCATCTAGTACACTAATGGTCGGCAGGTCAGATGATAAATTGGGAGGAGTGGATTTATGAATGATATTCAAACTTGGTTCAACTAAATCCAAAATCGCTCAAGACAACTTAAATCTGATACAGGTACACTATGAAGTTACAACTAATGCAGACATGTTTCAGGAAAGCCAGCTGATGTGGCTCTACAACCCCAAATGGAAAATCCATAAATTAATTTTTAAAGCCGTAAATAACCTAGTTTGTTTAGTAAATTAGGAAGCCCGAATCCCTTTTTACGAATTTTCGGAAAATTTACAAAAAATTCGGTTAACGAAATTTCGATTTATATTTAACGAATATTGCTTAACGAATTAATTCGTCCCAAAAAATTGCACGTAAATCGAAATTTCGTTAACCGAATTTTTCACCAATTTTCGTGTGATGGGTATAGAAGACGCTCATTAGGTTTTACCGCACAACAAATTAAAAAGATTAGAATGTTCACAACTGGATGTATGTAGTGCCATTCGAGGGGGCTAATTGATTGATTTGATTTTTAAACTGCGTGTGGTTTTTGACGGATCATGCAAATCGGCAACGGGCCTCTCGCTTAACGATATTCTTTTAGCAGGACTGATACTACCAAACGACTTAATTACGATTATAACCCGTTTCCGACAACATTCAACCGTTTTTTCTACAGATGTCGAAAAAATGTATCGAGTGGTATTTGTATCGTCAGATCAGATTTTCAAAGAATAAAATGGAGAGATAATGTCAACGAATCTGTGAAAACCTGTTGTTTCAAAACAGTCACCTATGGAACAACATGCGCCCCTTTTATTGCTATCATGGAGGACTTTTATGTAGACGATTTGCTTTCTGGTTGCGACAACTCCAGTATCGCAATCAAGTATGTTGAGATGATTCGTCAGGTTTTGGAGGAAATGGAAGTCCATTTCATCAGAGTTACTGGCAAAAATTCCGTACGCACTAAAAAATCCTTCCATGTTGACGTTCGACGACGATACTGCAAAAATAAAAACTCTTAGTATCCAATGGAATCCTGCCCGAGACGTGTTTTGATTTATCATCAATATACCAACCATAAAACCACGTTGTAAACAAGACTTTTTGGATCCATTTCAATGAAAATTTTGTTCCAAGGGCTGTGGTTACGTAAGGTTAGATGGGATGATGAACTGCCAATCGATATGAGCAACGAATGGGATACCATAAAACTGAATTTAACAAGGCTTCAAAGTATCCAATTTTCTCGCCACCTTCGTTATCCAAAATAAAATCAATGCAAATTCATGCATTTTGTGATGCATCAAAGGTAGCTTATGCTGCTGCAGCTTACCTTCGGTCCGAAGATAACGAAAAAGGTAACGTCATGACAACAGTTATCATTGCCAAAACACGCGTTGCACCCATTAAGCAAATTTCGATACCTAAATTGGAATTGTTTGGAGCCTGAATATTAACCAAACTCGTCAAATGCATAATAAGAATTTTCCAAAACCACCAGTTTGAAGTGTTTTCATGGATCGACTTCAAAACAGTGTTGGCTTGGCTATCAGATTATCCACGAAGATGGTCAACCTTTGTTGGCAATCGAACGTCACAAGTTTTGGAGAAAGTGCCTCGAGATCGATGGAATTATGTACCGTCACAAGAAAATCCTGCAGACCTAGCATCTCGAGGAATCAGTCCACAAGTTCCTTCTGATTTCAACTTATGGTGTATACGGGGCCAGCTTGGCTGACCGATCCAGCAACTGCGAGGCCGTCATGCAATGAAGGTGTTGATACTACGATCGATGAACGTCGATCGATCAGGTCACCCATATTCAAATACAACTAAATTAAATAGTGACTCAGATTTTGAATAGATATTCATTATTTGAAAAGGATAAACGAATTATCGCCAGAGTATATCAAATTCGGTATCCAAAAAGTCATTCATCGAGTTAGTTTGCAAGGCCGAGACATTTTTTATCAGAAAACGTCAGGGAGAAACTTTTAACACTCTCTAAAAAATGGCGCACAGTTAGACCGCAAAAGCCAATTATTATCATGAACCCCATTTCCCGATAAAGATGGGATGTTGAGAGTGGGAGGTCGTCTTGCAAAACTTGGTTGCGAAGAGGATATGAAGCATCCAAAATCATTCTTCCCAAGAATCATAGACTGAAATATATGAAGCGCACTTTGTAAACCTTCATCCTCGTCCATCTTTACTTTCCAGCCTCCTAAACCAAAAATATTGGATTATTAATAGCCGCAATATTGTTCGGCATTTCACTGAGAAATGCTTCAAATGTTTTCGGTACAAACAACAAGTCACGACACAGCTTATGGGAGATTTACCGAAACAACGGCTGTATGCTACACGGCCTTTCACTACAACTGGAGTAGATTATGCGGGACCGATTAGTTTGAAATCAAAGATTGGAAGAGACGTTTCGTGAGTCGTCGCGGAATTCCAGCAGAAATTGACAGTGATAATGGCACAAATTCATAGGGGCTAGAGGAGAACTACAAGAACTATTCAACGCAGTACAAAAGCGTGAAAATAATTTTGGGGGACTGTGGGAATCAAGCATCAAATCCATCAAATATCTATCATCTAAAGAGGCTTACTACTGATACCACCCTTACCTTTGAGGAATGCACCACCCTAACTATGTCAAATTGAAGCTTCACTCAACTCAAGACCATTGTGTCCAAATGAGTGCAAATCCCGAGGTCTTAATGGTGTTAACTCCTGGATATTTTTTGATTGGAAACCCCCTTACCTGTATTCCAGAGCCAACCTTGCAATATTCCAGTGTCACGTTTATCTCGATGGCAATCTCGATTGGTATCTGGAATATTTGCATAACTTGCAACAACGGCCCAACTGGAGATAACAATCAACAAACTTAGTGTTGGGTGTGTGAATTACTTTTTAGACTTTTTTTTATAAAAAAGAAATGTTTATTAAAAGATATTCGCCATCGTTAGCTATGACTTCCTGCCATCTCCTGGGAAGTTTGTTGATTCCTCGTTTGAAGAAGCCTTCAACTTTCTCAGCTATCCAGCCATCGATCCAATTTCGCACTTCTCCGGCGTTCCGGAAGCGTACGTCAGCCAGGCCTATTTGCATTGATCGAAACAAATGGTAGTCGGAAGGTGCAAGGTCTGGAGAATACGCAGGTTGTTCAAGCCGATCCCACCGAGTTGCTCTACCTTGTTTTGAGCGGTTTTTGTACGATGTGGTCTGGCATTGTCATCATGAAACAAAACTTTATAGCGTTTGTTCGCTATTGCTGGCCGTTTTTCGTCTAATGCACGTGCCAAATTGTCCAGTTGGCGTCGGTAACCGTTTCATTTGGATTTAACAGCTAATAATACACCACACCTTTCTGGTCCCACCAAATACTCAGCATAACCCTATCGCAATGAATATCTCGTTTTGGCTGCAATGGTCCTGCTTGGCCTGGATCGACGTAAGCTGTTTTACGTTTGGGGTTGTCGTAATAGACCCACTTTTCATCGCCAGTAACAATTCGATGCAAAAACTATGTTTTTTGTACTCATCAAGATTTTTTTTGCATGCTTCAATTCGTGCTCTCAATTGATTTTCGGACAGTTGATGTAGGACCCATCTTCCTAGCTTTCGAATCTTTCCCATTGCGTGCAAGCGATGAGAAATGGTTGATCGGTCAATGTTTAACTGCATTGCAAGTTCTTTTTGCGTTTGACATGCATTTTCATCCAATAATGTTTGTAATTCGGCATCTTCAAACTTTTTTGGCTGACCTGGCCGTTCTTTGTCTGTCAAGTCAAAATCACCACTTTGGAATCGATGAAACCAATTGAAACAGCTTGCTCTCGATGGAGCATGATTACCATAAGTATCAGAAAGCAATCGGTGAGCTTCAGCGGCAGTTTTCTTAGAATCAAAAAAGAAAAGAAGAACCCCTAATGATGTAATATGAAAAATAACACTTTCTGCTCTGAATTAGATTGACAATTGTGACAGCTACAAAATGCAATTGGAATTGCTTGTGAAACTATACGCAATCTTACGTAGTGACATCTAAATGTCGAGTCTAAGAATTAATTCACACACCCAATAGCTTGCTTAGTAGGTATATTATAGGAAGCTCGAATCCAGATTCAAATATATAGTTCAAACTAATCGCTTAGCTGAAACCAAAAATCAAATAACCATCGCTCGATTTACGAGGTCTCTTTTTCCAAATTTTCGGAAAATTTACGAAAAATTCGGTTAACGAAATTTTAATTTACACCTATCCTTCACTTAACGAATTAATTCGTCCCAAAACATTGCATACGTAATTCTAAATTTCGTTAACCGAATTTTTTGCAAATTCGTAAAAAGGAGATTTCGTATATCGTATGATGGGTGTACAAGACGCTCATTATGTTTTACCGCACAACAAATTAAAAAGATTAGATTGTTCACAACTGGATATTTGTAGTGCCATCTCTGGACCGGAAACCGCATTATAAATATAAATAAATGTTTAAGGCTATTCCGTAATTTCACATTTTGTACCAGTTGAATACTAGTAGTAATATTAAACAAGTACTCACTGACTATGAATATACTAATAAAGACATAAATAGTAAAATTCCTCCTAACGCAATGTCGGGAAAATTTCTCCTAACGCAATGTCGCAGATGCGGTATGTCTCAAATGTGGTGAACCTCATGATACATTGTATTGTAAAGTTTCAGTAGCCAATTTGCTGCTCGTGTCAAGGAAACCATATAGCAAACTCACCCAACTATAACATCAAAATTAAACGGAATATAAAAACTAACAATATAAATAATATTAAGGAGTCTTTAATACGGCCTCTTCTGAATTTGTTAAATGCAGAAACATTTCTGATGCTTTCATCTCCTCAGTCAACATAGATGCATGAGTCTTGGAATTCAATTTTTAATCAAATTGGATGCCGCTAATTTACTAGGACAAGGAAACTCTTCAAAGGATTCTTTATTTACATATGAAGAAATTTTAACTTTGATTGGTGTTATGGTCTCGAGTCTTTCGTCTAACTGTACCCTATCTCTATAATAATGTTAAATACTGATTGTGCGAATCTGAATAATAACGCATTAAATATTTTTATATGGAATGCGCATAGTATAAACAATCAAATAAATGAGACATTTTCTTATATGAAAAATCTTAATGTACATGTTGCCATAATTTCGGAAACATGGCTGAAAGATGATGTGTAACTCGTTGACCCGGAATTTAAGGTGTACAATTTAAATAGAAAATCGAGTGGCTATGGTGTTGTTGCTATTATATTTAAATGAAATATTCACAGTTTGCTACCCATGCCCACCTTAAATTTACAAACTATAGAGGCTTTTGCAATAGAACTTAATACAATTCGTGGTAAAATAAAACTCATAGGCACTTATTTTAAAGGAGGGACCTCCAATATAATTCTTAACAAATTTATATCAGATATACAATACCTTACATCATTCGAGGTCCATACAACCAGGTCGTACATAAAAACCAGAACTTGGCCCAACTACGATTCTAAGCACAAGTGAAGAGCATGCTATTGCGGATTGGCTTATCGCCTGCCAAAAAAAGGTTTTCCCAAAAAGAAAGAAGACGTTTTTGATAGCGTTAAGAAATTAATTTTATTTATATTTGAATTTTTAATTTATACAGCTGGAAAATGTGAGCAGTGGCAATTAGAGTTTCAGATCCAGTGACAACAGCGATTGCCAGAGTAAGCGCTAGCGACATTGAGCGCTGGTTTAATTCAGTTAATCGATATTTAAACGACAGCAAAAATTTAAATACATATAATGGAATCACCAGAACTAGTATATAACGCTGTGCTTACTGCGAAAGGAGCACGAAATATTTATTAAATTGATCGAGGAGCTTCACAATCAAATTTAATCGTCATGTTCACATTTAGTACAAGTGGTGAAATTGTTTCACCCATGATCATTTACCCGTACAACAGGGTGCCAGAAGAAATCCAAAAATTTGTACCTCCAAGTTGGGCCCTAGCAATTTCAGAAAATTATTGGATGACCAAAGAGGTATTTTATAAATATATATCAAAGCACTGTAACCCACATCTCGTAAGTCCAAAAATTAAATTCCAGTTATTTATTTCGTCGATGTTCGTGACGTCGATGGACATAACACTAAAGGTAAGTGAATTATGTGTGCGGCTGGGCATTATTATTATCGTCTTGTATACCCAAATGCAACTCGAATTTTACAACCGTGTTACTATGCAGCTTTTAAAGCATTGGAAAATTCCTGGACCAAAATGATTCACAAATGGCCCAAAGAAAATCCAAACTGCATTACGCCACAAATAATTGCAAATGGATTCAAGGCATGTGGTCTGTTTCCGTGGAATTTCACCGCCATTGATTTTTCAAAGTGTCTCGGTAAATCATCAAATAACTTTGTGTCTAATACATTTCCTTTGGACGGTTCAATTAATTATGAAAAATTTTCAGAAATTTTAAGCTTCACAAGATCTGAAAGGTTTGAAATCACCACACAAGTACTGTACCAGACTACAACAATGTTTGATATTATCGAAATAAACGATTTTGTTTATATTAGTGAAAACACTTCCAACCCATTTTGTGATCCAAAAACCCTACATAATTTCGATGAGTATATTCAGTTAGCGGGGAAGTTGTGATCACGCTTGCAGAAGAACTAGCAATTACTAAGACTTCAATAGAAAGTTATTTAGATTAGCCAATGATAAAACCTGGAACACCAACTATGAAACCAGCAAAACCATTTGTGATCACTTCCCCAATATGTGGATTGAGGTACAAAGGGAAAGAAAATTAGAGAAAGACAAGCAAATTTACGAAAAAGAAAATCGGAAAGCAGTTCGGCTTAAAAAAATGAGAATGATAAAGGAGGAAAGTGCTTTAAAATGTTTGATGAAAAAAGAGAAGTTGCTGGATAAAAACTCGAAGACCAAACAGCCAAAACACCGGTTCAACATAAAAGCTCGTCAAACCATTCAATCTTCCCCCAAAAATGAACTTATAGTTCATTATGCCAGCAATTGCAATTCAACAACAAATAATAAAAAAATTGGTAAGCTTCTTATCAGTTTTAATCAAGAATAGTTAGCAAAATGAATTTTTTTTTTAAATATTTTTACAGAGACTATATCCTTGGTTCTGGAAACTGAAACTAATCAACACATTTTTCTAATAGAACTGAACAATGCAGCATATGAATGTAATAATTAAACACTATAGTCCAGTTGAAGAAGAAGTCTTACATTTCAACAACTCGATTCTTATGAAAATTGGAGACAATCAGATTGCGAAAGTCTCAATGTGTTATCATTGCACCTTTTTGTTTTCCAAAATACATGGATTGGAAAATGTTGGCATAATGCTTGAGAGAGTTTCATGTTAAATGCATCGGTTTTCTAAAACTGCAGCTATTGCCACTGTTTTTATGTGGCAAGTGCAACATACTTAGCGACGAGCTTTGAAGTAGCAATTAGCTTCACTAACTGTGATAATCAGCGTTTTTCTAAAAAGTGTCAATAGATGTAGCATTCACCTTGATAATTATTTAGAGTTATGTATTTGATGCAAAAAAATTTCAAAATTTTGTGAAATTTAAAAATTTGATAAGAATTTTCTTTTAATATTCAAAAGCGCAGATATCTGCGACAATGATACTTAAAATTTCAAAATTCGCAGTAGCAACTTAAAAAATCAAAATTTCATATATTATAGTTTGGTAAACTATTCAGAATATTCAAAAAACATGTAGCAAAATTTGAAAGCAACAATATTCGTTGAACTTTCATAATATTTCAGAACTCGAGGAATTTATTATTTTGAAACTTGTACGATATGACCGAAAAGCAAAACCACAAATTTCAAAATGTTCAAAATAAATATTAACTAATCTCTGGCTGCCCGCACACACCAAATTCCCAAAAGTAAACAAACCAAGAACCATAATAAAACAACTAAAGTAGAAACCCTAATTAATCAAATCAGTATTATACTTATACAACAATCAAAAAGATGGATTTTTCCGTATACCGAGCATAACAATAAAAATTTGCTACTGATAATTTCTGATAACAAACACCATACCAAAAATACTCGTGTACATACAATAAAAATTACGTACCTATACAATAAAAGCGCCAACACAAAAATAAAAAAATAAAAATCGCGAAAAATACAAACGAAACACCTTAAAACCAAACAAAGCAAAAAAAAAATTTTGCTTTTATTACTTTGTTGAGGGTGAAAATTCTTCCGATCCGTATATACTTATGTATGTTACGTTGTGGTCCTGCCAACCCTCGTCACATAACGAACTGGGATAAAATTATGAAAGCAACGCATATACGTACATATTAAAGAGGGGAATAAAATCGATTTTTAGCCAAAACTCAATCATATATGATAAGTACAGTCGGTGTATATAAAGTCGACCTTATACATAATAGTGAAAAAAATCAGAAAAACACACGCCACTTAAACAACAAAATTTCCACTTGAATTTTAATTTATATCTCAAGAGGCTCACAATAACCAAACAATATACATACATACCTACTGGCATCAATATATTGTGTAAAATAAAATTATTTTTTAACAACATAATAACAATAACAACAACAAATTTATATAATAGAGAGCAAAACTGAAATCAATTTTCCAAACAATTTTCTTTTCTACTTACGTACATATATCAATGCGTTATCAATTTTTCATTGATTGATTTTATTTTATTTATTGATTACATTTTGTACCAACAAAACATCCATGTCTCTAAATCTGTTTTAGTATAATATTGGTAAAAAAAAAATCCGCGATCACTGTCACTCATAATTGCTGATTATAGGTCAACAATCGATCATGATCTTTTAGGGTAACCTTGTGAGCCTAGTGATCAGTTCTGGTTAGACGTCGATCACAATAATAATCACAAAATCAAAATAAATTCCCTTGATCGCAATGTTAAAAAAACACACGATCGACTACTGTTCTCCAACCAGAGATACATAATATACACCAAATTCCACACCACTCTAATATTTGAAATCTGTCCAAAGCGCTACAAAATATTTCTGTTCGCCCGGTTTTTTTGTTTTAATACCAAAAACAAAAAGATCAAACGATCAAGATTTACTTTGATCAATTGATCAAATCGTTTTTTTTTTTTCTTTTTCTATGTAACAAAATAAATGAAAACAAAAAAGTCAAAACATCTTACCTTAATATTACACAGCATTTTCGAAAATATTTTTGTGTGTGTTCAATAAATTAAAAAAAAAAAAAAAACTTAAAACATTATTTCGTTGTTAAAAAATTAAAATTTTAAAAAACATATTCCAAAACACGCGGAGCACATGAACAATAACAACAACAATTTTCTTGTTAAAAGTAATCACAATATAGCAGCACAAAAAAAATCTCCAATCTCATTCATCAAATTGTCTGAAAATAAATAAAAAATAAAAAAACAATTTCTTTAATTAATTAATCAATCAATTTCAAAGTAAAAAAAAAAAAAAACAAAAAAATTAAATTCTAAAATTAACATTGCGCCGCGCCGTGCATGCACACAAATACACCAAACATGATGGAAATTAATTATATCGAATTTCGAATATCTTCGCATTCGCTGTTTGGTTATTTAAAATTTTTAATTTCAAAAAAAAAAAAATGTCTTCATTAACCTCTCACGCGCGCATAAACAATACAAGTTTGTTGTTTTTTTTTTGTTATTTCTTAAAACATTCCAATCACAAAATTTAATTTTATATAATTTCAAAAAAAAAAGTAAAACAAATTGAATGAATGAAAATTCCAAAATAACATTTTCATTAATGAAAATCATGGCAATAAAAATAGTTTTGGAAAATGATCAAAATAAAATTTTATTGTTTGTTTGTATGTGCGTGTGTGTGTGTGATTGATCGTTACACATTTGATTTAGTATTTTTTGTTGGATCTTATATAATATTCCTTATTTGGGATCTGCATATTGTGATGATCGATCAAATTCAAAACGATCGATTGAACGATCGATCGATCGCACCCTAATCATTATGCAGATTATTTATAGTTGTATATATAGATGGAAAGAAAATTTATGTCTTTTATGCGACCGTTCGTTCGTTCGTTCATTTGTTTGTGGGACAAAAAAGAAAGTGTGATATTTAAGATCAATGTATGTATAGAGACGTGCGATCGTGTTACTTTTTAGTTGTAAAACCACAAATTTATAAAAGTGTGAAATTTTTATTGTTTTTTATTTTTCTGTAATAGAAGATCGTGTAAATAAAAAAATGTTGAAAGGTAAAATGAGATAAATAAATTTCATGGTGATGTAAACTAAATTGGTGCTGTACTGTATATATGCAATGGTCATTTGGGATTACAAATTTCAAAACCTTAATTTAAATTAATTGTTAACTACTCAAGCTACTAAAGCCAAATTCTAATTTCCTATGTGGCACGTTCCAAAATCAAAACTTAAATTAATTCTAAAATGCTTGGTCTTGTTAAATAAAATGGCATATAGCCACAGATGAAGCGATGTAAAAGGGATTACGATCGGTAATGATGATAATCACTTGGGGAAACAATAGCTTAGAGATTTGACTTTCACAGTTTATTAAATCCTAATAAGTGGCCTAACAGTGGCTGAACTATGGTCTCAATGTAAAATATGAAATTATGATATTTTGGCTTAAAAATTGTTCTTAAAATGAAAATATCCGTTAAAGTATAGAATAGAAGTGGCAGAAATCTGTCACGAGTGTTCTGCAACTTTGCTACATTTCACGATTACTATATAGGACTCATGCAAACGATTTTATGAAGAAACAACTGCTACATTTTTAACGAAACCACGACGACTCAACGGAGTATCAGCTCATTTGATGCTGCTAATATACTTCAAAAATTGAATCTGAAAGTTTGTATTGTTTTGCCCAAATTTTGATAATCTTCGAAGAACACAAATTTCGAATTTCAATTTTGAATTTTTCTTTAAATTTCTTATCAAAAAATTCCAAAACTAAATTATAAAATGTTGAAACGAACTATCTAGCCTAATTGAACCCCTTAATCCCTTAGTCAACCTCTAACTCAATTCTCAACTCAACCTCCAATTACCGCAATGCAATCCCCAACGCAATCAGCAAATCAACCCAAACTTTACTCTCAACCCAATTACCAATTCAACTCAAACCCTACTCAACCTCCAGCTCAAGCCTTAGTCCAATCCTAAACTCAATCCCAGCTCAACCTCTAATTCAACCCTAAATTCAACCTCAAGCTCAACTCTCTACCCAATCCTCAAACCAGCACATTTAAAAAATTGGTCAATGTGAATCGAAAAACCATGTGGAATACTGCTTGTTAATAATCATGTGGTTTTGGGTTCAATTCCTAGGGCAGGTACCCGATTCTATTAACGTATAAGTTTCAAAAGCTTTTCAATTCTCCGCCTTGGCCAAAGAAACAGATTAGCGAAAAAGAAACGAAATTGGACAAACCATTCTCAAGATACCGTGGATACACAGACATCCAAACAGACGGACGGACATTTCTCTTATTTTGCTTTCTAAGGGTTTAATAACTTTGGTCGTTGGGGCGTTAACTCAATTACTTCGGTCTAAAAAGACCAAAGTATTGAAAACCTGTTAAAAATGACCAAAAATTTGCACTTTTCTCAACGTTCTGAAAGTCCCTGAATCTAAAGCAAAAAAATGTCCGTCCATCTGTCTGGACTTCTAAACGGATTTTAGTGATATTTAAAATCCGCAATGGAAACGGGATTCTAAAATTATGTTTGGATAAAGTTCTGGAATATGGCCAGATAGGATGGAACTTTACTATTCCTTTACCGATTATAATAAAATTCGAGATTTGGAATGAGGATTTAAAATAATATTTCTAATTCCGAAACTCTACACTACCGTTAGTAGTTTCAATACTGCGGTGCGTGTCCGCCACACACTAATTTTTTCTAAATTTACCGCTCTAACAGCAAATACTCAGAAAACAAAAAGCGAAAGATTGGCAAGAAAAGTATCTAACCGAAAATTTATTACAATCTTGATCGGTTAGCAATTGAAGCAGTAAGTTTACGCTGTCTCAAAGAAAACTCAACAGCTGCATGATTCACAGAAAAATAAACAGACAACATTATAGAAAAGCCATATTGAGATATTTCTCATAACCTCGTCTAAAAATAATTTTTGGGTTGTAATGGAAACGTCAAAATTTATCATAATCGGTTAAAAATAGCCAAGTAATATTCTAACTGAGCATATTTTAGAACTTTATATAAAAATCATTTTAGTATTCCATTTCGAACGCCAAGCTCCGTCCTAATTGACCATTCATAATTTGCTAAATGTTCAATTTGGAATATAAAAGTTTCAATTTGAAGTGTAAAACTTGTATGATGGTATGATGGTATGATGATATGATGGTATGAAGTGAAAGTGGTATGATGGTATGAGTATGAAGTTATGAAGGTATGCCGGTATGATGATATGATGGTATAATAGTATGATCGCATGATGGTACGATGGCTTGATGGTATGATGGTTTGATTATATGACTGTACGATGGTATGATGGTATGCACGTTTGGTGGATTGTTGGTAAGATATACCATCTAACCGCATGGTATGATGGTGTGATGGTTCGGCGTTACTGTGGTACATTGGTATGATTGTATTGTGATTTAATAGTACAGCGTCATGATGGTATAATGGTATAATATAATAATTGTATGATGGAATGATTGTTTAAGATTACGATTGTACGTTGCTATTATGGTATGATGATGAATAAGGTTTGAGTTAAAATTGAGTTGGATTTCAGTGAGAAGCTCGGTTAGGGATTACTTTGGAATTGAGTTTATGGTTAAGTGGGAGGTTAGATTAAGTTCAGTTCATACACGCTTTCGAATCAAGTTGATTTTAAAGTTGGGTTGACCATTAAGTTTCGAGTTGAACAGACGGTTGACATTTGGTTCGAGCTAAGTTGAGCTAAAGTTAAGTTATGATTTAGTTATCTTACATTGGGGTTAAGTGAGTTGCTCTGTTGGAGAATTATTTAAGGGTTGATTTGGGGGTAAGGTTTAGGGTTGACTTGAAAGTTGATTTGGAGGTTGATTTGGTAATTGAGTTGAGAGTTGGGTTGACGGTTCATTTGGTGATTGCGATTGAGTTGGAGGTTTAGTTGAAAATTGATTTGGAAGTTGAGCTGAAGATTGACTTATGAAGTTCAGTTAGGGATTGATTTGGGAGTTGAATTGGCCAAACTTCTGAGCACCTCATGAGGTTTCAGCCCTTTAAATTTGATTATTCAAGTTATTCAAAAGTCGAACTAAAATTAACAATGCGCCTAATGAAAATGATTCAAAATTTCATACTTAATCCTTACTTGTCAATAATTCAAAAATCGATAAGCTCTAATACTGCTAAAGCTTTCAGATTTTATTGAATTTTATTGAAATTTTCAATTTTATTGAAATTTGATATTTAAACAGAATGTGCAGGTTTAATAAATTTGGAACTCGCTCCCCTGAAACAGAAAAATTATAAAGCTTTTCATTAGCTTCGATTCCATACAGAAATACTCTTCTCTAACTTTTAAACGTAAATACGAAACCCAAATCATTCCTTTTTACGAATCATGCCTATTAAAGTTGGTCCCAAAAAAGGACGTCTATAGCTGAAGGCCATATGGTGATTACAGAATCGTCAACTCCATGATCTTGCCATATAGGCATTCCATTCCTCATATAAACGATTTTTATTCGAAAAACTGATGTTTAATTGCTAAAATGGTAAAGACCAAAAAGAAGCTTGCCAAAAAAATTTGTTTGTTTTCGTGGCCTGAGAAATTTGTCTCCAAGGTAGAGTTAAATTACAATCGGGAAGGAATTCAACTCTTTTACCTCATCCGTTAATAAATGCTTTTGTCTAAAGGTAGATGCTTTGGGAACGGTTATCGGTACAGTATTGAAACAACGATTTCGACATATGTAGTTGGCAGAAATACTCAACTCTTGATCACGAGTTGTTAGCTATTTTTTTGTGTTATTCAACATTTAAGATATTTTATAGGGACAAGCATGGCGTCTAGACTATTTATCCCAGCAACAACGGATATTTTCTGATCTATTCACTTTAATCTAGTTTCGAAATATTTATTGGAATTAGTCCAAAACGATGAATTTAAAGCTCCTATTTGCAGTACAGTAGATAGGAAGGAGTATACCTTGTATGCCTGAACCCATACGTGAGAACCTTTTGTAAATTTACATTCGCTTTCACTTCGCGAGCGTCTAGAAAATGTTTGTGTTCTCGATTTTTATGGCCATTCACAAATGTTGATGATTTTGGGTTAAACATTTTACCTCATTTCAGAAGACGAAAGTTCAGAGATATTCAAAATCGGAAATGGATCAGTTCGAGATACCGTGGTTTTTCTTATAATTTTGGACAATAATAGACAGATACACTAGATGGGCGGAAGCTATTCCACTACAAAACATATGTGGAGGTAGTTGCCACTTACAATTGAAAACCAAATGATTTAGTTAAGCGTATCACAGAAACCTTAAACAGGCACTAATGGCACACGGAAGTATGTTGAATTCGGTTAAGGAAGATCTTAATATACCATAGTACCATACGCACACGAAATACTGATAAGCAAAAGTATGTTTGGACATGGATTGGAAACAATTTTGATGAAATGCGTTGACAGATAATAAAATTTGAAGTTTGGGATTTGAAATTTGAAATTTGGGGCTTGGAATTTGGAAATTGAGATTTGGAATTTAAATTTGAAATTTAGAATTTGAAGTTTGGAATTTGAAATTTGAAATTTAAAATTTGTGATTTAAAGTTTGGAATATAAAATTTTGGATTTTAGAATTTACGATTTGGAATTTGAAATTTAAAATTTGTAGTTTGGAATTTGAGATTTGATGTTTGGAATTTGAAATTTGAAATTTAAAATTTGGAATATGAAAATTTGGATTTTAGAAATGTAGGATTTGAAATTAGAAATTTAAAGTTTGGAATTTGAAACTTGAGATTTGAAATTTGGAATTAAGGATTTGGAATTTGAAATTTGGATTTTTTTAATTTGGAATTTAGAGTTTGGAATTTGGAATTTGAGATTTGAAATTTGGAATTTGAAATTTGGTATTTGAAATTTGAAATTTGGAGTTTGGAATTTGAGATTTGAAATTAAAAATTTACAATTTGAAATTTGGAATTTGAGATTTGATGTTTGGAATTTGAAATTTGGAATTTGAAATTTAAAATTTAAAATTTGGAATATGAAATTTTGGATTTTAGAAATGTAGGATTTGAAATTAGAAATTTAAAGTTTGGAGTTTGAAACTTGAGATTTGAAATTTGGAATTAAGGATTTTGATTTTGAGACTGGAAATTTGGAATTTGAAATTTGGAGTTTGGAATTTGAGATTTGAAATTTAAAATTTACAATTTGAAATTTGAAATTTACAATTTGGAATTTAAATTTGAAATTTGAAATTTAGAATTTTAAGTTTGGAATTTGAAATTTGAAATTTACAATTTGTGATTTAAAATTGGAGATTTGGAATATGAAATTTTTGATTTTACTCTAGGGTCTGGAATTTGAAATTTAAAATTTGGAGTTTGGAATTTGAGATTTGATGTTTGGAATTTGGAATTTGAAATTTGGTATTTATAATTTGTAATTTGAAATTTATAATTTATAATTTGGAGTTTGGAATTTGGAATTTGATATTTGAAATTTAAAATTTAGAATTTTAAATTTACAATTGGGAATTTGAATTTGAAATTTGGAATTTGAAATTTAGAATTTTAAGTTTGGAATTTGAAATTTGAAATTTAAAATTTGTAATTTAAAATTTGGAGTATGAAATTTTGGATTTTAGAATTTAGGATTTGGAATTTGAAATTTAAAATTTGGAGTTTGGAATTCGAGATTTGAAATTTTAATTTGTAATTTGGAATTGGGTTTTGGAAATTAGGATTTGGAATTTGAAATTTAAAATTTGGAGTTTGGAATTTGAGATTTGAAAATTGAAATTAAGGATTTGGAATTTGAAATTTGGGTTTTTTAATTTGGAATTTATAGTTTGGAATTTGGTATTTGAAATTTGAAATTTGGAGTTTAGAATTTGAGATTTGAAATTTAAAATTTACAATTTTAAATTTGAAATTTACAATTTGGAATTTAAATTTGAAATTTGGAATTTGAAATTTAGAAATTGAAATTTCGAATTTGAAATTTGGAATTTACAATTTGTGATTTAAAATTTGAAATTTGGAATATGAAATTTTGGATTATAGAATTTCGGATTTGGAACTTGAAATTTAAAATTTGATGTTTGGAATTTAGGATTTGAAATTTGGAATTTGGAATTTGTAATTTGAAATTTGGAATTTGGGATTTGAAGTTTGAGTTTTGAAATTTGGAGCTTGGAATTTGAAATTTGAAATTTGAAATTTAAGATTTAAGATTTAAGATTTAAGATTTAAGATTTAAGATTTAAGATTTAAGATTTAAGATTTAAGATTTAAGATTTAAGATTTAAGATTTAAGATTTAAGATTTAAGATTTAAGATTTAAGATTTAAGATTTAAGATTTAAGATTTAAGATTTAAGATTTAAGATTTAAGATTTAAGATTTAAGATTTAAGATTTAAGATTTAAGATTTAAGATTTAAGATTTAAGATTTAAGATTTAAGATTTAAGATTTAAGATTTAAGATTTAAGATTTAAGATTTAAGATTTTAAGATTTAAGATTTTAAGATTTAAGATTTAAGATTTAAGATTTAAGATTTAAGATTTAAGATTTAAGATTTAAGATTTAAGATTTAAGATTTAAGATTTAAGATTTAAGATTTAAGATTTAAGATTTAAGATTTAAGATTTAAGATTTAAGATTTAAGATTTAAGATTTTAAATTTTGAATTATTAGTCTGGAATTTGAAGTTTGAAATTTGGAATTTAGAATTTGAAATTTGAAATTTGGAATTGTAAATTTGGGATTTGGAGTTTTAAGTTTGAAATTTGGAATATGGAATTGGAAATTCGGAATTTGGGATTTGCAGTTTGAAGTTTGAAATTTAAAATTTGGGATTTAAAATTTAAAATTTATTTTTGAATCGTCCAAGGTGAAAAATTTTTGGAATCAAATAATCTGGTCATAACATTGTCGGTTGATTGAATTTGGGATCATTCGGGTAATGATTTTAGTTTAGAATCGCCTGAGAAACTCGACCAAGCTAGCATTGGCTGAGGCGATAGCGCGATGGGTGGGGGAATACAAACACAGTTATATAGGATTAATACAGATTTTAAATTTAAGCAATTTTTGAAGAACCTGAACCTGAAAAGAATTCTAGGAACATAAGCAGTAAATGACCTTGAAATTGTGTTGTCTAGTGCTAAATAGTTGACTAAAGATATGCTAATAACAAATTTACTAACTATCAACTACTTATGCGTCTGGCACCGGGTTGATTCTTTGTTACTATAACATACCTTTTCTTTACTTCGGTTTTGTTATGTGTAAAGGGTGCCCGGTGTCATTCGGGAGTCTTACTTAGACTTGGTCGTACATTCTGATCAATCAATCAATAGTCTTGTTCTGGATAAAGTATTTTAAGCTTTTTTTTATCATCCACTTCAAATATTTCCCAAAATCTAACCCAAAATATTCATTCGTACGCCTAAACTGTATCGTTCCATTTATAACTAAACTATTTTACATCGATATTCTACAAAGTTGAAATTACCGCCTACCATCGATTAGGTTAACAAAATATGTAAAAATATTCTCTTATTAAAATAAATAAATTCAATATTTTAATTGTCTTTTTATACGTTTTGTACAGTATATTGCTTTTGTTGTTGTACATAAATATAAGAAATCTGTTTCTTGTTGTTTTTAATTGTACAATATATGTACGTACACATATGTGCGAGTATCTATACGTTGTAAGTATGTACATATATATACATGTGTCATATCACAATGGTTTTGAAATGACTGCGTCTAAAGAAAGCAAAAATGGAAAAATTAAGAAAACGGGCAAAAAATTGTAAAACGCGTAAAACATGAATATTTTTTGTCAGCTTAGTAGACATATGACACATGATCATACATAATATATATCTGTGTGAGATATATAGTTTATATGATTGAAATGTGTATGTACATAAATAATAAAATAAATAACTGAAAAAAAAAAAAATTTATGTCAGTTGTGGGTTTTTTTTATGTTACATGTCGTATGTTTTTAATTTTTATATATTTGTTACCATTGATTGATCGTTATTTATAGTGGTCTTGTCCAAAGTGTTTTGTAAATATAATGTGAAAGAGGGACTTATCTTATTAAAATTTTATTTCCCCCCGCAAGTTTGAAAGTTGAATATTTACTTAATTTAAATATAAATTTCTATAATTATAAAATCGGACTAAATATTTTGATTTATTTTTTTGGTTTAATTTTCAGAATTCCAGAAATTTTCAATTTCCCAAAAATTTTGTAAAAGTGAAAAATTATTTTAAAATTCGGAATTTTTGTATTGGTAGTAGATCCATATCTAATCATCAATTCATATAATCTGCAACCAAGAGTACTAATAGACTGTTGTCAATACCGCGTAGGATTTGGATGCTCAGTGGAATAGAATTGTATACAGCATTTGTTTTATTTTAAATTCAAAAGAGTCGCTTATTTATTTAATAGAAAGGTGAAAGCAAAATCATTTTGGTGCCGAAACCCGGGAGGGAGTGCAAGAGGATTATAATCCACATATTTTAATCCAGTAATACTCCTAGTAAAAAAGTGCAAACGGTGGTTACCCAAAAAAGTCTCTAACAGGTATCGAATCCATAAAATTAACTGACGACGAGCCCGCTGAGAAAATTTTTGTTCATCTGAAGATTCTAGGAAAGGCGTTTGTACAAGTCGACAGATATGATCAACAGTTGAATTGGAAGTTTTTCATGCTACTCCAAAGGATGAAATCAAATTTCCAAAATTAACCATACCGTCTTTTAATGGAAACTATACCAAGAGTTTGATCAATTCAAAAAAATGCATCAATGACGAACGTGCAAAAATTCCAACATTTAATTTTAGTCCTGAAAGGAGATGCACTTAATTTAATACAACACATTTCAGTGATAGCCGCAAATTATAAACAAATATGGACTAAAATCTTACGAGAGATACAATCGTGAGGGGCCAGTAGTTACGTCATTAATCAAATGATTTCAAGATCAGCCATCAACTAATTATGAATCGATCAAGGATCTGAGAAGCTTATGTGATACGTCTGATGAAGTCATTCGTGGGCTAATAGTATTTGGAGCAGCTGTAGATCCATTTGATTTTACAAAAGGTTTATGACGAAACTCGAAGGCAGTGGTCCGTAAATACAATCAATACGTCTCTACCATTGTTTAAAGTTTTTCTTAAATTTTTTGGAAGACCGGTGCATGGTTTTAAAGAATTGTGATATAAGCAATCCTAAACGAATCCCACAAAAATCAATATAATCATTTTTTGTCAATACGTTTAACGAGAAGCCGACCCAATTTTTATCTGGTGTCAATCCAGCTGCAACTGGTACGAAGTGCACAATATGCTCGGGCATGCATAAGCTTCATGAGCAAATCATGTCCCTGCAGACGTTCATGTTATATCTGTCGTCGATATCATCATATATCAGTTCATGATCTGAACTTCACGCACAATAAAATAATTGCATCCACAGTGACTTCATCACAACACCAATCAGATTCAAAAATAACCAATGAAGCCAAAAGTATTGATCAACTAAATCATTAATCAACGAGCAATTTATTAACGAGTCACATTTTGGAAAATGGTTTACAGTTCAACCAATCAATTCTACATGCAGTTGAGTTACCAGAATCTGTTGGACAAATATGGCATTCCGCATCTCAAGCAACTTTATTGTCATCATCATTTGTAGATAAACTACAACTAGAACGTAAAAATTGCAGAACACCAATAGCTGGTTTAATAGATTCTGCAACAACGCGTGGTGCTGTAAAAATTTGATGCTTTGATTATCGATAAGTTGTTTAACTCAAAATTGCCTAAAGTAAATCAACAAATACTTGACCAATGGCCAGAGTTGCAAAACAAAATTCTTTCAGATATTAAAATCTGAAAAGATAACAGACCAAATGGTTTAATTGCAAATGATACAACGTTAGGATGGATAGTCACAGGAGGCTCCGCAGTGAACCTTTCGAAAACTTTTGGACAGTAGAGGAACTTCATGGTGAATAAACAGTTAAAACCGGAAGATCAACAATGTCAGTCTCTTTTCCAAACTATAACCATCAGAAATGAAAATGGGAGATATGAAGTTCGTCTTCCCTTCTCTAAGGATCCAAAATTGCATCTCGGAAATTCATTAAATCGAGCAATAAGCCGTTTAAAATCTGTTGAACGTCGTTTACAAGGTGATGAATCGTTAAAAATTGAATATATTAAATTCATGAAGGAGTAGTTAGCTGAGAATGACATGATCGAATGTGAACCTAGTGAATCGTCGAATATTCAAAAACTACTCGCTTAATGATATGTTAATGACTTAATCAACGATTCAACCAGAGTTGATAGAAACTCTCATTCGATTTCAAGACATCGAATTGCAATAGCGGCGGATATAAAACAAATGTATCACCAGGTGATAGTTAACGGTGATGATTGCAATTACCAGCCATATGGCTGGAATAGCCTAATGACCCAATAAACCACTTCAAACTTCTTCGTGTAATATAATTATGGTACCAAACCAGCGTCGTACTTTGTTACGCGTAGCCTAAATCAAGTTGCAGAACAGCGAGAGATTTCCATTAGCAAGCAAATCCATAAAGTCAAATTTTTACGTGGATGATATGTTAAGAGGAGCTGATTCAGTATCAAACGCAAAAACTCTATGTAACAGCGGGTGTTAAAAACAGCGGGATTTGAACTAAGAAAGTTTGTGTCAACGTCATATTTACTGCTGAAGGAAATAAAGGATAATAATGGATGAATCATCTGATATACAGTTATGGTGGATAAGTCTGATGAACACAAAGTACTTGGTCTCTATTTGGATCGCAGAGATGATTATTTTGGATTCATGGTGTCTACTGAAGGATTTCATTCAACAGCAACAAAGCGACAGTTTCTGTCAGACTCTTCTAGGTTGTTTGACCCGGACGGTTGGCTATCACCCGTCACGATCACTATAAATGTCATGTTTCAGCAGTTAAGTGAATCAAATTTTGTACTTGGATTAGCAGAGTCATATTCGTCGTACACCAAGATTATTCGCATTACTACATACATATATATTAAAATTCACTGAGATTGTAAGAAAATCAACTAAACTTATGCCACGACTGCTTCATACGAAAGTTGACATTATTGAAAAATTTGTTGCCCACTAAATGCCAGTGATTTGAGAAAAGCTGAATTCATACTGCTAACCAATCTACAAAAAATTGTCTATCACGAAGAGTTCAAGCAGTTAAGGTTCAAAAAGCATATAAGTCGAACTTCGACTATCCGGACTTCTTGTATTCGGAACTTCTGTTATCCGGACAAAAACTGGTCGAAAAAATAATTTTTTTTTTGTTTTTTTGTGGTATTTCCTTTGTTTTTTGGCACACACTGATGCAGGCAATGAATTTATTTTCTCTTTTTCGTGATTTTTGTTTTGTTTTTTGTTTTGTTCTTTGTGGTATTTTCTCTTCTTCGTGACTTTTTTTTAGTTTTTTGTAGTATTTGCTCTCCTTCTCCATAATAATAGAGGTGGAAAAATTAACTTGTGCCATTTATCAAAAAACAATTAGTTTTTTTCAGAAACTTCGATTATTGGAAAAATTATCCGGAAAATTCGATTATCCGGAAAATTCAGCAATCCGGAAGATCGTCATCCCCAACGATGCCGGATAGTCGAAGTTCGACTGTACTTATAAGTAATCTTCCGTTTAGCCAAATACATTCAATTATCATTCCTGGTCGTCATTTAATTAGTGAGTTGATCCTGAGGCGTCTTCACGTTACGAACTTTCATGCTGGATCTGCGTTACTAATCTATTTCAGCCGCCAACTGTATTAGATTACCAAGGTTAGAAAAGTAGCTCGTGATATTGCAACTAATTGTACTATTTGTTGCAGATTCAATTTTAAGCCGCAGCAACGTTACACCTGCAAGTCCATTTCATTTTACAAGACTAGATTATGTTGGTTCAATTATAATCAATTCCAAGAAGGGAACAGTGGTGTGTGTTACGGGATTTAGACTAATATCTGTAAATCATCAAGCAGTCTAGGTATAAGTTCTACCAGGGCTAAGGTTTTAAAATTGCCATATGGAAATTTTTCCTACGATCAGGATCAAATAGTAAAGTTTGAGCTCAGTTTGTTAAATAGAACTTTTCAAAAACGGTTTAAGATTGTAAACTCTTCATTAATCTTCTAATGTGTTCCAATAAAAGGTAACAAAATTGTTGTTTTGAGAAACTATATAAGGAATTCAACTTGAGGCTTCGCATTTTGTAACGTTCCAAAAGCCGTCAAAGCAAATACAGAAAAATCTTCAAATTGTAAGATTACCTACAAGACAATTAATAGTTAATACTAATTTTAATACTGATCACGATGCAACCATTGTCAATCAAATTCGGTTCACGTATTTCTGGGCGACTTCATAAAGTAAGAAGTGAGCTGTGAAGCGTGAAAGTCTGGTTCGCAGGACAGGACAATTTGGCGGCAAGTGCAAGGGAACCAAGTCGGGCAAGCAGTCAACATGAAAGGGGATGTATCTTACGTTGAACACTAATTTCCAGTTGTCTAAACCCACTGCTAATTAATTATAAAGCGTACTTGAACCACATCTGTGAAAAGTTTTGGATACATTTTAGCGGATTACGTGAACATTCTATACATTTTTTGGACATTCGATCTACTTTAAAATAGCTTTAAAACAAAATTTGACATATTTTCAGAATTAATTAACAATTTTTTACTCTAATTTGAATTAATTAATTAAAATTTATTTACACAGGAATTAGAGCTATGTGAATGTGACGAAGAAACATTTGTAGGAGAGTTAGGCTGTATTAGTATAATTCGCTAATACAACCTGCATAGTACATTCTGAATAGATAGAATGTAAATTGTGGTACAATCAGTCCAGTCACCGCGGCCTGATGAGAAAATTGATTTTTTCATAATCATCAGCTCGACATTGGATTAAGTTCTCGTACAATTTTTCGGAAATAGTAACTTCACATAAGTACATAACTTAAAAATATTTTCAGAATTCTCTTTAAACAAATATTAAATGAACTTATATCATGAATTCTCGGATTCTATAGAAACATATAAAAGAGATTGGTTGAGGGAGGCTGCAGATAATTTCGATTGAATATCATTGACATTTAGGTACATACAAATAATTTGACTGAAGGTAAATTTTGCGAAACACTGGCCTTTCTAAAAAATATTGCTCTATAGTAACTGAAAGGTGGCACAAAATCTAACATCTGTAAAAATTGTCTCAATTTTCGATTTAATATCCTCTGTTATACAATAATTAGCTAAAATTGATAAATTTGACGATCCTCAAACTTAATTTTCAAACAATGACAGGAAGTATTTTTTCATTTCAAACTCCTTCCAAATATAAGTCAAACTTTGTGAAAATACCATTTTTAACCAAAACTAGAATTTTCCAACACCACCGTCATCGAATGTGTTAATTTTGCGTTCATGTGTGTGGCATTCAATTAAAATCATTTCCATTTCTAATTCTTGTAATAAAGCATAAACTATACAAAAAAAAAATCTGATTTGAAATTCAAATTTTCAATTGATTGTATACCCACTTGAATGTTTTTTTTGTGTGTGCTGTACTGTATACAAAACACACAGACAATATTTTGACATAAATTTTCATGTAAATTTGTATGACATTTTGAAATGTTTGTATAAAACATACGTATAGATGATATGTTAAGGCGGCCTGCCTGTGTATGCTCTAATATATTATTATTAAAAGATAGATCATGTCTTACATGTTATACATGTATCTTATGTATGTACACACACACACATTTGTATAAGACAAATCTTTAACTCGTTTAGTAGAAAATTATTAATAATTTCCACTCTTTGATGTTCGTTCTGCGAGATGTTGGTTGGATTGTTTCAAATTGATTTCAAATTTGTTGTTAGAATAATTTATTATTAATTTAATATTTTCCGGGATAATTAATTACGAGAACAATAAAACGTGAAAGTCGAAATATAATTAAGGCGTGATTAATCAAAAAAAAACAACTCCAACAACAATATATACAATTCACGACTTATGTTTTATACTCGATTCTTGGGACCTTTCTCGAGTGTTTGTTGTTGATCGTGTTAAGCAAAAAAAAAAAAACAAAAAAAATACATAAAAAACGGTATAAATTACAAAAGCTAAAGTCAACATCAATCATAATAATTAGAAACATATAACAGCAAGCATATTTTTTGGAATGGAGAAATATATTCTGGTGGATTTTTGTGCTCGAAGTATAAGAAGAAACTCTTAACATTTAAAAGGTTTACAATTTTTGTTGTTGTTGTTGTTTATTTTGATGTTCATAAATCATTTTGGCATTCATTTTTTGTTTTGTTTTCATGGTGCAGCAAAATATCATGTGTTGGCTCAATTTTAGTATTAATTGCTTCGCGACTCTCATATAAAATGTATCACATATAACAAACACTAAATTGTGTTATAATTATAATTTATATTTAACATGAAAAAATTATAATTTTATCGCGCCAATTAAAATTCCGTCAAATTAACAACTTTTTGTCCACCACATCATTTAAGTATATACAACAAACACTATATAAGTATTTATTTTTACATCTATCTATTCTAGGCAATAATAAAATTTTTATTTATAGTGTACACACATAAAAATAAAAAAAAATCATAATTCATAATCCATAATTAGAATAGCTTCATTCAATGTCAATGTGCGCTGTGAAGTTGAATGAATTTATTTTCTCTATATAAGCACACTAAAAAGACGACAAGTTGTAAAATAAGAAAGCAAAAAAAAAAACGGCAAACGCAAAAATTAAATTGGATGTGTTTCAAGAAAAATATTGCAATCAAATTTGTTTAGCTCCGTCGTGATGACAGTGAATTTACGAATATTATTTGAAATATTTTTTTTTTTTTGATCGAAATTAGACATCTGGATTACGAGTTGTCAAACAGAAAAGTGTGACGAATTTTTAACTGGTCTGAATCAAAAAAAGTTGCATTTTTTTTTTTTTGTACAGTAAGTGAGCCAGTATCAAAACTTAATAAATCGGAAAAAATCTAAAGTTGTAAAATTTTCACATTTAGGACGCGTCCGATTTCTGTGAGAAATAATTTTTCTGTGATAAATTTGACATTACTGAGATAATTTTCTCTTCCACATTTAAAATAAGTTCATTTGCTGTCCGAATACTGAAATAATTTTGGCATAATAAATTTCACAGATAATGCTTGGAGAATAATACAATAACACTAAAATACGGCCTAGATTATTTTTTTTTTAAATGTTAACCCCAATAAAGAAATCTACCGATCACCGGCATATTTACCATAAAAATGAATGAAATTTGAGGCTCGCTAAATGAAAATTTAGCATTTTTAAACAAATAAAATTGTTAGTTGATCAACAATATTTGCTGTATATTAATAATCTAAAAACCATCTTTTAACGATGTAATGGCAATGAATTTAGGAATTATGTATCTATAAGAAAAAATTAGGGCTTGCAGATAATACTATTGATACAATGGTGTCGATTCAATGTAAATCTTCTATTTTTCTTTTCTTCTATTCTGCTATTATTTATATGGAAACTAGATTCGATTTTCGAACTGTCCATAAATTAGTGTCGATTTTTTTTTAAATCCATCGAGTTTTATTAGAAATAATAGCAGAATAGAAGAAAAGAAAAATAGAAGATTTGCATTGAATCGACCCTAATATTACACAAATTTTGGTACAGCACAAAACGAATAAATTGCTCACAAAATGATTAAAAAGAACAGAATAAAGGCACGCGTAATCACTTTTACGGACGATTATAAATTTGTTGGTCGTAAATTTAATTTCATCAATACAAAAATCTTGTTACTAAAATCAACATACTTCACTGCCGCAGAAACAATAATTATTTCGGACATGTCAAAATTATTACACACCGGTGCTGTGATAATTTGGTTGCGTACAGTTCAACATTAATTTATCACAGAAAAATTATTTCTCACAGAAATCGGACGCGTCCTTATTGAATTCTGAGTGAATTTCTTTAAAATTTCTTAAAATTCAGTCAGTGCATATGATTACATCTTTTATGAAATTGTGGTTAAAAAATCGACCTCTGTGAAATTAGCCCGAAAAAAAATCCCAGAAAACGATTATAGTTAAATATGGTAATACTAATATATTACAACTAGGGTATTATGAAAACTATGTATATCGAAAGAAAATATATTTATATAACATGTCGTATAAATTGAGTAAGCAAAGTAAAACAAAACGAAATAGTTGTTTGTATGTGTTTAATAAAAACACTATTAGGTACATACAAATTATTATAAATAAATTCAATTTTTTCAGTATTTAAAAATGTATTAGCAGACAGTAATTCGTCCCTTTAGTAATGAAACAGCGTATAAGAAAAATAGTGTAGTTTTAAAATAATTCGCATTTTAATGTTTTTTGAAAAAACTTTTTAAAATAAAATCTTTTATTTCATAGAAAATTAAATTTTCTATAAAATAAAAGATTTTATTTGAAAAAGTTTTTTCAATAAACATTTAATTTCGAATTATTTTAAAACTACACTATTTTTCTTATACGCTGTTTCATTACTAAAGGGACGAATTCACACTGAATTACCATAACAATATCCTTTAATCAAATAATTTGATAAAGTATTTTGTAGTCCTACAAAGTATAACTACTAGTCTCTAAAAGTCATATAAAATATCAATTAACGAGCACGGCTTGGTATATGTTTTGTAGGACATGGATACAACTTGCCTAAGGGCAAAGTAAAAAAAAATTGTATTAGCCAAATGCAAGTGTAGATTATGAAGATTATCTATAGTAAACAAATAAATTAGGTATGTATAATTTAATTTGATTACTATAATTTTTATTTGATAGACAATTTAGCAAAGACATGAACCATAAGTGATATAAGTTCTTGCGGTGAACCGGTGGTCCATTGGAAAGCCGCATTGGTTGTGGATGTGTGTGTTATATATATCCATGCAGAGAAGACTAAAGGAAAACTGACAAACCATGCTTTAATTTTCATACTCAATTACTGCAACAGCATGTTCTTTTTTAAAGAATTAGTTTTCGTTTTTGCCCTGTAAATTTCTTTCCGTTATCTGTTAAATAACAAACGTAAATAAAGTTAATAAAAACAATACTAAGCTAACTAAAATCCGTGTAATATTATTTTATAAAAAGTTTAGACAGAATTTGGTGGATAATGATTTTTTTGAAACCATAAACAGTATTTGGTGCATAACAAAAAATCAGTGATACCTACATAGGTAAATTAAAATCACAAATAAAAAACAATATTTGTTTGTAGGTTAAGTGGTTTTTAAAAAAAAAATAAAACCTTAAACATTCTTTGGTTTATACTTTAAAATTTGTGATAAATAGATAGGCTCATGAAATTTTTCTTAAATTAAAGCCATAGACATTATTTGGTGTTACAATTTAAAGGTATCTACTATCTACTACTATCTACATATAGTTAGCCGTAGGCAAGTTGTATCCATATCCTACAAAACCTATACCAAGCCGTGCTCGTTAATTGATATCATATATGACTTCTAGGAATACTAGAGGGATCTAGAATTTTTATGCTGGTGCTAAGATTGTTTCTTGCACCAATTCATGGAACTAAAAGTTACATTTGGCTATTTCTGAATCATTTTCGTTTTGAAAATGTGCAGCTATTGGCAAGAAAACACATAAAAATATCTATACGTTAATATCTTGTAAAAACGCTTTTTCGGGATAATTAATGTCATGACTCTTTTTTGGACATGACATAAAAATGTCATGATAGTTTTGGCAGACATGTTTTCTGGGATGACAAGTAAAATATCGTGATATTATTATATCGTGATATATTAGTGTTGCCAACACACTTTTCTGGGATAATTTTCGGGCTAACTTCACAGACATAAAAAATCGCGACCTATAAAAGCTGTGTTTCTTATTTCCGATCTAATTGATCTGATCGATCTGAGTACTAAAAATCTGTTTCTTATTTCCGCTCAGATCGATCTGATCAATTTTGATGCTGTTTCTTATTTTTCTTAAGATCAGTTAGATTGATTTTTTCGATTTGCAAAAATATTCCGATTTCTCAGATTGATTTTAGTTTAGCTAACTTCACGTAACTCAAATCGCTGAGATTGTTAGACGAAATAGAAATAGAAGGAAATTATAATTATTATGTGGATGAAGGTAAATAATTTTATTAAATAATGAAATAATTATTTTATTCAGCCATATTTTTCATAGAGTTCCAACGAAAAACACGTCGACAAACTCAGAGTCTGGGAGCCAAACTCATATCAGTTATCACTAAAATATTAGGGAATTGTTTAAAAGGAATTTTAATAAAGTTTTATTTTTTCGTTTATTTATAAAGAATTACAAATTATTTGCCTTTTATTTAGCTCTTTGGTTAGCTCATTTTGTATCTCATTTGCACATTTCCATCCTTTTTCGTGTGCAATATGTATATGCATGGGTCTAAAATTCGTTTAGCGGTGTCTCGTTTCCAATGTACGCGTGGGTCAGTAAAACTCACTTTTAAATCAATATTTAATTTTTGCGTTGCTCATAGAATAAAAATAATGTTTTTGACAATTCGATGACAGTTGATAATTTTTTTGATCTATCAAATCTGAAACCTGTTTCTTATTTCAGATCGATCAGATTGATCTGATTTCAGATTTCAAAATCTGCTCGATCTACGGATTTAAATAAGAAACACAGCAAAAGATTGTTATATTGAGTACTAAATGCAAATGTTTCTTAAATTAAAAAAAAAATTTAAATTCGATTCCTATCCTATAGGTAGTGTTTAGTTTTGAGAACTGAAATTTCAATTTTTGGTTAATTTAGGAAAACTATGCATTTAGTACTCAATTAAGAATTTTTAGAACACTGTATCGTATTCTATTGAATTTTAAAAATTATCGAATTATAAAACTTCTTGTTTTTTTAAATTCTGAAAAATTTGTAAAAATTAGTTGTTAAAACTGTTCATTCTATTTAATATCGAAAGCTTGGAAAAATTGGTATATCAAGGTAGGTAGCATTTTAAACAGCATCAAGAAAACCAATGAAATTTTTTCTTTCAATTTGATTCACATTTATAACATATAATCAAGATATTACCAAAATCTAAAGATTTATAAATACATACGAGAATCCCAAATTATTAAACAATTTTTCAATTTAGGCTCTTTTCCAATTACTTACTTATTTTGTGAAACCTAGCTTATTCAATGTAATTTCTTATGTAATAAGTTAGGTTCCACAAAATAAGTAATTAATTGGAAAAGGGCCTAAATTCCTTAATACCGTAATATTGTCTATTCCCTTATTGGAATGTTTTTGGTTTTACTTTTTACTTTATTCTAATCTTAACGAATTTTAAATTTTAGGAGGATTTTCAAATTTTGTTTAAAATTTTAAAAATTAAGTTTTAGTTAACTAGATCTAGTTTGTGATTAGAATTTCTGAAACAATTCCAAAAGTTTCAAATAAGAACCGATGGTATACAGCGTAACTAAGAAAAATTGAACTATCTGATTGGTATATTTACCAATGAGTTGTAATAGTCAAATTTATGACATACATTAATTAGCGAATCCATTCAACATGTCATATTTCAAAACGGAATATTTCAAAATGGAATATGAAAATATGGCATGTGGTACACTATGGCATATTTCAAAATGGCATATTTTAAAACGGCATATGGTACATTATGGCATATGGTACACTATGGCATATTTCAAAATGGCATATTTTAAAACGGCATATGGTACGCTATGTCATATGGTACACTATGGCATATTTCAAAACGGCATACTTCAAAACGACATATGGTACATTATGGCATATGGTACACTTTGGCATATTTCAAAATGGCATATTTTAAAACGGCATATAGTACGCTATGGTATAATATGGCATTTTCTAAAACTGGGTTATTTCTTAGCCGAGTATGATGAAATTTGGCAAGTGCAATGAAAATGGAATACTTAACCGAATTTTAGACGAAGTTCTGTAATTTTGGCTATTAGGGTGAAACTTAGATATTAATTAACCGAATATGATGAAATTCAACATATACTTTAGAAATGGTATTCTAAAAAGAGTTTTGGATGAATTTCTAGAACATGGCCAATCATGATGGAACTTAGGTATTTCTTAAACGATTATGATGAAATTCGACAAGTGTGATGGAAATGGGATCCTAAAATGAGTTTTAATAGAAGTTCTGAAATATGGTTAATTTTGATAGAATTTGTCTATTTATTGGGGGATTATGATGAAATTCGGAAGGAATGATGAAATGGGATTGTTAAATGGTTTATAGATAACATTTTGAGATGGCAATTTTTATGCAACTTGGATATTTCATAACTGATTATGATGAAATTTGACAAATGTGATGGAATATGGCCTATAAGAATGAAAATTAGCTATTTCTTAACCGATTATGATGAAACTCAACAGTACGATGGAAATGGGATTCTAAAATGGTTTTAATCATCAACTTATAAAGTTACCCTATATTTACTAAAATAGCCTTTACCTATTGGAATTTTATTTCGCTTAATATAATTTTCTTTCACTTAATGCAATTAAATTTATTCTCCCAACGGAGATAAACATATTGGTAATAAAGATATAATCGGGAAGTGCTTATTAATATCTATAATTTTTAATTTTTATTTAAATCTAATTTTAAAAGTAAAAATATGTATATTGGCAATTCAGGTTTATTCTTATTCATTGAAATTATTTTTAAAGAAGGAACTAATTTTATACCAACATCAAAATTTACCAAATTAAGGCTACACGAATTAAAAAAGGCTGAATTAAAAATGGGCCTTTTTTATTTCATTTTGAAAAGGAATTAAGAAAAAATGAATTAAAAATGTGTTTAGAAAAGGGACAATTTAAACTGTATGCCCGTTTAGAAACAATTTTTGGCGACAAATATTAGCATCAAAAATAATTTTTAATAATAAAAAAAATAAAAAATTCTAGACAAAAAATTAAATTTAATCGATACAAATTATTTAATATTTGATGGGGATCGATATAAAATGTTGCAGTGTCATTAATAGATTTCATATAATCCGCTCCTGCATGCGGCACGCAGTGCGACATGTTTGCCTATCCCGGCTCCTACGTCCCCCGAAGTTCAAATCTAAAGCCCCTCGGAGGGCTAAGCGGGGGGGAGCGAAGCGACCTCCCGCGTGCCCGTGAGAGTTACCGAAGCCGTTAGCCTCTACAATTCTAAGTTAAATTAGTGGATGTCATTTTTCTTCAATTTATTTTCCTCAGAATAGAGAAAAAAAATGCACGGGAAATTGTTATGCAAGATTTTGTATTGTAATATTGTATAATTGCAAAATTTTGTATGCGAAATTTTGTAATGCCATATTTTGTAATGCCAGATTGCATACCCAACCCAGTTTTTCTATGTCCCTTATTTTAAGTTAATTTTTCACATGAACAGGCATTTATGTACATTAAGATGATTTAGATTCAATTATTAAAAAACAAATTTTAATGATTAATTTGCATACACACTTTTTATTTAAAATTATAATTTCAAAAGTTAGTTTCTCTTCTTGAGATATGTTTGAAAAAATATTATAAAAATTAAACTAAGTTTTATGGATTAGTGATATAAATCAATAAAGAGCTATATTATTTGCAATGCCTTTAAGGGAAGACGTTTCCTCTTTAGGCCGTCGATTTATCATGATATATTTCAGCTTTTCTTCTTTTTCTAGATATTTTATTTGGAAATAATTGTTCACCAGATCTCACTTTGTCCGTTCGGTTTTTAATAAATATTTGTTCTTTGCCTAATTTATCTTGTCAGCTTATAAAGTACAACATGTAATTTTCCAACAACAACTTGCAGCCTCCTATGCCAAGACTTTAAATTGTTTTCAGTTCGTGGAAAGTTATTCTCAAAAGAGTCAACAAAAGACCAAAAATTGGGACTATACCGTGGCGGTTTATTGTTTTTAACAGCACGGCCTGAAATATAATTGGTATTTATCCATGATACAATAATTTTTCCGTCTTCATCCAAAACATCCTCTAATTTAGATAAATAATAACAAATTTCATTAGGTGGAATGAAGGCTAGGGCAGCCAGCATTCGAATCTTAATTCTAAAATCTATGTCGCTACCATATCTGGAAGCCAATTTTTTTTTCTGCACTTTTCGCCAAATAATTTGGGTAAAATGAAATAAACAATCCTTAAAAATTACATCCGGCAGGAAATTTTTTAGTGCAGAAACTGAAGCTAGTTCAAAATCTGAAATAATTATTGTAGGAAGTAAATTAATGGAATGAGAAAAAGCAATTTTGAATAGCTCATAAAAAACTCATAATATCAATTTTTACTCGGCTATCGCCTCGTGGGACAAACTTATCCCTTGTGGATAACATCTCGTTTTGCTCACTAGTACCATAAATAACTATTATCCATATATAAAAATAATCATACAAGTAAATAAGATTTTGGTGACAAGATTTTGTAAAACAAGATTTTGGAGAAAAGATTTTAGAAACAGTCTTTTGTAAACAATCTTTTGAAAAACAGTAATACGTGGCCAACCCTATACCGTTACATAATATGTCGTTTTAAAATATGCCGTTTTTAAATATGCCATAGTGTACCATATGCCGTAGTGTACCATATGCCGTTTTGAAATATGCCATTTTGAAATATGCCATAGTGTACCATATGCCGTAGTGTACCATATGCCGTTTTGAAATATGCCATTTTGAAATATGCCATAGTGTACCATATGCCGTACTGTACCATATGCCGTTTTGAAATATGCCATTTTGAAATATGCCATAGTGTACCATATGCCGTAGTGTACCTTATGCCGTTTTGAAATATGCCGTTTTTTCATATTCCGTAATGAAATATGCCGTATCGACCGGGACCATTAATTAGTTCTACCTCAGAACAGAGATTTTGGTCGCAAAATGAGGATTGATTTGAGAATAACCGGAAGGCATTAGTATTGGTGAGTTGTATTGGTGTGGAATGTGCGTTTTTTAAGCTTTTCGTTGAACATGGTGCAAATAAGAAAGATAAAATGACACGAATAAGAGAATGTTCTTTGCCGTTTTACTTTGGTGAAAGTTATTCCTATTCAGATAGGAATGCAATTTTGCCCAAAGTAAGAACCAAGAATAATATTTTTTTTAATTTCAACAGTTGGCACCAAGCTCTAAATTATAATTTATTATTTAGAATTTTTACGTATATGTATACAAAATTCTCAATCCTCAATCCTCATTTTGCGACCAAAATCGCTGTTTAGGTAAATATTTTAGAACCAGAAAACTTTTCTCGCTTGAATAGATCACATTAATATAATCAGGTAACTCTCTATAACACGGTACTTTTATTACACGGTTTTGCTACAACACGGTCGACAAATTGCGCTATAAATTTTACATAACACGGTGGAATTTCCTCATATAACACGCTACTACAAGTATCTTAGTCCTGTCCTGAGCAATGAATTCTCTCGTTTTTGCTTTTTTGTCTCGTTTTTGCTATTTTGCTTTCTCGTTTTTGCGATTTAGATGCAAATATGAAGGTATTGTATATATTTTAGTAAATCCTCATTCATATACAGTTTGTACTTCAAATAGGACACAATAATTTATAAATATGTTGTCAGCGGCGGCTCGATGATTTTCTACAAGCCCATCTCCCTAGGCAAGCTCTAATACGGTGCCTTTTTTGGAAAAAAAAAAATCGACTTAAAAATGTAAAAAGTAAGAGCCAAAAACGATTAAACAACACAAATTATTTATTAAATTGGATAGATCGATACTGCTCGGTATTTCTTCCTCAATTGACAATTGTCGTTCTTAGATAGTTTTTTTTTTATAATTTTTAGCTTTGAAAAACTCCTTTTTGCACTAGCGACCGATATGTAAAGTTAGCATTGTCTGTAAAATAATGAAAATGTTCGGAAGGCACTCCCATAGTTTCTTCAAGAAAATATACTTTAGAGCCTCCTCTGGTGTTGTACTATTTTAAAAATTTCTACAAAGAGATTGGAGCTCAACGAACAAGTCATTTCCATATATAACCTTTGGAATTATTGCGGCATAATGCTGCTTTAACTCCAATACAAGCTTTCCTAATATTATCGGATGTTTCATTTATTAAGTTATATAAATTGTATAGAATTGATTGTGTACTATTTGTTATGGTAACTATCTATTACATTAAAAAATATGTATATATAGACTGCAGTACAATTATACAGATATGTATATGACACTATTAAATTTTATTTGGATGAACAAAAATATTTGCTGAATAGCGAGTTAATTATTTTATTTGGAAATCAGGTTTTGCAAATTTTTTTATTTGAGTAGTTAGATTTTGGCGCTCTAAACAAGTTAGCGCCTTAGGTGACCGCCTAGTTCGACTATATGGTGGAGCCGCCGCTGCATATTGGGCTAGATTAGATACTCGATACTTTCGCAATCCGCAACTCTGCAAATATGGTGGATTTGCTCATCGAAAATTTGATTGCGTAAACTACTAGATTATTTTAGCAAAGTAAAATATATTTTGTATTCAGCACAAACGTTAAAGTGCGTTAAAGTATCACATTTTCTGAAATTCAGAAACAAATTGGATTGCTAAGTTATCGTGTATAACATTTCTAGCAAATTCGCAAAAAATAACTGCTTATCTGAGTATCGAGTATCTAGCCCATTATCTTATAAATTTGTTTAAATATTCTGTAATTACAAATAAAAGCATTATACCTAATTGTTATTACAATAAAATAATTATTTATGGGTTGAACATTTTGCATGATATCCTTATTCAACAATGGCCAGCCACGAAGCAAAGAAAACAACAATTAAAAGAAAATTTATTTCTTGGATCATAAATTCAAAATTTTGGATCGTTTTAAAAACTATATCTAAGACGTTAAGCCTAAATGAAGCAATGGTTCGAACCATAATAAAAAACGAAGTCAAAATAAGAACAAGTGTTTCATCTGGTTGGTCGATACGTGCAAAACGTTTGCTCGAACGCGTGATATTCTAATTGAAAAAATGGAAAAACCATTGTTACGTCAATATGTCCATACGTCCGCCGATTTGGACGCCGCGCGACAATTTCTAGAAGAGCTATTGAAGATCATCCAACAAAAAGGCTATACGTCTAACCAGGTATTTAACGCTTATGAAACGGGTTTGTTGTAGCAGAAAATGCCAAAACGGACGTTTATCTCAAAAAATGCCCAGTCTGCTCTTAGATTTAAGGTACTGAAAGACAGAATAACCGTACTTCTATGCAGTAATGCTTCGCGAGACTTTATTACCAAACCAATGGTTATTTATCGGGCATTGAATCCTCGAGACATGAAATACAAAGACAAATCAAGTTTATCCGTTTTTTTTTGCGTGCCAATAAAAAAGCCTGGGCTACAGCTGCGTTGTTTACTGGTTGGTTCCAAAACTGCTTTGTACCTCAAGTCGAGGATTATATGAAACGAAAAAATCTTACATTCAAAGTTTTATTAATTTTGGATAACGCACCCGGACATCCAAAAGAGTTGAGCCATCCTAACGTGGAAATAATTTATTTGCCACCCAATAGACTTCAATTACTTAACCTCAAGATCAGGGCGTTATGGCAACATTTAAATCTTATTACATTCGTCATACTTTTCAATACATTATGGATAAAATGGAATTTGATACAAATATGTCGGTGTCCAAGGCTTGGAAAGAATTTTCAATTATGAAATGTGTGGATATGATTGCTTTATCAGCAAAACAGTTAAAGTCATCCACACTCAATGCGTGCTGGAAAGCTTTATGGCTCGCTGCGGATCTCAAAGCAAATCTCATATTTACCACCCATTCAAAATAAAGTTCAAGATCAAATTTTACAAATGGCACATTTAATCGATGGAGAAAGATTCACGGATATGACAACCAATGATTTGGACGAACTGATTTGGACGAAGAAATGAGCGAAGAGGAATTACTAGAATTGACGGTAACTCACAATAGTAACGATAATAACTCAAACGAAGATTTTAGTGGGCCAAAAAGCTTACCAGAAGGATTGAAATTTGGGAAGTTTATAGAGTCGTGTATCATTGATAATGAATGACCCTTTATTTGTTGTTTTGTGAGATTGGGACATCTCGGGTGTATAGTAAATACAGAAGTGGCCCAAGTACACTTCCTTGTAGAACTCATGCTCTTATTTCTTTAAGCTTAGAATATTCATCTTCTTGCTTAAAAGCCTGAAATATCTTTCCATTATATATGATTCCAGTATTATGCTGTACTGTTTATGTGGTTGGATTAATTTAAGTTTGTAGATTAAACCTTCGTGCCAAACCTTCTTCTCAATAATATTGGTTATTCTATGCACTTGATCAATAGTTGAGTGCTCACTGCGAAAACCAAATTGGTGATTCGGAATTAGGTTCTTTTTTCAATTATTAGTTTGAGTCTTTTTAATACTAACTTTTCAAAGAGTTTATTAGATATGGCGGTTTTCCTAGTTTGGGAATTATGATAACCTCAGCCACTTTTCAAATTTTTGGCACATATTTTAATCTGAATGCAACGTTTATAATATTATTTAACTTAACCGTAGCTTTTCTCTGTAGCTGCTTTGTTATTTTTCCTGTAATCAGGTCAATATTGGCCTTTTTAGAGTTTTAGTTGCTTTCCAGAGCGAATAATCCGTATTACTGTCATTCGTCAACTTACTTAAGTAGAAATTAACTGACTCATTTTTTAATTTCTGAATTTCTCTTGTTAATTGTTGAGTAATTGATTTGAGCTCATATCTTGGCTTTCCTCAACTTTCATAAAATTATTAGAAATATTTTTGGTTACAAAAAAATCGATCAGGCCAGGTATTTTTCCAGGGTCAGTTGGCCAATATGTTGGTTTTCCTGTTGAAATGGATTCACACCCATTTTCTTTAATGGCAATCAGTAATTTTTTTCCCTTTAGTTGTAGTTAATCTAGAACCCCAGTGAGCCTTCTTCGCATTGAAGTCACCACCGTCACCACCAGACGTTTGAAGAACTCTGAGCATTGTTTGTTTTTAATAGAATGTCTTGGTGGACAGTATAATCCTGCTACAACAATAGGAAAGTTGTTGGTTTTATATAAACCACTGTGGCCTGAATTTCTTCTTTTTCATACTTTGCTTCTTCAAAATGTTGGATATTTTTTTTTATGATGACTGCACTTCCTCCTCTCTCTCAGGATTGCTTAGTAAAATGTGTTTCCGAAATAAGACAAACATCTATATTCTCAATGTCGGAGCACACCATTAGCATTCCATGACATGATTTTTACTGTGCTGTTCATTTCTGTGTGCATTTGGGACCCAAAACTGAAATGTATGGTCAGGCAAACGGTACGAGAGGCAGACAAAACAAGACAATGGGCAACCATTTTCCCGCCATTTAAGAACTGAAGATGTTACATATGCCGAAGCAACGAGAGTCGTAGTCTATAAACCTCAGCAAATATCGATAGATTTAGACATCAGTCCGACATTATAAGATATTCTCATCAAATTAGCGAAATTTGATGAGAGGCTACAAAAATTGGAAGATAGAGCATTGGTAGCTAAACCCAAGGGAAAGGATACCAAATTTAAAAATTACAAATATGAACTTGCCAACAAACTATTTAGTTTCCAAGTTTCAAAATTCTAGTTAAGCAACAAATTTTGCAGTCAGCAAGTTTGACAGATTACAAATTTTTTGTAATTTTTACAAAAGTTTTAAAATTTTAATGAATTTTTTTCTTTAGTGTCCTTTAGCGTCGTTTCCAATATTTTTTGTACAATACAAATAAAATTCATTGTTTTATTTGTATCTGCTGCTGTAAACTTTGCAACTGCCACCCAGAGAAACAAATAAAATTCCCACAACACCCAAAATTATCACGTTTTTTTGCACCATAATAATGAATATTTTTGAAGCAATGCCGATCATCATAATGATTACGATGACTTGAATTAAGATAAGAAAAAAAAATGAATTGGTTTGAGAAAATTGATGTGACGACAATATAGGAAAAGAAAACTTTTTTTTTATTTTTAAATTTCATGGTGTTATTGTTCGCCAAAAATTAAAAAGAAAAAAAAAAGTAAAACATGAATTTTCAATTTAAAAAGTTTTTAATTAAAAAAAAAAACATGCTCCACACGATGGTGTGCGATGAACGAGTGAAATAGAAATCAAATATGAACGAAAATATAAGAATTAGTACAAAAAGGGAAGAATGGGAATTTTTTTTTGGTGTACCTACATAGATTAACTTTCTTTTAAATTGTTATGAAAATAGGATTATGATGATGGGATGCTGAAATTTACTTGCCATCGCAATATTTTATTATAGGATGGGTGGCAAAAATAGAAATTAATTTTCTTTATGCGTATCTACACTTTATACGCGTACGACTAGATTTTAAATTAGGTGTACAAATCGGTATGAACGGGATCTTCACAAAATTAGTTTGGTACAAATCAGATTAAAAGATTTAGGTGGAAAATGTTCTGGTAATCCAAATTCTAAATTCATTTTATCCATTTTGTTAAAAATAAATCCAATTATTATCCGTAGTGAGTGGTAAAGTTGACAGTTACATTATGGTTTTACTAGTACGATATACTTACTACTTTTGATATACAGTGATCATTTGCTTAACGGGCACATCGCATAACGAGCAAACCAAATAGTAAAAAATGACTCACTTAGCGAGCAACGTGTAATGGGAAGATAGGGGAGACTCGGATTGCACGCTTAAGATACAAACATAAAGTATTTCGTTATTTAAAAAAAAATTAACGAGTGAAATCCTGGAGCGAATTATGCTCGTTAAGTGAACCTCGTTAATCAAACAATTAGAAAAATAGAAATTAAAATTATCCTACTTCAAATTTTGTATAAATTTTCCAATTTGACAAATATAAATTTCCATCAAGTTTGACAAATTTACAAAGCTGATTCCGAATTTAAAAAAAAAAAATTGAAATAAGAGATATATTCAAACCAATTTTGAAACATCAAAATTTAATAGAATTTTATCGTTTGAATCACAATTGGTGAAACTATGGGTTTATATCAAAATCAGAGTTTATTCAAATATTAAATTTTTGTATTTGGCCATAATTTTACAATTTTCATATTTAAAACAAAACCGAATATTATCAAGATTTCCAATTTCGAGAAATTTTATTAGAGTCCGAAAATGTCAGCAAAACAAAGAAAGAAAGAAAAAAGGATTTTAATTTTATTTTAGCATTCGAACAGAAGAAAACAATATTGTTTGTAAACAAATTGTTCAAAACTAGATTTCTGCATAATTTCAAACTTTCAGATTTTGTGAAAAATCGTTCAAAATATGAAAACTTGATCTCGAATTTTCTCCACAATTTGCTAAAATTTTAAAAGTTAATTTAAAAATTAAAAAGTCAACTGTTGGAATTGGATTCAAAATTTAATTAATGCAGAATTTTGTCATATTTCAGAATTCGATAGATTACAAAATTTAGCAATTTTTATAATTAAAGAAAAATTGGAATGTAAATTAAATAAATTATGATTCAAACTAATTTTGAAGCTTTATAAAGTTTTAAGCTTTGAACAACAATTTTGAAAAGAATTTGTTTAATAAAACTTTTAACGAAACTGATCGAATTTGACGGGCTACTTACTGTCAAAACACTTAATTAAATCTGTAAACGTAAATATGACGTTTAAAATCGTTCAAAATTTAGATTTCGTAATTATTAGGAATTTGACTAATTTCAAGGTACAAAATATTTCTGAATTCAACTAATCTAAATACAATTATTAAATTTTCTAAAATTCATAAAATTTCGAAACTTTAAATTCCAATAAATTAATAAAAGTTAATGAAATTAGTAAATTAAAATTAAGAATTTTATAAAATTTCTTGCTCGTTATCTCAAGTTAAAATTATCATAGTTTGTTAATTTTGTTACAAAATTAAATTAAACTCTGAGATTTTAGTTTTTAATTTTTAAAAAATAATTTGTCTAAACTAAATAAAATAATATTTAAACTAATTTTAAAACTTTAATAATTTAAGCAAAATTAATATTTTAGGCTAATTTGAATTAATCATATAATTTTTATACTCACCATAATCAAATAATTAATTCAAATATAAATTGTTAAGTTTGCTTACGCAGGAATGTGACGAAGAAAAAGTTATAAGGGAATTTGGCTGTATTAGTATAATTCGCTAATAACTCAGTACATTCTATATTATAGAATGAAAATTGTGGTAGTCCAGTCGCTGCGGCCTGCGAAACTGGATTAAATTCTCTTACAATTTTCGGAAATATTAACTTCAAATAAATCAATTTTTAAACTTCAACATATGATGGAATTTTAAAATTTGAATCTCACAATTTCCTAAATTTTCTAAATGTTTTTTAATTTTTGAATAAAATATATTACACTAAAATTGGATGATACAAATGACTTGGAAATATGTACTGAAATTCATTAAAATTTGAAAAAAAAAAAAGAAAATTCAATTTACTTAAAAATTTTTAATTTTTAGAACTTTAATCAATTTAAAGCAAGAAATATTTTTTTAATCCATTTACCAGTCAATCAATTCTGGATAAGAACTTGAATATGTTTACATGCAAGCAAAGAGAGTCATCATCGAGCGATACAGAAATCGATTCGCGGTGGTGATAAGAAATATGTCATGATTGTGTTCGTTATGAAATGCGTAAGCCTCATAAAATCTCCTCCTTCTTCCAAAATAAAATCAATAATACTTAGAACTCCACCTTTCTAATCATGCAAAAAATTTAAACAAACTTTACAATTCCTAGGAGTCCGATTATTCACAATACGCGTAAATATGGTCAAATTAGAATTGATCAATCTAAAAAAAAAAAAAAATCCCAAATTAGGATTTTCGAAAAATTAAAAACTTTTCACCTGCAAATTTTGTTTATATTTCAAAATTCGGCATATTCATTTTAAAAAATTCAAAAATTTTCTAGTTTTTATATCAAAATTCGACAAGTCCAAAATTTAGACAATTTTCAAACTACTTAAAATTCGAAATGAAATTTAATTAAACAGTTATTTAAAACCTTTGGAATTTAGTAAAAAGTACTGTGTTCAAAAATTTTCGAGCTTAAATTTTCGAATTTGGCTAATTTCCGGATTATTTAAAAGCGGGAATTGGGAAAATCTAAATACAATTTTTAACAAAAAACCTCCAGCTAAAAGTTTAGAAATTAAAAATTTTAATTTTATAAAATTTTATAAAATAAAATAAAATTCAAAATCAATTTTCAAGCTGCATATCACGATTTCATGTTATGTACTGTGAAATCTTGCGATTTTTTTTTTTCAGTTATTCTGAAGTTATTATTCATTTTTGTAAACCAAACTTTAAAGATTTTTATATTAAGTTTTCTCCTAAATATAAAAATGTCAACGATGTTGAAAATAGGTGATAAATAAAACAAAAATCAAAGAAAATGTGGATTACGTACGCGTGACAAAAAAAGGACACCTAGATTTTTCTATGAATTTATTTTAGTTGCACTTTTAATTTTTTTAACATTAGTTGACACAATACTTAGAGAGTAATTTTTTGAAATTGCATTTTTTGTATTGTCAGACAACTTTCCTTTATCAAAAATAAATCAAATTATGTACAGTGTCACGTAGTAATAATTAATATATAATGTAATTCTCAAAATATTTTTGCAAAATTATTTACATCCTACACTTGTGTCTAAAAATGTATCTTTTCCAGTAGTGCTTTTTGTCGATGGTCATAAGACACATCTGACCTATGCATTTTCTAAATTATGTAAGACCCTAAAAAAATAATATTGATATGACTATATCCTAATTCAACACGGAAAATTTCGCCCAATTGCGTCCAGCTGTTAAAAATTTAACAGCTGGACGCAATTGGGCAGAGTAATGCACTCCGGCGACTTTCTGTTATTGTATAAAATATATGAAAGGTTAAAAGGTAGATTTAACAAATGGTGTAAGATATATAATTATGTAGATAACAAGTTTTAATGTCTGTAATTTACTTAAAAGTGCGGGTTTTAATGTAGCATACCTACCTACTTAATTTTAATTTAGGCTTCCCGGATAGAAACGCGCAGGTCACGCCGTATCGTGAGGAATCCAATTTAGTTAGGACAGTGGTTTTTAAATACTAATTTTGGGCCACCTTAATTATTTAAATTAAAATTTAGAATAATATGAATATACCTCACAGTGCTGCTTTACCTGAATTAGAAATTGGACAAGAAATTATAATTTTTGAGACTGAAGAAGTTGAGGATTTTATGCCTGATGTAAGTAGGGGAATTGTTGGCTTTAAATAAACCAAACTGATACACAAATATTTCACCTGGGTGATATTTCGATGGCTTCAATCGTTAACGAAAACGATATCTGTGAGAACAACAGAATGCAAAGCTTTTTAAAAGTCATTAAGACACCTGCTCGAAAAGGAATGAGAAATGTTGAACGGCAAAGTTATATAATAACATCAATTCAACCCCGTTCCAGAATGCCATCAAAATTAAAATTGTTGAGAAAGGTGCGATCGAACAACGGAAAATAGACCGGAAAAATGAAAGGTTAGAGAAGAAAATTTTTTAAAGAACAAACCAAAGAAACGCTCACTTAACAACCCAAACCCAAAAATTGTCAGTGGAAAAAATAAAATTAAGAAAACGTGGATTAATCCCAGGTTTCTAAAAGGTATTTGGATGTGTAACATATTGGGCACATCCAGCCCAGTGAGGCCTAACTAAAAACAAGTAGGTAGGTTTCACACATTTTACGTGCCAACAAATTAATTTTTTTTATGAGATCTCAATGCGCTGTTTAAATATTCGTTACTTTTTCTTGTTAGATGTTAACGTCGATAAGACGTTGGAAATTTCGCAAAAAGAATGTTTCAATGTATTGAAAGAACCTCATGTACGCAACTTTATCCTAGATTTTATAGAGGTCCTAATGAAGATGTTAAAAACTATTTCTGAACAAATAACCACAGGGCTTTGCTTTGCATGTGCTGCGAATATTTTAAAAACCGAAAATGGAATTGGGTGCTTTGTCTGCTACAAGGCGCACCACATCAAGTGAGCTTCGAAGTTCTGTACTGATTTTATGTATTTCAAATGTAACAGATGTCCATTGCAGCTCTTAAGTTCCAAATTACCTAGACAGGTGTAGTGTTTTATCTATGCAATGAAGTAATTGGCATCAGTTCCTTAGTTCAAATGAAATCCAACGTTTTTTATGTGCAATTTATTTTTTATTTATATTTTAAGTCAGAAAATGGCTGTGTTTTGTTTGGCTTAAGTTTAGTAAAATAAAAATATAAATCAAACAAATTTTTCAAATGCGGCTCAGTATTGAATAAATTACTGGCGGCTCATCACTGGAAAATGGATATTATTTTGTTAAATTGAGTCGTAAGAAATATCTTCAAAAGTGCTTAAATATTTAATTATATAATTTTATTTGCAATTCTTCAATTAAGAGGTTGCTTTTAAGATGGAGAATAACAATTAGGTTACCAACATATTCTGCTGATAGTGATACAGAAGTAGAAACAACTCTTGATGGAACTGTGTGAGAACAAATAAAACATGGATTTTCTCGAGAAAGACCAGGAACACCACAAAGAAGTACAACTTTCAAAGCAATCCATGGACCTACAGCATTTGCAAAGAAGACATGTAATCGAAGGAAAAGTTAGCAACGCTTTTTTTCGTAATAAATAAAAATATTATAAATAATATTAGGAAATGCAAAGAAATGGAAGCTTCTAAAGTTCTTGGAAAAGAGTGGGTTCTATCAGAAGAAAAATTCAACTTAATTTAGCAATTTTATATGGGCGTGGTGCTTATGAAGCTAAAAATCTAAAATTGTCTTACTTATGGTCAAAAAAATGGGGAACTGAATTTTTTTGAAAAACAATGACTAGAAAAGATTTCACGGATATCTTGCAATTTATACAGAAGTCAGCGACTGAAAAGCAACAAATTTGCTCTGATATCAAACGTTTGAAATCTTTTCATTAAAAATTGTCAAAACTGCAATGTGCCAGGACAAAATATTACTATTGATAAACAATTATTTCCAACTAAAGCCAGGTGCAAATTTACCTAGTATATGCCGAATAAACCGAGTAAATTGAAATTAAATTTTGGTTCGCAACGGATTTGACAAGCAAATATATTATAAATGGGTTTCCATATTTAGTCAGAAATGAAAATAAACCAGCATCAACATCTTTGGGTGAGTTCGTTGTCCTAGAACTAATTGAGCCATTTACTGCTTGCGGTAGGAATGTGACAAGTAAATCACAGGAATTACCGAAAATTGCACAACAAAAAAGATAAATTGCCTAAGAAAGTACTTTTACTTAGCTCTAAGCATAATTTCCCAAAAATTGAACAAAACCGAAAGAAGCTTCCTGAAACCATTTCATTCTACAGCAGCCCCAAATGTGGTGTAGATATAATGGACCAAATGGCTAAAATTACGTTAAATCGGGATCTCGGAGGTGACCTTTACAAATTTTTGAAACCATGACATAGCTGGAATTAATACTTGGATTCTGTACAAATGACTCACGGGAACAAATACTACCAGAAAGGACTTTTTATTTCAATTAGCAGAAAAACTTTCTACTGGATATCAAGATTCATTCGAACCAGGAAACCTGAATGAACTACTGATGGTAAATAAAATTGAAAATTCTACACTGTGTTGGTTGCAAAAAATATGTTTGTTGGAAATATACAATATCACCGGTTGGTAGGTATATATCAATGCTTGGTATATCTAGTGTTAGTTTAGAACTAGGTTTAACATTTCTTGTTAAACCGCCTCCACCACATCTTGTGCTTTCGTTTAATATAAAAAAAACCTCACGAATAATGTTTAGTCTTAGCGAGGACATTGCACTCGACTTTAATAACCCAAATATTCGCATCTGATTTTAAAATTTGTCAAGTTTATCAAAAATTTCGTGTGGACATATAAATATTAAACCAAAACAAATTTTATACACAATTTTTATTTATTTATTTTATGTATTTTGCTGTCAGGCCAACAAAAACAACAACAATAAAAACAAGAATGATACATATAATAATATACAACTAACCAAAATTGGTGCGTAGGCACAAGAAAAAAAAATGAAAAATCGCGAAAATATCAACATAAATAAAAATATACTACCGTTTTGTGTGTGACTTGACAAACCGAGCAGCAGCAGCAGCAGCAAAATTTTATTAAATTTATGTTTATATTATATGTACGCGGAAAGTGCGACAGACAGACAGACAGACATATAAATATATGTATGTACACACGGCATGTCATGCCAAGACAAATTTATATACGATTATTTCAAATTTGTTTCTTGGAAAATTTACAACACAATAGAAATCAATTTTATTTCTTCTGTTTATCACACACTGTATAGAGTAGAGCATATACTGACTCATCAAAATAATTTTCCATTTCGCACATACATACATAAAGAAGTTATTTTCGATGCCATAAATATGCGATCGATTAAAATTTTTCTACTGAGTGCCGCTATATATTTACTACACTAAATATTTCATTTAACCATGGTTCTTTTGTTTCACTAATTTATCGGTACTTAAAATTAATCGACAAAATGAAAAACCAAAAAAAAAACTAATTTTTTATTTTAATTATGTGCGCTATTAATTAGTGTATTAGTAATAGTAATTTTGAATGCAACCGAAGCGCATCTAAGTAATTTATTGTATAGTTTAGAGTTGAGACTTGTTGTTGTTGTCACGTATAATTAACAAATTAAATTTTTTTTTTCTTTTTTACCTTTCGTTCACGGGCATTGATTATGTAATTATCATTAACTTGTTAACATTAGCATAATATGGAAGGGAAAACACGGCTTACCTCGTTTCCATAGTTAGACATCTGGAAATAAATAAAAAAAATTAAATTAAATTATAATTTTTAGTAGTAATATAAAATTAGCGAATTTTATTAAATGTTAAGGAAATATTTTTTTTAAACGCATTCATGCAGGAAAAATTTCGCTCATGCTCCCTCCTCGTAAATTGTCTTAACTAGTAAAACCACTCCCAAATTTCTTCAAAAACCCAAAATAAATGAAAACCAACATAAAACCATTTCCATCTCGACATCCTATACAAAAAACTCATAACATTAAGTAACAACATATTCATAAAAATTTGATACATAACATCTGTTGCCAAAAATAAAAAATAAAATTATGTTTTATGTACATTTATACATACGTACATATATACAAAACGAGTACGTATGAGAAAAATTGAAAAACTGTCAAATCTAAATAATCTCATCGATCATACATAAACATACACATCGTACAATACAAAAAAATCGGCAACATATTTTTTCATCAGCAAACATGTCAACAAGAAAAATTCGAAATTTCATTTTTATGATTTATTTGGTGTGATCGATCAATCGATCCTTCAACTATTTGGGTACACAATATGTGTAGCCACATTTATGTATATGCATAATATACACAAACGTATATAACTAGAGTCAAACTAAAAAAAATAAAAAATTTAGCGGTAGTCTGTTAGTTTTGTGCAAATAATATTGCATATCATACATAATGTTTTATGATATTTGTATTATAAAAAAAAAAAAAAATTCTGCGCTGAATTAAATTAAACCAAAATCGGCAATCATATGATACATTTTATAGTATACACGGACATACATTCAAACACACTTTAGAATTAGATATCGCACGGGTTGTTATCTTATCTATATACAATACAAAACAACAAACTAAACGAACGAAATGTTATTATTGAGTAACAATTCGATTTTTGGTTTTGTAATTTTGAGTTACAAAGTCATAAATTAATCAGTGCGCGATTGAATATGGATTGAGCGATTGAAAGCCATCAAAAAACAAAAACAAATGGTTGATAGATTAATTTCTATTGTGACAACAACAACAATGCAATTTTTTTTATGACACAAAAATGGATGGATTGTTTTCTTTATATACTTGGTACATATGTACGTAATCGTACTATTTATACGGGGAGGTATAAAGCTTCGAAGACTTTCCAGCCCATATATACACGTACTATATGTAGTACACATAAATGGGTATATGGGTGTGAATAATTTCATTCATCAATCAAAATGGAAATAAAAAATGTTGGAATAATTTCGGAATACCAACAACAACACAATACCTAATAATAATACTTTTAATGTACAAATAAATTAAAATATTTTCTAAGGTGTGGATGGCTTACAAATAATATTTTTCTATTGTCCTCGGCTCAACTTTTCTGTATATGTGTATGTTTTCAAACTTAAAACAAGAAATTTACGAGGGGGATTAATAATGTTGTCATCTAGTGCACGGGGTTTGGCAAATTAATTAAGAACGTTTTGTATAAAGTTTAGCTTAATCATTGTTCAAATTTGATTCAAACTCCCATCAAACAAAATCATTTTACACAATTCAAACTAATTCAATTTCAGTTCAAAGTATTCTGATAAACTGTTCTTTATCTACATATTTCAACATTGTTCAAATACAAATGTAAACTTCAAAGGTTCTTCAAAATTCGATTTGGAAACGACTATTTTTATACATTTGTCCTACTTTCTGCAGCTACCGGTTTAAAATCGTACAAGCCAATTATTGTCCTCAGGACAACAAAATTAATTCAAAGTAGAATTTGTTTCTTTAACATAAACTTGAGCAAATTGAAATGAGTTTTCCAATTCAATGCAAACTTTTAATAATAATATTAATCTAACGGAATAGGTACGAAAGGCCGAATGGGTCGGAAGGCCGAATGTCGAAAGGCCGAATGTGTCGAAAGGCCGAATGTATCGAAAGGCCGAATGTAGAAAGGCCGAATGTGTCGAAAGGCCGAATGCCGAAAGGCCGAAAGAATCGAAAGGTCGAAAGGCCGAATGTGTCGAAAGTCTGAATGTGTCGAAAGGCCGTTTATGTCGAAATTGATTTTAATTTTTCATCTTTTTATGAATGAAAATTTTCAAAATTTATATTTTTATGAAAAAATAAAATTCACAAAATTTTTGTATAAAAATGTTTAATAGTAAATCGCCTTAAATATTAAAATCTTCTTAAGTTTTCTTTGTCATATAAAATTTATTAATTATAATAAAAAAGAAAAATAAATAAATTTTTTTTCGACAAAATTTGATCATATTATAATATGTATGCTAAATACACAGGATTTACATTTTACACTACGAAATAAATTCAATGGTTTTAAATATTGATGTCAATCAATTAAGTGAAAGAAAATTTAATGAAAATTCGGCCTTTCAACCCAATCGGCCTTTCCATGGGCTGGCCACGTATCACTGTTTTTCAAAAGACTGTTTACAAAAGACTGTTTCTAAAATCTTTTCTCCAAAATCTTATGCTATCTTCTCGTAAAGATACTTAATAAAGAATAAATGAAATTCTGTAATACGTTCAAATTTCGTTCACCCTTAAAAATTACAAAATAAAGAAAAATAAAACAAAAGTAACACTATTATGATAATATATGTACATATGTACACTGAAACCTCACTACAGTGGACATTGATGCAACCAAACAATTTTTATACCAGAACGAAAATATTTTTAAAATTCGGCCTTTCGAAATTCGGCCTTTCGACACATTCGGCCTTTCGACACATTCGGCCTTTCGACACATTCGGCCTTTCGACATTCGGCCTTTCGACATTCGGCCTTTCAACATTCGGCCTTTCGACACATTCGGCCTTTCGACACATTCGGCATTTCGACATTCGGCCTTTTGACGCATTCGGCCTTTCGACACATTCGGCTTTTCGACATTCGGCCTTTCGACACATTCGATCTTTCGACATTCGGCCTTCCGACCCATTCGGCCTTTCGGCGTTCGGCCTTTCGACATTCGGCCTTCCGACATTCGGCCTTTCAACATCGAACGAATCTAATACACATCGAGTTTGAATAAATTCACTCAGATCAATTTTAATACAATTAATTTGAACCATATTTTTGAATGAAACGGGTTGAATATAATTTTAAAATCATTCAAGGCTCAAATGAGACAAGAAATGTCAATATCGACAATAATTGTTGACGCGTCGACAATAATAGTTGACATGCCGACCATTTAACCTGTCGACAATAATAGTTGACGAAAGCTTCAAGATGGATTTTAAAGTCGGAATTTAGATGATTTTTTTTTTGTTGTTATTGATTTCAAACGAAACAAAATGAGATTTGATTGAGTTTGAAGTGGCATTTGAATGTATTTTTATTTATAATTTTGCAAGTTTAAATTTTACTACAACTTTTAAATCTTTTCTACAAAATTTGAAATTTATAAATTCAATTTTGAGTGTACATAATTAAAATACATTCCAAACCAATACAATGAAAATTATTGGGTCTGAATTTTGAATGTAATTTGTTTTATTTCAAATCTATTTGGAACGGGTTATTTCAAAATCGAATTTCAACAAGAAAAATTTGAATGAGCATCTTGAATTGTTTTTAGCATAATTTCCATATTGTATTCACATCAAAATTGATTGTAATTTTGAATTTTAATTACAATTTTAAAGATAGCTTTCAGTTAGACTTACACAATACAAAAAAGAGATTTGATTGAGTTTGAAAATGTCTTTTTGTTTATTTTAAGAGAATTTGAGACGGATAAAATAATTTTCTGGTTCAAATAAATACAAATTAATGTTACTCGTACTACAATCTTTTAATGACACTGGCACAAAAAAAAAAAAAAATTCTGAACCCGAGATCTGACATGTTAATTCTTATGTATTTTGATGCGTTGAATACGAATCCGATGCCCGTTTTGCTCTAACCCCCACCAGTTTTCCGCAAAACCCCAATTTTGAGTCAGAATTGCCCAAGAAAATACCAAAGTCTATTTTTTGTACCGTTTACTCCAGATATATCGTTTCCGGAGTATTTTTTACCGCAAGAAAAGGTTCTGTAGTCCAAATTTACTTGTGACATTTCAGTAACCCGAAAACATCCCAACTTTAGTTCAATATGGCCAAAAAATTTCCATAGTAATTTGCCTTTCTATTTTGGTTACTAATGGCTTTTGACTAAACCATTGTTAGAAAGTAAGACAAAGAAACTCATACTAAAACGCACAACTTACACTGAAACTCAGACAATCAAACTGTTACTCAAACCGAAACCTTGAACTTTGATAAGTAAACTGAAATTCAGAGAGAATAAGTTACAAATAGAAGGCAAATAAACAAATTCGTGGCTTGTGTGACAGAAACAAAGTTACTGCCAATAGGAAAGTGAAACTTAACTAAAAAAATTTAGGTGAAACGAGTTCCCCTGATCTTGCTGCAGTTTGAGTTTGTCTGCTCAAGATTGAGTTGCAGTTGGTTGCTTTTCATCAACTTTCTGTTCATTGACGTATCAAGAGAGTTCAAGTAAAGTTTTATTGATGTCATTTCGTGCGTTTATAACGTACTCTCTTGTCCTCGAATAACCTTTGAAGTCGATTTCGTATCTCCTTTCCATATCCTTTACATCCTGGTGGAAGCGCTCCCCTTTCTCTTCACTATCGTCGCTTAAATTGTCAGGAACATAATCAAGATGGGAATCCAAAAAATTGAGCTTTCAGTCCATAAGGCATCCCAATTGCCTGAAATTTTCTATCAACTTTGTAACAATGGCTTTGTACTTAATGCTCACTTCTGGTGTTTCCTAAGAAGATTTCACAAACTTCTTTAAAATTGGGCCAGGCGGCTTTCTCACTTTTTTACATGGTTTTAACGAAATTTTTGTCTTGACACAGTTCTCGTAATTGAGGTCCGTTAAAAATACCTTCTTTAATTTAAGCCTCTGTCAGTTTTGGAAATTGTTGTACTATATACATATGTATTGGAAACATTGACATTCTTTATTTAATGCCTTTACATATTGTTTCATCAGCCCAAGTTGTATGTGTAGTGAAGGTAAGAGAATTTTTGAGGGATCTCAACATTAGGTTTTCCTAATGAAGACAGCCTCTTAGCGGCCACTGTTTTTTAACGTAATGGTTTTCTCGGTCGCTACTATTCCAGACATTTAAAACAAGGATACTTCACAAAACCAGGCCCTGCTGCCCTAGCAGTTTTGTTATAATATTTAAATCCCCACAAACTTGCCAATTGTACTCCGAGTATATACTTGATTTTTTGCAAAATATATCCTAGATTTCCATAATTCTCTCCCATAGACATTGAGTGGACTATTGTTACAGTGGCATATTTATTTCCGGTACCGCTTTTAGGCTGAGTTTTGAGGAGCCAATGAATAGTCTTCACTCGTTAGGTTTGTAAATATAAGGTTTTAAATCATTTGTCAGTGCTGGTATATTTGTGCAATACACCAATGAAGTTTTTTATCTTTGGTAAAGTGCTTCCGAAATTCCTTTTCTCTTTCTCGATAAATTGAAGATTTTGTTCCAGGGACTACCAAGTTTCGACTTTTCAGTTTACAAACTAAGGATTCAGATACATCTTTTAGTAATGCGCATATTCTGATAAAATTGTTGAGGTCATTCTATTTCCGAGTGAATAGTGTTGGAACTTTCTCTTCTTTGTGCAATATATTCTTCTTCACTCTCCTCCGTTTCATTTTCACTGCTGTAAAATTTTCCCCGCTAGACGCTTCAGTCTCACCTTCGTTATCCTTTGAAACTTTCATTACTTCATTGTTTGAAAAATTTGAGTTGAAGTACAATGGACTGTACCGATTTCGCCATTGTACAATTGTAGATACATCTGCGTACTTTATATTTGATTTACTGTTTAAATTAAAACCTTTCACTTCGGTATTACAAAAGTAACATTCCTCTTTCAATAGAGGTTTTTTCCATATTGCGGGTGTTGTATATTTTAAGTTTGAGTTAGTCATCGTATTCTTCCACCGCTTTAGCATAGTTGAACATGCATTGCATATAATATTTGGAGTACACATATTTTCCTCAAAGATCTCTCTACCGAAACATTCGTGTTATAATATTTCAATTTTACTACAAATGTAACAAAACACATTCGGGTCACTAGCACACTGATGTCTTCTTGTAGCCGTATACTCTTCAAAGGCCAAGTTGCCTACCATTGAGAGGCTACGGTCGCATGATGACGACGCCAGCGAGCCCGCTTTCCTAACCTGATCCCTCACCTACATCGTAACATTTGTATGTGTGGTTGCCATGATGGCATGAAAGCCATAACCCAGGAATTAGCCTGCTAGTGGGACAACTCCGTTGCCCACCGTCACAACGTGGAGAGTCAGAAGTAAATTTAAACTAAGGAATCCTTTTTTACGGTTAAAAATACTCCAGAAACAATACATCTGGAGTACGGTACAAAAAATAGATTTTTTTGTATTTTCTTGGATAATTTTGACCCAAAATTGGAGTTTTGCGGAAAACCATAAAACCCCAATTTTTGTGTGTGCATTTTCAGTACAAATACAGCTGTGCATACTCACATATTGAAACTAGGGCTTGCGTCTCGGGAATTCCCGGGATGAAATTCTTGGGAATTTAAGAAATTAAAAGTATTCCCGTTTCCCGGGAATTTTGTGAATATTTCCCGGGAATACAAAATTCAATTTCAAAACTTCTCTATATCATTTTCTAACTTCAGGGAATTAATCAGAAAGTCGCCGGTGATGGGTGCAAGGCTATAAAAAATAAAGACACTTTATAGACTTAGAGAGAGTGTAAAGAATTGAACATATCGGAAACTGAAAATTTACGAAATGTAGGTTAAACGAATATTGCGCAATGCCGTAGCTGGTTGACAAAATATTTTTAAAGTGCTGAATAAATCTTCAGATATACCTACAGATAGCCAAATCTGTAGCGACTTTATAGCTTTAAAACTTCGTTTAACGACGTTAAAACTCCCAAAAGAAAAATTAGCCATTAGGAAAAATAAAGTTGTTGCCTCATTAATAAAATTCGGTCAAGATCCAGAGTTACGGTGAAAGGAAATTGTGGATAATATATTTGGGATAAGCCTATAATCGGAAATGGCCTATATGTGGTATAGGACCATTGAAAGCAAATAAAGAAATAGAATTCCGTCAATTGAAGAACTGGACTATGCTGTGCTCAGTTTAAGCCAAAAAGGGGAAAAACAACCAAATTTAAAAACAACGATGGGTGAGTTTCTGTTGAGAATTATATCGTCATTGGGCGCAAGCTCCGCCAACTGTTGGCAGTATGTTGAGTAAAATCAATACTGATAGTTTACAAATTCTTATAATGTGGAGCCGCCGTGGTTTCTATAACTAAAGTGTTAACGCTTTTAATGTAACTTTTCCGCTCTTTAGAGAACGGAATCCACCGATTGGACACACGACAATCATAATAGGAGTGAATTTGGAACGGATTACTTCAAAATGCGTATAATGAAAGTCTGTATCTTGTTTGATTTTCTGTGGTATTCAGCACAAATGGAATTTTTTTGGGATTTCCAATTGAAATTTACTTAGAAATTCCATCTTTCACCACGAAGAAGTATTTTATGTCTTATTTTATTTGAAACAAATTTGAAACGGCTAATTAGTAAAATTAACTTATTGAACCCATCGAATTCAATATTTCAAATTTCAATCCAATTTGAATTTAAATATTCGACGCCAGAACCCAGGACTGACATGTAAAAGGTATAACTTCGATTATTAATTTTAATTTGTTTGTTGAATCAGTTCAATTTTGTCTCGAATTTGAAGATTATTTGTTTCTATTTCAAAATATTAAATCAAAATACGTGACACTTGAGTTGAAACTGTATTGTAAACGTATTCTTTCATTTGAAAACGATCATTTGTTCTCTTTAGCCCAAATTTGACTCCCAGCTGAAATTTTTGTGAACTGGAATTTAATTGGAATTTTAAAGCTTAAGGTTAGTATTGCAAATTTAGTCAACCTAACCACTCTGAGAATCGGAAAATATTACTATTTTCCTGTCCCATCCATACAAAGCCAGTTTAGTTCCTTCAAACATACCAACCAGTTCAGCGTTCATTATAGTGATGCTTTTATCCACTTTAAAATACTTTTCAAGATTCACTTCTTCACACACTATCAACTGTATAAACGATGTCTTCTTGCACATACCGCTGACTGATTTTCCCAATCATAATTTTTGGCGATAACTTCATTCATTCAGAAACATGTTCATATTTCAAGTGCATTTTCAAGTGTGTATTTACTATTATTCCAAAACTCATTTTGCTTAGTTATTATTCTCACTGACTCTTTTGAGAGGTGAATCATCCATTTCAGATCACAGAGTGTGTATTGGGGTTGAGGTTATACCCAATACCACTCCGGCGCATGCATTCTCAACTTTCATTAATTGGCTAAAAGCCCCTTTTGAACCATTCCCATACACACTAATAACATATCTAATTTTAGGGGATATAAAAGTCAGTCACACTCGGATGAGCGCCCCACTTGGGTTTGTTCACCCGTTTTACCACATTTAAACGTTCCTTGCAGTTATCTGCCAAAATATTCATTGGTTTACCAAAATTCATACGTCTTTCAATTCAAATATCTGTACGCATTTACTTGTTTAATTCTATAGCTATATCCACTCTGATGTTAACATTTGCAGTATTCATTATAAAACTCATATAAGCACACTTATTAGGATTCACTCTCAGATTTAACATTTTAAGTTTTTGTATTTAACTCATCTACTCCCTTTTGTGCTTTTTGAGCTGACGCATCAACCCTTCTTCCGTTTCCAATCACTACAAAATTGTCTGCAAATTGCAGAACTATTTGATTATCTGCATTGATGCGGTGTATCTCGCTGGTATTATATAGGTTGAAAAGAGCTGGAGATATTTTATTTCGTTGCGGAAGTTCCATATTCGCAACTACCTCGAACATATACCCACTTCCATTCCAAAACATTTTTCTCTCAATCATAAAATCTTTTATCCACCAGTCAAAACTCTTTTATCCGGAATTCGATCAACCGGAAAATCTAATATCCAGAATTTTTTCGGAAAGAAACTTTTATCGATTATCTGTAAAATGCTCTATTATCAGACCCTTCTAGAGTATAGAGCCATAATGATTATGACGTATTTTTTAGAAGCTTTTTTAGTGGTATAACTATTCACTAATTTCCATAGGAATCCATAGTAAAAATGGTGTTTTTTAGCTTCAAGTTTTGCAATGAAAAAAGCAAAAATGTTACAAAATTTTTATACAAAAGTGTTCTACATATCTTTATCAGCAATATACAGGAAGGGTATATGGGTATTAAGTAAATATTAATTGCAGAAATATTAAAATTAAATTATTTCTAAAATATATTTTTCCAACTTTCATTTTGAAAAATACATCAAAGTTGGCTCTGCCGAATTAAAATAATACTTGCTAAATTTATCTTTAGTTTTACTAGTGTACGTTAGATGTCTCAGATTTATATAGCAAAATACGAAAAAAATTGTTTAATCACAAAATTATGACACGTTCTTAATATTTTGAGAATTTGTTTTGCTTTTCCTACAATTTTTGAACTAAAATTTCCCCACGTGGTAATTTTTCGTACGATTTTTCAAATTGTTTACTGCCCACTGCCATCTATGTATATTGACTTAATGCACACGATTTGTAGTAAGCTTTTCTTTTTAATTTGACCAGAAAGCTGTTGTTATGAACTTTTTTTATATTTTGGTTTAAATAAATCAATTATTACAAGAAAATGAAAACGATTTACTTAAACGATATTCATATATGTTGAAATTCAAACATTTATGAAAATATTTCAGAAATCATAATTAAGAATTTGCAACGTTTTCATTTACAAATTTGTCTTAGGAAAAACAGTGATTTCCCATATGTTTTATGTATTTTACTATGGAAATTTTGGCTTTTTCCTCTTTTCTAATTCCCTTATAAAAGCTTCGTTTTTTAGATTATGGCTTGTATAATCAAGGTTGCTTTGCTATTATCCGTTAAAACAAATGTTTACTGTTTTTTTTTAATTTTTGTATTTTATTTATTTTTTTCAATAATTTTATGTCTGCAATTATAATTATGTTTCTAATTTAATTTTAATTATTTATAATTGTGCGTAATTTATATCAGTTGCAACATTAATGGCGCCATCTGACAAAAACACGTTAAAAGAGTTCGAGGAGTTTTGAGCAATAAAGTTGATATAGTTAAGGCTCTAGAGTGAAAAGAGTGTCAATATGTCAAAGAAAAAGTACGGGTTAGAGAGGTAGGAGGAGGAGGAGTGTCAATAATCTACCACTTAAAAAAAGGATACTATTTATAAATTTTTTATGGAAAGCATGACCGTAAAAGGAATGATTGATAGAAAAATGGTACGAGCATCTGAAAACCCCACATTAGATAATGTAATCTACTTATGGTTCAAACAATATTGAGCAGATGGATTCCTATTAGCATTAATTATAGAAAAGGCTAAATATTTCCGTAAGGAGCTAAAAATTACACCCATTGTCATTCATCAGAGTGGCTTCAAAAATGTAAGAAACGTCATGGAGTATGACATTTTAATATTGTTGGCGAATGTAGTAGCCAATGAGGTCAGACCTTCTCGCATTAACGCAGCAAAAGAAAGATTAATAGCCCTTGTATGTATGTTAAAACGTGGCCGGTACTCATTTGTGCAAGCTTTTGATTATTGGTAAAAGTGGTAAACCACGCGCACTTTTAAAGGTGTTCATAATTTGCCTGTAGTGTATAAATTCAATAAAAGAGCTTGCGGATTACTCAGGATTTGACTATTGAATGGTTTCAAAAGGACTTTGTCCCGGAAGCACGTGCTCATTGCAAAAAAGTTGGACTTTTAGAAAATTGCAAAACAATTTTATTATTGGACAACTGCCCAGCACACCCCGATCCAAATAGATTGACAGAAGGTAATGTACATGCAATGTGCTTACTACCGAATTGTACATCGTAGATACACCCCATGGATCAGGGTATGATCAGAAGCTTGAAAGTCAATTACCGCAAGGAAATGAAATGTAAAATAACATCTATGGATACTAATGAAGGCATTATGGCTCTATAAAAAGCATATAACATCAAAGATTTTATTTGGCGTATTTTTCGCGCCTGGATTGCTGTAACATCAACTGTTTTAAGAAATAGCTGGCACAATATTTGGCCTGATGTGATCAATCCGCACCAGTTTATTCTAATTTGACTGATGAACAAATTATTAATGATGTTTTAAATCCGGAATCGTCGATTGAAATCGACAGCGACAGCTCTGATGGTTCTGAAGCTGTCATAGTCGGCTACTTGGATACTAAAACCATTATTACCGAATAGGAAATAATTAGTCTTAATCTAATCCAAGATAAATTAATAAAAGAAAATTGAAAGAAGCAAAAACAGACCACCGAGACATGTTTATTTAAAAGAAAATGCATATTTTATTTTATTTTATTATTTTCTGTGTAAAATGGATTCAAAATGTGATAAATAAAATTTTAGTTTGAAAATTTATAAAACGTGCTTTAAAATTATTTAAAAAAATAAACAAATCCTTTATCCGGAAAAATCTTTTATCCAGAATTGGCCTGGTCCCGCCCGTTCCGGATAAAAAAGGTTTGACGTACTGACCGTGAAATAATTTCCACCTAATTTCCACGAAACCACGCTCTTTCAAAGGCCCAAGAATACCGCAAGAGCTTTCATATTATCCTTTCTTACTTCTCATACGAACTTTTCCACATACTCTATTGCAGAATGATTTTTTTCGAAATCCAAATGTTGTCGATGACAACAAATTATTTTTATTCACAAAATCTTCTACATATACCTCGATAATTATGCCACATTTGTATCTTTATCCCGCTTAGTGATGGGAAGCACCCTGCTCTCTTTCTATTTGCCCGGTATTTTGGAACCCATTCACACTTTCTTGAGCATCTCAAGCATGTTATATTTTACTAAATCATTCAACAACCGAACCATTTTATAACTTTAGCGGTTTGTCCTTGGAGTGGTAGATTTTGATATATCTATAACACTTTCTTTTCTTCAACTCTCCCCTTTCACACTTACAATCAATTCTTTCATTTGTACTCATTCTATCAACTTCATTTATTATATTCAAATCATTGCTTACATTCAATACCATTCTCATAAATTGTTCACTTTTATCTCTATTCTCACATACATTCTGTTCTCGCATCTCATACATTTTTTTTTTTCGCTGGCGCTACATCCCATAGAGGGATTTGGCCGCTTCATTATGAAGTTTCGTAATCAATTTTCTTAATGGATAATCAATGATTAATTGATTAATCCTAACATTAACCAGCCGTGATTTTTTCATCACCCGCCGGGAATCGAACCCGGGACCTCCGGGCTTAAAGCAAGCATGCTAACCACTGTGCCACCGGGGCGGCAAGAAAATGTTAATCAGGTAATTTATCATAATATTTCCAAACGTGCATCTGCTGGGTATCATTCTAGGAGTGTATTAATATTGAATTGGTCAGCGCGTTTAAATATCTTGGGGTTCATTTGGACAGTAATCTCAATTGGAAAATTCATGTCTTTCGATTTCTCGCATCTCATACATTGTTCACATTAAAATGTTTATCATTCAACCTCTTAAATAAATTCCATATATCCTTAGTTGTGGTCCTTGTGAACATTTGGGACGCAAACTCCCGGCAACTTTTCCTTTTCGCTCTGCGAATAGCTTTTTTCAATTTTCCATTCATTTTACCATACATAATCTTATTCTCATTACTCGTATTCTTATTAAATTCGCATAATGCTATTCACTTCCTTTCATAGCAGAATTGAACTTCATTGTTCCACCAACCATTCACATTAATCTTTTTCATATCCACAATTTTTGTACATAGTTTATTTACCCGTTTCAATTTCACTATCCAACTGACTTTGATTTGTTTCATTTTCTCCGAGAATCTCATTCATCACTTTCACCCATTTCCTGTTATTCATTAATTCACGTTTTCTCCAAAACACTCGATTATCATTCACAATCATTATGATCATGAAATGATCCCCACCCAAATTCTCTTCTTCCACATTACAAGTGACCCAACAGGCCAGTTCAATAGTTGTCATAGACAAATCTTTTGCGCTGGCCGTACCTGCCACATTCGCCATTCTAGTTGGCCTTCCGTCATTCAAGAGTACCATATCGGAGTCTTGAATCAGGTCGGCCAACTGTTTTATCTTGCAAATATTAAATAGGAAATAAAAGTCTAAAATTGTTTGAGACATTTTGAATCATTTGAATTATAAATTCAGGAATATAATTTCCTTGATGGGTTTGGCCTGAAATATGAAAATAACTTTGATTTATCGCTTTAATTAATCGCTTATCAATATTTCAAATAAGTGAGGCTTGATTGAGTTTAACCTTAATTTTGAGTGTATTTTTTTATTTGAATAATACGCCAGTCGGAAAAACAAAAAATGTTGAATGAGTTTGAACGGAATTTTGAAAGTAGTTTTTTTATTTAAACTGAACTTGAAATTAATAATGATTCTAATATAAATGTTTTACAATTTTAAAAATTGAATTCAACTCAAATTAAAGAAATTTGAATCTGTTCAAACTAATTTGAAATGGATTTTAATTAAACAAATTATTCCAACTTGAATTTTAAAATATAAAAGGTTTCTGATTAAACTTTTAGACTTGATTTGAAACGAATTTGAAATTACAAACTCTTTTTAAAAATAGTTGTTTGTTCAGTTTAGAATATGTTTTAGTTCAACTAGAAGTTTTATTGGAATTAGCCATGACAAGAAGTAAAATTAACAACAGGACAACATCAAAACAGATTTGAACCACAACAAGTGAAATTTGAATGAGTTTGAAGTAAATTTCAAATTATTTTTTATGTTTGGAACGGGTTTGAAAAGTATAAGAAGCTTAATTTTTTTATTCGAATTTTATTCCAACCCTTTTTTTTTGTTGTTGAATTCGGTTTCAATTTTATTTTAACTTGAAGTTAGAATTAAGGAATAACTTCAAAATGAATTTTAAACAAAACAAGTGAGACAAAGGATTGAGTTTGAACCTAGTTGTTAGTGAATTCTACTCCACTGTTCCAGTTAATTTAAATTTATAAAAAACGGAAACTTGAATAGGTTTGAACTGAATATGGTCCCATTGAGTTTAAATTTTACTCTAAACGGAAAGAGATATTTGAGAAGGAATGGATTAGCAAAATGGATTTCAGCTCGACAAACAGAAATTTGAATGTGGATAACCATAATTTTGAATGTAATTTTTTTTTGGGTTGAAATTAATTTGAAATTAATAAGTAAGCTTAATTCTTGTACTTTTTAACTTTAATGTTTCTTTTTGTCTAATTGGAACGAATTTGAAAAGTAGGTTTGAAAACAAAATTTGTATAAGTTTTAACGAAAGTAGAATGGAATTTTTGTGCTATTTGAAAATGGAGAATCTTTCTCCAACTTTCTTAACGATTTTGGACTAAAAATTATAATTTTCAAATTAACATAACCTCAAATTTCAATTCCAACTTAGACTTTAATGCTCAATATCGGAATTACAAATTAAGGCGGTCCTTCATAAAACAAAATTAATTCAAATTGAATGAAGAGAGAATGTGCTTTTAACAGAAATTTGACTCTTATTTGAGGTTCAATTAAAAAAACAAAAAATGGCACTTGATCGATGTACCAAAAAAGCTGACATTTAAATGAGTTTGAACTTACATCAAGAACTTAATTTTTTTAACGAATTTGAAATCAAAATAGCATAATGTTTTAATTGAATACTGCAACTTGAATTTTAAATTTAGCTGGCATCGTAACTACTACAAGTACTCAACCTAGAATTTACATTAATCAAACAAATGAAATTTGAATGAGTTTGGTTTCAAAATGCTAAGAATGCAAAAATGTTTTAAATTCAAAAGTAGGGCAGAGTCTCCGATTGTGGGCACTCTCCGGTTGCGGGCACCACTGCAAAACGGTTGACAGAATGCTATTATGGCGGGTCTGACTGCTGTCGTTCTTGTATTTTGACAGTGCGCAGTTTTCGAGCTAATATCGAAGTGAATGGACGAGCTTGTTCATTAGCTGCGATCACATTAAAAAAAGGTCCGTAAAAACAATCGCCGGGATTCGAACCCGGGACCTCCGGAGCGTAAAGCAAGCAAGCTAACCACTGTGCCACCGCAGTGGCCATTAACGATTGGCTAGTTAAAAAACCTATGGAATAGCGCGGATCAGTTTGCAACGCTACCTGCATACAACGGAAGAGGTGTTTGGCGATTTGTCATCTGTGAAAGATGCTGTATTGTTAGATTTCGTTCGTCAATTGGAATGTTTTTTAAAGGTTTTCAAACCGATCCACGAGGGAGACCTTGTCCAATATATTTTGAAGTGCGTCAACCATTATTACGAAACTTGAAGTTGAATATCAGCCGATTTGGAATGACGACGAGAAAGCGGGCAAACATTGGTATTACGCACCGTCCACCATTGTCTACCATTGGTATTATGCAGTGCATGAAAAGCTTTTGTAAATCAAATGGCGAGAAGTTGTTTCAAAACTACATATAGGCATTTTAAGGATGAAAATTATTTCGAAGCATCGATAATCTACAACATGGATAAAAGATGCTTTTCAACGGTCCCGACAAAAATTGGCAAGGCGATTGCCATAAAGAGTATGTGTCTTGTCGGAAAACTGGAAGCCGCTGAAAGAGGAACGATGGTGACAATAGGCTTAACCATAAGCGCTGCTGGCAACAGTCTACCACCATCCTTTTTTTCCCGAAAAAAATGCAGACTAGCTTCTTCGATAACGTTTTTGATGGGCCTGCCGGTTATGCTAATTGTTCTGGCTGGATGTGCCATGGAGGGACAATGGAGTGGGCAATGAAGTGCATATTGTTTCTTTTCCGTCGCATTGTAGTCACAAACTACAGCCACTCGATGTGTCTGTTTTCAGACGACCGATAAAGACCTATTACAAGTCACAGTGTTCTGCATGGAAAAAAATAGTGCCAACAAGAGAGGACTTTGGATCATTCAACCTTGCTCTTTCGACCTGAAATTTTTAATTTTCATTTCGATTGTCTTAAGACTCTTGATCTGGCATTGACACCCAAAGTCATTAAATCCGGTTTCAGAGCATCCGGAATTCATCCATAAAACCCAGATAACTTCTCTGACGTTAATTTCAAGCGGTTTGCATATGAATAGGAAGTGGTCACCAAACCACATCCTTCCACACCTAGAACGTCTTCAACGAGCCCCTTATTAGCCTTGGACGAAATTGGTCCCCTACAAGCAGCTCCAAGAAAAAAGCCTACACATCGTGGTCGTAAACCGAATTTAAGCATCGTGCTTACGAGCAGCCGTCTCGCCCCGAAGAAGAGTAAAAAAAGAAGGCAACAGCATCTGCCAAACCGTCGGCCAAGCGCTCTAAAAAAAGGAACTCTTCACCATCTGATGATGATATCGACTTCTGCATCATCTATTTGAAGCTTCTGCCGTCGAAGTTGACCGCTGCAAATTTCATCAAATGCAACACGTGTAATCGGTCCATGCATTTGTAATGCAGTGACATGCATTCCAGCTATTTCACATGCAAACAATGTGTCTCTGACTTGGAAGATGAGGAAGACAATAAATAATTTTTAATTAAAAACCCTTTTGTGTGATTCTCATTTTTGGCGAATTTTCGAAAGGTGCCCGGAACCGGTTATGATTTTTTTTTTTGTTAAAAAAGATGACTTCACTAAAGTGGTCGTAAAATTTTTCTAGTTGACGGAATCAATGTAGATACTTTAGCAAACAGTTAGCTAAGGCCACTAGCTTTCCATTGATATCCATATCTCCGCACCGCCAAATATGGGATCAAAAGAAAATTATGGGTGAAAAACAAAACTGTGCCCACATAACCGGAGACTCTCCCCTATAAAAATACAACTTTCTTCTTCAAAGTTTACGCGATTTAAATTTTTATTGGAATTGAACAAATTTGGAATCGAATATTTGATGTTTATATTTCAAACGAATCAAAAATTTCTTGAAGAGTTTGACCTGAGATTTGAAAATAATTTTGCTTTATTTCAAATTAAAAAAATTGATTTTCACACCGATTTAAGTTCAAATTTCAATCCAACTTACAATATAATCCAGACCAAAACTGGAATTTGAAGGTTAACTTCTATTAGACAGATGAAATTTGATTGAGTTTAAACTGAATTTAAATCAAATTGTTCTCTCAACATTTGCTACGAGTATAAAAATAATCGCGGTACTTCGCTTTTTCGTTTTCAGGTCGACAGCAAGATAGCTAACTTGCTTAAATCACATGACATAGCCTGAATGATCACAAAATTAAATTTTGGTATAGCTGTCATAAGTTAAGCTTTAGAGAACTAAAACAAATGTTTACGTCACATACCTACAGTTTGAGTTGTATAAATCTAAATTAATCTATACATACTTCCATTGTGCTAAAATTGCATAAATAGTTTAATAAATTTTAACAGTTTTTGTGTACGCAATTTCCAATTCGGTTCAATATTATTTCTAACCGACAATATAATTCAAGCATTGACACAAAAACAATAAAATTACAAAACAATGTAATAGTCAACAAAAACAGTATTGTGTGACACATAAAAGAGATCATTCAGCTGCAGATCACGTTACAGATTCAGCAGCCTATATGAAACCGCATAAACACACTTTTATAGCATATCGCACTTACTTTATCTTGATTGTTATTTTTATTAATGCATACATACTCGTACATATTCCATTCTTCATTGTTTTAAATTTTTTCTTGCAAAATTTTTGCAAATCTTATTTATATATACGAGTATATGAGTATGTATTCGCATAAAACACCATTCATCATTATGTTCATGACTTTGCTATTATTATATTATTCTTAGTACCTTGCTCCCTTGTTATAAGAAGAGTAAAAAATAAAAATAAAAAATCATAATAATAATAATTGTAAGAACAAACCGCGCGCATAACACACAGTGTAATAATTTTGACAACAACAATTTCTGACAACAACAATTTCACCGTATAGTAGAGAAGAAACACAAAAAAAAAAATTTTATGAATTTTAAAGTGTTAATCAAACAAAACCAGGAAATGTTTAAATTGTTTAATCGCGATCAAAAAAAAATGTGTATGTGTCTTTCTCTCTGTACATGTATTTGGTTGTTCATTTTGTTTTTGTTTTATATTTGATTTTCATAATATACAAACGTACGTACAATGTAGCAGAAAATTTTCATTTTTCACAATACTCGTACATCAGAATTAACACAGATTTTTTTCGGTGCGCGGACTCATTGTGTATGGAGTACATTATAGAGCCAAGGTTATTTAGTTTATTGCATGAATAATGTTATTTCCGAAATTATCATATAGAACAGAAAATATAATAATGTTGCATTGTGTTGCGCGTAATGTTGCAACAAAAATATTTATGTTATACTAAAATAGTTTTTTTTTTGTGTTAACGTTTTAATGACAAACAAGTTATGACAACCGGAAATTATGTTGACTTGTATATATATATTATATGCGTGAATTAATCGCATCTACATATTTTATATTATGTATAGTAAGCAATAATAGTAAAAAAAAATAAAATAGACAATGTTCTCTCTATTTTATGTATATAAATATGATGATGATGAACATAGACAGATTATATATTTTATTACTTCCATCTGTGGTTTTTTATTATTATAGTGTGCTTTAAAAAAAAAAATATGAAAAAGATGATGATGATGGTGATATGAGATGGTGATTAAAGATATTTTAATTAAGATGTATAAAAAAAAATAAAAAAAAAAAATCGAAACAACCGATCAAAATTCCGCAATTACAATCAATTACGGTGCAATTAAAAAAAATAAATAAATTGTTGCATTGAAACGTCGCACTCGAACATAATATGATACCTACTCAAGAAGACAACGATAGTGCAGATAAATATCAGGGTGTTACTTTTAATTATCGTAAATTAAGATGCGGATTTGAAGTGGTAAAGCAACTTGATTGAAAATTGAATAAATATTGTTTGGGTGTGTGTTTACGTTTAGTATATATTATGGTGATTGTTTATTATCTTGAATATCTATTAATTTTTATTAAACAACTTAATTTTTTCTCAAATTACAAAATTTTGTTTTATATGCCGAATGAAGATTATTTTGATTCAAATCGATAACAGTGCTAATTTTCAAAAAATGACCACGCTTTTGTTTTAATTATCTCAGTTATCTTGATGATATAACGTTTCAGGAATGTTTTTTTGGTCAACGTGCATAATTAATCATTTACAAGACAGGCTTTCTTATCTTTCATCATTTTAATATCATCTTCGTTTCTATTTAATTTTAACAAAATTGCAAATTTTTTTATTAAGCCGGTTCCTAAGCAAATCTTTGACTATATTTACGATTATTTGAATGGCCATTAAACACAAAAATGTTATTTTCTTTCTTTAGTTCAATCAATAACATCAACATTTTTCTAAAGAATAAAAGATTTAAAAATTTTGTCGGACAAATTTATAAAAATTTGAAAGAGAACCAAAATTTTGTTAACACGGTTAATTCACAAAATTGTTGTGAAAGATTTTCTTTCCATTTTCTTAAGTTTTTTAAATCCGAACAAATTTACAAGATTGGTAAAATTTAAGAATTTAATTAATTTTAAGGCGTAATAACACCTTGTGGAAGCGAAATAAAAAGTCATGCCTCGAGGTACGCCGATCCGTGAAACTTTTACGAACATGAAAGTCGGAAGAAGATGAAACAGTCGGGAAAATGTTAGTTTAGATCCTCCTTTAAAAATTTAGTAATATGTCGGATTATCATTTTCTGAAAATACAGTTCGATGGGGAGGGGGCGAACAAGTATGTGTACGTTTAATAATGATACTTAATATTTGAAAACCAGAAAACGTTGACCTGTAAATTGATATAGAATTCATCTAAAAATAAAGGAAAATATGTTTCACCATTTAACCAAAAACCCAGAGTTAAAGAATTTTAAAGGGGAAGAGTAGCATCATTTTATAAGGAAACCTACTCTATATATGTACATATATCTCAAAACTCGAACATGATTTTCTTTTAAAAATTACAAAAATCGTGTTTTAACATTATTTTCCAAAAATCTAGTTAAAGAGAGAAATGGAGGGTAGCGCAGAGATCATCTTACAGAATTGGAAATCGATGTTTTCTGATTCTCCTTTACTAATAAACACCCCGTGTTTTATCACTTTTCGAAAATCAAGTTAAAGGGTTGAAAACGGGAGAAGCGGTTTTTATGAGGGTACCTACATCCTACATGTACCTCAAAACCCGAAAATGTTAAACAAGTGAAAACTGTTCAGATTCTGCTTTAAAAATAAAGAAAAATTTGTTCACCATTTTTCGGGTAAAAGGAAGAGGTAATTTTTATTACGAAGGAAATTTATGTTCAGATTCCCATTTAAAAATTAAGAAACACGTGTTTACCAATTTTCGAAAATCCAGTTAGGAGATGAAACACGGGAGTGATTTTTTTCAATGAGGATACCTGGGTTAGCGCCTTAATCTTGCATTACAAAATGTTGCATTACAAAATCTTGCATTACAAAATCTTGCATTACAAAATCTTGCATAACAATTTCCCGGAATCGCGTGTGCGATTCTATAAATGTACGGGAAATTATTATGCAAGATAACAAATCGCATTGACAAAATTCTACTGTATAATGATAATTATACAGTAGAACTTTGCTTGAGATATCAAAAATCAAATGTCCAGGATTAAATATTCTTAACCAGAATATTATGTTGAGATATTCTGGAAAATGGAAATTTCCATTTTAATTTTATTATTAAATTTTCATTAATCAGGAACGAAAATTTAAATTCTGGAAAATGAAGATTAAATCTTCCTTATCCAGAACATTTTTTTTAAATATTTTGAAAAATGGAGATTTCCATTCTAATTCTAATATTAGCCGTATTTCTTGACGCAGAGTTATCCGGATCGCTATCTGCACAATTTTGTTTATTTTATTTTTTTTAATTATATTGAACTTTTATGAGTACGCAATAAATATTATGTTAGATACTAAAGACAGCTACAGATACTAAAACTGCAAAATTTTTTAAATGCAAGATATTGTATTTGCAAGATTTTGTATTTGCAAGATTTTGTACTTGCAAGATTTTGTACTTGCAAGATTTTGTAACTGCAAGATTTTGGGTTGGCAAGATTTTGATTTGCATGATTGCAAGATTTCGGGGCGCTCCCAGTATACCTAGGTCTCAAAAACTGAACCACTTGTGAAAATTAGTGTTTAGATTCTCATTAAAAAACGGAATATGTGTTTTTTTAAGTGAATAGTGGGGAGGGGTTAGAATGAATTTGTGAATGAATCATCTTTTGGATATGAAGCTGCACGCCAACACGCTATTAATCTGCGGGGATTAATCTTGCAGCAAACACACTGCATTGCAATATTCCTCACCTAGAATCTAAATATGATTCAATGAGAGATACTGCGGAGTGCGGATACAGAAAATTTGAACTGGTGAAACAATTTATGAAGCAGTCTATTATGATCGACAGTATCGAAGGCCTTGGCAAAATCAAGACATACCAGAATAGAGATTTTACCCATTTCAGCGTTCTCTGATAAATCATCAACCACATGCGCAAAAGCCGTACCAGTACTATAACCCTCTCTGAAACCAGATTGCAAATCGTTTAATAAATTATTATTCGACAAGTGAAGATTAATTTGTAATTTCATGGTTTTCTCAAGAACTTTAGATAAGCATGGTAGAATACTAATAGGTCTATATTCCTCTACACTTTTTGGATACTTCGTTTTGTTGACAGGACTGATGATAGCTTCATTCCACGCGCCCGGAAAGAAAGACTGGTGGCTGATAGATAACACCCACCAGAATTTTACAGCCGACAGAGTTCAATATCTCTACATCAAATTTAGAATTTGGTGCGTTTTGATAAACTAAATTATATTTAATACTCTTACGGATATAAAGCGCTACGCCACCCCCATCCTATCAGAACGGTCTTTACGAATCACTTCATAACCAGGCAGCCCAACAAACCCATCAGTATGTTTAAGAGTTAAGTTCATCCAAATGAGTCAGCAGACTACCTGGATTAATATGCGCGAACTTCAGACCCTCATTATGCATTTTATAAGATGATTTGAGTACTATGTTGCGATTGTACATGTGGTGAAATCCATCCCTATTCTCCGGAGGAAACATACCCATCACCAGTCAATACGTTCAAGAAGCATACAAATATGTATAAAACATTTAAAAAAAGTGAAACTTCATATTCTCTTATAAAAGTCCCCATACTAACGCCGACTCCAATACCCAAACCGCAGATAAAGGTAGCATGATGTAACACCATAACCAAAACATTCAAAAAGCAACAAGGCTCTAAATCAATATTAGCGAATCTACAAATAGAAAGAATTAGAAAAATATTGATAACAATGTGTACGATTTATTCACAACGGTGAATTCGACTCTTAAAGAAGTAAACTGTTCATATCTTAGAGACTAACGCAGATTACATATTTGCCATTCTTAGAAGCTTGAATTCCAATTTTGCCATCAATGACTTTTACACTCACAACTTTATTCTCCCTTAATAATCTCAAGGCAGCTTTTTTAATTTTGTATGATGCAGTGGTCAAATTATGTTGAATGTAGATCCGTTCATCACCAATATAGCCAGGTAAACAAGATAATTTCAGAGTTCTAGCAACCTTGAAATACTAAGTCATAAAAAGATTTTTATCGAAGATATGGGAGTTATCACTGGATTTTATGTGTAACATTTCCAGAAACGATCTTTTCCTAAAATTTTTTTGCTGTTCCAAAATTTTAACGTTATATCTAAAGTTATTTGATGATTTGTGTTTTTTAAATGTTGAGTGAGAGCACTATTTTGGTTTAAATCTTGATAAACTGCACTTTTATGTTGATATAACCGTTTTTCAATAAATTGTTTCGTTTGTCCGGTATACGTTACGTTACATTCACATTAGATCTGATAGACAACATTGGACTTTTTCTTTAGATGAACTGAATCCTTAAGTTTAAAAAACAAAGCTGTATTCAAATTCGATGCTGGTCTTCCCACAATCTTAAAACTATAATTTTTAAACAGGTGTTTAGTTTTTTCAAAAAGATTTTTTATGTATGGGATGGCCATATCTACAGAATTTCTATAAAATTTTTTTTGTTTCCAAATAGTAACAACATCTACTAATTTATCAAGGTAATGATTTTGAGCTAAAATGTTTTTTAATAAATAAAATTTTTTTAATTATATTTTGTATTTGAAAGTTTTAGAATTTGTTGAGTAAGAATTTTGATTGTGTTAATTTTGTAAGAAAACGAGAGCCAAGAGTGAAAATTTAAGTATCTTCCAGACCATGTATCTTTATGATACCAATCCACAGAAATTTTACCATTAGCTTCATGTATCAAAAGAATATCCCAAAATGAATTTTTTTTATCAGATTCTTTTTCTATTGTGAATTTAATTCTCAGTTCTATCGAATTGAAAACATCCAAAAAACATCAACTTTGTCAACTGGGATAGCCGTTATAATATCACCGACGTAACGATAGTAGAATAATGGTTGAAAATCCAAAGAATTTAGTGCTAAATTTTCTACATATTAAAATGGACTCGAAGTGAGTCCGAAAGCTCAAGTTAATTTTATAAAAAATAAAAACAGTATAGGGAGCCCTAAGTCGTCAAATAATTTGAATTTCATACATATTATATTGATCGTTAAATAAAAAATTGGAATTTTTCAAAATTTCGTAAAATCTCAGAAATAAACGACTACATCTTACTTAAGTGATCGAATTTTATTATCCGATCCGGTTTAAAGTGCGGTATTTATATATGCCATATATTATTTGAATTAAGTCTCGCCAAATAGTTAAAGTGACTCTTTTGACTCACATTTATCATAATTTCCAGAGAACATTTCAGTTTTTCGGAACTATTGCCTATAAGGCAAGTAGACCATGCGCCTCTAAATTCGAGGATTGATACAAAAATGCAAGGAATTTTTTATGTTTCACAGGACTGTGTAGGTCCAATTTTCATAATTCTACTTTGCTGTTCTTGTTTTTGTTATTTTTGGCTGTCGAAAAGGTTAGACATGTTTTAGTGTGAAAGGCTTGAGTTACAACTTTCAACAGTTATTGAATTAAGATTTTAGAGTGTCTTTGGTAAAACGCTCTTATTCTACAGGCTGTACGAAGCTGCAGCAAGATGGTAATTTTTGTATGTCTATTTTAAAACCATGACGTCATGATAAAGTCGATACACCAAAACTTGAATTTTGGAACAATACATCCCGCATCACCACATGAATCGTGTGGTAATTTGGAGGAAGGTAACATTTTTTTTCGTGTATTAACATACAATTGTTTTGGTTGTACCCAAATTAAACTGTACTCTGTACAGTTCTTAATCTTCATGGTGGTTTAATTTTTTTGTTGTATCTGTTAACGTGTTAACGTCATATTTAAATTGTTAGCAATATTGCTAATTTCGAATGAATTCATAATTAGTGTTTAATTATTGTTTTTGCATCTAGTTTATTAAGATTTGAGTTACATTCAGAATTAAATTCTGAATCTTGTTTGCATTTGTTTTAATTTACTATCATGGGATGAATTCGCATTCCACTGTGGCATACATGCGCTGAGAATGATGTGTTAATTTGTTTCTTCGTTATTTTGTGAAAAGCAGCTCACTTAAATCAGCTAATTACCCGAGAAACCCCTCCCACTGCTCCTGTAGCTTCAGCCGGCAAATTTGCTGCTATCGAGAATCCTAATGTAACGGGAGTTAACGGTGGTACGAAATTTTGTCGAAAATCTCAGACGACCGTTACAAATGTGTGTGTGCAATTTTTTATTTGTAGACAAATTGAAACAAAAAACTATGTGCAAGGAATTTTGACGAGTCTTCTAATACACTAAGCATTTGCAAGTGGTATAGACGTTTCAAAGAGAGGCATGAAGACGTTAAATATGATGAGCGCTTGGGACGCCCCAGGACATTAACGGGTCTCATTTGAAATGCGATATTTTAAATCGCGATTTTACAAAAGGCGATATTTCAAAGCGCAATATGGTACAAAACGCAATATGGTACAAAACGCGATCCCCACCTAAAACAACCGATGACATGAAGTCAATTGCGATCCAGAAGACCAGAACTAACCAGAAACAAGATCGACGAATTGAATCTTTCAGCTCATCACATGTCTGGAATTGAGTTCCGTTTTTTTAAACGTCCCGAACCAATATGCCCCATAAATTTTCAATAGAGTTTAAGTCTGGGCTCCATGCTGGCCATTCCAAAACTGTTATTTGTCTTTCCTGAAACCAGGTTTTTGCTTCCCTTGACACATGAATCGCCGCATTGTCTTGCTGGAAGATCCATTCCTGGTAATTCAAGTCAGGAATATCTTCAACCATGTTTAATAATGCATCGTCTAATATGAGACTTGCCAAAGAAGCAAAAAGCACCACATATCATCACAGACCCTCCACCGAATCCAATTCCTACTCATTCTTATCTCTGGTTCATTCCTTAGATCATGCGAATAAAATTGGCAGCCATTCGGGCCATCTAAATTACATTTTTTTTCGTCGCTAAATACAACCTTTTGCCATTCATTGGACCAAGATATGTATTTTTTGGCGAAAGCTAATCGTGCTGCAATGGGATGTGGCTTTAGTCGATGTTTACGTTGTCTCTTCGTCCATTTAACTTGATTACTTTCGCTTTGAATTTGCCGGACTCGACGATCGATCACATTGTTCAATTTTTCTGGAACTAGCTCCAGACTTACTAGCAGCGAAAATAATTTGGCGTTTTTGACGATTCGTCAACTTTGATTTGCACGCAGATCTTTTTTTCTGTCCATAGTTTTCACCCAAGCGAACATAGTTGTCAATTACACCATGCGATCTATTGAGTCTTCTAGCAATTTCTCTATTTGAAAGATTACATTCCAAGTAGCTACTAATTTTAGCTTCTTCGTTTACAGTTTACTGCTTTTTTCGTGGCATTTCTAAAAGTTTGAGTAGATATTGACAAAACATTTATTCATGTGTTTATGCCCACTTAAGCAAGTAATATTACTTTAAAAATCAAAATATGCTCACTGGCTATATAAATACTTCCACTTAGTTCAACGTTTCAAATGAGACTGAGAAGAACGAAAATACGACTGAACGATCTATTGCGTTAATCACACTGTTATCTTACTTCTACGCATTAGGGTATTGTATGCGCATATTAAAAATTTTCCAGAAAACATCCGCTGAACGCGTTTGCTTTAAGTTATTTACTGACTATATAACTATTTCCGTGATTGTATTCTTAATGGCTTAAGACCAATGCCGACAAAAAATATTGAATATCAGACATAAGGTACGTAAATTCAAAATGACTAGTTTGTGTATGATATATCATACTTCGGAATAAAATGGGGCAAGCAGATCTCAAGTCGTAAAGTATCGGAACACTGTCTGAAGGATTAGGGCTTCAACAAATTTTTTTCTAACCATTAGAAAAGCTATTGGGCTAAACGCAAAAAAGTTTCCTTCAAAATGTGCAACATTTCATAGAATTGGTTTTGGCGGCTTAAACCATATTTGTGATTAAAAATATCATTTTTTTTATTGAATTATGAATTATACAAATAAGTGAGATTTTGTTCAATACAATTTTACTTTTCACACTATTCAAGTTTTGTTGTTGTTTCTTCCCAATGTATGATATATCAAACCGACCCCTGCGGTTCGTTGGCAAGACATTTTAAATTTTTATTTTTTAAATTATGTTTTTTTAACCATAAATATGACTGGTATGTGAATTTGAGTAATACTATGCAACTAGAACATAGTTCGGGTATGAATGGGTTAAACTCTTTCGATTACATGAAAATTACTGAATTTAAAAAAATATGTTGCTAAATTTCAAGAATTTTAAGAACTGACTAGGTTAAAGTGCTACCTCGGCTATTCAGTTTCGAAATTATGCATTTTATAAAATTGGGAAAATTAATATTTCAACTAGCTATCTTTCTAATCATTCTGAAAAAATTATCTAGCATTAAATTAGAGACAAATATCCTGTAAATTCCGTTAATACAAGAAAAAAAAATTAGAAGTGCTTCCTATGTTTTGCAAATTTCGAAAAAACTATTAACTCAAAAAAATTCGAAATTTGAGAAAAAACTTAAGATAAAATATCAGAATTTGATATATGTTCAAAAAAGAATTTTATAAAATATTTATGTTTAGAAAACATTAAAATTATGCAAAAATTTGGGTTTTTCTTTATAAATTTTAACAAACTGCCTTTATTTGTGAAATTCTATATTAAACCGAACTTACTTGAATTTCGACAACAGTCAACAGAAATTCTTCTTAACCATTTGGCTATGGCGATCAGGGTGGAAATGATAAATCAACTGATTTAAATCAGATTTAAATCAACCTGTATTTTTAAAAAAAATCGTGTCTTAAATCATTTCTTTTCGTTAACATATTTTAAAAGAAATAAAACAAGTTTCTTTTAGTAAAATTTATATTTTATTTTAGTGGAAAATACAGTACAAAATTCTATCATACGGTTCTATCACACAAAATTCTTATTAATTAAGCAAATGAGAGACCCAAAAAAAGACGCCATCTGGCCAAATTATAGAGAAATTCGAAGGTTGTGAAATTTTTCCGAAAAAGTTCCGAAAATTATATTCCCTATCAATGTGCTGGTGCGTCATTCAACAAGTTGATTGTTGAATGTTTCATGTAAAGATTAAATATTTCCTAATTAATGGAAAACTCTAAAACACCCAGTCTAATGAAAATTTTAAATAGGAGTAGGCCATTGCCAATAATTCTGGCCAAATTCAAGAAAAAAATTTGAGGCGATCATACTTAAAATTGGAATGGAATAAAAAAGTCGTTGTTGAACGATGAATAGAACTTATATCGCTTTCCTAAATGGTAATAATCTCATTGACCATTGGTCTAGTTATGATTTTCTATTGGAATAGGCCATTGCCAATAATCATGGCCAATTTCAGAAAAAAAAATTGGAGTGATCATACTTTAAATTAGGATTGAATACAAAGTCGATGTTGAATGTTTAACATAAAACGCATATTGCTTTGTATACTTGCATAACTGCAAGTTTCCACAACTCAAAGCGAAGTGCAGAACATTGCCATACAAAATTCGAATAAATTGTAAAATCTTTGAAAATCTCGAATAATCTTAAAAATGTCGAAAAACTTTACAAATCTACAACAAACCGCGGAACAATCTCGATTACCCCAGAAAAATTCGATTAATCTCTATATTACCTCGATTGATCTCGAACAATTTCAATAATACCGAAAACTCTAAATATTAATGAATAGTTTCGGAAAGCCTGTATACAAATTTAGAAATCCCACGCAAATTTCGAAAAATTCCGAAAATTCGTGTTAATATATCGAATTATTTTTCAAGTAATTTAATATTACTACTACTACTAAGCAAAATGCTACACTAACTTAAATATCGCACTACTTCAAATATATTTTGATTTTGTTGGAACTGAGTTCCAAGTTTGAGTTTCATTTTATTATAAGATTTCCTATGAAAAGTGAAACAAAAATTGTAAACCTATGGAACTTGATAGGTGTGGATTACCCAAGTTCCAACGATAATTTTGATAAATGGAATAAAACTTGGAACTTATGAATGAGTTTAATTTTGTTATACTTGGGAAGCAAGTTTAGGCTAAGTCTCGCACCAATTACGCATCCGATTTCCATGCTATGCTCCAATAATCTCGAGAAATTTTAAAACATGATCAAAAGATGAAATCCGAGACAATGGTATATGAAACAGGAAAATTTCCAATTTCCTGATTTAAAATAGTTTTTCAAATTAAACCGGGTTAACCGGTAAATTAAGTTCTATTTACTGTTTTCCGGTAATAAAATGATTAGGCAAACGAGAAACTACATCAATCACATTCAATCTTTAGCGAATCAATTCAACCTTTTCTAATCAAAACTTGATTTGTAAAAGGTTGAATTTCAAGTACAAAAGAGGTAAATTTGGAGTCCAAAACGTATTTTACAAATAAACTAACCCAGTAAACACTAAAATCGTTATCGTTTGATGTCAAAAGCTTTGATTTCAAACGAGTTTGGCAAATTTTATTCTAAATCTAAATATCTGTCAGAACCCAAAGCCATTTTAATTTCTATGGAGTCAGATTACGTACTCAAACATTCACCTCTAGCAACAAAGAAGAAATTGTTGAACTTCTTTTAAGAAAATATTTAATGCAACAGGAACGATATTTTCTCTCTCTAAAAACTAGACCACGGTCCTCATAAAAATTTCCTAGAAATTTCCCGTTTTGCAAATTTGAAAGGCGATGTTTTACTTTAAGCTTAATCTGAGCTACAATCTATCTTTTCTTGACTTTGAACTAATATTCGAACGCCTGATAACTCTCGTGGCCCCCTTTAGCCGTGCCCCCCCCCCGCGGCTGCGGGTGCTGCGGGTACCTAGTTACGCCACTGCTCAAATGTGATTTTGTAAGGCATTGTGTAACGACTAAAGCTTATATTGGAAAATGTAAAATTATTATTGACGAAGAAACGGAAACAAATAATACGCCGGCTACATTATGCAGCATTTCATCACACGTATAATTGATGCAGCAATAAATTTACCAATTTAGAATGCTGCCTCAACAAAATTGTCAAATAAATTTGATCCATTTAAATTGTCACAGTTAGAACAACAACTCGCTTTATTTTTGCAACAAATATTTCATTCAGAACGATCGAGAATGAAGAATTTAAAAATTGTTGTAAGGGCTATGACCGGATTGTCATCGGCTAAACCGCAAGCTATAGGTGATAAACTTTGAAAATGAACACATCGATTTGCGAGAAAAGTACTCTTCTGCTCTCAGATTATTAATAGGCATTAAAAATGTAACTTTGGCTGACGTTTGACGGATGGTCAAACTATAATGCCAATTGTGAGTTCCTGTGTAATGGCAGGAAATGGCGAAATCATTTTAATTAACAGCCTTGATACGTCGGGCATATCTCACACAGTACAAGGTTGCATACGCAAAAGTGAAACTTATTTCAATGTTTCAATTATCAATTTCGCAACCGACAATGTTAGCAACATGAAGATGAGGAAACAAATTTGTAAAGTTGCCAAAAATGAAAATATTATTATTTACGGATAGGCCGCCTTTGTATTAAATTTATTTGCTTTAGACGTAATTGGTAAAGCTGGCTGCAAAATAATTTTATTTACCCAAAGTCTGCTCTGGTACAGCCTTCGGAAGTCCGATAGAATACTTATTTTATTTTTTTAGCTAATAAAAATAATAAATACAAAAAGTGGAATGAAAATAGAAGAATTCTTTGTCGAAAATCGACAGTTTCGAATTCTTCTAAAGACACATTAAAATATGAAAAAACCAAAATATTTAACATTATACTGATCGGCTATCAAATACATCAAAAAAATAATATTTCACAAAATTTCATCAAAAACACTAATTATTTAATAACACGAAATAGATTTGTGACGTTAGGCGTTTCAAAGAGCCAATCTTTCACAGTGGACAAAAACGACTTAGAATGAATTAGCCTCCTAATCCTATCTGGTAAACTATTAAAGATGGTAGGTGATACAACAAGGATGTAGCGGCGGAAATGATCATTGGTAGGAGTACATTTAGAAGCGCTATGATACGTAACTTGGGAATCATAAGGTACAGTTATAACTCCAGAAATTTTAAATAACATAAACTTGGTTCTATCACTCAGAATTAGGCCATGTTTGTCAAACCATTTATGCAGAACTTTCAGATCGGAATTAATCATGGAAATAACATCAGCGGAAGATCCAGCAGTATAAGCTAAAGCTAAATCATCAGCAAACCCAGGACTGCTGCCATTCAACCCAAGTTTAAAAATAGAATTGGTATAAATCTGGAACAGTAAAGGACCGAACACTGATCCTTGGGCAACCCCAACACTCACGGATCTAGGATCACTCAAAATGTCACCAATTCTTACTCTCAATTTTCTACTCTCCAAATAGGATGCAAACCAGTTGTTTACTGTACCTCTAAAACCAATGTCCGACAGAATAGATAACAAAATTTTATGATCAACCATGTCAAATGCCTTAGAATATCTAGAAATTCCAATAAAGCTGCCTCAGTACTCATACCTTGACGGAAGCCATGTTGATGTACACTCAGTACGTTAAAGTGATTTAAAAAAATACTCACTCTGATTTTAACTGCTTTCGCCATAATTTTCAAAATGACCGGCTGAAGAGCAATTGGTCTACAGTTTCCTTTAATAGTTCGATCGCCTTTTTTAAAAATAGGAATAATGGTTGCCGATTTAAGTCTAGCAGGTACAAGTCTCTGATCGAAAGACAGATTGAATATATGAGTCAGGACTGGGCTGACGAATTTAGAGAAAGGTTTTAAAATATGACTACTGAGTCCTTCGCTATCAAGCGAATGTTTCAAATCTAGCGACTCAATAATAGATATTATTTCGTTGTTAGAGACTGGAGTCATAAAAAAAGTTTCATCTCGTAGGTCACTGGCAATACTTGTAAAATAACAGTTAAGTTAATTAGCAATATCTATGTCACTTGTGAGAAGTGTAGCGTTGTCTGATAAAATATTTTTGATCGTAGAGCTTTTGGTCTTTTAGTCAAAATTTCATTTACTAAGTGCCAATTTTTTTTAACATCGCTTATGTATTGCGACATAATTAAATCAAATTTCTGTAAATAAGTTATTGCGACATAATTAAATCTTATTTCTGTCTACATTAGTAAAAGTAGACAGATTCGACAGAAATATTAGCAAAAGTGGGAGCAAAACCTAGAACAAGCCAGCTTTGATGCAAATATTGGCAAATTGGCCATGAATATAAGCATCAAGAGAGGAGCGGCAGACTTGGCCCAGCTTTTAAAACCTATTTAAACTTGCTACAGCAGTAAGGCAAAGTTATCCATTTGCGTATTTGCCCTGGAAAGATTTAGAAAAAAAATTCGGGTTGGGTACGAAATCTCTCATTACAAAATCTTTTTTACAAAATCTCTACTACAAAAATTCTTAATTAAAAAATCTCCTAATTACAAAATCTCCTAATCACAAAATCTCTATTTCAAAATCTCCTAATTACAAAATCTCGCATAAAATTTTCCCCGTAAATATATGAAATCGCGCGATTTCATATATTTACGGGGAAAATTTTATGCGAGATTTTGTAATTAGGAGATAAGTGATTGTGTGTGGGTGTGTTGGTTTTTTTTAAGGACCTGGGGAAAAAATTCATTTACCAACCCCTGGATGAGCAACCAGGGAGCATACGACTCCCCAATTCGATTACCCACTAAAATACCCCAGATCCTCGCCACTGTATCCCTTGTCCTCCTGGTACCACCGTCAGGTTTTCATCAGTAGGGAATTTAGCTTACGCTATTACTCACGTATGTTTCTACGGTTGGACTCGAGCGCCCGTAGACGCTTCACTACAGTGGCGGCGAAGTCTAACTGCGCTCCAATTACCTTCCGACTCCAGCATGAGTTTAACACAATTGTCCGGGCTTACTAGCACTAGCAGGTTTTCTAACATTTCTTGTCGCGGATCGTTAAAACTAATATTAGCCTATGCGAGCAACGGCCGTGTGTTGGGTGTATGTGTGTGTGACAATTAAAATACTGTATGTGAGTATTCACATGTGTCGCTGCCATCCCAAAACACAATTATTCAAAAGGAGGTTTTAGGAGATTTTGTAGTTAGGAGATTTTGTAATCAGAAGATTTTTAAAAAAATAGGAGATTTTGTAGCTGAGTCCATTGCATTTTATTTTAGGTATGGGGAATATTGGCCAGTTTATTTCGTCTATATCTGCCTGTAGTATTTCAACTATAGTGGCGATGAAGATAAGTTTATCCTAATGAAATTTCAGAACACAATGTAAGCCAAATCCACAAATTAACATCAGCAGTATGTTCAACGCTGGTGTCGAACGATTATTTTCAAAATTTAGTTTAACATGAGGTGCGTCCGAAATGGAAAATGTGCATTTAGCGAAGACACATTTAAAAAACTACATGCGATGTAGTTTTTATGTGCATTTTTAATACATCTGTTTAATGTCAATTTATATTTTCATTAACCATATTTATCGATTTATTAATTTGGCTTTGTCCAATTTTAATTAAATTAATGATTTTAATGAAATTTTATTTAATCAAAAAATGCGCATTTAAATTCGTATTTCGGACGCACCCATAGATTTAAGAAACAATTTTCTTCTGGGAAAAGCGGCTAAATTGGTATTCGTTATAGTCAACGGTTAAATAAACTAAATGATTTAATTTTATTAATAAAAAGCCTTTAAATTATTCAAAATTTATATTTCTTTACTTAATCTAATAAATTAAAAAAAAAATAATTTAATTTAATACAAAAAGTTGATTTAAATCAAAAAAAATCTGATTTAAATCAAATGATTTGTATTTTTTGTTGGAAATGTGTTAGTTACATTTCCAACTGTAGTGACACAGCAAAATGGGTGTTCGTTCAGATTTTAGAATGAGCTTATAGTTTTAAAATGTTTTAAAAATTAAGAAAATTTTAAACCAAACAACTATAAATTTTTAATATTCAAAATTTTGAAAAATGTTCCTTAAAAAAATTCAAATTTAGCTTAGCTAAAATTTAACTGGAAAATTTGGATTTAGCTTAACTGTCGATTATTTAAAATTGAATATTTTTATCAAATTTCAGAGTTCACTTTATGAAGAATCAAAAAAGCTCTCATTTAAGGTTGTTTAGAATTTTGGGAAATTCACGAAATTGATTAGGACTTCAAAAAATAACCGAATTTTGACGAGCAGACGACTACTCAAATAAAACGTCTAGAGAAAATAAAACAAAATATTTCAAATTTCCAAAATTTTAAAATTCAATTTATAATTTTGAAAAATTTGAAACTCTGAAAATTAAATTTTATTTGTTTGAAGAACTGTATAAAATCGAATATTGAAACAAAAATTTTTAATTTTTAACATCTTGGCGTAAACACATAACGCTATATAGATTACGTGCAAATTAAACTCGTTTTTATTAATTTCTTGTATTTGTAGTTGTCATTGCGATAAGAAATTTTTTTGACATTTTAAAATATTTTTTCAAAATGAAATATTTACACAATTTTAAGCAAACTAAATTTAATTTTCCACGCCATGGGATCCAATATTGATTTTCATTCAATCAAAATCAAACGAAACTGTCGTTTATTAACTGTTCACAGAAAATTAAAATTTATTTAAAAATAAAAAATAAAAATTGACAGCTTTGTATATATACATAATATATATTACACTCGTATATAAATACGCGCTATAATAGTTAAGACTTAATATATTATACAAGTCACTAAATAAAAATAATAATTTATGACTTTAAGATAAGACAAATTCTTTAAGTGTTTGATAATCGAATTAATATTTTATACATATAATATGAGCGTTTGTAAACACAATGAAAATTTATTGTGCGACTGTATCTATAATATACCGAGTGTATAGTAGTGCAAACAATTTAACCTGGAACTTTTCGTATTTTTCCCTCCTTTTATTAAAAAAAAAAATTTTCTATTTTCCAAACCCTCAAAAATCTTTAAAATAATAACATTATATACACAACCTACACAGATACACTATGAATGAAAAAAGGGATTGAAATTTTCCTAGTCGTCATCGAATTGGGTGGAATGAGGATTGGGGTTTTTTTTTTGGAAGCTCTGCATACTAATCCAAACAAACACACATACACATATAAATTTTGTAATATTTTCTTGCCATGTTCTCGTTGTTCGTCTTCCTTAATAAAAAAAACTTGTTCCTAGCGTTTTTCCCGTCTTTCCCTATATTTTTTTATTTCTTCTAGCCTAGCTCTCTACAACAAAACACAAATACATACAATCAAAAGGGAGTCCCCCTTTTTATATTTTGGGTAAAGAAAATGTATAAAGAATTTTCATCAAATTTTTCATTTTTTTTTTTTTGCTTTAATGTAACGATTAAATTTTCCTTTTTTTTTGTTGTTGTTGTTGGTATACAATACATATATATTTATGGTATATATACAGTAGGTAAATCAATTATATGTTTATGTGTATTGATTTCTTTTTTTCTTATACATCCATACATATATATTATGTATACTGGGAATGACATTGTAGTTTTAGGAATATAAATAAGCGAAGGGTGCGAGTTTACGCATGACAGGAGCATTTCTTAGACGAAAATTTTCGTCGTGGCGATATGATAAAAATAATTGCGTGGGTAACCCAATGGATATTGATTTTATTACTTATGCCGATACCAATGAAACCTTATACATAAACATTAGCTGTGAAGAAATAATGTTATGAAGGTACCACTGTATAAAAAGTAAAAAGACAAACAAAAACTTAAGATTTTTACCTTTCCACCATCCTACATAATTTTACAAACACATTCATAAACACTATATAGAAATGAGTAGTTAAGAAGACGATGAGGCAAAATTCCTTATCATCAATAAACATAAATCATTTTTAATGATATGAGTTTTTCTTTTAGTTTTTGATACGCGCGCAGAGACGACAGTTTTACATTTTCATGAATCTTCCGAGGTTAAAATATGTATTAGAACAGAAATATACAACAAAAACATTTTGATGATTCTGTGTTTCTTACACACAAATCTTTAACATACATTTATGTTAGTTACATAAGTTTTCTTTTTTTTTTTGGTTAAACTAGATAGTCGGCTCATGTCTTATGTATTTTATTTGAAGGATTAACGAGATAATCTTAAAGAGATTTCAATTTTTTTTTTGTGTTTTGTTCGTCTTTTTATGAGATTCAAAGTGTTTTTTTTTCGATTTTTTGTCTTAGTTATGTTTGAAGTGTCAAAAGTTCAGGTTATTTTTAGGATCGATCTGAGATAAGTATCTAGTTTTTTATAAGTAATATACGCATTTGTTTGGTTTAAAAGAAAAGATTAGAAATATTACTTCATAAATACTGAATGACTGATGTAATTTTTCTAACTGAACTTCCTTTGGATGACTACAGTACACTTTAGTAAGTGTAGCGGAAACATTGGCAGAATTGTTTTGCGATTAGTTGCAATTGTTATGATGACGAGGCATCTGGTTTCGTTTGATTAAACATATTTGATGAATAATTTCTATTTTAATATACAAGCGATTATGAATCTTGTTGACCATTGACTGCATTCAATATTTTTAACGGGTTTAGGCAGGTTCTGAATTTCTAAAATTGCCTGGATTTAGTCAAATTTCCAAATTAAAGAGAAATTTTTCACACTGAGTTTATTTTTGAAAAAATGTTTTAGACTCGAGTTTACAATCGTCTTGTTTGGAGCTCAATGGAATGATATAACTACTATACTGTGATCAAAAAGTAATAAGACTTTTCCATTTAAATCGCGTGGCCTTATCCAAACGAGTATTTCTTTTTCTTTGGTTGGTAGTACCCTATAGTCATCTGTGTCAAATTTCGTGTCAATATCTTTAGCAGTTAATGAAATAGAGCAGCAAAGATGTTGCATCAAATTTTGCTTAAAAAATGGGATCTCGGCTTCCAAAATGTTGGAAAAGGCTTTTGGTGGGTGTTTTTAATTGGTGTAAATTATCCAAAGAAGGTAGAGAACGCTTTGAGGATGATGAACGTCCTTTGACATCTACCGATTAACACCACATAAGGGAAGTCACAAATGTTGTGCTCAAAAATCCTCGATTGACAATTATAGATCCTGATGACATCAAGCAAATATCGTTTGGGTCAGAATTTTGGGCAGACAACCGTTGGTTTTTGCATCACGTACAACTACGTGATTAATTGGCCAAAAATTCGACTCATATCATTCCGCAACGGGCTCTTTTCACCTTCCACTCCGGGGACATGTTCTTGACTCGATTGAAGAGATACAAGCCTCTTCGATTCGGTTTTGAAGCCCATTCCAGAAATCGACTTTAACAACTGTTTCGAAGATTGTATTCTATCCGAACGGGATTACTTTGGAGGGGATGATATAAATTTGAAAGAATAATAACCCGTTTGTTTTATTTAAAGTAAAAATCAGACAATGCAGCCAGTCGGAAATGTAGCTGAATTTAACCTATTTGAATTATACAACTGGAAGTTGCTAGTTCCTCATATTTTTCGTGATTCCATAATTTTCATCACTAATTTAAAAAAACACAAGTTTTGCTCAATTGAGAAAAATATGTTCAGTGAGTGCTCAATTTTTAAAGATCGGTACTAAGTACTTAGTTTATTGCTTAATTGAATTTTATTAGATTAAATCAGACTTCTAGTTGATACAAACAAATTATGAGGCTAAATTTGAGCTAATAGTTTGACTCGAATGTAATTCCTCACTAATTTGATAAAACCAAAATTGTGAAAATAGAGAAAATAATCTTTAGCATCCTGACATTTTTACATAAAGACATTTATCACTATCTGATCAGTATTTCGGCAGTTGCCTTTAGTTGTTTAAACAAGTAGAAACCTGAAATTGGGTTTCGTGACTTTCGTGGATATTTTAATGTTTTACGGACATATAATAGTTTTCGATCGAATATTTAGAGTTATCTTCTAGAGTTAATCAATTGAAGAAAATAATTTTCAGCATATGGACAATCGTAAATATAAATATTTACGAATGAAAGACTTTCTGCGCTTATACCACAGCAAAACTGGTAAGATCAAAATTGTTCAAAGTTTATCGCATTGTCACTTTCCTGGATATTTCAAACGTTTTGGGAACCCTCCAGAATATATCTGCAGTATTATAAACTCAAGACATTTGTTAGGATAACGTTCTCAAGAATTAACTATGCTTTAAACGGCAATTTACTTATTTAGTTACCTCTCAAGTCTTTAGAAAATATTTTTTTTCGAGACACCACTACAAACTTTAACTATGGGAATCTAAAGCCAATTAACCAATTTTGATTTGCAATTCGTTCAGTGTTAGCATTGAAAATGTGTAACAAATAGTTTTCCAATCGCATGTTTTTTGTCACTTATTAACTTCATTTCAAAATCCATTTTCAATCCAAAAATAATCAACAATAAACCGAGCAAAATCACTTATGACTACTTATGAATTTGAAATTTCCTTATCAAATTGTGTGTACAGTGTCAAAAGAGGTGAAAATTGAGTCAGTAGTTACAATCAGCGATTGACGCAAATGTTCACAATCTAAATAGATTATGGCACGTTTCCCCAAATGAATAGATTAAAAAACCATCAAGTTGTCGACCTATACGTATTTTTAATCGAAAGACGGATTTATGCGCACAAAAATTGTCCCCAAAGCTGATAGCTTATTTTTTTTACAAATTGAACACAGACACTACTAGACCCTTATTGGGTTGGTAACATTAAAATATATTTATTTGCTTTATTAATGAAATATGATGTTTATCATGATTTTCTAAGAATATCACATATTTTTAAAAATTCTTGAAAGCATTGCTTAAATGCAGGTACATCGATATTTTCTTGATTTCCTAGTCCAGATAAGAAGTTTTCTTTATTGTACCCAGTAGCAAACTGTATTGAATGCATTGTTGTCTATGTAGGAGACAACACACAATAACAGAATGGCGAACGTGAAAAGTTCGTTGTAAGGTGGCGGGGGCAAAATAATCCATTTTTCTCGTTTTTTTTTTCTTCTCTCATATACACCCGGCATGTCTCATGATGGCAACAAATAAAAAACATGGAAAATTCATTTTCCCGTCGTCATTATACACATCCATACATCACAATTTTTTTTTTTTTTTTAAATTTTGTTTTTTCCTTACCAAGAAGAAAATTCACTGTTTTTTAGTTAGGGGATGAACTCAAACACATAACAAAACAAAACGAAAAAAAAAAATTAAATAAAAGACGAGGAAAATGGAAAAACCCGTGTTTCACTTGTTTTATATAAAAATTTTACACTCAAAACTTTATGCACTTCCACATTATAATTTTGCACTTTTAGATAAATTTCACCAATTTTTCCACTTATTTGGCATAATAATATAAATTCACACTATTTTCTAAATACAATTCACTTTTTATATTCCATTCAAACACAGTATGTTTTCCACAAAAACGGTGCTCTGTAAAAATTCCCGGAAAAATCGGACGTCTCAACCATATAAACAGTTAACATTACGCCATACGAAGAAAAAATTGTTTATTAACCATTTTAATTTATTTATTCATTTGTTTTACGTAATCCGCCGCCCGCTATCGAACCCGAAATTAATAATTATTGTGTACAAAAAAAATTTATATTTTTATTGGAAACAAAATAACGAAAAAAAAAATTTTCGAACGTTTAAATACAACACGTCTACATTCAACCAAATTTCTCCTTCAACTAAATTATCCAAAGACGAGAATATTTTGTAGAAGAGAAAAAAAAAACATGCACGAGCACGATTTCAACACAACAAGCGAATCAGTGCGATCATCGATTGTTTACGAATCGTATACGTATACAAAATTAAATGTGCATAAGTATTTTTATTAGCTCTGTTTCATGTTATCGGGTGTATATTAAAAAGAGAACACCATATAGTGTGGCACAGCCATTTAAAAATATTTTTTTTTTTCGTTTTTTTCGCTTTCGTAAACATACAAACGTATCCAAAAAAAAAAATTTGTTTTTGCATGACGTTACGTGACGTCGTCTATAAAAATGCGTAATATTTAGTGAATGTATATGTGTTGATAAAATAAAACGAAAACAAAAAAAAAACCAACATGGTTGATTTATGATTGTGAATGTGATGCAAATACATACATACATACACAAACACAACTAAAATATAGGAATGAGATTTTTGTTTTTGTTTCGATCGATATCATGCCGTTTGTTTTGTTTTGTTTAAAATATTTTTGTTTTTTAAAACTCAATCTCTTTTTTTTTAATTCGCTCTTTTTCTCTTTCTGTAGTTTGTTTTGTTAGATTTTTGTATTTTTTGTTTATTTGTTTGGGAATCAACTGGACATGACGGGCCAGGTAGGCCACCCACATGGAACGTTTCGTGTTTTTTTTTTGTTTGTCTTGTTAAAAATAGAAATTAAATTATTGAAGCGAAGAGAACGTCGGGAATAAGAAAAGTAAGACAGATTCACCACAAAATACCGATTTACATAGGTACATGATGATACAAGAATACAGAGCAAAGAAAATAATTTTTGCTGGTCAGTTTTGTTGTTTTATTTGTATTTAGGTTGAATTACAGTTATTTCATGTGTACACGAAGAATTTAACAGATGCAGGGTGCTGGACGAATGGTTTAACTGAATTTGTAAAATAGTTTGCCATCGAGCCGAACCTACTTTAGGTCGACATCATTAAATCCTACCACATTTTATAGTTACAGTTAGACAAACTTACCATAAAAGAAAAGTGTTTAAATTTTCTATAAATTGATACTCGTTGAAGCTGGTTGTTTCTCTTTATTAAGTAAGATTTGTGGGTATTTTGTGGCTCAACGTAACGGGTAATTTGGGACTACTTTACAGGAAACGCACTTTATTCACACCGAGTTTAGTTAAAACAAACAATGTTTACATTTAATTTCACACTATTTATTACATTAACCCTCAGGGTACTGACTGGGTTACCGTAACCCAGACAGATTTTGAAAGTCGCGCCATTTGAAAGGAAGTGAAAGGTGGGGGTCCGGAGTGGGGGGTAAAAAATCTTTGTGGTAGTGTCTGTGTAAGCCGTGAGTGGCAGCCTCAGTCTGCGCTTGGTGCTCGAGTGGTACGAGTTAGAAAGTTGAGCTCGGGTATTTCTCACCCAGTCAGTACTAAACGTTACAAAATCCGTATTTTCGGGAGACAGAATTTTTTTTTTTTTTTTGGGGTTTTGGTTGGAGTAAAGTGTTTTGGTTTAATTAAATATTTATTATTAATTAAAAATTTATTATTGTGTACCCTACCCTCAAAATTATGCTCTATGCTTATGTACAGTAGAATTCGCTTATAATGAACGGTCATAGGACAAATAATTTTGTTCATTTTAGCCAAATGTTTGTTAAATTCTTTTATCCTTTACAATTTAAATCAAAATAACACTCAAATGAAAAGAATTGATTATGGAATGGAACTTGCGATGCAACTTGTTAAACCTGCGCTAGCTGCTAGACTAGCCACCCCTACGTTGCGAATAAAACTGCGCGGTATGATTGAAGATTTTTTGAAGGCGAAAGATTTACCAGAGGACATGGGCATAAGACATGAATTTGTTGATAACAAAATGGCTAAACAAAAGCGCCGCAACTTGTCTCCGAGTTCTCTCGACCGCAAAACATTTTACAAGTGCCTCAAATGTAATAAGGCTATGTGCAGAGACCATGTAGCCAAAATATGCTGCGAATGTGGAAATACAGTCTGATTTTGTTTTTTTTATATTTTGAACAATAAAACTTTCATTCAACAATCAATTTTGTTATTTATTTATATTACAGTTGTGCCTTGTTACGATAAATCAATCATGAAACGTTTTATCGCTATCCTAAAAAATGGGTGATTTCAAAGTTAAAAAAAAATATAGTTTTGGGAATGGATCAAAAAACTGATTCGGCCATTTTAAAGAACAACTTTCTAGCTTTAAAATGCAACAAGAAAAATTTCGATATCTTTTTTTATCACAAAGTTATTCAATTTAAAAAAAAAAGTGATTTTTCACAAAAAAAATTTTCAAAATGTTTAAACTTTTGAATGTATTTTTGTTTAAACAAATTATTCGATAAATCTATTAGCACCCTCGTATTTGTGACAAAATGGACTATAGATTAAAAAAAAAAACGTTTCAATTGGCCAACTACAGCCCAAGATACAGCCAATCAAAGTTGCCGGGTTAGGCTAACCCATGTCAGTACTGAACGTAACTTTTTTATAGTCTGTACCCTGAGGGTTAATTAAATTCTTGTAATTCAGTTTAGACAAATAGACAAAATTAATAATAAAATATTTAATTTAAGCAAATGAACATTTATGCCTTTCTATTTTAGATGCGCTTGCCTCGTGGTTTTTTAGCCAATTTTTTTGTCCCGAATGTTTTTTTTTGACGTAACAGGCGGACCCAATATACCGCGTAATTGTCGGTTCATTATTGCTTTTTTTTTTACCAATGAACCATAAATTGTAACTACAAAATTTTGGAATGTTATGGGGTCGCCACAAATTAAGTATTTATTAAAATTGGCCAAACTAATTCGTGTTATTTACAGCGCAGTTAATGATATTTTTGTAACCAAATAACTAAATTTTTTATTTTAGAGTTTTACTAGATTTAGTTTGTGAATTTTAAATTTTGATGATCTGTCAATTTACAGAATATAATTTTTTTTTTTTTTTAATTTTACTTCGGTCCAAAAGGACCAAAATATTGAAATCCTGCCAAAAATGACCAAAATTACCAATTCTGTTGGTCCAAAATCATTTTTCTCGACGTTTTGAAAGTCCCTTAGTGCGATAAAGCAAATAAAACATGGTATCTCGAGAAAGGCTTGTCCGATTTGGATTTTTTTTGCCAATCTGTTGTTATGGTTAAGGCGGGGAATAGAAAAGCTTTTGGAAGTTGTACATCAATAGGTTTGAGGATTGAGTTGAGCGTTGAGTTTGGGGTTGAGTTCCACCTGCGCGATGAATTAAGGATTAGTTTAAGTTGAGTTTGGATTGGATTCCGTTTTAGTGAGCAGCTGAGAATTTTTTTAAAATGTTGATTTGACGTTTGAGTTAGGCTTTGTTGTTGAGTTGAGAATTGAATTAGGTTCCATTTACAGATTAAGTTGAAGTTGAGTTAGGGTTTGGGTTGGGTTAGGTTTTATTGATCAGTTTTGAGCTGGAGATTTATTTAAATGTTGAGTTGACGGTTGAATTAGAATTATATTGAGTTTAGTACATACAGTTTTTAAGACATGACTTGGGAGTTGAGTTGGGTATAATTTAAAGGATGGATTGCAGATCGAGCTAAGGTTGAGATTAGATTAAACCAGGGTTGAGTCAGCGTTGAGTTAAAGTTGAGTTGGGGTTGCGTTGAGTAAGAGTCAACGGTTAAGTTGGAAATTTATGTTGGGTTGAGTTGAGGGTTGAGTTGGAAGTTAGCATAAGTTGTTTTGAGTAGGGTTTGGGGGTAAGTTAAGAGTTGAGTTGGGGGGTCGAACTAGAGGTTGGGTTGGGATTTAGTTGAGTTCATAGACAGACATAGTTTTCGGACTGTATTGGTTTAGGAATTTAGTTTGAGGTTATGTTGAGGTTGAGTTTGGGTTAAATTGAGGTTTTCTGATTGGTTCAGTTGCGGATTTATTTGGGAAGAGTTGTGGATTGGGTTGGAAGTTGGGTTGCTAAGTATTTTTTCGGGCCATGTTGATTTGATAATTGAGTAGCGCATTGAGTTAAAAGTTGCGTTGTTGTCGAGTGGGATGTTGAGTTTTGGTTGAGCAGTTGGGTTCAGTTGGCTATTTATTTGGGGGTTGAGTCAGGGTGTGAATTGAACGTTGAATTTGTAGTTTTGTAGTGCAGCTACAATAGCATTTGGGATAAGTGAGGTGTGCGGTTGGGGAATTATTTGGCGCTTAGATTGGGGTAAAGTTAAAGGTTAATTTGAAAGTTGATTTAGTTATCGATTGATTTGGGAGTTGAGTTAACCCGTTAGGTTCAACCCTTTTTATATCATCTGATCAAATTTGACACGGACTGGTCCATTTAAAACCGAATCGGTAATTTTTTTTTCCTGGGTTGGTTCATTGACATTCGTGTGACGTTTGAGCAGAATACGGCCATTAGTGTGAGTTTGGCAGCCATCTTTTACGACGCGAAAAGTTTGTCTGGCGATTTTTACTATGGAAAAAAAATTTGAACAACGAGTTTGCTTGAAATTTTGTGTTTCCAATGGAATTACGGCTATGGAATCATTGAAAATGTTCGTCCAGACCAACTTGATAATTGAAAGCTTTTAAATTACCTGTGAATTGGCCGTGTACTTTAACGTTTCTTTTAAACAACAAACAGGTTACTACTAATTGTTTTCTGCTAGAAATATTTTTTGTTCATTCAGGATAAACTAAGTTCTATTGACCTTCTTACTTCACTGATGCTATGCAATCCCAATAAGGGATGTTCCTTCAAATAGTTCGATCCAACGCAAGAGAATGTTAGACACGACGACTGAAACATGAGCCTAAAGACATCCTTGCGAAGTCACCGTATTCCACGAAGTCCTACTTCCATTGGTACCGACTCCAAAGCCTGTTTAGTGGTCCAATTTTGCGAACGTAGAACATGTCCAAACCATCTTATCCTAGATGCTTTTATGAATCCGATGATGCCAAATTTATCGAGATGGTTTCTGATCTCGTGATTTATTCGCATTCTGTACATAGCTCCCTCCCTCTTTGATCGGATCGAGAATTACTCTAATGATGTTACGCTCGTACTTTCAGCAATTTTTTGGATTTTTTGTGCTGCCAGTGTCCAGCAATATATGAGGAGGCTTGAATATTTTGATGTTGGTCTACAATCTTGTTCTGTCATCCTAGATACTTGAACCTTCTTATATTGCGTACCTCCTGAAATGAAGTCTCAGCGCATCTGCCTTCTCGCGGTGACCATGCTTTTAGTCTTCGTTTCGTTAATCTGAAGGCCAATTTGTTGGGCTGTCAATTCCAACGGAAGGAGGACCTCTTTCAGAGAGATAATGTTGCGACTGATATGCTAATATCTAGGTTGATTTATAGTATATATTGAGCTAACGAATTACATATTTCAATGATAGGTTAAAGATTGTTTGAGCTATTGGATCTCTTTGCCGCACTCCAAATGTTATTGCGAAGACATCCGAAATTTTACCCTCGGTTAGCACTTTGAATATTGAGAGCTCCATTAAAAGCTGGCACACAGAAACCAATTTTGACGGTAGGCCCGAGCAGTACAAGACTTTCGATGGTTTATAACACTTAATGTTCATACGCCTGTTGGAAGTCAACGAATAGACTGTGCACAGGGATCTCCTTTTCATAGCACTTCTCCAGTGCTCTCCTCAGAATTAAAGTTTGATCGGTATTGGTCTATTTTGACAAAAAACACATTGATAATCACACAAGATCCTCTCCCTATAAGTTGATAACTATACTGCAACTACATTGGCCAAAACCTTTTAGCCTATGTTAAGCAGAGCTATACCGTTGCGGCTTAGCCGATCTTCCTTTTCATGAAGTGCATGGATATGACGCGTCTTACACTCTTCTGGGATGTCTTCTCTAAATCAGTTATTGATATGAGCTTAAACTTGCGGTAGAACATATAACCACTATCACCGGGTGTCTAGTAATTTTTCGTTTGCGATATCACATTCCGCACTTTATATTATGATAGAGAAAGTGGTGGTATCATCTCGTACGTAGATATCGCGTTGAAGCAAGAGAAGTTGTTGCTCGGAAGCTGGTGCCTTTCGTGTTCTGGTGGTGCCTGTAGCTATTTCTCTAAGCTAGAATCTGCATGGCCGATTGGATATTTTTCCCGCAGTCATGTAGGCGTTATGAGATTGTCTTATTTTTTGTGAAAGATTACGTTGTCGGGCGGATCTTTCTTCTGAATAGCGCCAAGACAGTCATCATCTAATCAGAGACTTTGATCACAAGATGGATTTTGGGCTATGGTGAATGTTGGGGCATCGGTTACCGCCGTTTTGATGATGCCTCTCGTTAAACGGAGTCGGGAAGTGGTTTATTCACCAAGATTTCTGATACAGTAATCTAGAAGGTGGTTTGGATACCTTGGTTATTCAATGCCACGGCGTTCCCATGGGTGATTATCTGGAAATGACGGTTTTATGTGGTAGACAGAGGAAATTTTAATTCAGAAACTACTAGGAAGTGGCAATGGTTGACCATTGCCCTATCGTTGGATTTCCAAATGCGGCTTTGTTAATACGCTTATGGGAAGTATGTTCTTAATATGTTATACAGTAAAACTAACTTGGTAATAAAAGGGTCCCGTTGTTGTTTGATGTAGGGTGCAAGGAGCTTGAGCTGATGGTGCGACTATGCGTAATGTAATAGAATTTTGTTCAGGAATATGAGGGGTCTCCTCATTGGAGGCATGAAAATTCACAAATTTGATGTTAAAGTGGCGTTCATCAAATCCGGCTGTTGACAGACACAAAGCCACAGGACTTTGATTAAATTTAATGATATTTGGTCTTTCGTCCATTGAAAAATGGATGGCGCAGCTGAGAGGCAAAAAGCTAGACGTCTATTTTAAACCAATGGCGATGCGTATTTATCTCCAGATATATTTGAGACTACGTAAGGTTAAATAATATGCAAAGATGTTCTCTATTTTTGGCAAAGGGTGATGTTCTCTTTTAACAAGATTGGTGTATGGTACAGTATTACAGGTTATACAAATTGGAACATTTCTGTTTTTTTTTTAGAACAGTGGCAATAGGACTCGCCCAAACACTATATTGAATGGGACCTTCCTTAACTAGCCAATACTATTCCTGCTCGCCTTTCGGATGATTGGGCACCAAATAAGGTGTTTATATGGTATATTTGGCGATGATGTATTTACATTGTCTAGATTCGGTTCACATTTTGTTTTTCTACGATTAGTTACACGATAAGTGTTCAACGATTCGGGGATTGTTTTTTCCGTCGATAATATTTTATTTATTTGTCGAATTGATAATTCAACACTTTCTTTTTTTTCCAAAAAAACCTAAATAAAATTTTTCTTTTTTCTTACATCGACACTACTCCGATTTGGAATTTTGACTCATGACTCGCTTAATTTACATCAGAATTTTTTTCGCAGTTGAAGCAGGTGACATTTCATTGTGTACCAAGTGCATGAAGTTTAACCGCACCCATGCACTTTGTTACATTCGTGGGGGCATACCACACATCCTGAGCGTCTCAACAATGCAGCCACGACTTATACAACAATTTCATTCACAGGCGGTATTCCCTAGGATTCACAGGCGGTATTCCCTAGTTTTTTTAACTCTGAACATTTAATGAATTTAGTTGCCAGTTTTGATGAAAATTTAGCTAGAGCATTACTCTGAACATAATTTCTCACAAATACTCTCTGTCAAACCTCCAAAGTTCCCTTCTTGCTTCTGAGGTTATAGGTATGATAGGATTTGTTGTATGCATTTTCTAAATGTTTTAATACTGAACTCTGGCAAAGACTTAACGTGTTTGCTTTTAACTCTGTTGAATTACTTCCCTCACCTTCCAAGCTTGACAATTTTAGTAGTTCGTATTCTTTGCCATTTGTAATCATATGCTGCCCAAACTTTAGAAGTTGCGGAGAGTACTTCTTCGAGTTCATGCCCCACTTTTTGAAGAGCGCAATTAATTTCCAGTATAGTATATTGATCCCAGGTAGTATGGTTGTCGTTAGAGAGTGTATGTAGCTCTCAGTGCTGAAAATATTGAACGATTTGTGCGCTCGGAAGCATTTGCTTGAGGGCATAACGCAGAACAGAGACAATGTACTCTGGTACCGAAAAGGGTAAGAAAATGTCTTTCTCCAAGTACTTAATAATATCTGAGGCAAAAGCTTTTCGAAAGAGTCTCAAGAAAACGGATTTAGAGTATGTGCTCCAAAACGAAAAACAGGTAGTATTTCCGAGTTTGGATCTAGGATAGGAGCCCAAAAAGTTTACAAATAAGCGCTGCATATAGGCCGCACCACCAACCTTTGCCCACCCATCTCAGTTCTGGTGGAAAAGTTTACTGGCTTGGTTTCTTTACATTTATCACAATTACTGACATAATTTGTTACATCAAACGCCATTTTGGGCCAATAAAAAAAGTATCGCTGAGTTCTCTACAGCATTTTCGCAGAACCAACATGGACAAACGTAGGGGTGTTGTGAGCTAGTACTAGGATGTATGCAACCAACGAATGAGGTAGGTATAATTTCCAATTTCGCACATCAGACATAATAAAAGACCTATTTGTATTTCCAATGGTGTTGACAAGGATTTTACCGTCAGATATCATAAAGTTAGGGTAGGAATCAGATGAAGATAAAATATTACAATAGAAATTAATTCTTAGTATTCATTACCTTTAAAGGACACCGAATAGAGGTTAAGGTTAAAGCCACTGTCATTTAGAACGATCTCTTCCATGAAGACTCTCGAAAGTACATCCGGCACAACGTTCTGCGATCCTCTGCGATGCTGAATTGTGAAATCGAATCCTTGAAGTTTCAGACTCCAACGCGCTAGCCTACCTGTGAGCTGCTTCTGGCCCATAAGCCATATAAGGCTTGCGTGATCAGTGATGATGGTGAAAGGATCGACGTACGTTTGAAACTTCTTAAAACAGTAAAACAGCTCATCTGGGAATTCGCAAGAAAAAATATATCCGAAAATTAAATAAGGATGAATTACCACTAAAATCAAGAGCACGGTACCTGTCAATGTTAACTGTGACAACCCAAACAAACCTGAAAAATTACGACTTGTTTGGGATGGAGCAAGTAAATGGTGATGAGTAAATGGTGTTTCACTAAACAGTGAGCTGCTGAAACGTCCGGAGCAGTTGACGTCATTGGTCGATGTAATTTTCAAATTCAGACCAGAGAGGGTAGCAATATCAGGATACATCCTAGAAATGTTTCACCAGATCAAGGTCAAAAAGACCGACCAGGATTCTCAGCGCTTTCTACGGCTCGACTTAAACATTAATGCTAAGCCAGAAACATACGTCATGAAGGTCATGACATTCGGTGCAACATCCTTGCCAGCAATTGGCCAATATGTCAAAAACAGCAATGCAGAAAAATTCCGAGTGCAATTTCCAAAAGCTGTAATGGCCATCATTGAAAATCACTACGTCGACGATTGGCTGGATAGTTTCCCGGCGGAAAAAGAGGGAATTACTACTATAGAGCAAGTGAAGAAAATCCATGGAACAGCCGGCTTCAATATAAGAAGTTGGTTGAGCAACTCAAGGCAGGTGATTGAAAAAATGGCAGTGTTTGATAAGGATTCAACCAGTGAAACAGTGCTGGGTTTCTAGTGGGACTATTAAAACGACCGATTCAAATTCAAAGTTAACAAAAATCATATTTACCCGGCAATCATTGACGTTTCGAATGTACTGACCAAAAGAAAATTTCTGAGTATGATTATGTCGATGTTTCACTCACTATATGGTTATTGTCAAATTTGACGATTCAAACGAAGATTGGTATGGCGCAGCGGTATAGAATGGGACAAACCCATTAATGATGAATTCGATAACAAGTGGCAAAGGTAGTTTCCTCAACCGAATCAGGTTAACGAAGTATCCATACCGCGATGCTACGATAGTGATGTACGGCCGGTAAGGTTCCAGTTGCATGTATTCATAGATGCTGGCTAGCGTGCATATATGGCCGTTGCTTACATTAGATCGCAGCAGAACGGTGTTGTTGAAGTATCGCCTATTGCATCAACATCACGCGTCGCAAACAAACCACTATTGACAATCCCTCGAATGGAGCTGACGGCCGCAGTTCTGGGAACGCGTCTCGCCCAAAAGTCGAGAAACGACATAGTATCACATTTGAATGATGACTTTTCTGGTCAGACTCAAAGACAGTTTTGAGCTGGATGTCTGAAGTCTGATGCCCAACAATACAAACAATTCGTGGCGTTCAGAATATTTGAGTGCCTGGAAAAGTCAACCGAAAAACAATGGCACTGGATACCAACAGGTCGGAACGCCGCTAATGAAGCAACGAAGTTGAAGATAAACTGAACCTCTCGACCAATTCAACATAGTTTAAAGGTCCCCAGTTCTTGTATGAGGAGCAAGGGAAATGGTGTTATGGTACCACTGAAAAAGAATTTGTAACCGAAGAACTGCGCATTGCAAGAAGAGCTCAAGTGTATTTCAACCGTACCATAACAAAATTCCTGAAGGTAATCAAGAAATGCGACGTCCGTAAAATCCCGATAACATTCGATGAAATTAAACAAGCAGAGATTGAAATTATTAATAATGCTCAATGTGCTCAATATACAAGATACTATGACGACGTAGAAGCGCTGCTAAATAATCTGCATGGCTGGGTAGACAGGACTAGTAAACTTTACAAATATTCGCACAAATGACGAAGATTTTGTGATGCGAGTACGAGGGCGCATAAACAACGCTGCTGGTATCCCAATAAGTGTAAAGCGTCCAATTACCTGGCGATGATACCTTGAGAAGAATAATCATCAAAACAACGAGACAACAGTCAAAGAAATTCGAAAATTGTACTGTATTCAACATCTGAGATCAGCGACTCGAAAGGCCGTAAAATAATGCTAGGTGTGTAAAAACGAAAAAGTAATACCCAGCCCACCAAAGTTGGCACCATTACCACCGGCATGATTGGCAATGCATTGTAGGCCGTTCAGCTATGTAGGAATAGATTACTTTGGACCAATAACGGTAAAAGTGACACGGAGTTTTATTTACGTGCTTGACGACTCGAGCCATGCACTTAGAGATTGCGACAAGTCTTACAACAGATAGGTGTATACAAAGTCTAATTCGGTTCAGGTCACATAGAGGAAACCCAATTAAAGTATTCACGGATGGCGGTACAGTTTTCAAAGGTGTAGAAAGAGAATTGAAGGAGGAGCTTTCCAAATTGAAGTATGAACTTTTGACGGAGTTTAAGTGGAGTTTTATTCCACTAGCATCACCTCATTTTGGAGGAGATTGGGAACAAAAGGTGCGCAGCGTGAAACAAAACTTGTATAGAGCGATGCAAAACCAATGGTTAAATGATGAAATACTACAAACAGCACTAGCCAAGTCGAAAACTTGATCAACTCAAGACCATTAATCTATATTTGCCCGCGGCGGATGATGGAGAAGCGGTCACCCCGAAACACTTTATACATGGTTCATCAGACAGGTCAAAGCCCTATGCCAAAATTAATTCTTCAAGTCGTGCATTGTATTTCAATTGGTTAACAACACAAAGGGTAGCGGACTACGTATGGAAACGATGGATCAACGAATATATGCACAAAACGTACGAAATGGTTCGGCCCAGGAAAGGAGGTAAAGGTGATAACGTGGTGATCGTTGTGTCAGAAAGGAATAGCAGATGGTAATGGTCTTAAGGTGCCATTGTTAAAGTCAACAGATCAAAGGATGGACACGGCTCAGCCTCGATAAGAATGGAGTCAGGGACATACACCCGACTCGTCGCAAAGCTAGAGACACTGAATAACAAAAAGGTAAACCGATGGAGGACAACATCTGTGTACCGGAGTGGACTGTTAAAAATAATTGAATGATACAACTATATTTTATTACACCACTGTGCCTCAAATGGAACAAATCAGTTGGCATTGAAATCGTAGAAGAAAAAAACCAATTTAGTTTTAGCGCTGTTCGCTAAATTTAAAATAAAAGTATTATTTGACTGGATTTTTCTTTAATGAGAACAGGTGCTCATGGCAATTTTGTAATAGGTAGGTTGGTTTTCCTGATCGGGTATATTTAGCTGATTGTTTGTTTTTGAAGTTCGGCTTCAAGCTACAATTTCTGGAGAAGAATCTGCCTTCTTTTATTTTGCAGGTATTTTCTTTCTGTTCTTTTTTAGGATCTGGTCAGTTTCTTCTCTTAATTCTTCTTCGTCAGTGTGATACTCTGTAGCACACTGATCCTCTGGTTTCTTGGAGCGCAGAGCATTTTTCTTACGGAACTCTGAAGCATCCTATTCCTCAGGTTCCTTTGATTGTAAAGAATTTTTAAATTTCTCATTTTCTTTCTTAAGAGTTTTACCTTCGTGAATTATTTTTTTAAATCTTACACAATTGTCTGCGTAGTTCTTCATTTTCTATCTCAACGCTTTTATTTGAGGATGTTGGCGATCTTGGCATTATGGAACTTCTTCCAAATTTGTTTTCAGAGTTCATCATCTCTGAAGTATTGCGGTCATTGGATATCTACGACTGGGAGCCCGTTTGCTCATACCTCAAAGTTTTCGGCACTGGGTATACGTTTCTCTGCGCCGTAATGTTTTCTCGTTTCGAGTCCTCCATATTGGTTATTATAATCAGGGAACCACCCGAGCTAGTTTTGGTCCGCGAATGGTATTTTATTTCCCATCTAACAGGATTTTTCCATTTAAATGGAGCCAAAACTGTTAATGAGAATTCAATTAAAATACAGCAGTTAATTATTGTAAATCAATAACTTAAGTCGCTTACAAGTGGGCACAAGTTATTTAATATTAAGCATTGCTATCTGAATGGGTAAAAAGCTCCTACGCTGGCTCACAATATTTTTAAAACAAAACAACTAAAATTCTCCAAAATTGGTATACATTTTGTAGCCATTTTATAAACAAATTCGAAACAGTCACATTGATTCGAAATTCTATATCACAATTTTTTTTTTCGATATAAGGATATAAAATCCGATAAAAAAATTTCTAAACAACGAGAAATCAAATCCAAAATAGCAAATAATATTTACAAAAAAAAAATTTCGTCGTCATCGTCGTCTTATATACACATTTGAGATGCTTTAATTGAATTTTCATTCCTGTATATCAAAAACACAAATAACAACTGATTGATCATTGAGATAGAGCAGCAGCACTCGGTATACAGCGCAGATTTAATTTGATTTTGGACATATCCTTATAATTTTGTTTTTCTTATCCGTATACATGTCTGTGTGTATATTAAGGATCTAATTTAATTACAAATCCTGATTTTATGGATTCGAAAAAATCGTTGATTCATACATGTGTGTGACAGGTGAATTTTGATGAAGCGAATTTCTTTTTATTTGTTATTATTTCATTGGAACAACATTGAGAAAATTGAGTTACAGATATATAGAGTTGATTGGAATTTTCTTGTTATTTTCGTTACGAAGGACATCACATACTACATTTTATATATTTCCTGTTTACTTTTGAAGAGATGATAGAGAAGGTGGCAAACAAAAAAATTGTACATCGTGATCTGAATTATATAATCGCATGACATTGTAACGACTTTGGTTGAGTCGTTCCTGCATTAAACGTAGGAACACCGGAGATTGGTGTTACTGCCCTGCTCATCTACCTTATTGATTGTGTTCTTCCAGTCTTGTGTGTTGTGTGGAAGTGAACGTGAAGAGAGAGGGGAAAAATTGGAATGATAATGATTTTTTTTTTGTATTGGAAATCGATCGGTCGGTGTTTAAGATTGATTTTTGGTTTTTTGAGGGAGACAAGTTTTGAATTTGGTTGGGATAAGACCTATATAATTAAATTGGTCATCCTCTTAAATTATTAATTTTTTTTATTGAAAATTGAGTTGTAAAATAAAAAAAAATAAAATTGTGTTTTCAAGTTAATGGCAATAACATTTTGCTAAGTTGTAATTTTTGTTTTTTTTTTAGTTGTTAGTGGATTTATAAATTCAATATTTCACTACAATTTTTTTTTTGTGATTAATTAATTATAATTATGTATATAATTATATGTATAAAATAAATGAACAATAAAGTTTAATTGTATTTAAAACGAAAAAAACATAAAATCTTCAAAATTTGTCGTTATTATTTTTTTTGGTTCGAGTCTTATAAGTGTATTGAGAAAAAAATTTAATCTTTTGATTGATAATTTAAAATCTGTTGCAAATAATGAAAAACAAACATAATAAAAGTGAATCATTATGCGAATTTATGAATTTCATCTAGTAAATTCGATCAGACCATAATAAAAAAAAAACATAATAAAGAACCAGTGTATAAAAAACTCTAAAAGCAGTGCTGGGCAACTATTTGTTTTCGTTACGCTGATTAATAATATTATTTCTTGGAGCGTACTGGTTACCGCTGATAGGACTACAGTACTATTGACTTCGAAAATTAACATTTCCATCATACCATCGGCCTGAGGTGCTCTTATTGTAAGAATCAGACGGATATACCTTAATTACAAAAATCTTTTGCGGTATATTGATTTGGGGAGCAGAAGATTTGTTACCACGTGTGGATTATTATAAGGATAGTGAAACGGTCCATATTGTACAGTGAGGCCATTCTGAAATTGTTATTTTGGGAATCATAATACCGTGTCAAGGTACACTGAATACAAGTTGCAGTTTATGGATTTGTTAGCTGTATCAAGGTTAACTGGAGTTGCTGCCGGGTGAATCAACAGTTGAAAATCGTTCGTTATTTATTTATTATATTATATTTTTTTTAATTTTTTCTTAAATTTATTAATTGATACAATTTTTCACATTTTCAATTTTATTTTCTAATTTAACTTATTATTTTCTTAAAATTTTCTTATTTAACTTCTTTATTGACTTAAAATTTTTTTTGTGTTAACTTCTTTATTTACTTTAAATTTTGGTAATTTAATTTTTGTTAATTTTTTCTTAAAATTTTCTTTAAGTTTTAATTTGGTATTATCATTAATTATTAATTGTATCAACGTGCTGGTGCTATTGACATGATTTTTTTCATAATTATTTTTTTTTTTTGGTCAGTTTTAAATTCAATTTTCTTATTTTTCTCGATCATTTTTAATTTCTTATAAAATTTAAATTTAGCATTTTATTTTCAATTGATACATTTATTTATTTTTTTTTCTTACATTATATGATTTTGTTTCAGCTTTCTTTACGTTCACTTTCGCTACGATTATTATTATTGTTATTTTCGTTTCCTTCTTTTATGAATTCATTTTTTTTTGTCTATTGGGAACTACTTAAGAGTATATTAATGGAGGGTTAAATTCATTTATCTAGGAATGGGCTGATACAGGGATGTGATTCGGAGTTCACCGATTCACAGTTGTAAAGCAGATGACTTTATATTACAGAATCAGTTTATATTACATTATACTTATTTCAGTTTTCCGTTAAATCAGTTTATATTACATTATACTTATTTCAGTTTTCCGTTAGTTATTTCATTTGGTTTTTTTTTTATCTTTGATAGTCTATCTAAGTACGCGGTTACTCAAGCTCCGATCATGCTTTGGACATATCCCCACCCCAACACTGAGCCTTAGCCAGCTATAAATATGCCGCGGTCCAAAGTCTCTGTTCGGAGATTTCTTTAACGACATTCTGGTGTGACTTGGAGTTGAAATGGTCGGTATCATTTCGGATTAACTTTTATGATACCGCCAAACCCAAGCACACTGGAGTGTCGTTACAGTGGCGCCCAAAGAACGAATCTAAACAAACTTACGTTATGGCTTATCTTTCAGTTCAGTTTTTTTTTTGTTCTCTTATTTTACATTTTCTTGGGACGATATGAACTTCGAACTTCCATCATTTCCACCGTGCGGTGTTGATTGTGATTGGGGTTCGTATTCTTCTCGCTCCAAGTATAGAGTTCACATTTTCTTTATTGGATTTCCCGTTTATTTAATTTAAATTTATTAATTTCAATTTTTTTTTTATTTCTTTTAGTTTCAGTCCAGCTTAACGCTTGCAGTCGTAGTTGTTTCCGGCAATTCAGGCTGTTTGAATTCACACTAGTGCATGCGTTCAAGTTTTTTTCATTTTTTTTGCAACATCGAAGTTACTAACCATTACCGCTTCCACTTTATTAGTGTAGACATTGGTTGATGGTATTGGCTTCATTGTTTTTTTTTTATTTTTGTTATATTGTACAGTTTAAATTATTTTGAGCGTTTCTATACTCGTGACATTGATATATCAACCTATCTCTGCTCCCGCGATTTTGCGTTGATTGCATCGTGGTTCGGTTGTCATATGTCTTGAGATAGTATAAGAGTTCAATATATTTAATCAATTTTATTTTTCTCTCCTACTCTCCGGATATTGATATGGTGATTTACCACTGCTTCCACTTTGATAGTGTAGATTTCAGTTGGAGATCTCAGATCAATTATTTTGAGTTTAGTGTTATTTATTATTATCGTTCTGTTGTAAATGCATTCGAGTAATTTCCGTTTTTTTTTATCCCACGTATGGTGTCTGACACAGCTTTTGAATCTGGTGTTTTTCTTATAGTTGTGCTCCGAATTTCGTCCTGTTCAGCCGTTCCTTTATTTTCGTTTTGATTATTTTGATTTTCTTTTGATAGTTTCAAAATTTATTTTTTTTTTTATTTTTTTTTTTTTATTTATTATTGGTGTCAGTTTATTAGCATTAGTATCATTATTTGAATTATCCTTAATATTTTTCTATTTCTATATTATATTTTTATTGTTTTTTTTTGTGAGTTTGGTTCCTTATTAAATTTTCTATTTGTGATTCATTTTTAATAATTCGGAAAAATGGATTTACAGTTATTGTTACCGGATGAGTTAGAAATCGAATGTAGGGTCCGTAATTTGAAAGGGAATCCCGCTGACGTTATAATCCAGCTGGGAAACGCCATGAAACTTGAAGAGGGAATGCCTTCGTTACGTCCCTACCGAATGCATGCTGCTGGTCGTAAAAAACCACAACATGAAATAAAAAAATGTTCCACCAAATTGTCCGAACTCAAATTTCAGTTGGAAACTTTGGATCCACTAGGAATCGATAATCAGGTTTTACGTCGTATAGAAACCCGGTTGATTCATTTGATCGATCGATTAAATCGAGCACAATTATCCCCGACATATGGGCATAAAACCAAAGAATTAATTAATACAGCTCAAACATTACTTTTGAAAGTGCAATCTGTTATGCAAGATGAGACTAATATTGATCAAACTTTGAGTGAAATTAAAGATTTGCAATTGGAACAACCGGAGCAACTTTCCGAATCCGATCTTGATATTGATCCACCCGTATTTGTGTATGCCGCAGCGGCTAAGCTTAAGGGTTACAACGATGCTAATAGTACTCCCATTAAACCACCTGAACAATCTGATACAAATTTTGATAATCTAGAACATAATATAGTAAATCAACCTAATATTCACCCTACTAATATCAATGTTCAAAACCAGATAGCGAGTATGGAATCTCCAGATGATACCCCGCATTCCACTAAATTGCGTAAATACATGTCGGATACTCGAACACTAGCTAGATCCGGAATTTCTTACGATGGTTCCCCTACCGCAGTTCCTATTGACTTATTCATTTTCCAATTAGAAACATTAGCTAAATCGCTCAATTTATCAGAAGAACTACTCTTTACTGAAATATGTTTTGTTTTAAAAGGTAATGCGCTACGTTATTATTGGACATACCGACGATCTAGTCCAAAAGCAACATGGTCTCAGTTCAAAAATGATTTAATTGAGAGATTTAAAGACCGAAGGACTGAATTTGAACTTCATCGATTAGTTGAATCTCGTAAGCAATACCAGCGAGAATCATTTTTAAATTTTTATAATGATGTTTGGAGTCTTACGTTGCAGTGCAAGAAAACTTATTCCGAAGAGGATTTAATTGATGTATTAAGGTTAAATATGCATCCTGCTTTGCAATTGCAGTTGACAGACAAATCATTCGAAAGTGTGCAAGATCTAATTAAAAGCGCAACAGCTTGGGAAACTACATGGGCACGATTAGGTGTCAATCCTGATGTTTATGTTCCTGGTAAACGATCAGTTCACGAAATTCATGTGTCGGACGTAATTAACGAAAATCCTACCAGTTCATATCAAGGTAACAAATCATCATTACCGAAGACTAATCTATCTCAAAGTGTCGGTTTTCATCCAGATGTCGCACAGATAAATCAGGTCAATTATAGTACAAATCCATCCACGTCGAGAGGTCTAAATCAACATATACTTGTCTGTTTTAATTGTGATGACATCGGCCATTCCTTTCAGCATTGTCCCTTACAACGTAGGCGGTTTTGCTACAAATGCGGTTATAAAGGTGTTACTGTTTCTGGATGCCCTAATTGTTCGGGAAACGTTTCACGGGACCAGATGCATACTGGGAATTTGAGTACCCCGAAAGTTTTATTGAAGGCCCAGAAAACCGACAGTGCCAGCAATACAGATCCCGAATTGGGGCAAATGAAAGCGAACAATGGGAAGTCAAATCCGTAGATTCGGATGACTCTGTTCATACAACAAATTCCTTAGGGTTTTCATATCTTAACAAATGTAATACTTCATTATTTTCACCATTATCCCATAATAATACAAATTTGACAAGTCAACCATTCAATAACCATAATTTAACTATAACTAACTCAGCCACAACTCAAACCGATGATATAACTGATCTTAAAAGTGAAGTTTCAATAAATTACAATCATACTTCGAGTTCCAAAAAAATTTATAAATTCGGCAAACGATTCATTTCGCAGAACCGAAAAGAACGCACTCGCCAATATTGGAGCAAAATACGAAGGCTTCGTTCCAACATTCTAGCTTCCATTATCGCCAACAACTCCACGGATAAACGACCATATGCCAAAGTTTTAATAGAAGGTCAACCGTATCAAGGGCTACTGGATAGTGGAGCTAGTGTGAGCATCTTAGGGGAGGGTTCTACCAAATTCTTAAATGATCCAAATATTAAACTACATCATTTACCAACAACTATCTCCACTGCTAGTGGGGAATCACAGCGAGTTTTTGGTTATATCAATGCCCATGTCAATTTCAATAATCAGTCCCATCGCATGCGTTTATTAATTGTTCCAACACTACAACAGCCATTGTACCTTGGAATTGATTTTTGGAACAAATTTGGTATCCATATCACGCCGTTTCAAATTTCCAGTCAGATCAATTCTTCACAAAATTCCCATAGTTCACCTGAAGCAATCAGTGAAATAGCTAAAGGATCTGATAATGTTGAACAACACATATTAGCTCCAAAGGAACAAGAACGATTAACTCAACTTATTCAGCAATTTCCTTCCTGTTCGAAGCTTGGACTCGGGAGAACGCATCTTGTTGAACATCAAATTAGACTCACTGACGATAAACCGATTAAACAACGCTTTTATCCGGTTTCTCCTATAAAACTAAAGTTAATAAATGACGAAATAGAACGAATGTTAGCGATGGATGTCATTGAAGAATCTAATAGTGGTTGGAGTTCACCTATAGCGCCCGTTCTGAAGAAAAATGGCCAAGTACGTCTTTGTTTGGACGCCCGGCGTTTGAACGACGTAACTCAGAAAGAAGCTTATCCTATGCCACTTATAGAAAGCCTAATTAGCCGTCTTGACAACACGCGTTATATATCGAGTCTCGATCTTAAGGATGCCTTTTGGCAAATTCCTTTACACCCAGATTCGCGTGATAAAACCGCATTTACTGTGCCGGGGCAGCCTCTGTTTCAATTTAAGGTGATGCCGTTTGGCCTGTGCAATGCACCTCAAACTCTTTGCCGTCTAATGGATAAGGTCATTCCGCATAAACTACATGAGCGTGTTTTTACTTATCTAGACGATCTATTAATTACCTCTGCGACGCTAGACGAGCATTTTGATTTGCTTGCACAGGTGGCGGCATTACTATCAGCTGCCAATTTAACCATTAACATTGAGAAGAGTCATTTTTTGATTAAGCAAATTAAGTATTTGGGTTACGTGGTAGGCGATGGCTGTATTCGAACCGATCCTGATAGGGCTCGGGCAATTAATGATTTTCCGATTCCACGCACTCGTAAGCAAATTCGTCGTTTCATCGGTATGTGCGGGTGGTATCGGCGGTTCATAAAGAATTTTTCAATAATTTCTGCCCCCTTAACCGATCTATTAAAGAAGAAAAATAAATGGAATTGGTCTGAAGTTACAAACCATGCTTTTCTAAGCTTAAAAGATGCATTGTCAACCGCTCCCGTATTGTCACATCCAAATTTCAACGAGCGCTTCTACATTCAGTGCGACGCTTGCAGTAGTGGAATTGGTGGCGTTTTGTTTCAGCACGATAGTCAAGGTGTTGAAAAGCCAATCGCCTATTTTTCCCAAAAATTGAACGATGCTCAGAGGAACTACTCCGTCACGGAATTGGAGTGTTTTGCTGCCATACAAAGTGTAAAAAAATTTAGATGTTATGTCGAGGGTTATAATTTCACGATTATAACAGATCACGCCAGTTTAAAATGGCTTATGGCTCAAAAAGATCTTCATGGAAGACTTGCCCGTTGGAGCCTTAAACTACAACCGTTTACCTTTGAGATACAACACGTAAAGGGATCTAAGAACATTGTACCGGATACTCTTTCTAGAGCTTTTGAGCACTGCATTGAAGTTCTTCAGGATGACAATTCTTGTACCCAAATTGATCTGAATTCACCTCATTTTGACGATCCGGAGTATCTAGATCTTCTCAATTCGCTAAAATCCAAACCCAACTATTGTTGCAATCTTCGGGTGATACGCAATAAAATATATTTTACTAATCAATTTGGGATCGATGGGCCAAATAACGATCTACCCGTCTGGAAGTTGTACATTCCAAATCCGTTAATTTCCGACATAATCAAACAAGCACACGATCCTCCTCAGTCCGCTCATTTAGGAGTGGCAAAAACATTGGACAAACTACGGCGCTATTATTACTGGCCTAAAATGTTCAAAACGGTTAAAGATTACATCAGCTATTGTGAGATATGTAAAAGTTGTAAGTCTTCTAATCAAATTTTGCAACCACCAATGGGTCATCAGATTACCACCCATCGGCCTTGGCAACACCTCTTTATAGATTTTCTGGGTCCTTATCCTAGGACAAAATTCGGTAACGCATACATATTTATTGTACTCGACTCATATTCCCGGTTCGTACAATTATTCCCAATGCGAAATGCTAACGCTGCGTTAGTATGTGAGACCTTGGAAAATAAAATTTTTCATATGTTTGGTACTCCTGAATCCATCTTAACAGACAATGGTCCACAATTTTTATCCAAACTCTTTCAACACTTGCTTAAGCGATTCGGAGTAAAACATATCACTACACACAAATATTCACCACAAAGTAACGTCAGTGAAAGAGCAAATCGTACTGTATTATCTGCTATTAGAGCCTACATCAGTGATAATCATCGTGAATGGGACCATCATCTACAGGAAATCGCGGCTGCTATGCGCAATTCTAAACACTTATCTACTGGATATTCGGCTCATTATTTAGTTTTTGGTCAACATAAGATTTCGCACGGATCTGAATACCAACTGTTAAGGGAATTAAAATGTTTAGAAGATTGTTCCATAAGTATTCAACCCGCTGATCGTTTGTCGCTAGCGCAAGAGCAAGTATTGTCGAATATTAATAACACCCATCAAAAAAACGAAAAACGTTATAATTTGCGATCCCGTATACGTGATTTCAAACCTGGTCAGATAGTTTACGTTCGTAATTTTGTTCAGAGTGACGCTGCTAGATATTTTTCCGCCAAATTAGCTCCAAAATTTGTTGTAGGAAGAGTGAGGAATATTATTGGAAATGTTGCTATTGAGGTAGAAAATATGAATGGTCAAGTGTTAGGCCATTATCATTTAAAGGATATTAAGACTTAATTTTGCCCGGCTTAATGAGACTTATCTCGGGTGTGGGACGTCCCCACGATTGTAACGACTTTGGTTGAGTCGTTCCTGCATTAAACGTAGGAACACCGGAGATTGGTGTTACTGCCCTGCTCATCTACCTTATTGATTGTGTTCTTCCAGTCTTGTGTGTTGTGTGGAAGTGAACGTGAAGAGAGAGGGGAAAAATTGGAATGATAATGATTTTTTTTTTGTATTGGAAATCGATCGGTCGGTGTTTAAGATTGATTTTTGGTTTTTTGAGGGAGACAAGTTTTGAATTTGGTTGGGATAAGACCTATATAATTAAATTGGTCATCCTCTTAAATTATTAATTTTTTTTATTGAAAATTGAGTTGTAAAATAAAAAAAAATAAAATTGTGTTTTCAAGTTAATGGCAATAACATTTTGCTAAGTTGTAATTTTTGTTTTTTTTTTAGTTGTTAGTGGATTTATAAATTCAATATTTCACTACAATTTTTTTTTTGTGATTAATTAATTATAATTATGTATATAATTATATGTATAAAATAAATGAACAATAAAGTTTAATTGTATTTAAAACGAAAAAAACATAAAATCTTCAAAATTTGTCGTTATTATTTTTTTTGGTTCGAGTCTTATAAGTGTATTGAGAAAAAAATTTAATCTTTTGATTGATAATTTAAAATCTGTTGCAAATAATGAAAAACAAACATAATAAAAGTGAATCATTATGCGAATTTATGAATTTCATCTAGTAAATTCGATCAGACCATAATAAAAAAAAAACATAATAAAGAACCAGTGTATAAAAAACTCTAAAAGCAGTGCTGGGCAACTATTTGTTTTCGTTACGCTGATTAATAATATTATTTCTTGGAGCGTACTGGTTACCGCTGATAGGACTACAGTACTATTGACTTCGAAAATTAACATTTCCATCATACCATCGGCCTGAGGTGCTCTTATTGTAAGAATCAGACGGATATACCTTAATTACAAAAATCTTTTGCGGTATATTGATTTGGGGAGCAGAAGATTTGTTACCACGTGTGGATTATTATAAGGATAGTGAAACGGTCCATATTGTACAGTGAGGCCATTCTGAAATTGTTATTTTGGGAATCATAATACCGTGTCAAGGTACACTGAATACAAGTTGCAGTTTATGGATTTGTTAGCTGTATCAAGGTTAACTGGAGTTGCTGCCGGGTGAATCAACAGTTGAAAATCGTTCGTTATTTATTTATTATATTATATTTTTTTTAATTTTTTCTTAAATTTATTAATTGATACAATTTTTCACATTTTCAATTTTATTTTCTAATTTAACTTATTATTTTCTTAAAATTTTCTTATTTAACTTCTTTATTGACTTAAAATTTTTTTTGTGTTAACTTCTTTATTTACTTTAAATTTTGGTAATTTAATTTTTGTTAATTTTTTCTTAAAATTTTCTTTAAGTTTTAATTTGGTATTATCATTAATTATTAATTGTATCAACGTGCTGGTGCTATTGACATGATTTTTTTCATAATTATTTTTTTTTTTTGGTCAGTTTTAAATTCAATTTTCTTATTTTTCTCGATCATTTTTAATTTCTTATAAAATTTAAATTTAGCATTTTATTTTCAATTGATACATTTATTTATTTTTTTTTCTTACATTATATGATTTTGTTTCAGCTTTCTTTACGTTCACTTTCGCTACGATTATTATTATTGTTATTTTCGTTTCCTTCTTTTATGAATTCATTTTTTTTTGTCTATTGGGAACTACTTAAGAGTATATTAATGGAGGGTTAAATTCATTTATCTAGGAATGGGCTGATACAGGGATGTGATTCGGAGTTCACCGATTCACAGTTGTAAAGCAGATGACTTTATATTACAGAATCAGTTTATATTACATTATACTTATTTCAGTTTTCCGTTAAATCAGTTTATATTACATTATACTTATTTCAGTTTTCCGTTAGTTATTTCATTTGGTTTTTTTTTTATCTTTGATAGTCTATCTAAGTACGCGGTTACTCAAGCTCCGATCATGCTTTGGACATATCCCCACCCCAACACTGAGCCTTAGCCAGCTATAAATATGCCGCGGTCCAAAGTCTCTGTTCGGAGATTTCTTTAACGACATTCTGGTGTGACTTGGAGTTGAAATGGTCGGTATCATTTCGGATTAACTTTTATGATACCGCCAAACCCAAGCACACTGGAGTGTCGTTACAACATGTAATAAATAGTAAATGCTGTGCGGTATAATAAAATATTTCGATTCTGTTAAGCAATTTGAATGCCCCGCAGCCAATTTGGGTGTGTATATCACAATATATACATTGTGAATCAATAACTGAAATGAATTCAATCAAGACAATACATAATATACATGTACTTATGTATGTACAATGCGCGAATATGACTAATACGTGAATCGCGTTTTTCTTGCAAAATTGTATTCTTGTAAATAATTCAAACCATATTCTTTCGTCTCTACATGGTACATAATAGTGATTTGTATTCAAATATAGAGATCAAACGTATTGTACTTATATATAAATAATATCTTTGTGTATTTACGACTTATACAGTTATAAATCAATAAGTATAACTAATGGTTGAAAACTAACAAAATTTACTTCTTCACTAAGGCTGTTAAGTGTTAATATAGTCATAACATAAACAAATTACGGAAATCATAAAATTATTTCGTTCCTTTAGTGGGTATTTGATTGTTTGAAAATTCAATAAAATCAAACCAAAACCATTTCTTATATTCTACAAACCAAAATGGGAAAACAATGACAAATGCATCGCTTTTATCGATTTAAGTGTAGAATTTTATTCTAAATATTAGTAGGTATGTCTTAAAGTTAGAATCCTTTTTGAGTCCCAAATCTTTACACCATTTTTGAAAGAAAAAACAAATAAATACAGTTTATGCTAAAATCAAGTTTAGTATAGTTCATAAGTAATCGGTATTGAATTAGCGCAAAACATGACCCTTCTGAGAGCACAAGCGAATTTGTGTGAAACAATGAAAACAAAGCTCACAAATTCGAGGTAAGTCCATTGAAAAATTGCATGCATTAGCAAAATTTTTTGGGATGAAATTAATGATCCGGTTCTACGACAATTGAAACCATATAAGCAAGCCTCAAAGAATCCGGATAGGGAAATAAAAAGGGGTCTAGGAACAAGGAGATTGCTTTCTGAGTCAGGAGGATAAGGATGACTTGGAATAGAAGAACGTTTACCCAATTTTAACTAGAATGGGTCATATCATACAGGGGTGAGAACGGTTAGCAAAGGCTTTGATTGCGTTAGTTAAGAAAATATCGGTAATTTATTAGCAGAATTCTCATCTTCGGAAGACGAAATTTATGATACCGAAACAGTTTCTTCAAAAAACTCAATTAACACGGTTAGTTTTATAGAAAAGGAACATATGGCAATACAGGTCCGCAGTTACCACCAAATAACGATGAAATGCAACATATAAACTCACCCATCAAATATTTAAATTTGGCGTCCGATACTTTTCCAAATGCCAGTTAAAATCCCATTTCGCAAAATTTTTCGGTTTCACCATGTGGTTATAATTCAGTACCTCAGTCTTTTCTAAATTCGATTAATTAAATTCAACAACTTCCAGTTTTGCTGCTCCACCAGAAAACGCAATAATCGAATTGGAAAACTGAATTTGGTGGAACTCCAGATGGTGTACTCACCAAGTCATTTGGCCCTTAGTCACCAAGTTTCTATATTTTTGAGAGAATTTGGTATCCTATTGAGCGTAATTCTTCCCCGGGTTGGTTCCAACTCAAGGCTGCATCATTGAACGATTACAAGACCGTCGTATAGATGATAATATTTGACGCATGATTGATTCACGTAAACAAAGAGCAGGTGACCGACCAAACGGGGCGCAGTGGTTCAAGCTACGGCGTTTGGATCGGGAGGTACCGGGTTCGAATCCCTATAGGGGCAGGATGCAAAAGGGAGTTTTCATCATCTGACGATCGGTGATGACAATCAACACATCTATGACCTCCAGGTGAGAGTGCGAAATCCATGGGCCGACTCACCTTTCATGTCAGTACTATAGGCTGGCATGAAGCAATGCAATGAGCAGGTGGTTTAAACAAAAGCGGGTCTATAGCCGTACGTCTTCGAATTGACTGGCAACGGCGTAAGGTAGGACGTTAAATGGGAACTGCGAAAGAGTTGGGAGTGCTTCGAGCCCCAGAAAAAGATTGCAGAGGTAAAGACATAAAAAAGAGCAGATGAAGCTTTCATTGAATTTCATAATATCATCTCTCAGATCCCGAACTCCCATTCCGGATTTGCACATCCTTAGAATTCTTCGATACAATATGAACGTTGGTCTTCAGAATCGTCTCGCTGATCGAGAGATTGATACCATTAATATTTTAGTTGTGAGATGTGTTGCGCTTGAGGATACATGGAAACATAATTTTGTTCCCGACAAATTTTGCAGATCACAGTACCATGTGAATGAAATTAGGCAAAATGACGAAAATCATAACGTTATGGCCACTGCTTATTCAATTCCAAATTTTATTTCGGGTCACATTCCAAATTTACCTTTTACTATTTCTGGACCTCCATATTATAAATCATTGGCACAATATAATGGCAAATAGTGATCCTGTCAGTCAAATTAAGGCCTATCAGCAAAATATTAATCAAAACGGTAGTTCATCGGACTATTTTATTTGCAGGAATTGTCATGATATGAGGCATACTTTTACTAGATGTTCAAAACACCTGAATTTGTTTTGTCGTGGATGTTTTAAGAAGGGGCGTACTAGGAATACCTGCCATAAGTGTACTTCGGGTTATAGTCTAGGAATTAATCGGCTGCCCTGAGCAATCCTCGAAATATACGGTAGCAGCAACAAACATATCTGACAATAATCATGAGCAATTCAGCGCAAAATCCAAATTAACCCTTAAGAGACACACTGGGTTAAATTAACCCAGGTCTTTATTTCTAACGCGCGCCATTTTAAAACGCGTGGTCCTTAGACCATCGGGCCAGTGGATTAGGGAAGTTCCAAATGTCCACTAATATTCCCCCTTAGGCCAGATACAGTGCATTTATAGAAGCTGAGCAATGAACGTCGCAAAAACAGGTATGGGTAAAAATTACCCAGTGTGTCTCTTACGTTAGAAAAACGTCTAATTTAAAAAATTCTTTTTGTTAAATATTGTGTGTTTGTGTTCAACTTATGGGCAGTTAGGAAGAAACTTGGCCATTTCTTATCCGATTTTGATAAAATTCAGCATGTGCGATGGAAATGGGATCCTTAAACGAGTTTTAGATGAAGTTCTAGAATATGGCCAAGTAGGAAAGAAATGGTCCATTTCTTATCCGATTTTGATGAAATTCAGCGTGTACGATGGAAATGGGATCCTCAAATGATTTTCAGGTGAAGTTCTGGAATATGGCTATTTGGAAGGAACTTGCTCATTTCTTATCCGATTTTAATGAAATTCAGCATGTTCGATGGAAATGGGATTCTTAAATGATTTTTAGGTAAAGTTCTGGAATATGGCCAATTAGGAAGGAACTTGCTCATTTCTTATCCGATCTTAATGAAATTCAGCGTGTACCATGGAAATGGGATCCTAAAATGATTTTCTGGTGAAGTTCTGGAATATGGCCTATTAGGAAAGAACTTGGCTATTTCTTATCCGATTTTGATGAAATTCAGCATGTTCGATGGAAATGGGATTCTTAAATGATTTTTAGGTAAAGTTCTGGAATATGGCCAATTAGGAAGGAACTTGCTCATTTCTTATCCGATCTTAATGAAATTCAGCGTGTACCATGGAAATGGGATCCTAAAATGATTTTCTGGTGAAGTTCTAGAATATGGCCAAGTAGGAAAGAAATGGTCCATTTCTTATCCGATTTTGATGAAATTCAGCGTGTACGATGGAAATGGGATTCTCAAATGATTTTTAGATGAAGTTCTGGAATATGGCCAATTAGGATGGAACTTAGCAATTTCTTATCCGATCTTGATGAAATTCAGCATGCACGATGGAAATGGGATCCTCAAATGATTTTCAGGTGAAGTTCTGGAATATGGCCATTTGGAAGGAACTTGCTCATTTCTTATCCGATTTTAATGAAATTCAGCATGTACCATGGAAATGGTATCCTAAAATGATTTTCTGGTGAAGTTCTGGAATATGGCCTATTAGGTCAGAACTTGGATATTTCTTATCCGATTTTGATGAAATTTACAGCATGTTCGATGGAAATGGGATTCTTAAATGATTTTTAGGTAAAGTTCTGGAATATGGCCTATTTGGAAGGAACTTGCTCATTTCTTATCCGATTTTAATGAAATTCAGCATGTACCATGGAAATGGGATCCTAAAATGATTTTCTGGTGAAGTTCTGGAATATGGCCTATTAGGAAAGAACTTGGCTATTTCTTATCCGATTTTGATGAAATTCAGCATGTTCGATGGAAATGGGATTCTTAAATGATTTTTAGGTAAAGTTCTGGAATATGGCCAATTAGGAAGGAACTTGCTCATTTCTTATCCGATCTTAATGAAATTCAGCGTGTACCATGGAAATGGGATCCTAAAATGATTTTCTGGTGAAGTTCTGGAATATGGCCTATTAGGAAAGAACTTGGCTATTTCTTATCCGATTTTGATGAAATTCAGCATGTTCGATGGAAATGGGATTCTTAAATGATTTTTAGGTAAAGTTCTGGAATATGGCCAATTAGGAAGGAACTTGCTCATTTCTTATCCGATCTTAATGAAATTCAGCGTGTACCATGGAAATGGGATCCTAAAATGATTTTCTGGTGAAGTTCTAGAATATGGCCAAGTAGGAAAGAAATGGTCCATTTCTTATCCGATTTTGATGAAATTCAGCGTGTACGATGGAAATGGGATTCTCAAATGATTTTTAGATGAAGTTCTGGAATATGGCCAATTAGGATGGAACTTAGCAATTTCTTATCCGATCTTGATGAAATTCAGCATGCCGATGGAAATGGGATCCTCAAATGATTTTCAGGTGAAGTTCTGGAATATGGCTATTTGGAAGGAACTTGCTCATTTCTTATCCGATTTTAATGAAATTCAGCATGTACCATGGAAATGGGATCCTAAAATGATTTTCTGGCGAAGTTCTGGAATATGGCCTATTAGGAAAGAACTTGGCTATTTCTTATCCGATTTTGATGAAATTCAGCATGTTCGATGGAAATGGGATTCTTAAATGATTTTTAGGTAAAGTTCTGGAATATGGCCAATTAGGAAGGAACTTGCTCATTTCTTATCCGATCTTAATGAAATTCAGCGTGTACCATGGAAATGGGATCCTAAAATGATTTTCTGGTGAAGTTCTGGAATATGGCCTATTAGGAAAGAACTTGGCTATTTCTTATCCGATTTTGATGAAATTCAGCATGTTCGATGGAATTGGGATTCTTAAATGATTTTTAGGTAAAGTTCTGGAATATGGCCAATTAGGAAGGAACTTGCTCATTTCTTATCCGATCTTAATGAAATTCAGCGTGTACCATGGAAATGGGATCCTAAAATGATTTTCTGGTGAAGTTCTGGAATATGGCCTATTAAGAAGGAACTTGGCTATTTCTTATCCGATTTTGATAAAATTCAGCATGTGCGATGGAAATGGGATCCTTAAACGAGTTTCAGATGAAGTTCTAGAATATGGCCAAGTAGGAAAGAAATGGTCCATTTCTTATCCGATTTTGATGAAATTCAGCGTGTACGATGGAAATGGGATTCTCAAATGATTTTTAGATGAAGTTCTGGAATATGGCCAATTAGGATGGAACTTAGCAATTTCTTATCCGATCTTGATGAAATTCAGCATGCACGATGGAAATGGGATCCTCAAATGATTTTCAGGTGAAGTTCTGGAATATGGCCTATTTGGAAGGAACTTGCTCATTTCTTATCCGATTTTAATGAAATTCAGCATGTACCATGGAAATGGGATCCTAAAATGATTTTCTGGTGAAGTTCTGGAATATGGCCTATTAGGAAAGAACTTGGCTATTTCTTATCCGATTTTGATGAAATTCAGCATGTTCGATGGAAATGGGATTCTTAAATGATTTTTAGGTAAAGTTCTGGAATATGGCCAATTAGGAAGGAACTTGCTCATTTCTTATCCGATCTTAATGAAATTCAGCGTGTACCATGGAAATGGGATCCTAAAATGATTTTCTGGTGAAGTTCTGGAATATGGCCTATTAGGAAAGAACTTGGCTATTTCTTATCCGATTTTGATGAAATTCAGCATGTTCGATGGAAATGGGATTCTTAAATGATTTTTAGGTAAAGTTCTGGAATATGGCCAATTAGGAAGGAACTTGCTCATTTCTTATCCGATCTTAATGAAATTCAGCGTGTACCATGGAAATGGGATCCTAAAATGATTTTCTGGCGAAGTTCTGGAATATGGCCTATTAGGAAAGAACTTGGCTATTTCTTATCCGATTTTGATGAAATTCAGCATGTTTGATGGAAATGGGATTCTTAGATGATTTTTAGGTAAAGTTCTGGAATATGGCCAATTAGGAAGGAACTTGCTCATTTCTTATCCGATCTTAATGAAATTCAGCGTGTACCATGGAAATGGGATCCTAAAATGATTTTCTGGTGAAGTTCTGGAATATGGCCTATTAGGAAAGAACTTGGCTATTTCTTATCCGATTTTGATGAAATTCAGCATGTTCGATGGAAATGGGATTCTTAAATGATTTTTAGGTAAAGTTCTGGAATATGGCCAATTAGGAAGGAACTTGCTAATTTCTTATCCGATCTTAATGAAATTCAGCGTGTACAAAAGAAATGGGATTCTTAAATGATTTTTAGGTAAAGTTCTGGAATATGGCCAATTAGGAAGGAACTTGCTCATTTCTTATTCGATCTTAATGAAATTCAGCGTGTACCATGGAAATGGGATCCTAAAATGATTTTCTGGTGAAGTTCTGGAATATGGCCTATTAAGAAGGAACTTGGCTATTTCTTATTCGATTTTGATGAAATTCAGCGTGTACGATGGAAATGGGATTCTCAAATGATTTTTAGATGAAGTTCTGGAATATGGCCAATTAGGATGGAACTTGGCAATTTCTTATCCGATCTTGATGAAATTCAGCATGCACGATGGAAATGGGATCCTCAAATGATTTTCAGGTGAAGTTCTGGAATATGGCCTATTTGGAAGGAACTTGCTCATTTCTTATCCGATTTTAATGAAATTCAGCATGTACCATGGAAATGGGATCCTAAAATGATTTTCTGGTGAAGTTCTGGAATATGGCCTATTAAGAAGGAACTTGGCTATTTCTTATCCGATTTTGATGAAATTCAGCATGTTCGATGGAAATGGGATTCTTAAATGGTTTTTAGGTCAAGTTCTGGAATATGGCCAATTAGGAAGGAACTTGCTCATTTCTTATCCGATTTTAATGATATTCAGCGTGTACCATGGAAATGGAGTTCTAAAATTATTTATAAAACAGGTCATCAAATACATTAAATCATATTAAGTTCCTTCCTATTCGGTCATATCCAAGAACTTCATTTAAAAATCCTATTTCCTATAGGGTAGAGTCCTATTTCCATCCTACTTCCTGAATTTCATCAAAATCGGATAAGAAATTGCCAAGTTCCTTCCTAATTGGCCATATTCCAGAACATCGTCTAAAACTCGTTTTAAAATCCCTTATCTATCATAAGTGCTGAATTTCATCAAAATCAGTTAAGAAAATATTTTTAGAATCCCATTTCCATCATACATGCGGAATTTCATCGAGATCGGATAAGAAATAGCCAAGTTCTATCCTAATTGGTCATATTCCAGAACTTCACCTGAAAATCATTTTAGAATCCCATTTCCATCGTACATGCTGAATTATCGCTTCAAGATCGAATAAGAAATGGCCAAGTTTCATCCTAATTGGCTATATTCCAGAACTTTATCCATTTGAGAATTTCATAAAGATCGGATAAGAAATGGCCAAGTTTCTTCCTAACTATCATTTAAGAATCCCATTTACATTGGGAATGCTAAATTTCATTCATTAAAATCGGATAAGAAATAGAATCCCAATAAAATTCTTATAAAAAAATCACAAATCCTCCGTTCAAGCACCTCACTTCAATGGACAACTTTTTTGGTCCCGTCGATGTCCGTTATAGTGAGGTTTCTCTGTATATACATATTTTAGTTCAAATCAAACAGACAAAAATTATACTCCTATAAGTTTAACACAAACACGAAATATTTAACAAAAAAGGATTTTTGAAATGAACATGTTTTTCTGACCTTAGAGACACACTGAGTAATTTTTACCCGTACCTGTTTTTACGACGCTCATTGCTCGGCTTCTATTGTATAAGCGCACTGTATCTCTTCTAAGGGGGGATATCGATTATTAATTTCAAAAACGTTTTTTTTTACGCAAAGTAACCAACTTTTAGATTTTACCTCAATTTTGCTGTTTTCAAAAAACTTCTATTTTCGATTTGCAAAAAAAATATAGTTTTTGCAAAGGATGGAAAAACCCATAGTACCATCTTAAGGTTCAACTCTTTAGCTTTTCATCGGTCACCTACAGAGTGTCAAAATATTAATTTTTGATAGAAATATAAGCATTTAAAAAAAATACGATTTTTAAAAAAAGTTCCGTTAGTTTTTTGTAAATATTTTTGCACCTTTTTATTTTATCGCAACAACATTATGTTTTTATGTTCTTGAGAAAATTTTCTATCAATTGAAAAAAAAATTGATTGAATTTGATCAATTTGATCACGAGATATAATCTTTCAAAGTACCGCTGGGTAAAAATCACCCAGTGTGTCTCTTACGTAACTTTTTGATAGTGTGTCCCTTAAGGGTTAAAGTTAGAACAGCAGGTGGTCAAAATCAACGTATATTCGGGTATTTTAAAGGTTCGGTTTATTATTAGGGAGAACAGAAAGTCATGAATATTTATTTCATACCAAGTTTAAAACAATCGCTTTATTTAGGTATTTATTTCTGGAAATTATTTAAAATAATTCCAAAATGTATTTTGGATGTGGATAAAGATGGTTCTGAATACCACATTCCATCTCACGATCAACAACTTCGCCTCGATGCTGTTGTAAACAATTTCCTTCGTTTAACAAAATTGGTCTGGATAAAACATATCTACTATCTCATAATATCGACGATCAAGGTTTTACTCCCGTTAAATAGCGTTACTACTCTTTATTTACAGCGATACAACCTGATATGTATACTCGGAGATTGATCGGATGTTGTTTGCAGGACTAATTGAAGAATCTAAGAGTTATATGCAAGACGAATAAACGAAGTGATGAAAAGACACGCGTATCCGTTGCCTGTATTGATGTATACTCATGAGCCGATTGGAGGAGTCAAACTGGATCTCAATCGACTTGAAGGATTCATTTTGACAAATCCCATTGGACGAGGAGTCCCAAAATAAGAAGGCATTTACAGTCCCTGGTCGTACGTTGTATCAGTTCTAAGTTATGCCGTTTGGTCTCTGTAACGTGCCTCAGCCGATGAGCCGATTAATGGATCGGGTGATCCCCCTTGAATTTAACGATCATGTTATCATGAGTCTGGACGACCTTCTAATTGCTTCTAAGACTTTCGAAGATCATCTCAAATTGCTGTTAATTGTTACCAAAAGACTGTTGGATGCGGGTTTAACAGTAAACCTTGAAAAAAAAAACACTTCCTTCTCAAACGTATTAACTACCTAAGTTATGTAGTTGGGGACGGAACCCTCTCAACAAACCCGGATAAGGAGAAAACCGTCTACGATTATTCAATACCAACTACTCATAAAAACTTCGTCGTTTTTAGGAGAGGCGGGATGGTATCGGCGTTTTATTCCTTCTTTCGCTTCTCTTATTGCGCATCTAACCAATATTACCAAGAACAACTCGACTTGGCTTTGACTTTCGAGTCAGTTAGTTGGTTTTATTTTTATATTTTTTTTTTTAAATTAATTCAAAGTTTCAACCAAATAAAAAAAGTTTTTTAAACTTTAGGATCGAGCACAATGGCAGAATGCTACCATCACACGGATCCCTTGCTGATACCGCTCAACGTAGAATTTCAGAATTTCAAGTGGCGCATGAGAAAAATACGAAAATCTAAGCGAATGATGTAAATCAATAAAACAGCTGTGTTGTGAGTGATCCGGTCTATAATCCTGCAGTTTTTCTTTTTACTTTTTACAATGTTAAGCCACTTTATACGTCACAATCTGTTGCGAATGAGCATATGCTCAAAACCGAAAGTGGATGCATGAGAGTGGTATTTAACACAAAATTTTTGTATACATAAATAAATAAATAAAAATGCGTTTGGTATGCGAGAGCCCAGCAAGCGTTTCAGAGTGTCAAAATGGCCCTCTCAAATGATCCAGTGTTGGTACACACAAATTTCTCAAAACCGTTTGTGATTCAGTGTGTTGCTAGTACAACTGGTGTCGGATGTGTTGTTGCAGGAAGGTGATGATGGTGAGGAACATCCCATCGCGCGTATGTTTCAGAAGTTGAATGCAGCGCATCGGAATTACACCGTTTCTGAGCTAGAGTCCTTTGCGACTGTGCTTAGCGTAAATACCAGAATCGGTTCCTTTAGCGATTTGTTTTCGAAAGTATACAGACTCCGCAGTGCCATCGCCATGTTGTTCGGCAATTCTGATATAGCATTTCTCCATAGCAGGCCGGCTTCATAGCGGTTCCCGTTGTACTTAACATTTTATGTTAATATTTTGTAACGTGTTAATTCTTCTGATTCAAATTCGCAGCCAGTACACGAATCCAAAACGTAGTATGACTTCACTGTTTCGTGTAGTTGTTCATTTGTTATTTCGTTATCTGTTTCTATCTGTTTATGTATATTGATGGTCATCGGCCTTCTTGTATTTTCACCGTAAACAGCCCAGCCCAGATTCGTTTTTGTGACAATTAAAGAACTCCTTCCCATGATTGAATGATTGTGTTTCTATGTTTTTCTATCGGTACTTCGTTTAGATGTTCTGGTAACTGCGTTGGTATGCTCTGCTGTGGTACTGTAATGATTTTAACGTTCGAACATTTTTTAATTCGTATAATTTATGGTCACCACTAATGCTCGACATTTTCAGATTGACAAGTTTTGGGTATGGGATTGTTGTAACGTCTTTTGCCCATTTGAGACTTTACTTATTGTGATTGCTCCCATTCGTTCTGTTAATTGATGCTGCTACTTGTTCGTTCACTAAATGCATTAGTGTATCATCATACACTGCTTTCCACAGTTTTCGATGCTACAGGTTTGCCTTGATTTGCACTTTTTATAGTTATGTGGTGCAATGCATTGCTCTGAATTTCGGGCAGTTTATTGACTCGTGACTTTCTCCCTCATAAACTGGGCAGCTTATGGTTTTGTAAGCAGTTTCCATATGATGAGCACTAATACTAATATGCTCCCTCCTTGCATGATGCTTCGTATTTTTAAGAACTGGCAGGAACTTCGTTAGATCCATTTGTGTAACATGTGCTGTACTATAAGCCACTTCATCCAGCCACCTTGCAAATGCTGACAGATCAACTTCCTTTGCTATTGTACACTATTTACCCTATTCGAGAGCTAGGCTAAACATTAATTTTTTGACCAGTTTCTGACGTAGCTCAAAGCTTTTAAGGAACTCGCAGGCGCCTGACGCCTTGGCCAGACAGCATAAGTTATCAACCTCAGATGCAAAACTAATAAGTGACTCGAATCTGTCGCCTCGTACATTTGGTAAATTTCGCACCGGCTGAATTAGGGAGCATATCATTACTTCGGGGCGGCCACAGTGGCGTCGAAGCTTTTCAATAGCGCCGGTACTGTATCTGATATTATTAATCGATTCTTTACTACGTCGTATGCTGGTGGCCTTAATGCCTTCTGCAACCGAACGAGATTGTGAATGTTGGAATAGCCGCACTGCTGCGTTAAGTAAACATAAGCCGATATAAATTTAGACCACTCCGCTGGATCGCCGTTGAAAATAGGTAGATTTTTAAACGAAAGCACCATTCGTGCCATTACTTGGTCAAGGACTATATTTACTCCCGTCGTTACTTCTGTCTTGTCTTGGTGGCTTCATTTATGAATGTTGAATATTATGTTCACTAAAAACTGTTCGATTTAATGTATGCTTGTTATTTTCACTAAACTTTTATTGTTCTCTATTAATGGCATTCTCCTTATATTCATGTTTATTAAGCATCTGCTGCTGTTTATTCACCCACTCTCTGGTGCACTGCTCACTATCCGTAGCGCTTTCGCTGAAGACTCAGCACAAGTATCTGGACCCTTATGCGAATACGCGATTTGTTTTAGCAGTTTACTTCTACGCATGGCGAATTCAATCTCTTTATTGATACGCTCATTCTCCAATTTATAAATTGTCTCAAGTTCTCCCAGTTAAATTTGCTTACGAACAGTGGGCGATGATTTTGATACAGTTGTATGGGACGATTTATTACGCAGCGCTACTAACGGTTAACCATGTGGTATGGTTTGAGGTTATATCGTCTACATTTTGTCTCAAGTTCATATTGTCAGGATATAATTATAGTATTACGTAGAATTTTTTTGAGCGTGATTTTAATATACATATTTTTTAGCACACAGTCGTTGTTATAAGTCTTCCCCGGAGCGTAGGATTATTGCTTGTTGCTTATGGGACGATGGTTTTCTTGTTTCTTCACCAAGACTTTCGAATCACTGCCACCCCCCCCCCAACCCCCCTTCTTTGATTCAATATTAAGGCAGTCTTTAACATGATAGTTAGAAGAGACGCGTTATGAAAATCCGCAGGCTTGATACCTCAGTGTAAGAAATGCCAAGGATATAATCACATGCAGAAATATTGCAAACAAGAGCCTAGATGTGTGAATGTTAGGGGAAACATCTCGCTCAAGCATGTAAGCTGACAAAAACTACGCCTTCAAAATGCGTAAATTGAAGCATTTCGCTAACTATAGAAGATGTAAAGTAGACAAGGAATTACAAAATCCGAGAAATACAAAACGGCATTGCCCCCTAAACCGTGAGATGCCCAGTAATAGGACAATGTCCAAAAATCCAATGGTAGAACTGCCATAAACAAGTGCAATAGCAGCCGAAAAATATACTCCCAGATTGCAAAAACAGCGTGGAACATAAGTGACAAGGAAGACGGCCAAAGCCTAATTCTTGAAAAAAAAACTGAAGAATATAGAAACCTTAAACTTAAGGCTACTAAAAGAAGAAAGATGCCTGGACGCTTTAAATAAGCGGTTAAATAAGCAATAAACAGTAAATGAAATCACTTCTATGATGTACTACTCTATGAAGGCGAATACCACATTCAAAATGGACAATTGGAGTGCAAATGGGCTGTTGCGACAAATTCCACTAATTTCAGAATCTCATTCGACAAAAGATTCATTCGTTAGAATTCGAGGATAACACTGCTCCAGGCAGTAGGAAAAGCGAGAAGAGGTTCCACCATATTCGTGAAGGAGAACAACAAGAAATTATGAAAGAAGTCACCATAAATGTTCGATTAAATAATCAAACACAATCTAACTTCCATCGCATGCATCTAATTTACTCAAACACATGCACACAAAGAAATAAAGGTGCTGTATACTTTTAACAACACCCCATTTATTCATGTATTCCGACACGCTGAATTTGAGTCCAGTGTCAGCATCACCCATAAAAACAAATATTTTGCATAAATCGCAAAATATAGCACTGATGATGGGCACTTTTTATGGGCACATCCCATAATATAAATTTTATATCTTCATAATCCTATAATGTGAACTCATGAGTCCCTATTACCCCATAATGTAAACATAAAGATTCTCATAACCCATTAACACAAGAATTTAGAATGTATAATCCATAAAGTAAACTCCCCAAATACTCAGGAGCAGTAATTAAACTTTTTGTTCCATCAATCATCTCGTCTTCCTTAATACGGAATTTTCTTTTTCTTTTACTCTTTTTCCTAGATGTTGTTGTGCTGCTGTGAAATGCCCCACAAAAATCTGCCATCATATTCTCTTCCCCCGTACCTTGCTAGCTAAGCTCCGTCTCTTTGATATCTTGGTGAAATCGTTGACATTGTCACAATATTCTTTATAAGAAAGTAATCCAAATGTGAATCTAGAATATGTAGTTTGAGATTGAGACTCATGTTATATTCCAATTTTCTAAAATTTTCTACCATTTCCGTTAGAAAGAAATTTTCAGATACTTTTTTAAAACTGACCCATGCTGCTATTACAGTGCTGTTTATCTTTATGAAACTATTCCCTTTAAACATTCTTCGGATCTTGGGTCCATCGAATATTCTCTATTTTAATTTTGTATGTGATAAATTCGGAAACTTTCTCGCAAGTATTTTTAAGATTATGGCTTACCCCTAATGCTTTAACGAACTGCTTCATAAGTCCGAGTTTTATGTGTAGTAGAGGAATCATTTTTTTTTTCGGGCCGAGCAACGATTTCTGTATGGCATTTTGAGAACCTGAGTTAAAAGAAACTCTACCTGCTTCTTTTTTCTCTTATAATGATTTTCCTTATCACTACTATCCCACAAACAGAGAAAGCATGGATACTTAGTGTATAGATTGAAGGCCTAATATCATTATAATGATTTTGAAATCTCAACAAACCCTCCAATATTGTTCAGCATACTTTATTTTCTCCAATTCGGGAAATGATACATATTTGTGTTCCCTTTCCAAGTAAACTGTTCTTTTTTAAATGTAGACTCAAGAAACTCGGCACCATCTTTTGGTAATCCCAAGTCCCGAATAAATAAACGATCAAATTAAACGACCTTTAATTCTGTTTGTGAGCATTTTCTCTGGCAAGCTTTTCTTATTATGTCATGACCACTTGGAATATATTCGTCACTATTAAGGTATTCACACTCTCTCTCGTCGGTTGTATTATCGCTGTCATCAGTGGTTTTCTCACTGTCGCATTTGAATTTTATTCTCTTCAAAGTAATTTTTACTATCAATCGTTAGGGTCATTTTTTATCCGCAAACCATTACAACATTTCATCCAGTTCCATTGACTCTTCATCAAAGTTTCCTGAATGCACTGTATCATTCATTGGTGTTCGTAGGAACATTTGCGTGAATTATGCCAAATTTCTTTGATCTGTATAGCAATCGGTTTATAATTGTGGCTTACTCCAGCAAATCGGTATTGAGAATGTGAGATTTTATTTCAGATTGGTCTGCTTACAACGATTCATCATCAAATAACAGCCACCACAAGTACATCCACTTCTTATAAAGGACCTTTAGGTAGTTAGTTATTCGTCTTTTAGACTTTGACATTTGGGTTTTTATCACATAAATGATCAGAGAATATTTCTGTTGAAATACTTTGTCTTGAATAGAGCAATTTTGATTTCAGATTTTGTTTTAGCGCCGTTAAATACATCAAGATATACTGCTTAGGCCTCTATAACATAAATTTTATTGTGTGTCTGTTTTGCTCGCCTATATGTTTGGTATTTTCTTGAATTTAGAAAAAATCTTGACGCGATAAAGAAATTTTGATGTCAGATTTAGTTTCAGTGTACCAAAATACATGGGGACATTCTGACGTAACGGATTATTTTTTATGTGTGATACATAGTCGGTCAATATTCTAAGAAATAGCGTAGTTCTATACAGTTGACCATTTTTACAACTTTATTAAAGAATAATTTAAAATTCCCATTTTACTAGCGCAACTCAAGTTATATCATTATTGATCAAGAAATAGCATATAGTAACGTTCTTGTTGACAAATTTTTCACGTTCCATATGAGGATAAATAATTCTTTCGGTGGCAAAATTTCCGCCCAAAATAAATGGGAACTAAACAAACATTAAATACGTTCATTAAATTGCTGGTACTAAAATCCAGAAATTTGAAAGAAGAAACTAAAATAAGCCTTAAATCTTATCTAATCTTATTCCAAGCTGTTGCATTTCACACAATGTGAAAGCTTGCATAAAGCCTATACTTTTGAACGTTATTGCTACATAGTAAACCATAACGTGCCAAACATATTGATGCAATTAAATCAATCTATATACCAAAAAGTATAAAACAATTTTCCAAACTCATACCATATAAAATACACCAAATCGTGAAATTAATTCACCTGTGCGCGATACACGAAAATTATGGCCAACAACAAACACATCAATAACGGAATAAATTTATCAAAACAAATCATTAAATACCTCAGCATAAAAAATCATATTATACACAAAAGCAGCATATCAAATCAAAAGAATTCATCTAACAACCGTAAAGAATTTCTAATCGTCTTAAATATTTATTTATTTATGTCTTTTATGTTCGCTTCATCTCTCTATTTAGCTATTTACACAAACATTTTTGTTTGGTCCATAATTAGAATGTATTCATACATATATACGAGCGAGGATGAGATGTAGTAAGTAGTAATTTATGAATTCACAAAACTTTGTATATACATACTCGTATATCACAAATTGATTTCGAACAATGTTGGCGATGATGATGATGATGATCATTATCATGGTTTTAATGTGATGATGATGATCTTTATTTTATTGATCGGATTAAAAAATAAAACAAATGTATGCATTCCAGAACGCCACAATAGAGCAGTTATATTCGGCGCGGCGTAGACAAGACAGCGAAAACACTCATCATCAAGTAATTTGTGTGTGGAAGAATTACAATAAAAAATGACACAATTTGGAATGTTTAACGTATGTGATTGTAGTGTTATCCGTATTATCACACTAATTTTTGTTATTTTTGTTTTATTTTTTAATAAAATTATTTCAACTGAGTTAACAGCCAACCAAAAACAATAATTGAAATAGATGGATTTTCTTAGCAGAAGTTTCAAATCCTAACTAGAAAGCTAATCCGATCTGTTTCTTGTATTGATGACTATGAGGCACTCTGCTTGACCTTTAATGTAAAATTGTTCCCTTAATATATAAATAAAAGAACACAGAAATTTTAGTTGGACATAGAAAAGCAGGTTCACTGTAGTAAAACCCGCTAAAACGATAAGACCAGATTAAAATCGAGGGTTGAGTATTATTTGTTGGTAGCATAATAAAAACTAACTTAGTTTCTAGCTATTCTTCCTTCAGAGATCGCTGTTCCATCTTGAGTTAGGTTTTTTTGAAAAGGACCACTAAACTAACGTGAATAGAAATCATCAAAGGTAATCCGAACATCTGTAATCAAACTTTACGTAACATTTTTGTAATCTTAATTAACATAGTCAAATTTGGAATACCTGTGCGATCCCAAATCAACTCCAAAAGTTTGCAGGTATTCCTCAGTTAGAGCAAACTGATATATTTTTGGCATGCTGGATCTAAGTATTATGAAATATATAGAACATGATAGATCGTTCCGCGGCTACCTTTCTTGTTTGGTAATGGTCCCCACAAATACCCCAGCGTAAATAAATTTTGTTCGCACAAATCAATTATCCCACAAAAACCAATTCGTTCTTTTCAACCCTAAATGCCCAGTATCTTCGTCTTTCATTTGCCAATAATACGGAATCAAGCATACATTCAAAATTTGTATTTTTGAATCTTACAGTTTGTATCGAATTCTAAGATGATATATCAAACATGATATTTCAACAATCCTACATGATGTAAAGAATTCGGATATTAAGCCGAATTCTGAGATGACTGACATCATGTGTCGAAATTTCAGATAATTTTGACAGATACATTGAATTCTGATAATAGATAGCAAATTCTTACATGATATATAGAAATCTGATTTGGTATGACGAATTCTGAGATTGTATATTCGAATTCTGACATCATACATAAAATTCTGACAGGATATATCAAATTGTGACAGATGTATTGAATCCGATAGTATTATCGAATTCTTACAAGATATATGTAAATAGTTCGGATGTGAAATATACAAATTTGAATATGATAAGATCTAACAATATTATAACAAATTCTTACATAATCAAACTCTGACGATATAACGAACTTTGACGTATGTATAAAGAATTATGACAGGATATATCAAACTCTGAGATGATTTATGATGATATTCCGAATCCTGACTTATATCGTGACAGATATAAACGATATATCAAATTCTGGCAGATATGTCGAATTCTGATACTATGTAGCAAATTTTGCGATGATTTGCCAAATTCTGACAGGATATTTCGAATTATTACATGTTATACTCTATAGAATTCGGATATTTTACCATATATCGAAGATATGAGTAATTTGGATATGATATGTCGAACTCTGAGTTGATAAATCGAATTCGGATATAGTATATGGCGAATTTTGATATGGGTTGTTTAAATCTAACGCGATATATCTAATATCGACATAATTATATAGAATTCTGACAGTATAACGCAAATTCTGAGACGATATATCGGATTCTGGCATTATACATACGCGGAATTCTTGCATGATATATTCTGCATAGAAACATGAAAAAATATAATTTTGTATTATTTCATCAATATAGGTTGGATAGTTGAATATGATGCTGCAAACCAATAGTTCCAGGGTTTATTGCGATAATTCTTCCCACCTGCCACTTCATGGGAGGAAGATTGTTTTCCTTCAGTCACAATTTGACCAATTTTTATATTTGGTTGTTGAGTAGTCCATTTTCGTCGATGCTGGAATTCTTGTAGATAATCTTTAAACCACCTGGCCCAAAAACGTTGACTCAGTTGTTGAATGAGGCGACATCGTTTATTGTACTCTATGACAGTTAATGGTCTGCCGATCAAAAAATGTCCAGGTGTAAGAATTGCTGCAACATCGGGAACTGATGTAAGTACTGTTAAGAGCCGGGAATTCAAAATGGCTTACACTTGTTTACACAGCGTGTTTAATTCTTCGAATGTGCAGACTTCATTGCCAATGACACGACGCAGATGAAATTTCGCCGATTTTACGGCCACTTCATAAAGGCCGCCAAAGTGAGGGGATCGGGACGAATCTTGTTTTTGCTGATCCGTCAAAACAACTCGTAACTTTGTCATTGAACTATCTGGTTTGATGATGCAGTATGAGGAAGACAGTAGCTGGATGCTGGAATTTCATCATCTGATACTTGCACCATATGCTTGAGTGCTAAATATTCGTCGATAAATGATTTGTAGGCAACATTAAGTACAGGATCTCGACAAAACCTTTTCTCCAAATTGTAAAAACGTCGCATGGCCATGGTTTCATCTCGCCTGACTTGTTCAACAAAATGTTTATCACAATTGTGTTGAGCTTCCAAAATCTTTCAATGTCCTCTTTGATGGTCATAATGAATGATGTTAGTAGTGAAATTTGTTGTCTTGCATCTGGTGAGGTGCACAAAAAATATCCTGATATAACCCAACCTAGGACAGTGTTTTGAAGACATGACAAATGGTGTCCTAATTTGATTTAACCGACTTTGAATAAAGCGAAGAACATTTCCGTTCCAATTAGCAGGCCGATATTTTGGACGCTTGCCAAATTTTTTTTTTATCGACACGAATGAAGCAATATTCGTAATTACAGGTAGAACTAGTGCTTCAAGGTCAGTAGCAAAATTGGTTACCATTGACCGTAGTTTAATACATCCACTGGAGGAAGATTGTATAGATGAAATGCCAATTCTTTCAATTTTGACAGACACTTGTTCTAGTGGAAGCCGCAGTCTTGGGGTGCAAATGAATTTCTCATAAAATTCATTTGAGATCCGGAATTCAATAATGCCCGTCCCACAACAGGGTGATTAAATTTGTCTAGCTGTAGCCAAGAACACATGTGTAGATTCGTATTTATCTTTAACGGATGTGAGTGTAGCTGACTTGGACGACGTTGGAATAGCTGAAGGTAGTGGCGAGGCATTATCGTTGTTTGAAGTTGCAGCTGCGTTGGAAGTGCTAACGCTCATATGCAAAAAAGTGTGGTGCTTTAATTGGCAAACCTTACATGACTCTTGCACTGGACACTTGTCTATCAGATGACCAGGTTTGAAGCAATTAACACGTAGCGCACAAATTTTTACTTATTCTTGTCGATCTCTGACTGACATCTTTACAAATGCAAAACAGTACCGAATGCATACTGAATAGTACATATTTGACGTTCCATGATGTGAACTCGGCACATTATAAAATCGTTATGGCCTTGATTGCGTATGATTTATCGTATATGGTGTAGTTTTCCCATGTGTGGAAGAACTTGACGGTTTGGTTGGTAACAGATCTAATTTGGCACATCGCCGTTTGATAAACTGGGAAATATCATTGTACGTTGCGATTCTATCCAAAGGGATGGCTTCCACCATTTCTCCTTTGTTTCAGAATCGGATTCGCTTAAGATTAAGATGTCGTAATTTGATTCTTCAAATACTGGAACCTCGCAATTTCACTCAACGCATGATTTAAATGAACCAATAAATCGAAACACTCGATGAACTCTGACCATTTCATAATGTCACCGAAAAACGTGGTCAATGCAATTTCCGGCAGCTTTGCACTCAACATGGGTGGTTGATTGGCTTGTTCGATCTTAGGCGTGCGCCTATATGATAATATTTCCAACTTCTCTTCCAGCACTGGACGAACGGTGAAATATAAATTTTTGATAGTGGCTCGATTTGCTGCTGCATCTGGTTCTTCCTCAGCATCTATAACGAGTTGATTTCCCTTATATACTTCATGGTTGTTGATGACATCTTCCAATCTGAGGCGCGCTTGAGCAAATGTAGCCTCCTCAACATTGGTTTTTATCCATGTGACATGCCGTCGTAGAAAACAATTTTCGTGCCTATCACTTCACTTATCTCACTTTCCACCAATAGAGAGTATAATCGAACAGACTCACCAACAACGACGTGTGCAGCAATACAGCTACTTGAAATAATTTCAAGTTGGGACCAAACAATTTCAAAGTGAGACTTATCAATTTCAAAATTTGTGGGCAAACTCATCAACTGTAAGCATTACCTTTAATTTAAATGTATGATTTCTTAGGTTGGTCCTTAGGTTTCATGCCTCATGCATATTATTATCGCATATTATATGTCCGTTTCTGACATATTCAATTTAGATTTTTATTATCTATCTGCTTCTATTGTCAAGGTGGAGAATTGAAAAGCTCTATTGGAACCTGTAAAACCTCGTGGTTATTAACTCACGGTTTTCGTTCGACGTTGTCCAATTTTTTTATTTATGCTGGTTAGTGGATTGGGTTTATTGCTGAGCTGAGGGTTGAATTTGTGTTGATGTTGGGTAACGGTTTAGTAAGCAATTCAATTGTGCAAATATTTGGGGTTAAATTGAGGAATCAGTTAGAGTTTGCTTGAGTTGATTTGAGTTGATGGTGTTTTGGCAGTTGAGTTAAATGATGAGTTAGAGTTGAGTCGGGCATTGAGTTTAGGGTTAAGTTAAGGGTTGAGTAGGGTATTGGGTTGGAGGTTGGGCTAGGACTAACTTCAGTTCATGTATGAGAGATGTTTAATTTTCGACCTGGGTTAATTTAGGGATTGAGGTGAGCGTTGAGTTTGGGTTAGTGGTTGAGTTGGAAACTGATTTGGCTTCGAATTTATTTGGGGTGAGTTCCAGCTATATTTGGAGGTTTCCTTGAATTCAGTGCATGTACACAAGTATTTGATTACACCACGTTAATTTGGTGATTGAGTTGGTAGTTAAGGTTTGAATTGTGGTTGCTTGAGGTGTTACGCTATGTTGAAGTGAGGAGTTCAGTTGAGAATTTATTTGAGGGGTAAGTTGATGGTTAACCTGAGTTGAGTTAATGATTGCATGCAGTTTTGGAAATATGTTAATGTAGGGCTTGAGTTGAGCGTTGAGTTTGAGGTTTGGTTGAAGATTGGGTTGAAGGTTTAGTTTGGAATGTTGTTTAGGGTTGTGCCGAGTGTCGAGTTTTGAATAAAGGTTCAATTAAAGTTGAATTTGGGTTGTGTGAGGGATTTGGTTGGGAATTAATTTTAAGGGTTAAGTTGAGTGTTTAGTTGGAGGTTATATTATGTTGTTTGGAGTTGAGTTAGTTGATGTAATTTTCGGACCTTTTTGATTTAAGTATACAGTTAATATTTGGTTTTAGTTAAATATTGGTGAGTTAGGTTGAGGAGGGGGTGATAGTTAAGGATTCACTTGCGGATTTATTTGGGGTTTGAGTAGGAGGTAAGATTGAGTTGATTTAAGTTGAGTTGATGTATATGCATGTAATTTTTAAGACAGTGTTGATTTGGGGGTTGTGTTGGACGTTAAGTTTTGGATTGAACTGAAGGTTGAGTTGGAGTCAATTTGGAGATTGCGGGTTCAATTTATGACCGTGCTAACTTGTAGATTAAGTTGGGCAAGTTAGCAATTGAGTGAGAGGTTGAGTTATGGTGGATGCTTGGATTAAGCTCCGGAGGCCCCGAGTTCGATTCCCGGCGGGTGATGAAAAAATGATGGCTGACCAAATAGCGCCAGCGAAAAAAATGTACTGTGATTGAGTTGGAGGTTGAGTTGTAGATTGAAATTATATTGAGCATGGGTTTACGATTGGTTTGACAGGGACGAGTTCACGTACAAAGGTACATAATTTTCGGAAGGAGGTTCTTATCCAATCGCGAAGTTTCAGCTCTTTACGTTTTAACATTAAAATTATAGTAAAGCCCATAACTCTCGTTTAAATATAATATTACTGAAGAAAAATAAGGAAGCAGTACTTTTTCTAAATTACTACCAGTGCTGGATTAGGCCGTTTCCTTATAAAATGAATATTCATGAATGGCGAAAACCAGCTGTGAGAAAGTTTTTGGATTTTACAAGGTTTTTAATCTTGGAGTTAAAAACTAGCAACCCCAAATTATTCCAATAATAACAAAAGGTCTTGCATATTTTTTAGTTATTCAATGTTTTCATTACCTTGTGACTGATAGATGATTTAATGTGGGTGATGTTTGTTTGTTGGAACAAATTCCTGTAGTTTCGATCGAGAAAGCAGTGTCAACTGCCAAGCAGCCCTCCTCTATCATTTTGATTTTTCATTTTGAATTTCCGCCAAAAACGTTCAATTGGTTGGTAACTACTTCCAGGTGCTTTGTCGTGCAGCTTTGAAGAGGTTTTTTATCGCAATGGCTACAGAAACGCTAAACGATATTTTAGTCAGACATTTCTTATACATTCTATCCCACGCACTCACCACACTTCGATAACCAAACCCGTACTCTTACTACAATAATTTAACATTTAGGCGGTTTTAAATTCGTGGCCTCTAACTCCAGTGTCAATCGATTCATCGCGGCTTTACGAATTTTAGCAGCTGGCCAATTCCTCTATTTACAATACCATAAGAGATATTGTAGTGACACATTGGAAACCATAATCTATCAAACAAAAAAGCAGAAAACATCTGCTATTCCTGAATTTAAATATTCATTTGACCTTTAAATCTGGATTCTAGATCCTTTATTTACACAAAAAATTGAACATACATCCTTTTATTAAGAAAAATAATTAATTGTATAAAAACTAAGTGACACTAATGTCACATACAATAGCAAAATTAAAATGTATGTACAATAAAATTAAAAAGGATATGCTTTAGACTTTTCTTCCTCTCGACGTGCAATTTTGTTGTTGCTGTTGTCATCCATTAAATCCATTTAAAAAAAGGATTAAAAATCTGTATGTTTTGTATAGTTTTCCCCTCTCATGCTACTGTACGTAGACAGTAAGAATTTATATAAACTGTCATACTGTATATACGTGTGAGTGTGTGTGTGTGTGTTTTAATCCTTTTCTCTACTTATTTTCGAATTTTAATGAAAATGTAAACTAAATAAGTATTAAAAAAAAGGATAAAAACTATTATCTCAACACGTTAGGATACAGAAACTGTCAAAAAATTTACTTAGGTTTTTTTTTTGTGTTTAATTTTTACAGGATAATGAATGAAGAATAAAAGTTTTTTTTATTTTGTTACGAAGGGAAGGATATTTTTGCCAGTATGTCATTTGCAGGTCATGTTTGAAGTGAAGTGGATGATTTTGATGAATGGTTTTACAAAAGGACTTAAAAGTACATAAGAGTGTAAAATGAGGAGAACAAGTGTGGGCATTGGAAAACAATTTGGAATTATTTAAACAAAAAGTTTGTTATTGGCCAATTTTACATATTCTGCGCACACCATCCAGCTTAGACAATATTTTCACTTTCATTTCATATAATCCACTACTCGGAAAAATAAAACAAAACAAACTGACGGAATCAATGCTCAGATTAAGATATAAAAATTGCTTCTTTTTAGATCTATGCAAAAGGCATATACCGCATTCATGCTATTCCTTGATTTCCAATGTTATCGAATATTTAAAAACACATGGATATTTTCCCATCATATCTGATAAAAGCGCGGTAGTTCTACATGTACATTATGTACGCTGCGATGAGTACAATGTAATGTGGAGAAGAGTTTTTATTTCGGGGTCGGTTGGACAAATAAAATTAAATAAAATTCTTATTCAAGAGCATGAACAACGTCTTTACAAACAACAACAAAACGAAATACACTTGTGAGATAACAATACATAGAAGTTGTTTGGAGATGGTGGGTTGGTGAAAAAGTTTTTATAATATTCGGTATATAGCTGTTGTTGATTGCGACAATGACGATGGTGTGACGAAGGTGACAATGAAAAATATTTTTTTTTTATGTACACAGCAAAATCTTATTTATTGAAAATTACTTAGATATTTACATAAGCTTGTTGTTGTTGGTTTTGTGTTTCGATTGTTTATGTTTAAATAATTTTTCAGAATTATTTGAACGATTTCAAAAGAACTCAATTCTCATGGTAAAAGGATGGTACAGCTTCACAAATCATGACATTATAGGAAGTTTGAAATATTTCAAATATTTTTCAAGATTTGTCTGGGCAGCGGAGCAGAGGGAGTTCTAGTTTGTTTAATATTGTAGAGTGTTCAAGCTTATTGGCTTCGTATGAGACTGTTCATAGTTTCTTGTTGATAAATATGCGAGCCTTGATTTGTAGACATTTTGGTATTATTGGTAAGCTCATAAATCTCTCAGAAAGAATAGTGTACATGATAGCTATAACTCTTAAAAATTCAGATCAACAAGGAGTAGTACCGCGATTTTACTTATTATTGTAAGAAATTATTAGTATCCGTTTGCTTTCTTATGGTTTTCCATTTTAATATAGGACACTTTAATTTATATTTTTCGGGATTTTCTTTTGAATTTTTATTTTCTGAAATATGTTGGTAATTAGGTCGGGAATCAATCAGGCTGGCTTTAAAGATTGTTTAAGTTTAAATAAAACTGTGTGAGGTTTCAGAACGTTTGACAAAAACTCAAAACGGCAGTATGCACGCAAAATTCAATTCAGCAATTAAGACGACGAAAGGCTAATGAACGAAAGACGAGATGGTTGGTAAAGCAAAATCAAAGGAATGTAACGAGCATTTGTAAAATGAATGCAGAATCTCATTGTCTGCGTATTCGACAAGATACCGTCGAACAGGGAGCATTCGTCGCACATCTCATGCTTCTTCTCATTCGAGGGATGTCGATCACCAAACAGCCGGTCGTGTATCAAACTTGGCTTCGCAACAATCGGCGTGTTGAGTCGGTGACAGAAGAAGAATTAACTGTTCATTGCGCAGTAAACTTAACTTCTCATCGTTTGACTCAAATACGTCAAAGTCAAGCTTGAAGAGTATTATTGTAGTCCATTTAATGTCATCCGCCAATTGCAGAGCAAAAAATTATCACGCTGAACTTCCAACAGATCAGAAGTTCACAGATTGCTCACTGCTGCAGAAAAGGTAAGCTTATGCTGCATAAGCCGAAGGATATAGATGGCAAATAACCTAGTTATCCAGAGTTTCTTGAGAAGCTACTGTCAGATGTGAATCATCCCCATCGAACACACTTTCGCGAACAAATTAGATCATGTAACAGTGCTGTTTCGTTCGCTTCGATGAGTGCGAAAGTGGTCAAATTGCCAGGACGACGCTTCAATATGCACAATTATATATGATTGATAGCACTCAAGCGACAGAAATACGTCAACAATGCATCGCGAATTATAATTGCCGAGGAGACATTTTTGACAAACTGGACCGTTTCTTTTGTGTATACAACCAACTGGATCAAAGCTTTCAATTAATGAGAGATACAGAGGCACAAGGAGCTGGTGAACTAATTCCGTTTGTTAGTATGGTATTTAGACGCGATAGACATTCTGATCAACACCGATATAATGCTGCTTTTCATCGAGACATCCACGTTAATCCGAGAAATCCAGAATATCCTAATAAACAGTTCGTGAACCCTAGCGTTTTGAGTTTCAGAGTCCCAATATGGACCCTATGCCTTACGGACTCGTCTTTCGTAAATAACATTACAGCATTTAAGAGCTGAGGAATATAAAGGACTCTCTGGTCACATGCAGAACAAGGACTTTCTGATCACATGGAGAACATCTGATCACATCAAGCTTCGAAGGATCGCCACGTAAGAAAGGTGCTGCGATGCAATGTCAATATTTGGAAAGTTTGGCGCTCCAGATCTTTTTATAACGTTATTTACAAATCCAGGTTGGTGTAAAATCAAACTCAGCTCCCTGATTGATGATATTACGAAGCACGGAATTTTTGGAATATCCATTGCACACGTCTACGCCATTGAATTCCAAAAGCGAGGCGTTCCTCATGCACACGTTCTGGTGGCCTTAAGAGCCGAAGACAAATTTACAACATTAAAAAGAATCAATCAATTTATCAGTGCTGAAATTCCATCAGAAACGAGGCCAAAGCTTCTAAAAATTCTGTTCAAATTTATGACGCATGGTTCCTGTGGCCTTAGGTATCCAATCGCGCCTTATATGAAGGACGGTCAATGCTCAAAATAATTTCCAAAATGCTTCAATGATGTCACCCTTCTATCTGTCAATGGTTATCCATCGTATAGACGTTGCGCTGATGAGCAGGCTTTGGTCAATAGACAATCGATTCATCGTCCCATATAACTCTTACTTATTACTGAAATACAACGCACACATAAATGTAGAAGTTGGTACATCTCTTCGATTTGTAAAGTACATTTACAAACATATAAGGGATTCGATTATGCGAATATTACCATAACTTATATAAATGAAGTTTCTAACTTTATTGATTGCCGTTATGTGAGCGCCCCGGAAGCTATCTGGGGTTTGAGAGAATCAAAAATACACGATCGTTCACATGCCGTCATGACGCTTCCATTTCCCCTGCCAAATTAGCAACAAATTATCTACAAGGCAGGTTACGAAGAAGATGCATTGCTCGCAGCTCAAACGAACAAAACTAAGTTGAAGTCTTGGTTTGAATTGAACACAACCGATGAAGATGCTCGACAGTATCTCTACACGGTAGTGGTGGAAATCTATCGATAGTACTATCGATATATCGATAGTTTCGTACTATCGAAAACAATCGATACTTTTTATATACTATCGATATATCGACCTATCCAAGTAAGAATATGATAAGTGAAAAACACTGTTTTTTCAGGAGAGCAGTATAAGGTTTAATTAGTTCTTTTCGCTGCTAGGAATAAGCGGATCACTTTAATTGTATCGTTTATACTGAAGAGTATTATAAAGTGGCTTTGAATTCTTTTAACTGGATTTTTAGTTAAAAACGCATTAATTTAAGAATATAAAATCAGTCATAACCTTATCAATTTTAGAGATAATACTTTAAGATTTTATCATAATAAGAATTCGACATCGTAGAGTCCAAAAATCGTATTCCCTTAAAACTATGATAACTGACGTTTTCATGGTCTTAATTGGATAGATCGATATTGATATTTTATTCGTACAAGAGCGTTTTGCTATTATGCGGTATAACTTTAGTTACGTTTTTCTTGTTGTCATTCCTTTTATATGCTAGTCAAATTATTGGTGATCAACCAACCCAAACGGTCTGAAAGCCAAAAAATGTTGAGATGCTGATTTTCTTACATAAAAACGATTGGCTGCTTTGAAAATAAAGTGGGAAACTGGGAAACTTTCCGATTATAATAACCTCCCTTGACTTTATAGTTTCTGGTTGTAGTCAACCTATATGTAATTAAATAAAGTTTATAAATTTATTATCCGATAGTATCGATAGTATATCGATAGTCTTTTAATTTCTGTCGATAGTTTTCTATCGATTGTTTTTTATGTTACTATCGATACTATCGATAGTTGAAATTGTCGATAGTTTTCCACCTCTACTACACGGATATTCAATTATGTTTATGTGCGTGGTAAAAGGAATAAGCGGCAAATGTATACGGTGACTGGTGAGTGTCAGACGACTAGTCGGAGCATTGTTTAACTAATGATGGTACTTGATATCTAAACAATTACGTGAAACGTTTACATACATATGCATATTTTGTCAACCTGCTACACCCCTCAAACTTTATTTTGGCGAGATAATTTAGACAATTTGACACTTGACTATATGCATTCATACGATAAAGCTACACCAAGGCGTTTCATGACATAAATTTCATGCCGAAAATCTTTTGAAGAAGAACTCTTTGATCAAGCTGAAGAAGCCCGACAAGCAAATTAACACATCGACAAGCTCAATGAAACGCAAACCAACGCATTTATCAAGATAATGGGAGCAGTATAGAACATGCATGAAAAGCAGAAGCTGTTTTATCGTAACGGTCCCGGTGGCTCAGAAAAGATGTTAATTTACAAAACACTGATGGCCTACTTCAGAACCAAAGGAAAAATCGTTTTATCATTCGCAACAAGGGTAATTGCTGCCATATTATGAAAGAAGGTGGTACTGTCCATAGCGGATTCAAATTACCCGTGCTTCTGCCCGATACATCTATCTCTTCAATGCGCATGAACTCACAGAAGCAAAGCTTTTACGAGAAACTGCTCTGATTATAATTTTGACGAAATTACAATGCTGTCTAAACATGGGCTTCGCTGCATCGACCAATTGCTTCGTGTTTCGTGAATTGATGGAATCTGACATCCCGTATGACGGAAAGGTTTTGGTTGTCGATGACAACTTTCGTCAGACATTGCCAGCAGTGCCAAAAAAAAAAAAAAAATAATAATTATTAAAAAATAATTCATAAATTAACTTCTCAGTAAAACAACTCCCATATGCAGTCCTCATAAAAGCATTTTAATTCATACAACCAATATCCACCTTCCAGCAGACTTTGGGTGATTTCCCAATTTCTTTTTTCTGGGTAACCACACTGTAGAAGAACTTATGTTAAATCAACCCAATTTTTTGCAAGAGATTTCTGTGCGAGCACAACCAAACTTCCAATTAATTTTTGAGTGGACTGTATTAAATTTCACCAGATTTTATTTCAAAGAATAAATTCAAACACAAATTGAATTTGTACATATATTGATAACAACAACTTTATTTAATTTAAGAATTTTTAATTTATTTTCACAATTATCACATTTTATTATACATAAAATAATTTATTTTAATGGCGACGGCTTGGTTGTGTTGCACATAAGAAGTTTTTCACGATTGACCTTTGTTTTTTTTTACGTGTCCCTTTTGTACATGAGTACATGACATCGTTTTTTTATCATTATATTGTTCTCTTTCGTTTAAATATATTTATCTCTTTCATATAAAATTGAGCTACGATTCTGAAGGAATCTAGTACAAATATTAGTGATAGTTACAGCACAACATATTTTGTTTACATAATAATATGTCAAAATAACAAAATATTAACACAACCAAGGTAATTATAATTATATTTTGTTTTTAAATTACTAAATAATTATATTTTCTTACAGAATTACGAAACAATTATGACTATAATGGTGTACATAATTTACAGAAAGATAAGTATGAATTATTTATTTACAATTAAAATACTGATACATTTTCCTTCATTTCAGATACATTACATTATTTCAGCGAATTACAGCTTGCCGATTCGGAATGGATAAATGGACAGCCAAATGAATGAATCTCTTCTTTTTTGGATTGTGAAACCAGTGAATTATCTTTATTAGTGTATTAAATAGTGTATCAATTGATTTAATAAATAAGTTGAATTTGAATGACGTTGCATTTTTATTTTTGACAGGGTGTTTCTACGATTTTTTGTTGCTATCGAACATACTCCCCTCCAAAATAAAATTTTAATTTTATTTTATATCAATCTGTTATGGGTAATCGAAAGAATTTTGTGATTGGCGGCTTAAACGTAGTAGTTTTGGTTTGAACTGTGGCGACACTTACTAAACCGTCTGAACCTGCATGTAGTTCGACAATTCGACCTAATAACCATGTACATGGTGGTGCATTTTTATCATACAACAACACAACATCGTCAACTTGAAGATTTCGATTTTTTTGTTGCCATTTGGTTCGCTGTTGTAATGTATTTAGATACATGATCGAATAACGTTTCCAAAACGTTTGTACTATTTTTTGGGTTTGTTCCCAACGATTTAGTCTTGTTGTATTAATCTCGTCGTAGTTAGCATGGGGTAAGGCAGTGATTGGTCCCAATGTCAGAAAATGTCCCGGTGTTAACGCGTCGATATGGCATGTGTCTTCGTTTGTAATGGTGCATGAGGGTCTCGAGTTGAGAATTCCTTCTATTTGTATCAAAATAGTTTGTGTTTCTTCGAATGTGCGGTGGGCATTTATAATGAGTTTAACTAAGTGAGTTTTTACTGATTTCACAGCACGTTCCCAAATGCCACCGAAATGGGGTGAAAGTGGCGGAATCAAATGCCATATGATTCCCTTGTTGGTTGCAAATTCATTGATTTGGCTTACCGATTCTGCTGTTGCTACTGCGGCATAATACTCATGTAGCATTCGTTTCGCTCCAAGGAAATTTGATCCACTGTCTGAATAAATCTCCTTTGGTACTCCCCTCCGTCCAGCAAACTGGTCTAAATCACTTATAAAAGCTAGTGTGGTTAATGATAATGCTACTTTGATGTATATAGCTTTCGTAGCGAAGTACACAAATATCACGATGAACCCTTTTAACAGCCTTGCGCCTCGACCTCGACTAGGTGTCACTCTTGCTTCTGGTAAGAAACCCATTTGTTGTGTAGATTTTAATGTAGAATATCTATGACAAGTAACACACTTCCGAGTTAAGTTACGACACATTTCTCGCACTCCTAAAATCCAATAATTTTGTCTTGATAAAGCGGTTAAAAGCGAAGGTCCTGGGTGCAAATGTTTTTTATGTAAATGATTGAGTATTACACGGCTTCTTCGATGATTTTTAGGTAGAATTAACGGATGCTTAATATCATATGAACATTCTGACTTCTCTAGGCGACCTCCAACTCTTAACACGTTATTCGAATCCAGAAATGGTGCCAACTGCTTTAACTTCGAAGTTAATGGCACATGTTTATGTTTGTTTAAGGATTTAATGTCATCTCTGATCTCAGTTTGTTGAACATACCGAATTATTGTAAGTTCTGCGTAATTTAAATCCAATACTCTCACTTTTGTCGTCGCACTTTTATCGCGTAAAACTCCATGATGTGGAAGATAGCAAATTTCTTTTTCACCGCTCTCCGATTCGTTCTGCACTGCTCGCATGTGACCCATATTGAGGTATTCCTCCATGAATTCTCGATACATTATTCCAAATTCCTGATTCCTATTCATCTTTCGTTCCATAGCTATTAGTCGCTGTAAAGCCATTTTAAAAGATTCTCCTAATCGCGGTGAATTTGGTTTCAACGGTAACTGTACAATAAAACGACCATCTTGATTTTTTGAAAATGTCTCCTTAAAATGATATTCGCATGATTCTTCTTCAGTTGTCCACGGAGCTTTATCAAGTATTTCTTCCTGTTCCCAGAATTTTTGTAGCGTTTGATCAAGATTGTATTCATCAATAATGGTCAACTGGAAGCTTTGCCCTCCAGTTAATTGTGTACTGTTGATTGGCATTCCCGCAATAACATATCCGAAAATTGTTTCTTGGGCGATAACATTTTTGGTCACTTGGATTTGGTTAGGCTTAAGGATATGGAAGAAATAGTCTGCACCTAATAGGATATCTATTTCATTTCTCTCACAAAATTTTGGATCGCTTAGTGGATATTTTGATAATTGTTTAATTTCACTGATACTGACTTCACTATTCGCTGCTAACGTCGTAATTTTAGGAAGTACAAACACTTTTATGTTTAGACTTTCACTGAATTCAAATCGCGAATGAATTGTGAGTGATGTAATTCCCATGGTTGTGACGTTAGACGTTGCAATTCCTTCTATACGGAGACGACTACTGTTAAGATTTAGATTCAACCTGTGTGCACAAGATTTGGATATAAATGAGGCTTGTGACCCCGAATCTAGAAGCACTCTGCAAAAGCTAGTATGTCCACTTGGGTTTTGCACTCTCACTACAGCAGTTGGAAGGATAGCACTTCCAGTATTGATAGTATTAACGATAATTGCTCCAGATGAGCCTGAACTTGCTTCTGGTTGGTTGGACGATGATTTTGGTAATGTTTCTGTGGCAACTGCAACCGTATTAACAACTGGATTGGTACCGTGCAAAAGAGTATGATGACGACGAGCACACTTTAAACAACTCAATTTGCTTAGACAATTAATTGCTCGATGTCGATCCGATAAGCAATTAAAACAAAGATGCAGCTTTGCTGTCAATTCACGACGATCAGTTGGATTCATGCTCTTGAATTTGTCACAATGGCATAAACGATGTGGACCCATGCAGTGTAAACATTTTGTGGGGATAGGCGATACTGATTCCAATTGATGAGATTTAATTGCACTGGGTTTCAACGAACCTTGCTTCACAGGTGCGCATGATTCCAGTGCATCACATCTGTCACGTAGAAATTTTGAAAATTCTTCATATGAGGGGTATTCTATATCTACCGTTTTATGCGCCCAAGCCTCTCTTGTATCTGGATCGGTTTTATTCAAAAGAATGTAGATGAGCCACGGATCACGTTTTGTGGCTTCTCCGCCTAATGCTGTTATCCCTCTATTTACCTCGTCCGATCCATTATACAGCTGTCGCAGTTTTTTTACAGATGCCTGTTGCATGGCTGGTTGCTCCATAAACGACCTGATCAAAGAACTTAACACGAGTTTCCCCTTGTCGTATCTTTCACATATTTTTTCCCATGCTGGTTTATAATTTGCATCAGAAACCGTTATGTGTTTTATTAAGTCGGCAGCTTCACCATCTAGTTGACCCTTTAAATACTGAAACTTCTGTACATCGCTAAATCCCAACTTGTCATGGACAGAAGCCACAAATATATCCTTAAAGTTTGGAAAGTCTTCGTAGTTCCCTGAGAATTTAGGTAATCGTAACGTCGGCAATCGAATGGAACAATGAGGCTCGTCTGTTGTGTTTTGAATAGTTTGATTTAAGGAAGAAGTGAATGTTGATGATAACGTAGTTAGAAACTCATTTTGTTCGCGTAACAACCGAGACATCATTCCCTCAACTTGACCGCGTTCTTGCTCTGTTTTCTCGTTTTGTATTAATTGCATAAATTTAGCCTTTACGCTGAAATATTTGGTTTCATATTCAGCTAGTTCTGATGGAATATCATGTTTTGCTAGTTTTGTTTCGCAATCCATAAACTCGGAAAACGCCCGCTCTAAATATTCTAGCCTCATCACAATCTCAGTTTGCGGCGTTCTATCTGTGATTTTATCAGCGAAGTTCACTAATCGGGTTATGCTACTTTTTGCTAATCCGCGCTTACCGGTAAATTCTTTGATCTCTTTTTCTGCCATTCTAACAAAATATTTTCTCTCCTTTTGTAGTTAAGTAGAACTACACGTTACCGACAATAATTTCACTAACTTTTAATTTTGAGAATTATGCAGCCAGCACACAAGACAAACCCAAGTAAAATATTTCGATTCTTGCAAATTCAACAATAACGATGATGGATACACTATTCAACACTATAATAAAATTTTATGATTCTAGGTTTCACTTACCCCAATTGGTTTGTGTGTTGCTTCACGACCCTTCTCACAAATTTAATCTCTGGTATGCCACTCCCTCGCTGGAGTTCAAATTCTGAGATTACCACCCGGAATTCAAACTCAATGATGTCAATTTCTCACTGGACTTCAAATTATGAAAATCCACTATATGGTATGTATGTCAATCCCTCGCTGAAGTTCAAATTCCGAGATTCACACCCGGAATTCAAACTCAATAATTATCACTGGAATCCAAATTCCGAAAATTCACCACGTATGTATGTCACTCCCTCGCTGGAGTTCAAATTCCGAGATTTACACCCGGAATTCAAACTCAATGATTATCACTGGAATCCAAATTCCGAAAATTCACTAGATATATATGTCACTCCCTCGCTGGAGTTCAAATTCCGAGATTTACACCCGGAATTCAAACTCAATAATTATTGATGGTATCGATTTTCCTTCACAAGAATGATGTTCACGAAAATGGCGTATTATTGTGTTCGACCAACAATGGCGTCACCTCGTGTTTTTCAACCAATGATAGCGGTTATGTAAAATTACACTAATTACGTGAATTATTGTAAATGATGGCTTCGCTCTGTTGCGAATGCCGTATAATTAACTTCGCTGTTCTTTGTAATACCGCAATCCGGCTCGAAGGACCATAAATATGTGCGAGCACAACCAAACTTCCAATTAATTTTTGAGTGGACTGTATTAAATTTCACCAGATTTTATTTCAAAGAATAAATTCAAACACAAATTGAATTTGTACATATATTGATAACAACAACTTTATTTAATTTAAGAATTTTTAATTTATTTTCACAATTATCACATTTTATTATACATAAAATAATTTATTTTAATGGCGACGGCTTGGTTGTGTTGCACATAAGAAGTTTTTCACGATTGACCTTTGTTTTTTTTTACGTGTCCCTTTTGTACATGAGTACATGACATCGTTTTTTTATCATTATATTGTTCTCTTTCGTTTAAATATATTTATCTCTTTCATATAAAATTGAGCTACGATTCTGAAGGAATCTAGTACAAATATTAGTGATAGTTACAGCACAACATATTTTGTTTACATAATAATATGTCAAAATAACAAAATATTAACACAACCAAGGTAATTATAATTATATTTTGTTTTTAAATTACTAAATAATTATATTTTCTTACAGAATTACGAAACAATTATGACTATAATGGTGTACATAATTTACAGAAAGATAAGTATGAATTATTTATTTACAATTAAAATACTGATACATTTTCCTTCATTTCAGATACATTACATTATTTCAGCGAATTACAGCTTGCCGATTCGGAATGGATAAATGGACAGCCAAATGAATGAATCTCTTCTTTTTTGGATTGTGAAACCAGTGAATTATCTTTATTAGTGTATTAAATAGTGTATCAATTGATTTAATAAATAAGTTGAATTTGAATGACGTTGCATTTTTATTTTTGACAGGGTGTTTCTACGATTTTTTGTTGCTATCGAACAATTTCTTCTAACAAGCATAAAAATGCCGTTTGCTTACCTCGGGTTAATATTCAAGATTTTTGTGGGACCTACGCAAATTTTCCGTCTTTTCGTGATCTTTTTTAGACCTCTGTCCATAACAACGACATAATTTCCAAGGTGCATAAGCTGCAACATTTGAAAATCTTACACAAAGGAGAGGCGTATGCCCTAACCAAACATTTCACGTTGACTGAGGCTAATTATGAGGTAGCTTAGGATAAAGTAAAAGCCAGATATGATAACCGCAAGCATGTCGTTTAAACCTTACTAAAATGTTTTTGGAGCAACCTATGCGCAAAAGCCATTCATCATCATTCGGATGTATCAGACGAGGTCTTATATGGTTTGAAAGTATTTGGTATCCACCGTGATCTAGGACTCATTTACCTTTTGGTCAATAAATTGGACAGTGAACCAAAGGAGGTATGGGCTCACGACCACAGGAACGATTTCCCTACTTTAGAGTAGAATAAGAGGAGCGATGCGATAGAAAGTCTAAGCTCAATACAAAGATCGAAAGCTCATTCATCGAAACGAGTAAGCTCATTGGTGTCACCTCACATGTCGCTAAATTTATACATTTGTATTGTGCTGAGGGGAGCATTATTTGTGGATATGTGACCAATATTTAAAAATACCAATTCCTGAACGAAAACAATTAGTAGCACAAAGGAAACTGTGTTTTAACTGTCTTTCTCCTTTACACCAGTCTGTTGTAAGCAGGTCAAAATACAAATGCGGTAAATGTCAACGGAAACACTATTTGAACTTGCACTCCGAAGAACAGCAGAACTGAAACGGTGAAGGAACTATCTGTGCTAACATTCTTAGTATTTCGGAGGTGAGTGCAGCTACCGGTATTAACGTGAATACAGTAACTATACTTAGTTTCCATAAAAAATAGTTAGTTGAATATAAAAAATACTTAGTTTCCACTTAGTGCAAATGCATGCAAAAAAAGCCAAACATTTCGATAATTGGTTTGACATCAGGAAAAGTGACTACTAGAGGGATAGCCGCTATCACAACGATTTCAGTATACTGTTCAATGGATAAGATTGAAATCGATGTACTTATAATCAGTCAACTACCAAATAGACTACCAAGCTTTGATTTTATCTGCAAAGATGATTTCTTGAGCGACTTGAAACTAGCTGATCCCCAATACAACCGGATTGGGCCAGTTGATATTTTAACTATTAACAGATTTTTTCAAATCCTAAGAAATAGGCAATTAAACCAATCTGAACAATACTTTAGTTGCACAACGGACAATATTTGGTTGGTTTGTTTCTCGCATAACCAACGAAAGCAGCGTGAAGCCCAGTAGGACAGTGCAAGTAAACAATTCTACACTTAATTTGCACTTAGACGTCGACATTGACAGCACGTTAAACCGATTCCTTAAACAAGAGGAGATGCCTCTTGCTCATATTTTGGAACCGGGGAAAACTGAGTGCGAGGAGCACTATAAGAGTACGCATAAACGAATCGATGATGTGCGATACATAGTAGCCATTCCATTTAAGAAAAAGGCAGCTCAACTCTGGCATTGGAAAGAAAGCTGCAAGCAAAACCATTGATTAAAGAAGAATACTAGTATACATAGTATACAAAATTCATTAACGAGTATCTCAGACTGGAATACCTAGAACTCATCAAACCATTGCGTACCATTGCGTGCTGAAGAAATCCAGTGAAACAACTAAACTGCGGAGTTGTATGCATTAGATGGCTCGACTAAGTCTTCAACTGGAATTTCATTAAATGAGGCAATACTATTGGGTCCAACCATTCAACCAACTTTATGGGCAATTGTTGCGAATTCTGTGGCAAAGTGAAGTGTCTGAGGAGCTCAACCATTACAACCTGAATACGGTTTCATTTGAATTATCCAGTTCACCATTTTTGGATATTAGAACTCTGCAACAGATTGCTTATGCTAATCTGCCAAATTATCCAGATATGGTTTCACGCATTTTAAATGATTTCTATGTTGACGATTGCATCTCAGGAGCAGATACGGAAGGGAAAGTGCAAGACCAAAAAGAAAAAAGAAATGAGATATTAGTAGATGGCGGGTTTAATTTGAGAAAATGGAGGACGACAGAAAAGACGGATGAAAAATCGATTGTTCCACTATTCATCAACAGAAAAAAAAATATTAGGTATTAAGTGGAATGCGTCAGAAGATAAATTCACATTTCAACTAACGTTAGAGAGCAGCAGAGAGCCAACAAAGCGGCAGATTATTTCTGAGTATATACTCCAGAGTTTTTGATCCTCTTGGATGGTTGTCTCCATCCATCATTTGAATGAGAATAGTTTTCCAAACTCTATAGTTAATGAAGCTGGGTAGGGATGATCAACCACCGGACCTCGTAGCAAGCACCTAAAAAAAAGTTCTAAGTGTGCTCAAATTTTTGTAGAATCGTTCACCCAAGTGGCACCCATTAAACAGGTGTCCTTCCCCAGACTCGAGTTATGTGGTGCGCATTCTGGCGTTATGGGTGGATAGGTTCTACAATTGTCTTGATGTGGTTATCCTTATCAAGTATGTGGCTAATCATGCATCGGAGATTTTAAGCCAATTACAACGAAACTGTTAAAATAATGTAAGATCTGAACATGACCCAGCTGATTGCGCTTCGAGGGGAGTGATTCCAAGATTCCAACCCAGCTTATTAATCTAAGTCAATGGCGGCACGGGCCGGAATGACTGAAGAGCCCTGACTATGATTTTACTTTCCAAGATCCAGCCTATAACAATGGCGAACTTTTGGCTGAAGAACGAAAAAACAAAAACTCTTCGTTATTAATGCTCCAAGAGAAGAACATATCATTGATATATTAATATGTAGGAGTTCATGTTATACTAAGCTCTTAAGAGTGTTTGCATATGTCTTGAGATAACTGAAAAATATACGATCACCTGCGACCAACCGAATTTCAAGCTTTTACCGTAAAGGAAATCCGAGCTGCCAGAGACACCATCCTAAAGCATATACAGCGAGAATCGTTTGCTGAAGAATTTGATCGCTTACCAAGAGCAAAGGTTATCCAGAAAAATAGCGATATTCTTTGGCACCGTTTATAGATGCAAATGGATTTTGAGAGTTGGCGGTAGGCTAAAACATTTAAATTTGCCAATACAATTAGAAACATCCAATAATTCTACACCCAGAGAAAAGTATATTCACTTATTATGATTAACACTGGAATAACCTCCTAGGAATAACATTAAATTATGCGTATTCCATTTAATCACATATGATTCAATATAAGATTGATTTAATCTTAAGTTTTCATGAAATATACCATAGTTTGATCATTTGATACATAAAAAAACATTCCCGGTTATTCATAAATCATGCTTTTTATTAATAATTTCTCTAAAAATATTCCGATGTTACGAATTATTTTATCTCGGAAAACTAGGATTGAATTCCTATTCAAATCACGGAATATGCTAGTTTACCAGTAAATACAATAAATTTTTACAGAGGCATTATACAGTCCTGATTAATTTTTATTTATTGGATCCAATGAGAAGAAATTGCTAGCCGTGATCACAAATTTTTAATTTTTGTTATCTTCTATTACCCCCTCCAGAATATAAAACAAAGGAAAATGAACCAAAAAAAAAAAAAATCGGGACCTGGCATACATTTCATGCAATTTTGAGAATGATGCAAATAAAGGAATAATTCATGAATATAAAGTATAAATTATGTTATCGTAATTAATAATTTGATCCTAATATGCACATTACAAGCGATTTACTGTTAACTACAGTCTTCCCCCGAAATAACGCCGAATCGATATTTTAAAATAAATCATTTTTTTTTAAATAAATTTAAGCAAGGATTAAATTTAAAATTTTTTTTTTTTTTTAATGCTTAGGCCTTATACCAGAGCCTTCTAGAGTATAGAGCCATAATCATTATGACGTATTTTTTAGAAGCTTTTTTAGTGGTATAACTTTTCACTGATTTCCATAGGAATTCATAGTAAAAATGGTGTTTTTTAGCTTCAAAATTTTCAATGAAAAAAGCAAAAATGTTACAAAATTTTCGTACAAAAGTGTTCTACATATCTTTAGCAGCAATATACAGGAAGGGTATATTGGTATTAAGTAAATATTAATTGCAGAAATATTAAAATTAAATTATTTCTAAAATATATTTTTCCAACTTTCATTTTGAAAAATACATCAAAGTTGGCTCTGACGAATTAAAATAATACTTGCTACATTTATGTTTAGTTTTACTAGTGTACGTTAAATGTCTCTGATTTATACAGAAAAATACGAAAAAAATTATTTAATCACAAAATTATGACCCGTTCTTAATATTTTGAGAATTTGTTTTGCTTTTCCTACAATTTTTGAACTCAAATTTCCCCAGGTCGCAATTTTTGGTACGATTTTTCAAAATGTTTACTACCCACTGCCATCTATGTATATTGACTTAATGCACACGATTTGTAGTAAGCTTTTCTTTTTAATTTGACCAGAAAGCTGTTGTTATGAACTTTTTTTTATATTTTGGTTTAAATAAATCAATTATTACAAGAAAATGAAAACGATTTACTTAAACAAGATTTATATATGTTGAAATTCAAACATTTATGAAAATATTTCAGAAATCATAATAGAGAATTGGTAACGTTTTCATTTACAAATTTGTCTTAGGAAAAAAAGTGATTTCCCATATGTTTTATGTGTTTTACTATGGAAATTTTGGTTTTTTCTTCGTTTCTAATTCCCTTATAAAAGCTTCGTTTTTTAGATTATGGCTTGTATAATCAAGGTTGCTTTGCTTATACTCAATATGGCGTAGTATTAAAAACACTATCTTTTCAAATAAAGGAAAACAATTATTTTAATGCAACGCCTAGGCCGATACAATCGAGGGAAGACAGTATACGTGTACAGTTTTAGAAATTCGAACGTTTTACTTTTATGTTCAATCCAAGTTTAAAGTTTGGACTGTATAGATGCGTCAAGTGTTTTAGTGAAATTAAACAAATAATAATTTTTTGTGGAATAAATAATAATAATAATAATTGTGTAAGTATTTAATAATTATAATTATTGTGTAAATGTTATTTATTAGATTATAGCACAGTGAAAGTGCAAATATTATTTATTAAGCTATTATAGTGCGAATAATAAACAAAAACGATGGGGTTATGATTTTTTTTTTTTTGTATTTGTACGAAAGTGATTATAAATCTTGGAATTTAATATTTAAGCATGTATGTACGTACACCAATACCTCGATATACGCCCTAAATCGGTTCCTGAAAATTTGGCCGTAAATGGAAATGCCGTAAAGCGAATTTTTTTTTCATATATGATACAATTTCATGCAAACCCGTTTCGAGAAAAGAAAAAAAAATCATGTAGGGGAATCCCCTAGTTTACTATTTTATATGTTGAATTTTTTTACCTTTTCCTTTGAAGAATAAAAATGTTTCACAAACATTTTTCTTTTTTTATTTTTGATTGGATAAACTGAAATTTGTATTTGTAGAAAATATACTTCATAATTTTTTTTAATTTTATTTATCTATTTTATTTTCCTGAAAATGTTTAAATAAGCCGCCAAGTTGTAGTTTTTCAATATGGATCCTGGTAATACGAGTTCCACGAATTCATCACATGATGACGCGTTAAGAGAGCCCGAAAGTGCACAAATCGACATAAATTCTGTTATTTTTGTGGATTTTAATTTACATAACCTACTTAAGGAATGGTCAATGGAACCAATTTTACCGAAATTGTTAGGTAACATACAAAGTTTACTATACCCAACAAATTTCTAAAGTGATTTTGTATTATTTAAGAATTCAATATTGACATGGAGAGTTTAGCGTATTTAACAGAAACAGAAATATACGAAATTTTCAAAACGGATCTTGGAAATCGATCAAAATTTCGTGCGAGACTCAACGAGTGGAAAAAAAACTATGTATGTATACATATATTAACTAAATCAATTATATTTATACCACGTTTACACGAAACGTACTTTAATATCATAGTACTTTTTTGCGAACAAAGTATTTTTCGGTTTACACAGAGTCTTGAATGACTTTTCGCATTGTTATTAAACTGAGTTTACATGCCATCAGCACATATTCAATACTTTTATAATATATACGTAAAATCAAAAATTTATGTGTCAAAGAATTAAAATATTTTAGTTGGTGTTCACACGAAGATACTATTTTGCTACATACGTTTATTCTACTGGTGTAAACGTGGCATGAGTTACAATAATAGTTAATGTAATTATTATGTTATACAACTTTACTTATGGAACAAATTTAAGCGGAAGCGACACTATATCAAACACTAGCGTAATAACTTGGGTCGACCAGGAAGCTCAAAAGAGAAGTGATTCATCTTTAAGTTCAAGTTCTTCCACATCCAGATTTAATTTCGTAATTTAATGTTTATGTTTTTCAATTAATTGATAATCTGAATATTCTTCTTTCTACCGATTTAAGGATTTAAATAATTTTTTTGAAAATGCAAATGGTGCACGAATTAGGGCGTTGTACGATGAGAATTCACCTCCCGGTTTCACGTGTGAATGTAGAGATTTATTCAGTACGTTCATAGTATGAGAGTTTGTCGACAATAATCATGCCATGACCCTCAATGTTTTTCGCGATATAGTCAGGCAAATAAAAATTATGTTTCCTGAAGAAAACTCTGTAAGTGTAATCATCACATGCTGCTTATTTTTTAATCTATTTTTTAACAGTAATTTAATTTCATCCACCTATGCAACTTATAAAATAGTACATGTTCTACTTATAATTAAAATTATTATTTAATAATTATTTCAGGAATATTATTTCAAGCAGCACACAAAACAAACAGGCAAGCTATATAATAAATACAGAGTTTTATCAAAACAATTAAAAAAAAGTGGATACTTTAGTGATGTTAAAAGGCGGCGGCGAGAGACCAAGGAAACCTCTACTTCAGGTAAGAACGTTCAGAATAAACGCTTCCATTTTTCAAACTTGTATTATTTTATTATTTTAATGATGAAACAAAAGATTGGTTAAAAGTTCATTGCACTCCCTGGGAAGTTATTGAAAATAAATGGACCGATACTTGGGGAATTAGACGAAAGGACCTACAAAATACTAAAACTAATGATTTGCTCTTAACAGAATGGCCAATATACAAAAATTCAACTGGTTTTCGATAGGTATGTATAAATTAATAATTACTTTTATTACACACTTTTTACAGTTATAAATATTATTTTGTGTAAATTTGCGAACTGGTGAGACGCGGGGTTTGCTTTTATGAGTTTGCGATTTTGCGATATTATTTTAGGTGTAGTCAATATCAGAAATTTACAAACTCATAAAAAGCTTTAGTAGTTTACTTAGTCTCCTTTACCATTTTGCTTTTTACAGAATGAAACGTACAGTACAGTAGTTTATCAACATCTCGGTACAGTGTTAAAATGGATTAATTTACTATAAAAAAGAGTAGTTGATGTTAGTTCGTAAGTAGGGATACTCATACAACACTTTAGACTTAAACATAACAAGAGATACAACGACAAACTATGGCGATGAAATACGTTTTTCCATGAAATGTCGCCGTCGACATCTTCCAATTGAGCATCCTTTGATTTTTGAGTATTCTAATTTTAATAGCGGTGTCGCTTTCCGCTGTATCCCTTGTTTTGTTTAGACCTTTTGAGCGCGAATGGGGACTGCGAGTTAATAAAATTTTCGTCTTTCTGGAAAAATGCAGTGAATTTATAGTTTCATTTATATGTGAACATACGAGTATATTCAAATTTATCTATGATAGATTCACCCAACATCTTCTGGTAGTAGTACTAAAATGTTTTTCCTCATTTCCCGAAACATAAGAAATTTTGATTTTTTTCACATTTCGAGTTCGCGCTCAATGTATTATATACTAAAGTATTTGGCAGTTTAACTACAATTTAGTACGTGTAATTGACACTTTAGCGTTTTTTGTATGAGAAATATACATACATTACACACATATACATTAAAAGTGGTTATATTTTGTGGAGGAAAAACACACTCGCTTTTATTATTTATATCATAATAATAGCTATTATACAATGACATACTAACAATCAATTAAATCTTCTTTTACATTTCAGATAGAGATTGACTTTCAAAAATTATTTCCAGAAAATCATGGAAAATTATTACAGTTTTGGGAAAGTTTCAAAATTAAAACCACAACCTTATTCAATAAAAACTTGAAGGATAAATCTGCACAAGGAATTTTTAAAAATTATTCAGAGAACAAAGGTGAAACTATAATGCATAATAAAATTTTAATAATTTAATATAAACTAATCCATAAATTACTTTTACAGATATTCAAAATTTGCAAATATGCAAATTAATGCATTATATTTTGAAACCATCTGGTAAACTAAGGCTTTCGAAAGATAAATTTTGGAAAGTCTCAATCAGCGATTCAGTACAATCATTTGTTATTGAAGTACTTGACTCGTCGCACATCACAAAGCAAATTGAGATAAACAAGGAATTTTGTAGATCAAGAAATTTGAGAGTGCAACCTTTTATAATTTGGGTAAATACTAAAACACCTCAGTTTTGCGTCACTTATGATGGTATTTTTTATAGCTTTGAAAATTTTTTATTAGCCTTAGACGTTTGTTTTAAAATTTTTTTTGTTTTTAATTTACAATATCCAAAACAATCAACAAAATTTTGGTTATTTATTCAAAAATTTTTTTACAAAATCGAAACAAAATTTGATTGTATTACCCCAGATATTATAGATACTATATCTCAATTAACTTAATAATAAGCATAATTACTCAAAAAATAAATTTTTTAGTAAATATTAAAAAAAAACAATTTTTAATGAAATTTTTTAGACAAGTTAAAAGTATGAAAAAAAAGAATTAAATTTTCAGTGAAATAATAATTTTAGTTACTATAAACCTAGTATTTTAAATTTTTAATAAAATGTTTATCTGCTTCGATTGCTATAGCTCATTTAGTGGAGTAGGACTTCTAATGTTTCATTTCACACATGTGCATTTCATGAAATCAAGTGATATTTTACGATGTTGCCAGGATAATTGTGGTCAGTCGTTTTCGAACCGAAACACATTTAAAAGGCACCTTTATAACCAGCATTCGAATATTTCGTTTCACAATGAAACACCCAGTTTTGTCATTCAGGATCCTGAAACAAAACCTCAAACCTCAGCCACTAGTTTTAATGAGACATACCAGAAGAACATTCAATCATTTAATACGCCTGCAATGTTAGACGCAACTAATTTGAAAGATAAGCTACAACAAGGAGCACTACTTTTTGTTTTAGAGCTTTACTCTAAAACTAATATGACAACCACTGTTATTGATACAATTATAAAAGGGTTTAATAGGTGTATTTTACAAGGTATAATGGACCTTCTAAAACAAACATTGATTACTACTTCAAATATTGAAATTACTGAAATATTGGATATCTTAAATAACATATTTGATAAAGTAAAATCCGAGCATTTGTTAGTTAAAGAATTAAAAAATAAGATACAATATGAGTCCCCTGAAAAAAGAATAATTCATTAAGAAACAAGACAAGTATTTAAACGAGGCCAACCGATTTTTAAAAATATTGATTACAACTGTATCATGTTGCCTATTATCTATCAGATTAAAACATTTTTCGAATATTCAAATGTGTTTCAAGATACTTTAGCCAATACAAATAGTTTGTCGACTTGCGTTGCAAATAGGATAGAAAATTTTTCTCAAGGTAAACTATGGAAGGACAAATTGAAAACTTTTCCGCCAAATGATATAGTGTTGCCATATATACTTTATTATGATGATTTTGAAGCAGACAATGCTTTAGGGAGTCACGCCGGTTGTCAGTCAATCGCGGGATTTTATTTTTTCTTTCCCACGGTACCATACCAAAATTTGAAATTAAGTAACATATTTGTGGCTTTATTAATGAAAACGCAACATTTTAAAAAATTGGGTGCTAATCAGTCTCTAAGCCATCTTATTGATACTTTAAAATTAATTGAAAATGAAGGAATTAATTTAGATATATCAGGAGAAATTAAAAACGTGAAATTCGTATTGGGCCTTATTATAGGTGACAATCTTGCATTAAATTCTATAATGGGATTTAGCTCATCATTTTCACATAATTTTTATTGTAGACACTGCAGAGAACCCAAATCAATCATGGAATTTTCAGTAGTTGAAAATACTACCAACATACGCACTATAGAAAATTACAAGTCAGATTTGGAAAAGGACGATTTTAAAACCACTGGCATAAAGTTCAAATCATCATTTAATGATCTTCGTTCCTTTCACGTGACAAACAATTTTTATTGTGACATTATGCATGATGTTTACGAAGGGATTATTAAATTTGGGCTGGCCCAGGCTTTAAAACTTTTTATATTTGAAAAACAATATTTCACATTAGATTTATTAAATAGCGCTATTGAAAGCTTTAGTTATGGTGAGATTGAAGTAGAAAATAGACCAAACACTATAAAAGAAGATCACATAAGAAATTTAAACTTGCACATGTCTGCCCGAGAGAGCTATTGCTTTCTTCGATACCTTCCTCTTTTGGTTGGCAATTATGTACCAAATAACGATTTGTGTTGGAAATACGTTTTAACTTTATATGAATTAGTTGAATTTTTACTTAAGGATTCATTTTCGAATAGTGAACTTATGTATCTGCGAATATTGATAAAAGATCACAATACACGATACATGCAATGTTTCAACACAAATCTGAAACCGAAACATCATTTATCATGTCACTACCCCAGATTGATTGAATATTCGGGTCCATTAAAATTATTAAGTTGTATGAGGCTTGAAAGTAAAAATAAATTTGTTAAGGAATATTCGAAAGTGTGTAATTCTCGAATTAATCTTCCGTACTCGCTTGGGAAAAAATGCAGTTATGCATTTGCTTATAATATTTTGAATAATCAGATTCTTGAACCTGACATTGAAATTCTACAAACTAAAAAGCGATTTGATTTCACTAAAAGTAATTATAAAGAATTGAACTTGGAGCAATATCTTAATTTAAATTCACTTATTTTAGTAACTGCTATGCGATATAAGGGAACTTTATTCAAAAAAAATTATTACATTTATGAAGATACCAAATTATATTTAATTGAAGATATCGTATACGACAACAGCTCTTTGTTCTTTATTCTTATAGAAATTAAAATTATTGGTTTCGACAAACATTTGAGGGTTTACAAATTAGGTGAAAAAAAAGATAAAAATTTCTTAAAAAATATTAAAGATTTAGATACAAAAAAACCATTTGAGATCCATTTACTTCTAAACGGGCAAAAAGTTTTCTTGCCAAGAATTCTGTAGAGTTTATTTATTAAATTTCGTTTAATCTTTTTTTTTGTAAAATATAATAAAACTAATGAATTTATAAATTTCGTGATTGAATATTTAAAATAATAAACTGTAATTTTAATTAATAAAAATTTTGTGATATTAATAGAAATTAAAACTGTTTTTTAATTAAAGAATAATTTGAATAATATACCCTGAGAAGTAGAAAATAAAGCTTTAAATTATCAGGCATTCTAAGCTAGACTTAATGAATTTCCAACTGAAGCTTAAGGCTTCTGGAATTTATTATGCCGAAATATGCACCAATCTACCTCAATTTTTGAACAATTTATTCCATCATAGGCATGATGAACCAATACTCATTTTGTATTCTGGAATTTATCATGCTTAAATATGGATGAAGCGGCAAATTAATTCCCAAATAGGAATGGTGAATGATTATTCATCCGAAATAGGCACCAATCTGCCCCAATTTTTGAACAATTTATTCCATCATAGGCATGATGAACGAATTCTCATTTTGTGTTCTGGAGTTTATCATGCTTAAATATGCATAAAACTGCCTAGACTCTTTTAACAATTCATTCCAAAATTGACATGAGAAATGATTACTTATTTATGCATGTTACATTCATTTTATGTATAACTTATTCCTGTGATAGGTCAAGTTGAATTTCATACTTAATTTTTGCATAGATAATCCGCTATAGGAATAATAGATACTTCGAGTTCTCTGGGTGTAACAAAGGTTTATGTATTAAGCCGAATCGTAATATTATACATCTATATGAATGAAACTTACATCCGGGTTTAACATTAACATTCCACCTGACGAGACAGCAATTCTGGATAGTTAGCGGCAGAATCACCATCAAAAAATTTGTAAATAAGTGCGTATAATGCTTCAGAAATAATGCAAATACATCCAAGCAGTTAATGGGGGATCTGCTAATAGCTCCTAGGATGAAAGCAACCAGACCATTTACTGGGCAAGAAGGGAAGAGGTGCTAAATTAACAAAGGGATGTAGGTGTAGCCTGATTTATTTGTATGGTCACGAAGGCTATTCATATCGAAGCAGTGAGTGATTTGTCAACTGGAGCTTTTATAGCGGCCCTAAAACGATTTGTGACACGACGGGGAGCGCCAGTCAACTTCTACAGTGACAATGGTTCCAATTTTGTTGGATTTAGTTAATTTCACAACAACAGCAGATGATGATGCGGCCTTTGAAGTTCTAACACCGGTACACTTCCTAATAGGCTCAGCGAATATTTACTTGCCCGAGAGTTAATTTAGTTATACCTTGACATAAGCTCACCTTTTACCAATCGTTTTCTGACTTTTTTGGCAGACCTTGCTCATTTAGTTCCTCAGTAATTTCACTCGATGAATCTGATGACGACCCAAAATTTTTAATACTTTAAATATGCATTTGAAAGAGTGATGAAGTAGCTTCACAATAATAAACTAACAAGAATTGTAAAGAAGGAATTCATGATATTGGCAATCAAACCTCACACAAAAAAAATTGACGCATTTGCTTCATTGCTGATTAATGTTTATCATCTATGACAGGTGTAATTTCGCTATTAACATGCGAACATATAAACAGCCCCCTATATACAATTATATAAAAAAAAAAAAATCATTAAGCAATAAGATCGTAAAAATCCCTACCGCAATTTTATTTGGTTGTGCAAACGAATAACTTTACTTTCAGTAGTCCCCCTTGCTCTTAGTTACGTTTTTACCAATGAATCACCAAAATATTTCCATTTAAGACAAAATCAAATTATTTCACTTTGGAACGATGTACATATTTCGAAAAACAAAAACAACAAAAATCACTTCCTATTACCATCAAATGTAATATTTTATCACTCCCTTACTCCCTTTACACCCTTCCCGTCACATTTATTTATTTTTTTTGCTCTTCCGAACGAAATAATATTGCGCTTAGAAATATCCGTTTTTGTGTCGTGCTGTGGGAGTTGCGAAACATTTTGGTCGACTATACATCTTAATTACGTCCCGTTGTTGGTCCCTTATTTTTTTAGTATTACTCGTTTACGGATTCAATTATCAATAAAAACACAAATCCTTTGATCCGGAATGTCCTTTAAATGTGTACGAACATAAATAAACCAAAAACTAGAAAAGGATCAACATGAAAAATAAAAGTTTATACTCAAAAGGATGTACATAGTGAATTTCGAAAATTTTAATGAAATAACCAACAGAAAGTTAATTGATTGATAGTTTTTCTGTGTCCTTGCATTAATTTGTTTATGTTATGTACAATATTGTATCATGTATGTATACATTGAACTAGTCAGTGGTGTTTTGGACACATCCCTATTGAAGTTTTATTTTAAAATTAAATTTTTTAACTCAGGCAGATGCTATGGTACAATATATCAAATATAGTCAAATATATAGGTCGCATTACAACAAAACGATTTAGATTTCACTAAAAATGTTGATTTTTTATAATTGGACTCGTATATACAAAAGTCGATCGTATCGTTGCCCTTTCTTGGCGACTTCATGAATCTATAATATGTCTGCTGTTCATTATATGTATACGCAAAACATTTTTTTACTGTAATCAATTTAAAGATGTTTTACCATATTTGAATAATACAAATTTCTGTGATTTGATTAGAAAATGAGTTTTTTCGTTGATTAAATGATTGATGGCCATTTAACCGAATACGGTGGTTTAATTGATTAAATTCAAAGTCGTTTGCGATGTGTATTTCTATACGGTCGGATTAGGTCATTTACACAGGAATCCTCATGGGAATTTGAACTATTTGGTACCAACTACATATTTTTGGTCAATTCTTGATTAATTAAAATTTTAAAAACAACAGAAACAAAATATATATTTGATGATGAACAAGGTTTGCTCGCAACTAGTAGTAGATAAATAAAAAATAATACACAAAAATAGAAAGTTTTGGTAGAATTTATTAAAATTTTTATTATAGTTAATAAATTTCGAAAATTAAGTCACTGGGAAGATTGTTGGGAAAGCACAAGCGCACGTTAATAAAGTTTAAATCAAACGACACGTTGAAATAAAAGCCTTCTTAAAACGAAGGAAACGAAATCGGAAGCGAACTCGAATTTACTGCGACATATTAACCTGATCGCAGCAAGTCCATATATCAATACTACAATCTTAACAAGACCGTTAGAAAATTCTTAAATTAAATTACCTTGTGGAATTCATCTAAAAATCAAAGTGGCGCTAAATTCCAAAAAACAAATAACAAGTACCTAAACTAAAACCCTCAAAAATCTTTTGAGTTTCAAAGCTTCTATATGAAGTAACTAGAATTTAAACCGATATGATGCTAGCACGAAAAGTTAGCATGCACACTTTTAAAACGTACGCATGGCTGGAACTGGCTGGCATCTCTCTGCAAAACACAAAGAAAACATCAGTTTAAATTAATCACAACAAACACAATTTTGTAAATTATCCTTGAACTTGAACTTGATTAGTTACCAATATTTTGTAGTCAGGTTCACCTGAAATTTATAAGTTTAAATTTTTACTTTCTACAACTTCTTAGTTATTATAAAACAAATTTAATTTAGAAATATATAAAGGGCTGAAGCCTCAGAGCTTCGGACTAGAAAATTAACTCAACTCTCAAATCAATCCCTAACTATACCTGTTAATTCAATCTTCAGCTCAACCACTAACTCAATTTAGAATGCAACCTTTAACTCAATTGAAATGAAAAACCCCAACGCAATCACCAAATCAACAGCTAACCAGACCCTAAATTCAATCATCAGTTCAACTAAAAATCAACTATCAAATTAACCCTTATTATTCTAACCCCAAACTCAATGTCTAATTCGATCCATGGAAGGACCCCCAAAAAATTCTCTAACCGAACCCTCACTCAAACCCAACGCAAGCTAACCCAACCGCAACTCAACCTCAACTCAACTTAGGTCGAACCAAATCTCAATCCTCTACCTACGGTTAACTTGTTTCTTATTCGATTATATTTCTTGTTGGTCAGCGACATTTGCTTGATATTTACTTGACACCTTTTGTCTGCAATGATGGAATGTTCTTATACATCATTTATGAGCGTGTGACTATTTGCTTAATGGTCACTTGACGCTTTTTGTGTGCAATCTGGAATGTTCGTGTTCATCACTTGTGGGAATGTAACTCCTCCCGGGGGTATTGGGTGGGCGTCCTCGTCCTTTGTTTTTATCCCTAGCTTTATCAGTAGGTTTAAGAATTTTACATCCCCTTCTAATTTTGACTGGTTTGTAATGTTGTCCACCGCTTTTGTGATGTATTGACGAATATTGATGTAGATACACAGCATTATTAGCCCGATTGTTGTAACAGATACGCCTCCTGATAATGACCATATCCACAATAATTGGTGGTTCTCTTGTTGTGTGTCCATATGTTTTATTCGCTTTCTGTTTTGTATGTTTTGTTGTTCAATTAGGTCTATGTCCACAGATTTGATCAGTTTTCGTGTTAATTCGATGTTATGCACCTTGTATTTACTCTGTTTCGCTTTTAATTTCAAAGGATTGGAATTTCTTGTTTTTGATTCGCAGGGTGTAATTCCAGAATGTTATCAGGAAATTGCCCGTAAGTGTGCGGTTATTTGGTCCGCAATCTGATGACAGTGCCTCTTCTTTTGCATTGTCTATGAATAACTTGTCTTCTGTGATGAACTGTATTGTAGTCTCTGATTTTGTGGTCACGTTGCAAATGCTCTTTGTTCTCATTATCAATGGTTTCACACATTGAATGTTTTTGTACAAAACTATTATGGTTTATAGTTGTAACTATTTTTTGCTTCGTCTTTACGAGATGCTGAGGGTACTCCTTTATTATCGTGCCATTTACTGTCAGTGGTACAATCATTAATGTCATTGATGTTTCTTCTTCTAGTTTTGGTATTTCTAGAATAAAAAGTAAGGTCAGTTGAAGTGTCTAAATTTGGGAAAATATCTTCTGAAATGATTACATCTACGTTTCAAATTTTGAAAATTAATTAGTTCCTGTAATAATTAATTGGTCTGTCAGCGAGGTGTATAAAGTGACCATCTGATGTATTCGCTGAATGTATTGTTTCGATGTCATCGGATGAATATGAGTAATTTGTTTCGGTAGATTCACGTGAAGTGTTATCACCCGCGAACTTATTTGAGTTTACTTCCCTTGCGTTAGTCTATTGTGGACACCCTGCTTAGAGCATCTGCTACCTCGTTTGTTTTGCCTTCTTTATAAACTACGTTGTAATCGTAGTTTTCCAACTCTAACCTCCATCGTAGGATTTTGGAGTTTTTCTCCATTTATGGTCGGTTACTAGAGTGAATTTGCTACCGTAAAGGTAAGGTTGGAATTTCTTCACAGCCCATATTATGGCTAACGCTTCTATTTCGTTAGTGGCATATTTCGTTTCGGTTGTGTTAAGTATTCTTGATGTGAACGTAATGGGTCTTTTGATGCTATTTTGGATTTTGGGATAAAACTGCGCCCAATGCAAAATTTGAAGCATCTGTAATTAGGATAAAAGGTCTCGTGAAATCTGGATAGGTCAAGATTTGGTCTGTCGCTATCGTAATTTTTAGTGTTTCAAAAGCCTTTAAGTATTCTGGATCATTTAAATCCAATGTGGTTTCTTTTTTTAGATGTTTGGTCATATTTTTTGCTATTTTGGAATAGTCTTTTATAAACCTGCGGTAATATCCGGAGAGTCCTAATAATTGTTTTATTTCATTTTGATTTTTTGGCAATGGCCAATCTAAGATTTTTTTTTCTTTGTCATTATTGGGTTTCACTTCTTCTTGGGTGATGACATGCCCCAAGAACTCCGTCTCTCTTTTCAATAATTCGCACTTATCAAGTTAAATCTTGAGATTGAATTCTAAGAGTCTTTTAAATACCGTTTCTAAATTGTTTAGGTGGTTTTTAGATTTTCCCCTACTATGACAATGTCATCTAGGTAAACATGACATATTTTGCCGATCAATCCCTGTAGCACATGATTCATGGCTCATTTTTCAGGCCGAAAGGCATTCTGCAAAACTCAAAATAACCTTTGTCAGTTGAGAATGCAATTTTCTCTTGTGACTTTACATCCATCGGAATCTGGTGGAAACCAGATTTTAGAGCCAGCGTTATAAAGTAGGTAAACTTGCCCAAATTGTCTAAAATTTTATCAATTTCTGGCATGGGGAATTTGTCGTCGATTGTTTTCTCGTCCAATTTTCTGTAATCGATGACTACCCTCACTTTGCGTGTTCCCGAAGCATCTGTCTTCTTGGGGACGACCCAAATTGGCGCGGAATATGGGCTACTTGAATTTTTGATGATGCCACTCTCTAACAAATCTTGTATTCGTTCTTCTACGTCCCCTTTAAAATGATAAGGGTATAACGATATGTTTTTGTATAGACTGGTGTTCCATCTCTCGTTAGAATCTTGTGTTTGATAACTGTTGTTGCTGATAACTTTTCGTTTTGCTTTGATTTCTATAGATTTTGCCAATTAGGGCGATCTTTTCGTTTTTTTTTAGGTGATCTGTTCTTATGGCCTTTCTTATATCTAGTTTGCTAATTATTTCTTTTCCGAAAATAGGAATTGGTCTTATCATTTCGAAATTATTAACTACAAGTTTTAGTTTTGGTACCGTCTTTGGTATGTCTGGTTCGTTTGTCAGTATCTTCACTGTTGTTTTGCCTTTTTTGGCTTTATAGACGCCTGGTTGTACTATTATTTCTTCGTTCAATTTTGCATAGTTTGGAACGAACCATTCATCGTCATTAGACGTTTTATTTATTTATTGTACTTTAACAATAATTTAGTATTAAAAGGAAAAGCACAGATGGAAACAGAGTAAACGGAACAAACGAAAAATCAAAAAAAAAAAAAAAAAATTAAGCTGCTTCCACTAGGCAGAAAAACCTCTTAAATTTTTTCAAACAATTTCCACCTCATGCATACACATTCTATTTTGAGCAATAGCTCATTTACAATAAAATGTACAGCAAGAGGTGAAATAATATTAAAATTTAACAATAATAATAATAATATTAAAAATAAATTTAAAAAAACTACGCATTGCCCATCAATCACGCCACTCCAAAAATTTTGACTTAAATAATTTGGCCGATCCTAAACTCTTAATTTCCAATGGAATTGAATTCCAAAGAGAAACTCCCCTAACGTAAAAGGATTTGTTTAGCGACCTACAACTATTTTTGGCCGGAATCAGGCGGAAGTTTGAGGAATGAGACCTGCTAAAAAGTAACTTCCTATAAAGATAACAAGGCTTCTTAGCTTTGAGAAGTTTAAAAATAAAAAGACAAACGCGAAATTCGTAAAAGGTAGATAAACTACATCCTAAAACAAGGCTAGAGTAGGCAGAAATATGATCGAATTTCCTAATACCAAAAATAAACCTAGTACATGCATTGAAACATCTTTGGAGAACGTTCATATTTTCCTGAAGCATACCGAATAAAACTACGTCACCATAAATAAAATGAGGAAGAAGATAAGACAAAAACATTTTTTTCCTAAACTGACTATCAGAAAATCCTACTACTTTATACAAACAACTAAGCATACCAAAGACCCTCTTACTAATACTAACTAAATGGTCACCCCAAGAAAGAGTTTTATTAATAACTAAGCCTAAATCTCTAACAGTATTTGAATACCTAATTAGCGAACCCTGCAGAAAAATACCAGGAAAGGTAGAGGTGTCTGACGATTTTTTATAAATTATGATCGACTGAGATTTATTCGCATTTAAAACGAGCCTATTAGAGACCGACCAACTAGCGATATTACTTAAGTCTTCATTTATCAGAGAAATATTCCTATCAATAGAACCCTGATCTAAACGACTATTTTTATAAATTTGGACGTCATCAGCGAAAATGTGAAATGAACAATGGTGAATAGAGGATTCTATGTCATTAATGTACATAGAAAACAATAGAGGACCCAGCACTGAACCCTGAGGAACGCCGGAAATTACAGGAAGGAAATCAGACAAAGAATTGTCGAAAAAAACTGCCTGAGAACGATTAGAAAGATAGTTAAAAATTAGTCTGGCAGCGGAAACCGAAAATCTAAACTGAGATAAGAGTTTGTTAAAAAGAATTCTGTGATTAATAGAATCAAAGGCCTTAGAAAAATCTAACAAAGTTAAAGAAGTCAATTCCCTATTATTCATATTACGCCTAATATCATCACATACATTTAATAACGCAGTAGAAGTGCTATGAAATTTTCTAAACCAAGATTGGAAGAAACTATCATAATTAAACTATTGCTATTGAGATGCGATTGAATTTGAGTTTTAACAACTATCTCGAAAGCTTTAGAGAGAGAACTTAAAATGCTAATTGGCCGCAAATGGGATAGCTCTGAAGGATTACTGATCTTTGGAATGGGGATTATTTTACTTAGCTTCCACTGATCTGGATAGGAAGAGGACGTGAGAATAAAATAAAAAATATGTAACAAATATTTTGAGACGAAAGGGAAAACTCGTTTAACGAATTTTAAATTGACGTTATCCAGACCAGATGATTCCGATTTAACATTCCAAATGGCAGACTGTAAATCCTCGAGAGAAATATTTGAAAACGAAAACGAATTAGGGGACTCATTAGAGAACAAATCGACGGTACTACTGCCCGAGTTCAAACTAGAGCAAAAATAACTATTGATATCATTGGGTTTAAACACCCCACTAGAACTACTCTTGCATCTACCTAGGCCTAAATTACGAACATTACGCCAAAAAACCTTGGGAGGAAAGGAGGAGTCTAACTTGTCCTTGAAATAGTTACATTTAGCAATCCGAATTAACCCTACAACTCTATTACGAGCCTGCTTATAATCTAAATGAGACTGACTATTAGGATACCTTTTCCATAATCGATATTTACTAACTCTAATACTTATGGCATTCGAAACTTCCTGAGATAACCAAGGCGGAGATTTCGCTTTGAAAGTAACCTTTTTAAGCGGAACGCAACTATCAAATACCAAACTAATATACGAATTGAAAAATTCTACTTGGGTTGTTGCAGAACTAAGGCAAAAAATATCCTCCCAAGGAACCGAGTTACAAACTAAGTAAGGGTGGGAATTATCTATACTAGCAAAATCTCTAAAGCTAAAACTACTAGGTTTAGGTGGACAGTAACAATTCACAGAAAAAATTAAAAGATCATGATGGGATCCCATACCGAGAGACAACTGATTGAAAAAACAAATAGAGTTATTAGTAAAAGAAATGATATGGTCAATAAGGGAATAAGAGGCACCGCTAGCGGTTGGACAACAAAACGTCGGCGCCACAGTGTTGTGTACGGATAAATTAAAACTATATTTAAAAGATTCAAATAATCACGAGGGAACCCGGAATTTTGGAGTATATCGAAATTGAAGTCACCTGACATATACATTTCATCGAATCTACAAGAGAAGTAACTAAACAAATTTTCTAAGTCTACAAGGGATTTTTTAAATTGGGCATACGACCTCTTACTAGTTTTTGGAGGGTTATAGATGGTACCGAATAAGATTTTACGACCATTAATGAAAACGTTGACAAATAAAAACTCTAAATCCGATACTAACAATTCTGAAATAAAAGAAGGTATGGAAACTAATCTAGCCTTAATGTGATCACCTACAAACACACATAAACCACCATAATTAACGGGAGGTACCGTCCTATCTTTCCTAAATATATTAAAACCTTTGATGGCAAAAGCTGAATTAGGGATATTTGGATTTAGAAAGGTCTGAGAGAAACAAAGTATGTCCACTGGAGCGCCATTAAAAATGTGACGAATCTCGTCAATATTTTGGACTAGACTTTGGACGTTTAAACTGGCTACATTCAATAACGACCTATCAACTAACATGGATTTCAGGACTAGATTGGAATAATTAGGCTAATAACTAAACTAAAAATCAAAAGTTAGCGTACACACGACGTGGGCGTGATTGATACGCAATACTTACAAATAAAATTAATAAACGCTTCGTCCAGCTTCAAAATAAACCCCAATTACTGGAAATCTAAAACGATAAGAAACAAAAAAAACGATCCAAAGTAACAAGTGCCAAGAAAAAGTAAACAAAGGAACAATACTTAACCGTAAGCCCCAATTTATGCCCAAAAATCGATAATTTTTTTATTTTCCGAACAGAAAAATAAAAACGCGACACTTCTGACTAAGGCTACTTAATTCTACTTTTAAATGTCACCGTATGATTATAAATGTTCCCTTTAGGGTAATAACGGTGAAATTTAAATTGTATGTTGTTTAGTAAAATACTGTTGGTTTTGTATTATATGTTTGTGTTTAATTTCGACATTGATTGCGAACCTAGAATTCCGTCGAAGAACTTGTGGAATTCTAGCTCGTAATATGTTTATTCTGGTATGTTATTGCACAGAAAATTAAATCTACCTTTTTTATCTAGAGTGTGGTTGCCCAGTATATTTTTTGTTGAAGTTTTTTGTTTGGTGAGAATTGTATTTGGAATGATACCGGGTTTGAAAATATTTTTGTTTGCCCCTGTATCTACCAACAATTTAATTTTTGTATTATTTTGTATGCCGTTGCATATTAGATATGGGAGGAAATTTAATCCTCCGTATCCTCCCCCATATCTTCCTGAAAATTTTCGGAATTTATTTCGAATTCAGGTAAAGGATCTTCGGAATTTATGTTTTCAACCTCATGATCTCCATCCTCTTTGTAGAGTTCATGATTATTAATTATTTTTCTATTAAACGTGTTCCTAGATCTTATGGATGTGTCTACTTTCATGGGAGTGTTTTTTAAGCTTCTCGACCTCATAGAAACCTCTCCATCCTTAGTTGGGTTTGGCCGATTCTGCGTTTGATTATTGAAATACTTATTTTTATTCCATTCCTTTTGCTTTTGGATTGGTGGAATATTTTTTACAGGAATTTGGTTGTTGGTTCTTCTCGAGTTTTCCGATATTGCCTCATTCGAACTAAATTTGCATAAAAAAGCATATGCTTCCTCTATGCTCTTCGGTCTGGCAGCTTGGGCATTTTTCTCAAACCTGATATTAAGGCTGCTAATGCATCCTCATCTATGAAGGCGTTTATAGCGCCCCAGGCATGATTGTAAACAGTGTTTTGTTTCGAAAATGTTTTTATGTTTTGTACATTCTCTTTAATTTTGTTAAAATACGAGTGTTCGGTCATGACTCCATTTTGTTTTTTGGCCCAAAGTTGGGACTTGTAAAATGACAATCCTTGCTTGTCACCGAGGGTTTCCAAGAGTATTTCTTTAATTTCTTGAAAATTTTATGGGTTACCGGGGAGACGTTGCGCGTCTTTGGCCTTACCCTTTATTTTATTACTCACGGCCTGTAAGTAAAGTCTTAATTGTGGTTCGGACACAAGAGGTACGCACACTTTTAGTGTATCCTCAGCTGTTTGAAGCAAAGCATTTAATTGTTTTTTATTACCGTCATATTCCGGTAATGATTTTATAGGATCCGAGATTCTGAATGCATTGAACGTTAATAGTTGTGTTTGTACAGGACTTTTCATCTCTGCAGTATTTTCTGGTGGCTTTTGTTGCAAAAATGCGAAAGTTTGGTCATGTTTTTCTGACTTTAAAGCCATCAGTTGAACTTGTCCCACCACAACTTTAATTTGTTCTGTTAATTCATTTATTGCTGCTGCTACTGCGTTTGGATCCATTTTGTGAATAGCGTCAGTATCTGGATCGATTGCGATATCTCGGTTAACTTCGAATCTTTCGAGTATTTTCCTTCTCATTCACTTTTAATCACTTTTTTTTTATTTTAAATTGTAATTTTCTTCCGTACCTATCTCGTAGTATACGTGGGACAGTTCTTTGCCTATCTCGTAGTATCACAATTTTGCCTGAATTGGTAACAAAAATATTTAACTTTATAAATAAAAAGTAAGAAAAATTTATAAAAAAAATTCGTTACCTTTATATACGATAATCATGGTCTACGCCTATCTTATAGTTTCGTAATTTCCAATGTCGTATTTTCTTTGTAGTCGTGTGTCACAGGTTCTGATGTATAGCTTGTGTTGTGATGCGGCGGAATCACAAGTCTCTTCGCGGTTTCCCTTGAGCTAGAGATGTTGTCTCGGGTTCACTTTTCACTAGTTTTTATTCACTACCGATTTCCACTGTTACACTAACTCAATAGTCTAAACACCACCGGATGGCTGCACCAATTATAAGTTGCACGAATAATAAATCAAAAAAAATATAATTATTTTATTTATACTTTATTATTTAATGTTTACAACTTGAGTTAGATCTAAAAACTAAACTTATTTTCTATTTTTTACAATATTCTTTTCTTATCAAAAGTGCAATCATACACTTTTCCTGTTGTTAACTTGTTTCTTGTTCGATTATATTTCTTGTTGGTCAGCGACATTTGCTTGATATTTACTTGACACCTTTTGTCTGTAATCTGGAATGTTCGTGTTGATCACTTGTTGGAATGTAACTATATATTGGTATATTTTTGCTTTTTATTTTTGTGTTGTTTAAACTCTGTTTTTACAAAGGATGAATTTGGTTTTGAAATGTATTTAGCCTGCTCACACAATGTATACAGCGCAAAGCAACATTTCCTCTTTTCATACCTCTTTGCCTACTAACTTTGATTTATTTGTCAAAGTTTGTAGGCAAAGAGGTACGAAACGAGGAAGTGTTGCGATGCACTGTATGCTAGGTATGAAAACGCTAATTTATTGTTAGCCCAACTGGAGCCCAATGTATGTGATTAATAATTGTGGCGGGGAAATATATAAATTTATGAATTTTATGAGTGAGCCGCTACATCACCAAGTGTAGTCACCAGGCGTAGTCACCAGGTGTAGTCACCACGTATAGTCATTAGGTGTAATCATGAAGTGTAGTCAGCAAGTTTAGTCATCAATTGAAGTTACCAAGTGCAGTCACCAAGTTTATTTACCAAATATAGTCTTCAAGTGTAGTCATCAAGTGTAGTTACCAAGTGTGGTCACCAAGTGTGGTCACCAAGTGTGGTCGCAAAGTCTAATCAACAATAGTCATTAAAGTGAAGTCACCAAGTGTAGTAACAAAGGGTTGTCATTAAGTGTAATCATCATATGTAGTCACCAGGCGAGTAGTCGCCAAGTCTAGTCACCAAGTGTATTCACCAAGTGTAGTGACCAAGTGTAGTCTTCTAGTCACCAAGTGTAGTCACAGAGTGTAGTCACCAAATGTAGTCACAAAATGTAGTCACCAAGTCTTGTCACCAAATGTAGTCACCAACTATAGTCACCAAGAGAAGACAACAAGAGTAGTCACCAAGTGTAGTAGCCAAGTGTAGTTGCCAAGTGTAGTAGCCAAGTGTAGTAGCCAAGTGTAGTCAACAAGTGTAGTGACCAAGTGTAGTCTTCTAGTCACCAAGTGTAGTCACAGAGTGTAGGCACCAAATGTGTTTACCAAGTGCAGTCACTAAGTTTAGTCATCAAGTGAAGTTACCAAGTGTATTCACCAAGTGTTAAGCCACTAGCAGGATCAGCTGCAAACAAAATAAAACCATTTAGAATTAATCTTTAAAATATTTCAATTATATCGTATCTTTAAATTATTAATTACGAATTATCCAATTTGTTGTTGCCATAACCTGAAATGATATAAAAATTTAAAATTTAATTAGTTTCCAATTTGATTCATTAACAATTTAATATTTACATAATGACTTACCTTAACCTTCACTGTAATGCATTCTATTTACGTCCTGAAATAATTAATAATATTTAATTGAATTAATTTATATTAAATTAATAAGAATGAATTGTTTACCTTTTTTTTTTGTATTGTTTGCCTACAAATTAAAATCTAATTTGACAATATTATTTTCAAAACCCTATAAATGTAAAAATTGCTTTATAAATTATGGGTGCGTTCAATATAATTATAACTTAAATGAGCTTAGCGGGTACGTTCAGTACCATTATGGCTTAACCATAACTATTGGCCACCTATCATAATTAATACTAACTAAAACATTGTAAAAATTATTTTTAAAAGCGTTCACAACTAAAAAATAAAAAATAAATTATTTCGAGCGATAGTACACAATAGTTGTAGTTTAACCCGTAAAATGAGTCGTGAAAAAAATTGCTGGAAAAGAGTGGTGCATTCCATCGGACCGCAATTTTATATTAATTATTTTTTATTTAATCAGAACGATACTAAAAATTTCACAAAAAAATTAAACGGAGTGGGGATAATTTGATTTTTTGAAAAGTAGAGCAGTCCCATAGATCGCACAACGCTCTTTACGGGTTAAAACCAATTTTTGCTATCAACCAACCAACCACACCTGCAAGTTTTATTGAACCTTCATTTTTTGTACCAAGTTTTGAGAAGAATTTGGAACCCGACCTATTGGTACAGACACATTGGCCTTCGAGCCAGAACCGAGCTGGGTCCAATCACCAAATCAAGAAAAACCCACCGAATTAAGAGCAGCGATTCAACGTAAAGATGACTACTACAAAGCTGTCGCAGGGTTGAATCTTGCGTTAAGAAAAATAGTAGAGCCAACAGTATCACTCAACGATACTTTAATTAACGCTACTATGGAGGGAACCACATAGACGTAAAACTACCCAAAATTTCCATACCTGTTTTCGCTGGCGACTATACCGAGTGGCAGTCATTCCATGATTTTTATTGGTCAACCATTCATGACAATGCTAGACTAATGCGGGCACAAGAACTACAATATCTGAAGGGGTCTTTAAAAGCAGAAGCAGCAGTGCTGGGAAGTGCTGGGAAAATTAAGAGAGAAATACGATCGGAGAATGCACACCATCTACGCCTTTATAAAGAGCTTTATGTTTCAATTAGCAGTAACCACTCCAAATAGCTCGAGCATTAGAGTTTTATTAGATACGTCAAATGAAATAATCCGAGGACTTAATGCGCTAGGAGAAGAAGCAGAAACCAGGGACCAATGGTTAATTCATATTCTGGTGAGCAAGCTAGATTACGAGACCAATAGCTTATGGGCACAAACCACTGCCGAATATGACTTACCAACCTTAAAGCTATTTTTCAACTATCTTGCAAAAAGAATCGACGCATTAGAATTGCTAAAATCGCAAAATAAACGCTTTCAACCCCAGTCAGCTCAATTCAGATCTAATTTAAAAAGCCATGTCGTCGCAAGTGAAAACAAAGTCCAAATATGCTCAGCATTTAGCGAAGAGCATAAGTTATTTGAGTGTGCCAAATTTAACAATATGTTGGTAGCTGACAGAAAATCGTTTTTAATTCAAAAAAATCGGTGCTTCAATTGCTTGAATAATAATCACAGCGTGTTTAATTGAAAATCCAAATTTCGTTGTAAGCTTTGCAATAGGAAACACCACAGCTTGTTACACGAGAATTCCACCACAACAACTTAAGCAACCGCTGCTCCAACACCAAAATAGGAAGTGCTATATTACTCACAGCTTTGGTCCGTGTAACTGATGCTCTAAACCAGAACCATTTATTTAGAGCACTGCTAGATTCCGGATCGCAAGTATATCATTTATTAGTGAAAATTGTGCACAGAGACAGCAATTCCCTAAAAATATTGCCAAAAATGCTATTACGGGCATAGGAGCAACATCAAGTGGATTCACCAAAGGATCGGTATCGCTGAAAATAACACCGCGCCGTGGAACAAAGATAACCCAAGCCCACAAATTGAAGCATTTGTCTTACCAAAATTATCAGATTATCAAATTGAAGCATTTGTCTTATCATAATCGAATTTATTAAGAAGTACGAGCTAGCAGATCCTCATTTTTACAAATGGAAGGAGATCGATATCATTATTGGAGAAAGAAAGAAAAATCACCACCCCAAATCAACTTACCATGCAAAAAACCCTTCTGGGATTGTTGGATTATAGCCGTGAACAATTGAAAATTTTGTATTTCTAATTTGCTCCCAAAAAATTCAAATACTTGAGTCCCCTCCCGCGTAATGCTGGTCGCACAAGGAAAAAATAAGTTTTTAAAACAACAAAAAATAAAACTACCGTCAGATGGGGCTACTTTGTGCAGGATTTGTCTGTCTGGTCTGATGCATAAAGGTTAAACCGTGATTCACCACTGACGATGAGTCCAGTTTCTATATATCAACGTATAGTTCCTTCGATACCGACGATGATTATTAGCCAGCACTCTATTGGCCGACGTTATTGTAGCCGACAACCCTTCAACCAATTTCTTATGGTCTGTGTGGTTATCTGGTTATTTATGGAGACAGTAGCTCGAATTTCTTGAGCACTACTACTTCTCCTATTTTTTTTTTGGCGTGACGGGCAATAGCGTGATATTCTCTTGACGTACTTTATCTTTGTCTGCCAGACCCTTCACGCCGTTTTATATTATTGGTTTCCAAATATCTATGCCACGTCCGGCTTACCACAGATACATTTAAATAAAAATTTAGATTGTTCTCTCTGATTCATCTTGACACTTGAGCTTGATAAGTCACAAATTAAACTATTGTTTTCTACAAAATATGTTTTTATTAAGAGGATTGATGGAAATCAATTTACTTGCAAGAGTTTTGCATGGTAGCATTTCTCGATATTGAGGGTGCTTTTAATAATGTAAAAACGGAGGCGATCATGGAAGGATTGTCTTTTTTGAAGGTGGACTGCTCTATAAGTAGGTTAATAAATCAGATGCTGGTAAGCAGGACTATTACCTCGGAGATGGGAGAGTCCAAGATTAGAAGACGGGTGGTTAGAGGAACCCCACAAGGAGGTGTAATGTCCCCCATTCTCTGGAGTGCAGTGATTAATGGATTGCTGCTGGAACTAGAGAGAGAGGGGATAGGGGTTGTAGCATATGCTGATGATGTAGCGATAGCTGTCTCAGGCAAATATCTAGATACGATTAGGGATGTTATGCAGAATGCACTCCTGATCGTTACGAAATGGGCCAGCAAGTGTGGATTGGGGATCAACCCGTCCAAAACAGAGCTGGTACTATTTACTAGGAAATATAAAATTCCGGTGGTTAGCCCTCCTATCATAAACGGCAGCGGACTAGTTTTTGCTGACCGAGCGAGATTTCTGGGCATAATCTTTGATAGTAAGCTCAGCTGGAAGCCTAACACTTTGGAAAGAGTGAATAAGGCTATTGTAGCCTTATACTCGTGTAGAAACGCTATAGGTAAGAGATGGGGCTTGAAACCGGAGCTGGTATACTGGCTCTATACCGCCGTGGTAAGACCTGTGCTAATGTACGGGGTGGGCGTTTGGTGGCCAGCTCTAGATAAGGTAACTTATAGAGGTATGATGGAGAAGGTGCAAAGAACGGCCTGTATGCTTATAAGCGGGGCGCTTAGGACAACACCTACACGCGCTTTAGAGGTTATGTTCCACCTTATTCCAATCGACCTTTATGGTAAACAGACGGCAGCCAACGTGGCTACGAGGCTCTTGGCTGTCTCTCAATGGAAGTGTCTTCAGGTGGGACACTCGACGATAGGTAGATTCGCTGGCGAAGAACTGGCGAATCTGGATTATATCACACCAACGTTGTGCTTCGATAAGGGTTTCCGTACCATCTTTCCCTCAAGGGAATCCTGGAGAAACGGATCAATCTTGGAAAACGAGGCAGTGCAATTTTTCACGGACGGCTCGAGGCTAGACGATCAGGTAGGAGCCGGAGTCTTCTGTGATAAACTCAATGTTAATATTTCTGTTCGTCTCCCTGACTACTGCAGCGTGTACCAGGCTGAAGTGGTGGCGATCGGGCAAGTCATGACATGGTTGAAGCATAATGTGGTATCCGGGAGGGATATCGCAATTTATGCGGACAGTCAGGCAGCGATCAAGTCACTTGGGGCAGTTTGTCTGAAGTCGCGGGTGGCGCTGGATTGCCGATCATCTCTTAACGAGATGAGCGAGTATTTCAGCATCCAGATAATCTGGGTCCCGGGTCACTCGGACGTCACGGGGAACTGCAGGGCGGACGAACTAGCTAGGTACGGTACGACTCTCCAGATGCAGCCGGAAATGGTAGGTCTGGGGAGGCCTATGGCAGTGCTAAAATGGGCGCTCAGTAAAAGGGCAATCGCCTTGACAAATGAGAGGTGGATCAACACTCTCACGTGCAGGGTAGCAAAGCAAGTTTGGCCAAAACTGGACTTGCGGCGCTCCAAGGTACTAATATCCCTGGGAAGACAAGAAATAGGATTGGTCGTAGGGATAATGACAGGTCACTGCCTTTTTGGGGAGCATGCGAGAAGGCTGGGGATACAGACGAATGACTTTTGTAGAAGTTGCATGGACGAAGAGGAGGAGGAGACTTTGGAACACTTCCTATGCTCATGTCCGGCGCTATCATACAGAAGGCATAAGTATTTGGGTGTGTACGGTATGGACAGCCTTTCGGAACTCGCGGACTGTGGAGTGCGAGATTTATTACGCTATATAAATAGCTCTGGTTGGTTTCAACGGGAGTAATGGGGAGATGGGATCCTGTGGTATCACAACGGGCCATTGCTGGCCTAAGTGTGCGATAGCAGCCACTTCAACCTAACCTAACCTAATTTGCTCCCAATGAATAGCTTGCACTTTAATCCCAAGTTGAAAGTTGAATTGATGTTGAATAATATTTTGGCGGCATTAATTATAAGTGTACAACAGGTAAGAGTGGCAATCAAAATTATGAATTAAGTAATTCTATTTAATATAAATAATTTCAGTACAGATTCTTCAAGTTAAGTTAAGTATAACATAAGTGTTGTATGTTTTATAAATAATTATAATTAATTATTTTTCAGCTACTGGGCAGGGATGGATTATTGTCGGCAGATCAAACGAAGCACAGACGATCCAGAAGACCAGTTAGATACCTTGCTAAGAAAATTCTGGAAAATTGAAGCAACAGAAGATGAATGTATCAAGCTATCAGAAGAGGAGAAACTATGTAAAAGCCATTTCCAGAAAACTACAACAACAGATCACACTGGCCAATTTACAGTACACCTTCCATTCAAGCTTTCTCCATCAATTTTAGGGAATTCCTTCCGCACAGCAGAAAAGCGCATGCATTCTATGGAGAAAAGATTCAATTTGGAAGACGAATTTGCCGTAATGTACAAAACGTTCATGTCAGAATACATAACTTTAGGACACATGAAAGCCGCTAATGATACTGAGATCTACTGAGCCGCTAATGATCCAATGGATACTACCTGCCACATCACGGTGTCATTAAAGACTCTAGTGCTACAACAAAACTCGGAGTTGTGTTCGACGGTTCCGCGAAGACTATCACAAGAACTTCGTTAAACGATTGTCCTGCGGTTGGACCAACAGTCTAATCCACTCTGTATGCCATATTATGCCGATTTAGGACGTTCCAAGTAGCATTCACAGCAGACGTCGAGAAGATGTTTAGACAAAGTCCTAGCTGCAGAAGAAGATACCAAATACCAGCAGATACTATGGCGGGACTCACCAGAGAAACCATTCACCATGTATGAATTCAAAACCCTTGCTTACCGTTGCAAATGCATTTTTTATAGCCACGCGCGCACTTAACGAGGCAGCAGTTAAATATAAAAAATCATATCCAGAAGCAGCAAACTACATAGTAAATAATTTTTATGTAGATGACCTCATAACAGGAGCAGATTCATTGGAGAAAGCCGTTACACTAAAGCATGATATAAATGCCATACTCGTACAATCCGGGTTCCAGCTAAGGAAGTGGTTAGCCAACGATGAAACAGTCCTGAGGAACCCTGTTCAACCTAGAAATAGACAAATCTGCCTCTTTTAAAGTGTTAGGACTACACTGGAATACAGTGAAAGACTGCTTTCAATTTAAAGTCAATCTCAATGAAAAACCCATCATGACCAAACGAGGAATATTGTCAGAATCAAGCCGCTTATTCGACTCATTGGGAGGGCTTGCCCCAGTTACAATCAGCATAAAACTATTCTTTCAAACTTTATGGGCAACGAATCTAAAATGCGATGATCAATTACCTGTAGACGTACAAAACGAATGGCAAAATAGACTTGATCGAAGTAGAAAGGTATTTTCACACAAATCCCGGCACTAAATTATATTTGCATGGGTTTTCAGATGCGTCAAGGTATGGTTATTCAGCAGAGGTATACGCTCACATAGTAAAAGAAAATTGAGACCCGATCGCCCGTTATTGTCAGCAAAAACCAGAGTGGCACCGGTGAAACAAATTTCCATTCCGCGATTGGAACTGTGCAGTGCACTTCTCCTCATTACCGTTGTGTTGAATTGGTTATCGGCCCATCCTGCAAAATGGAACACGTTTGTGGGAAATAGGTCAGGTAAAATTTTGACCAACATGAGCAGATCACAATGGAGGCACGTAGATTCAAAAGATTACCCAGCTGACTGCGCCTCAAGAGGAATCGAGACTGAAAAGTTAGTAAATTTTAGTTTATGATGGAATGGTCCAAAATGGATAACAAATTGCGCAACTTGGCCAAAAAGTCGAGAAGGTCGCTCAGATACAATCGAAGAAATGCGTTCAACTTCATCAGCCAAATGTAATAGACGATTTAATAAAAAGATTTTCAAGCTTCAGCAAAATTACCAGAGTTTTAGCATACGTGTTACGGTTTATTAACATAAAACTAAAGCTTACTCCCAACAGCTTAGTTTCGCCATATTTTCTCAGTCGAGAATTGCAGAAGCCACAACTTCTTATCTTAACGCAAATACAATCAAAACATTTTGAACTAGAAATTAGACTAATAACAGCAACAAGTTAAAACACCTCAATCCGTTTCTCGACGAATCAGGCCTACTGCGAGTTGGCGGCAGGATCACAAATACGTCAATAGACTATGCAGTAAAACATCCACTAATATTGCTAGCGAGAGATTATCTTACTGAACTTATCGTAACTGAGCATCACTTGCTATATCTTATTGCTGGCCAAAGTCTAATGATCGCACCACTACGCCAGAAATATTGGATCCTGAGCTGCAAATAATTAGTTAGAAAGGTCGTCCATATAGTTGCGTGAAGTACGTGAAATGTAAAGGGCAGAACATGAACCAATTTATGGGAAATCTTCCAAATCTTACGGTTGAGCTGGTAAGGCCATTCTTTAAGGTCGGCATTGATTATGCAGGTCCCTTTCAAACCCGCTTAGTCAAAGGAAGAGGGCAAAAAACGTACAAAAGCTATGTATGTATCTTCGTTGGCCTAGCCACCGAAGCTGCCCACATTGAATTAGTATTTGACATACATTTCAACACTCAATTGTAGTCAACAAGTGTAGTCACCAAGAGTAGTCACCAAGTGTAGTTAATAAGTGAAGTCCCCAAGAGTAGTCACCAAGTGTAGTCAGCAAGTGCAATTAATAAAGCACAATTAGCCAGACTAGTATATTTTATAATGGGTTTGATCTCTTTAAAAAATTGGATGATTCCAAGAAAGACTTAAAGATTTCTGAGTCTAAAATGTACCTTAAAATAAACTTTACTTACATTTTATAACTAATATTTTATATTTAATTTGTGTTATAGTTATAAATGGGTTCTTTTCATTCTAATGAATTGCTGTAATTTCTTTGTTATTGATTTCTTATTATTAGGCTTATAACTTTTTGGATCGAAAAAATTAATAATATGTACCTAAAACGCGGAACTAAAATTACAAAATACGTGATACAACTATGTGATTAAAATGCAAAATTTGTGGTCAAATTCTGAAAAGAAAGCCAAAAGTAATACCTATCAAAATAGGATTTCAATTCACTCAATTACAAAAAGTATCAACAAGTATCTAACTCAACTCTATTATAAATGGCTGGAGAGTTAGTTCAAAAATAGTTTTACATATCCAAATACTTAAAAATTTGGACATGTAAACAGTTGCTACTTCTAAAGAACACCGTGAGAGTTGATGCGATTCACGCTATTAAAATAGGGCAGACAGTCATTTTTTATATTTTTATAGGTGTACGTTTAATGTACTCTTGTTTCATCCATTTAAATTTCGAAGAATTCATTTAAATACATTTTGCAAATTTTGGACTAATCCGATAAATTTCTTACGACAGGATTGTTCAAAGTATCATTAAAACATGAAGTATTCCGCATTAATTTTTTATAACATGTATTTTATACCTATTTTAATGATGGTCGATCTATCGGGGCTGCCTTTAATTTTTTTTTATCTTTCAATGGGATTGGATATATACTGTGAAAATGACAAGCTATTTACAACATTTTAAATATAACACTCAATAGTTCAACGTTACTTTTGCCTTTCGGCAGGCCAGATCAAGCCAAATTACCTGTAAATATGTTTTATCACTTAAATAGAGCTAAAATACGTGTTATAAAAAATTTAAGCGATATTCTTCCTTTTGTATTGTCTGTGTTTTAATGCAAATTTGAACAATTTTGGGGCTTATAAGGGCCGGAGTTGTCCAGACAGGCTGTGGTTACCATTCTTAAAGATGAAAACTATATCTTTTCAGTTTCACAAATTTGCAGCCGGTAAAAGCTCTTTGAATAAAATGTTCCCAGCTCTGATACTAATGGGTTCACGAATAAAAACAACCATCACAAAATATGTTTTTCCAGAAGAACTCCGGATATACAGTAAACTATGGAGGTATTTTAATTCCACGTTTGGTTTGTTATTAATTTATTGATCTTACTCACGCTGTTTAGGCAAAAGTAATACTTTTTGCTTCTAAAATATATTTGTTGGCTTAAATGCCTTTGCTTTATTTAATTTTAAGTTAGTTTTAAGTTAATAGGTTTTTTTGAAAGCAAGTGCAGAAAAATTTACTAATTAATAATTGAATTAACAGTTCCTTCCAATTTGACAGTTTTTCGATCGATTAACGAAATATTTTTCGACGAAGTGGAAGTTTTCGTGTGTTTCAAATTTCGTTCAGAAATATTTAAAATCTTCATTGTTACAATCGAATAGTCGGTATATGAAATTATTCAAAAACTGTCCATAACAAACAATAAAAAATATTAAAACTAGACTATTTTATAGACTTAGCTTGTCAAATTATGCCTGAAGGAAAATAGCAATTATACGTTTCCATAATATCAAGTAAATCGAGGTGATATTAGTACAACAAACCATAATTCCTGTTTAATAAATGAAGGCGCCCGCTCGTTCTCCAATAAATTGGAGACCAAATAAACATTAAGAAACACGCGAAAGGTAAGAAAATAACAATTTTTAATCACACCTTAAGACATAAAAAGCACAATTTAAAATCGTATTGTTGTTGTTGTTGTCATACAAACATAATTTTTAATAAACTAATAATTATAATTATTTATTCAATACACAACAACAATTTGTGAAAATTTATTGACTGTTCAATGGTGATTGTTAATTTGTATGATTAAAACGTTTTTTGTTGTTTATAATTGCAAACCACCCACATATGCGCAGATAAGGTTCTTGCAAATTTGTTTTCCATTTTATTGAATATAAAGTTGCGTGTTTATGTACTTATACAATATATTATTACTATTATTGTTTATGGTCATATTTGAGAACAACATTTGTGTGCACAAATCGTATAATTCCAGATTTGAAATTAATTACAATCGACAGGTTTTCAATGTCACCGTATATGCGCTACGATTGATTTGTTGAATCAATCACGTATATATGGAAATTAATTAAATGAGTCAACCCTTTGCAAGTGCCCGCATTAAATAAAATCTAAATATTGATTGACATATTGCAGTCGCGATTTTGTTATAGAACAGCAGTGAAATCACTTTTTTTTGAGCCTAAACCGCATATTCAGTGTGGTGGAAAATTTAAGTTTTTCATCGTTTTGTGTCAAAAGTCAAAAGCAATTTATTTATTACCTACAATAAATACAAAACTTAAAACTACCAATAGACAATAATTTAAACAACTCATTTCTAAACGACTTTCTTGTCATGTTAAAATCGTTCCGATGAGGTAGAAGGGTTTCCCATTGCGATGGAGTAGGTATCGTATAGTATTTTAAATCTTGCTGGAGGAAGTCACTCCAGGTGAGGCAGGGTCATCCTATTTTGTCGGTCCCGTTGTATATGTTGACGCTGCTTTAAGTAGTGCGAGTGGCCTCAACGATAAATATGTCCCAAATAATTGATTCGATGGTCTCGATAATTTTAGTTATAGTTTTACCATTCAGAATGTCATAGAATTTTCTGAATGGAGGCTTGTTGGTGCTAAATTCGAGCAGTTTTCTAAGGAAGAGGAATTCATATTTTATTAATCGTCGGCGATTTGCTGAAGTTAGGTCAGCTGTTTTCAGACCGTAAGCATGGGAACTGGGAACAATTACGGTGTTGTAGCCGAACAGTGCTGTTTGCTTGATACCATCGAGTTCGAATAGTGAATGGTCTACTAAGTTGAGTTGTTAAATAAGTGCCTAGGTATTGCATCATGATGATGACGGAAAATGTGATACTGGCCCAAACCAGATTAGTAGGGGGTTTGAAAGATGGATCTTGGTCTCGAATGAGGCTTGTACATTTCTGGGGTTTTACGATGAACCCAGCGAATTTTAAGTCGGTTAGCATTTCGATCAAAATAGGTTCCAGTGTAGTGATATTTCGAGTGATTAAGATAAGGTCATCAGCATAGGCAAGAATAAGGGATAGTTGGAGACTATCGCGCTGCTCTAGTTTGAGCTCGGGAAACCGGTCGACTACGGTAAGGAGCACTTTATTATTACGAAGAAAGTGAAAAGTCGGGGAGACATAGGACAACCTTGCTTAACACCCTTGTTTTTCTTGATCTTCTCAGTGGTTATGTTGAACCATTTAATGGAAGTGGTTTCCCAAAAGCAGGCTTTGATTATTCGGTTGACCAAATAGTGGGGTGTATATTGCTGTATACCGTCGAGTACTGTGTTTAAATCCAGTACGAATACACGACAGTATGAATATTCGGTTGTCAGCCTTCATTAAGGACATGACGGTTAGTGTAAATATGACCATCTAAAGATCGGTGGGATAGGAAAGCGGCTTGGTAGGATTCGGGCAGATATAAATGCTAGTAGAAACGCTAAAATGTACGCTTGGCGTACATTTTATAGCCTACATTGCACAAGGTGATTCTTCGGTAGTCTGCTACAGTTTTTGGTTTTTTAACTTTGGGATAGAGAATTGTATTGTATCGATCCATTCCGGTGGAATTTGATTGGTGATCCAGATTTGTTCAATTAAGGTATGAAGGGATTGGATTATGTTATTCGGAGGGTATTTAAATAACTTAATGGAAACTCCGTCTCTTCCGCGACCGGTCCCTAATCGCAAGTATTTGATTGTAAATTGTACTTCTTCTAGGGTTGGGTGGTCCTAGTGAGTGGTGATCGGTCTCCTCTATGAGCGTAGGTCATTCACCTTCGGATTTTCGCAACCCGTGATGCCAGTTGGAAATGGGGATATAAAGTGACTGGATTTTTTGGGTGCTTCTTCTGTATTGTTTAAAAAAGTTATATGTTTTAAGTAATCTGTCAGAGGGTTAAAAATTTACCAGCCTAGTGAACAATTCTTGACACTCAAGGGATCTATGTACGGAATAGGGATCAAGGGATGAAACGATGTACGATGAAAATTTTGGAAATATTTTGCAGTTTTAAAGTGAGCTAGGACTTTTCTTCGCTTAGGAGTCAAGGGTGCCTGAGCTGTAAGAACTTGCTGAGAGGAAACTTTTAAACTATTGAGAAGTAACTTCCATAGTTAGGCATGTCCGTATTCTAAGAGATTTGTTTCAAGGATTTATTGTAGAGTGGCTTAGTATTGAACTTCGATTTCTTTTTTCTTTTAGTAAGGAGAGCTCATGTTAGTTTCTCGGAGGCTTCAGATATTGATATTGTGGCATTGTAAGATATCATCGATTGTGTTGCGTTTTTCATCGCTGATGATCCGTTGTACATTCCATGTGCCAGAACGGTATGAGGAATGTGTTATAGGAAAGGTGGTGGGAGTTTGACAGTGTGGCATCAATAGTTGTGTAAGGGTTATCTGACAAACGAAGCAAAACTATGAACGTATGAGGTTTGTAAGGTAGCATTGTGGGGTATTAGACTATCATGGGAACCTTGTGTAGTAGAAACAGAGTGCGGTAAGGAGTTTATTTTGGATATTAGACTGTCGCAGTGGGTTCCATTGTATAATAGGTTAGTTTCATTTACATGGTTACCGCCATCCGGAATGAAGGTTGCTTACCGCTGGGTAGCAGTATGATGAATGATTATATTGATACCATTCAATCTGCATATAGCTATGGGAGGCATTCGGATCCACTCCAGCAGCCATTCATCTGAAGGTTGGAAAGATATCTGGAAAAGGTTTTGTTTATGTATTAGTACAATGAGGCTTAAATATTTGTTAACATTGGAGTAGAAGCGGATTAATGAAAGGATGGCCACCTATTTATGTATTGGTTTTTGGACTGCTTTGAAATGCGGTTAGGGTCATATAGGTGGCAAGAGTCAAATATAGTGGGAATTTAATCTTGCAGGTTCTCTATAATAAATAGAACCGCCTCGGAACGGAGTTCTTAATGCAAATAGATAAGATGTAGTGGTGTTATTATTCCCAACTGATGTATGACTGCATTAAAAGGACACTTTCTATCTGGGAGAATATCGTGCATTTTTTACTTCTGGCGTGAATTTTATCAAATTAAGATTAGAGCGCTTTTAAAAATGAATTTTGTTGCTTGCTAACCAAACAAAGATTTGACGGTAATGTCAAATTATTAAAATGTTAGTGGTGAACAATTTTAAGCAGAGGCTGTATTTATAAATGATATTAGGTGACATCTATTGAGAGGATAATGAGTAAGTGGGAAAGTAAAAGATCTACTAAACCATTAATGTAAAGTAATATTTGGAGGATGAATCATTTTGCGAGATGATAGTTATAAAGTGTTGTGTCAATTGTAAGAGGGTTTTACGGCGCTTGTGGGTTTCTGGTTTAGTTTTGGTTTTGGAGGGAGGTGAGGTGTTAGTTCTGTGAGTGTTGTAATTGGTTTATGTGTTGAAGGGAAAACTTATAACTAATTTTTATATTAGTATGCTACTAACGTCTAGTCGATGATTCAAAGGTTATAGATTATAGGAGAATATATTGATGCACCAGCTCAGTAGGTAATTTCCGAAGGGAATATAAAATAAATTGCTTCTGAAAGCTCTCAATTCAAGTGTAGCTTTTGTAATAAAAAACACGTGAACTTAACTCTATTAACAGCAATATTACAAAAAAAAAAAAATATTTCTGAAATACTGGCGAGCACATCCGAGAGAAAATAACATTTACTCAACAATTCCCTTGATTAACTTCTGACGTAACACGAAATGCACGAGAGCCAAAATAATTAATCTTAACTAAGTGGTAACGTTCAGAAAGGTATGAATGTAGCCACTCAGTAGGGATGAACTACCAATCTAGTTTATCTAGTTTAACGGTAAGAATCGAATTGTCAATTTCATCGAAAGCCTTTGAAAATTCGGTGTATACTACCTCTGTTGCATAAATTCTACATAAATTAGAAACTACATAAATTAGTCACCGTAGACCTGCTTGGATAAAATTCTTGTTGAACAGGAGAAATAAATCTTTTGTATGAAAGGAATAGCGGTACCGCGATAGTTGCTGACTTAAATTCTTTTGATCAGGACAAATTCTAGTACATAGGCTATATTATTAAAGCTGATATAGTCAGTGGAGGGACTAAACTCTCTGCACAATTTTTAATAAGGTCGCAAGAAGAGGCCGTCAAAACATCAACAATATCAATCTAAGTAATATCAGGAAATTGAATTCCCAGTAATCATATTAGTTGTTAACTAACACGAACCAATGACGTAACGGCAGAATTGATGATATTAATAATTACAAGATAATATTCCGCTGGGAACATATACAGCAACCACGAGGATAGCGGAATTTGCTACATTAATACGTACAGCAATAACATCGTAAACTGGATGGCATGCAATGAGCTCATTCGAAATCAAACCCTTAACAGCGATCAAAACAGCTCCCTGATCTTTCCTGCGAACGGCGTAGTTGGGTAGAAATATTTAGTAAGCTATGTTTAAGAGATAATAATCACATCATAATCGTTGCCAAGAATGCCAAGCAAGAATCATTTAGCTTTATCTCGAATACTAGTGGCATTGTGGTTATAGGCATCCAGTTGCCACATTTTCGAATTTAGAGTCTTATCACGAAGATCACCATTATTTCCTAATTTAAAACAAAGGTATTCGAAGTCATGAATATCTTCTGTTTTAGGAATCAGCTTACCCACTTTGAAAACACGGTACGTAAACATCTGTTAGCAAGGGGTAAAACATCATCCTCAGAATTTAATGGATGAAGTCGGGATAAATGAAGCCAAAATTTCGGAGCCATATAGTTTGAATGAGAATATCTGGTAAGACATTAGTACCACAAATATTAAAATTCTGTTGCCTCTATTGCTTAGTGTTTACGGTAGGTATCGATTTTTGCTTCAATTACATTACCTAATAGCGTCTAATTTTTCCGTTAAATCATTAGCATTTTTTGCTTTAATTATAAAAGAAGCTTGGGCATCAGCAATGGTTGATTTTTTGAAAGCCTTTTTATGAATTTTTTTTATCACCTGTGGTATCAACGCAGGTAAAATGTACATCAGTTGTAGCTTGTAGGTTATACGTATCTAGAATAAAAAAAATGAATAATTAATATTGAGATAAAATCGACAGTGTTCAATAATTATTACCTTTAGTTAACTGCGGCCTTGACTTTTGTAGCGTACCGAATAACAACTTACTACGAGGTTCTTTAATATTTGATTTATACAAATATTCTATTTTTAAAAATATTCCTACTTCTCATATATGGTTCTGTGTCCTGGAAATCGCATTTGAAAATCATAAGATATCTGAAAGCGAAGTATACATAGTTAGTTCAGAGAGAAGTATCGAATATATTTTTAATGTTGAAACTTACAAGTTCTGGAGCTCGAAAAAATTTGTATAACGGCCATTCTTCAAGGATAGTTTCAATGTTTGCATCAGAGCTTTCTACATTTTCCTTTATACGTATTTCTGCTGTTGCTTTTCTGCCGTTATAGCTTAACAACTTCTTCCCATGGTGTCCTTATGTGTTTGAGCTTGATTTTGGGTGAATTAAAATCGTCTATACTTATTTCTTGGTGCAAATCTTCAGTACATCGATTGTTACCTAAAGCAAATAATTTATGAACAAAAGAATAATTATTTATTTATTTCTGATTAAAAAAGTACAACTTTGGAAATTGACAGTTGCAAAACAAATATGTATATGACGTTTTTTTTGGAAAATGCTTTGAGTAATTTACAACTAATAAAATAATGTAGTTATTTTAATAATATACCTGATGCAATTTTTGGTAAATTAGTACATTGGAATTTATTGGCATGCCTGGCCAATTTTTTTATTTGATTTTGGAATCGGCCATATAACTTGCCTTTAGCTGGGTCGTGCCCTCTGGATAAAAAATATGTTGCCTGAAATATATAAAATGTGGAATTAAATTTATAAATCTTTCGAAATCCGTCATTTTTTCTGCACCTGGCTACTCCAACGTTAATGTTCTGGTGGTTAGAGTAGAACTCAACTATCTGATGTACTATGGTGGTTCATGAATTATTTGTCAATTTAGGAAACTTAATGTAATCGGCAATAATGTTTCTAGTTTCTACCAGCCTCGTTCCTTTTTAATAATTCTTCAACTGACTAGGAAAGATACGAAATTGTTAGTATACTAAAAAAAATATTTAGAACTTGTTTTTTTTACCATCAAATTGTTGTTGTCTGTCAAACTTTTGGAACAATCAGACTGCTGTATAACTGCTTCTTGTGAAGCCTGTTGGGATAAACTCTCCACCCGATTATTGTGAGAAACATACAGTTCTTCAAAACAATTCATTTGCCTCTGCCATGGAAATAACCAGTGCTCGAATCCCAAGTTTTCAGCAATTTATATATTTTCAATTCCGCGTCATGAATAGGTAGTTCAGTAGATAAATTGTTTGTATCATATGGCAGGCCATAAGGTAGGTTTATATTGTTAAAATTATATGGCTCGTTATTGTTTTCAAGCATATTCAAAGCACATTAGAGTTATTTTCAACTTTATTAGTATTGACCGCAAGCATCATTGGATAATTACTTATCTACCTACCTTTTTCCCGCCTACTAAAAAAACGGAATACATTTTGCACAATTTGATTAAGAATGGAAAATCAAATTTTGGAAAATTCAATCTTCTTTTTTAATGGCGGATTAGTGCGCTATATATGGGTAATTGGAAAGAAATATTTTTAATTTTTTAGTGAAAGAACTGGTTTAGGTGTACCTGGGTGGGTTATCTAATCTATGTAAAAGTACAAACTGCTTATGGGCACGTGTTATGCCCACTTGTATGCCAAGTCAATTTTTGCTGTTTTTGGTCCAACAAGAATTTCCTAAATACTTCAAAGAGCATTTCACCAGTTATTTCAACAGTTTCAACAGCAATTCAACAGTTATTTCATCTTGCGGCATGCCCGCAGGCTGCATGTCACAAGGAAAGAATTATTATGCTACATAGTCACACTCATTCCTGGGTGATAAATTCTGTGGCCCTCGATACATAAATATATACCGTGTTGCCCAGAATATAGACCATTTTTAATAGACCATTCATCACTTTTATTAACAAGTATTTAATTTAAATTCATATTTCCATTTTATTCAGTCAACGTCTCTTGGCTTTGCCAAGAAATTAAAAACCACACAATTGTTGGAGGGCTCAGCTGTTCACCTAATATTTGGTTTACGGAAAATTCTTAACAAAATTATTAGGGTAAATCAGATTGATTGAACAAACGGCACAGCGGTTAAAGCTGCGGCGTTTGGATCGGGAGGTACCGTTCTCGAATTCCGGTAGGGACCGCGATGCAAAAGAGATTTTCGTCATATGATTACGATCGCTGATGATGATGAACACAACAGTGGCCCCCTGTTTAGAGTGCAGAATGGTCCATACCCACCTTTCATGTCAGTACTATATAGGCTGACTTGAAGCAATGCAATGTGCAGGTGGTCTTCGCAAAATGCCCGCATATTACGCAAAACGAGCGTAGGAAAATATATTCGAGAAGATATGCCGTCGTTGGATCGAAAAAAACGTTTAAAATTTATCAATCATCAAAATTTGCATCGTTATTTTTACAATCGTAAAACACATCAGTAGTTAATCTACTTATGGGTTCAAAATACAAAACAGAGTTAATTTGATTTTTTGTCGGTTATTCAAACAAAACTATAAAATGATTATTTAAGACATTTAATCAATCTGTTTGTTTGTTTTTTATCATTGCAATCTTTTCTGGGGCTCAAGCCATTCTCAACTCTATATCCATCAAATACTCTTTTCAACGAAAATACCGTTTATAATTAATTTGCAGGTGCCAGTATTTTCTTCATACTGAAAAATACGTTAAAAATTGATTTTTGAAACATGCATTGTACAAATTAACCAATGCGCCTAGATGTAAATTTTACTATATTCTAGTCTTAACTTAACTAATGCAACATGATTCAATTTTAATATTAACCTAGTATGTAAGTTAATTTGATGTATAATTTAGTAAACGCCGAATAAATAAATTAACCTAGCTAGTTTTGTATTTTGAAACATGCATGATTCAAATTAACACAAGCGAATTCTTGCCAAAATAACTAAAACCTAGGTTATTATTACTAAAACCAATTAAACTAGCTAAAGTTGCTCAATTTTTTTTGTCAGTGTATGTATGTTATAGTACTCTAAGGCAGCTTCGACAGCTCAACTCCTCAGACTGACTAGTTCGGATGAGGACTTGATATTAATGCAATAATTAACAATAATAAGATCTGTGGCCTCAGAGCCAAGGGGTAAAAAATTATATCCTCTAGTCTCTGGGAAGATCAGATCTTGCATACTTGGGAAACATTATTTAGATCTTTTCCTACACTTTCAATCCAGCAATGCTGACACAACTGCGATCAGCCTGGAGGTGGGCACTTGCAGATTCTGGCTGGTTTCCGCCTACATGGATCGGGAAACTTTTGATTACTGAACTTTTTGTTTATTTGCTGGACACTTTTTTACTAGGAATAGGAATGAGGTTCTAGATGTGACTCCGCTTTAAATAATATTTTTCATAAGGTTAGAAATGGATGGTGCGTAATGAACACAACTTTAATGATGATGTTCACCCTGTTACCCGAAAATCCTTCAGGTACCCTAGATGAACCAACTGAACCAAACATGGGAAAATAATGGAGGCAATTTTGACATCTAAGGTATATGTTTGGAAGGTATATTCAAAAGGTGTTTATAGAGCTGGTTTATATACCTAGGTTCTGTACGAAGTCCCAAAAGCGGGAAAACGCTCAAATTTCTATCCTAACGGCCTAAGACCAATAACTCATTTCTGTTGAAAACCTTGGGAAGGCTTTTGGAAGTATAGTACATACTAGAGGAAAGATAGGACCCAGTAAGTGGGCACTATATCAGGGTGCGTATATTAAGGGTAGATCTGTAGACACAGGTCTGCACGCCTTAGTATGTACGATTGAGAAATCAATTCACTTGAAAGAGTTATGTTTGTTGGCCTTCCTAGATACAGAGGGCACCTTTAATAATGTGAAAGCAGAGGAAATCAGGGAAGAATTGTCATTTTTGGAGGTGGATTTTCTTGTAAATAGGTTAAATAATGATTTACTGATAAGCAGGATTGTTAGCTGAGAGCTGAAGGATTCCACCATTAAGAGGCAAGTGATTTCGGGGAACCCACAGAGAGGCATCTAAAACCCTCTGCTCTAAGACAGAGATGTAAATGGGTTACTATTGGAGCTGGCGAGAGAGGGTATTGTAGTTATCGCCGCTAATTCAGGCGACGTGGCGATTGCTGTTTCCGGGAAATACCTGGACACAATTCTGGACGTAATGAACAATACGCTTACAATCGTTACGAAATAGGCCAGCAAAAGTGGACTGGGAATTAATCCGTCCAAGACCGAGGTGGGACTCTTTACTAAGAAATACAAGACTTACTTTTATTGATAGAGTAAGATATCTGGGCGTTATCTTGGACATTAAGCTTAGTTGGTCGCCCAACATTTTGGAGAGAGTAAACAAAGCTTCTATAACTGTAGTCCTGTAGGAACGCCACTGGTTCTAGATGGAGTCTGAAGCAGGAGTTGGTATACTGACTCTACACTGCCGAAGTGAGTCCTTCATTCATGTATGGGGTGGGTATGTGGTTGCCAGCTCTGAACAAAGTAACTTATAAAAATAAGATTGAGAAGGGGCAAAGAATGGCCTGTATGCTTGTGAGCGGGGCATTGAGGTTGATACCGATACGTGCATTAAAAGATATGATTCACCATCGTCCCGTAGATATTTTTGGGCAACAAATGGCGGCTAATACTTCTGTACGACTTTCAGCTGTTTCTTAGTGGAAGTGTCATGATACGGGACGCTCGACTGTAGGTAGTTCGCGCAATATACCTGCTATACGCTTCGAGGAGAGCTTTCGAACTATGTTTCCATCAAAGAAATCCTCAATAACGGAAATCGAAATTTTGTAAATCTTCAAGGACGGCTTCAAGCTAGACTGTAATGTGGGGGCTGGAATATTCTGTGGTAAATTAAATATGAACATTTCTATTCGTCTCCCTGATTACTACAGCATATACCAAGCTGAGGTTATGACGGTAGAAGAGTTCATGACGTGCTTAAAGCATAATGTGGATGGTGATCCTCAAGTGATATCGCAATCTATGTGGACGATCAAGAGGCAATCAAGTCGCTGGAATTAGCCTTCTTATCACCATGAGATGAGTAAGCATTTCAGCATTCAGTTAATGTGGGTTCCTGGTCACTCGGACATCATTGGGAACTCCACAGGGCGCATTAGCTCACTAGGCACGGTAGGATTATCCAGCTGTAACCGGAAAAGGCTTAAACTAGCACTTAGGAAACAGGCGCTAGCCTTAGCAGACGAAAGATGGACTAACACCCTCAACTGTAAAGTAGCAAGACAAGTTTGGCCAAAGATAGACTTGAGGCGCACTAGAACATTAGTATTCATACGTAGACGTGATTTAAGAACGGCGGTATGAATTCTAACGGGTCACTGCTTTTTTATAGAACACGCAAGGCTGGGTAGAGACGTTGCTTCACTTCCTTTGCTCATGTTCAGGATTGGCATTCAGAAGGCACAAACACTTGGGTAAGTTCAAGATGAACAACTTATCGAAAACAGTAAATTGCGGGATGTTTTACGCTACTTAATAGTTCCAGTAAGGGTAAAGGGATATATCCTGTGGTATCACAATGGACCGTCTCGGTCTAAGTGTGCCTAAGCCGCTACCCCAACCTAACCTAATCTAACCTAACACAAACTTGGACGAAACATCCATAATTGCGAAACTCGAAATGTCAGTCGTTTGTCCACATTTGTAAGGCGCAGGTGGGAAAGTGAAATTTTCACAATTATTCCCCCTGCCAGAGCCATTACGCTCATTGGTTTCAGGAACAGGAAGTCAAATGACGTCGTTTGGCACAACTCATATTGCACGGGACAATTTCATGCCTCCTTTCAAGGTAATTACAACACAATTCTCTTCCCCATCATTCCCTATTGCATCAGAAAATACATTGAAATCATTTAACACAGTCAATTTCACATCATCAATGCAGATTCAAGGGCAACGTATATCATTAAATTGGAGCGCTATTGCTACCACAAGATGCGGACTATCAATTCTTACAAATTTATTTCATGGACAATTCGGATGCTGAACTTTATCAGCGTTGTGTTCACAATCCGACAACGAAGCGAGCCAGAAGAGAGACAGAACAACGAATTGATCTAATTGTTCAAAATTTTCTTTGGATCGGATGCCATCCGAAAGCCATAAAATCGCCATCAGGGCTGGCAAAACGCCAGCGGGTGAGCATGCAAGAAGATTTAATTGGCAGACAATCGATGAAGTGGCTGTTGTTATTGTCGTAGAAAATTTGCAATGTAGAGATATCGTAGATACCGTCGGTATCGGCGATGAACGAAACAATCAATTGAAATGTGTATCCGAAACGCAGAAAGCTTATACGATGCACTACAATCTACAATATCCATTAATCTTTTTAAATATAACAGTTTCAATAATTGATTCTTCGATTTTCTTGCATCGAACTGTATGTCAATAAAAAAGGCAGTGCTTTGAATTTTTATTGATACAGACTTATGATCCGTGAAGGTGAAGAAAATCACATTTTGAAATATCACCGTCTTTTCCATGAATCCGCGGTTGACCTGTATATCTAAATTGAGACTGAACGACTGACATATATGCCGACGGCGATACAAACAACGTGGAAATAATGACAATTTTGACGGCCGCTTACATCGGTAGCCCTCGCCACATGCACGAGTACGCGCCGTGTGTAGGGCACCCTGTGTATGGCCAAGCTCGTTGTTGGATGTACTCCGTTGAAGGGCAAAATCGTGATCTGCCTGATACGTGTATTTTGGTTTGGTTCATTGATAAAATCGGACCGGGTGAAATCGATTCCATCGTCTCACCCGAAATCCCGGATAAAGCGATTCACCCTGTATGATCGGCAAGTGTTCCAAGCGATCCGAGACACCTGATTGCCGAGACCATTACAGGTAATGACGGATACCCATTGTATCTACAGTTGTGAAGGTCAAAGAGCAAGATGTTGATGCGGACAGTCGATGTATTGTGCCATATTCGCCGCTATTGTCAAGGCTTTTGAGGCTCACTTAAACGTGAAATACTGTAATTCCGTCAAGTCGATCAAGTGCATATCCAAATATGAGAACAGTGGCAGCGATATGGCTGTTTTCGGTGTTGAAATGCAAATATGTTTATTGATGGCGAATAAAGTGTATTGTCGCATTTAAGCATGATATCACCTAACAACAACCACATTCAACTACGAATAAGAAAGAGAACAACAATACGACGCCAAGCATTAGCCCAAGTTCGTACAAATGTTCCGCAAGTGAATCAACAACAACAGACTGCGTATGACTCTTTGATGGAAGCTGTGAACAATGGGACTGGTGTCATTTACTTCCTGGATGCTCTCGGGGGGAATGGAAAAACGATTTTTAATTTCATTGCTTTTGGCGTCGATTCGATTGCAGCATGAAGTTGTCCTGGCATTGGCTTCATCGGGAAGAGCAGCGACTTTGTTAGAATGCGGACGAACTGAACATTCTGCACTGAAATTGCCACTAAACATGCAAATCAATGCGACACTAACTTGCAACATCGCCAAAAATAGCACAATGGCGAAGATTTTAAAGAGATGCAAATTGATCGTTTGGGACGAATGCACTGGACAGAAGGTTGAAAGATCTTCGTGATGCGTGCTTGAAATCATCAAATTTGTGGCGGCATATGAAGAGCCTTCGATTGACGACTAATATGCGCGTGCTTTTGCAACCAGGTCGAACTGCAGATGTGTTTTCGAAGCAATTGTTGGACATTGGCAATGGCAAAATCACAGTTGACATCTAGACCGGATTTATCATATTACCCACTGATTTCTGCCAATTGACCGAATCGAAGGCAGAGCTCAAAACACTACGTGTTTTCCGAACATAGTGCCAAACTTCAAAAACCATAATTGATCGACCATTCAAAATTTAATTCCGTGACAGTTGTTTTCCTTCAAATCTGTTGACACAGTAATCAAACAGGATGAAGCAGTCAACTATCTCACAGAATTCTCTAGGCTTAGTCATCATTCTGTTGTGTAACATCAATAAACCTCGATTGTGCAATGGAACGAGACTAGTTGTGAAAAAAGGAGGGGATGGTTTGATTCCGCACATCCCGATGATTTCAACGGACTTTCCATTCGAGTTCAAACGGCTGCAATTCCCCGTGCGTCTGGCCATCGCGATGACCATCAACAAATCACAAGGTCAGTCATTGAAAGTTTGCGGGATTGACTTGGAGTTTTCATGTTTTATTTTTTGTTTATTTACGCGCCGGAAAATAAAACGAAAATTGTATCATAGTTTACCACAAAGCTTTGCATTGAATGTTAAGCTCATTTCTTTCCCATATAAATAAAAGATATTGAATTCATTTGAATTACGAACGAGTTTCATTTAATCACCAAACGAAATCAATGAAGTGGGAAAAATTGATTAGGATTCATAATCACTTATGAAGGATTACAATCAAATCAATTTTAGGTGGTACGAAGTTCACCGGGTCAGCTAGTATTTAATAAGTCTATGTTCTCGTATTGTCGGAGGTCAAATATTTATTTGGTTTACATTTTTTTCCAAAATCAAGGCTATTAACACAACTTCTCCCTTAAATTGGACATATCCGATAATATTTCACATCATCAAAATACCTTGTATTTCACACCATTTAAAATCAAAATTTATTAGCGTCTATCTTCCCACATCAAACCAATTACTAAAAAAATAAAAAAAAATTCGTCGAAAATCCCAAAATTAAAAATCAATTTCGATATCTAGAGACTCGCTTTTAGAATACTGATTTGCATCAAATTTTGTGAAACTCAATGTCTTGCGATTGTCTCATCTAATTTATTTTCAATGTACGTTTCCTCAATTTTGAAATTTGACGTACACATTTTTTTGTATTATTTATCTAAATATCGTTAGTTTGAACTACACGTTTTTTTCTTGATTGATTTGAAATTGGATTGACGGACGTGCGATGTTTAAATATACACAGAGATCCGGGTGCACAATACTGCAATATGATATCCAAATAAGCAGACAAAATATTATGAAATTCTTCAACACCCAAAATTCATATTCTCAATGCGTCGCCGTCCATCATCCAATTTATATTGTAGTTTGATCGGTTCGTAAATAAAATTTGTGCAACAGAATATTATTTTTCTTGGAACGCATATTCAAATTTTTATTTTATTTTATTTAAATAATAATTTATTAACTTGTCGCTTAATTTATTGCAGAGACCATCAAAAAGACAACAACAAACCAACGGCAAACCAAACTGTGCATGAGATATTATTTGGTCGAAGATCGCACAACTAAGACGTACGAGTACATATACACAAAAAAGAAAAGCAAAACATACTATCCAGACATACAAGAGTACGAGGTGAACATACATACATATCTACAACACTACACAACAAAATTCCATTCATTATATCGATTTTATTCTAAGGAATATAAATTTCGAATTAACGACTTAGCTTGTTTGTTTTTATAGTTAACTATTTATATTTATTTTATATATGTATGCTCGTAAAGGCATAATTCTTCAAAATTGTAATTTGATCATCTCGATAATATAATACAATATAATAATATGATCATGATGCGCACGATCTTAAAATCAGATAACAGTATGTGACTATAAAGATTTTTATTATAACACCTACAGTATTTTCATTTTTTTGTTTGGTATTAAATTCACTACAACAATATTTAACAACAAAAAAAAAATTAAAAATAATGAGCGCATGCGTGATTAACTGAACAACATGGCGTCCGTTTAATATTTTTATTATATAGTGGTGCGCGCAAATTATGTTCGCCATTTTATTTATTTAAGAGTCATAATTAGTATATTGAACAAAATTGAATTAAATACATATTTAGACAAAAGAGAAATACTAATCTGCGCGGGTTAATGTCATTCTTTTACGCGGTTAATTAATTACGGTGCGATCATGTTACAAATTTATTGGTTAATAGTTTTGCTGGGACGACACAAAATAAACAGAAAAACCAATTTGGATTTATAATTTACGTTTTGGTTAATTTTTCTGTTTTTTATTTTATTTGTTTCTTATTCAAGGATAGATGAGAGATGTCTATTTTTTTGAAAGGCCAATTTAGTTACAACTAAAATATTCTTAATGAGAAATTAAAAAAAAAAAAAATATTACAAATTACTAATGTTAGACTGTGTATGTCCACCCTTTTGCACTTAGCGGGCCCCTACCGCATATAAATAGTAATTAAAAAAACTATGTACATACATTTATATTAGAAAAATTCAATCGTTATTAAAATAATAACAAATAAAATCACAAGAATTCATCAATTTAAAAAAATAAGTAAAAGGCATTTAAAGCGATACTTGCGGCTGTCAGTTTTTTGAAATCTGATTCATATGGTGATACAGCTATAGTCATAAAGTCATTGATATGCTTATCGGAAAGTCGGTGCCTATGTTTGCTTTTGGTTATATTCAATTGTGAAAATGACATTTCGAAGATGACGCAAAAAACGATTTTACCTTTTGTACAGATCTGGTTATGTTTGGATATTTCAAAGCGTCGATAACTTTCCATAAATTATAATTTTGGTTTTCAATTCATTTCAATCGGATGTCACTTTGAATTGTATATTATTTCCAATTCTGCGTTGCCTTTAATAACCAATGTAAATTCTCGTGTGACATCAACGGAACCTTATTTTATCGGCAACCAAGCTCTTTTTGGGTGTTAAAACCACCCCTTAATTTAAGCTCAAAAAAGCTTTTTTCGATATACATCGAAATTTGAGTCTGTTGGTGGTGACCACAAGAATCAGTGGAAAAATGGATAGTATTCTTGGTGACATTTTGTAGTTAGCAATACTTGTCTAATTGCTAATCTAAGTTCTGAAAGAATCTATTAGTGTTGCTAGTATACAGGATTGTTTAAATAATCAACTATTATTTAACTATTGTACAATTCAAATTTCTTCTTTTTCCTAGAGTCACTCTTGATATATGTTCTGTTATGGCAACACTTAAAAATAGCCATTTAACAGGTGATGATGGTATAAGCGCCGCTGTTATTAAAAAATTAGCTTCCAGTTTATCTTTTCCATTGTGTCATATATTTAACAATAGTTTTCTTCAAGGCCAATTTCCAAACGCACTAAAAAAGGCTGTTGTAATTTCACTGTTTAAGGGTGGGGACTCAAATTTAATAGAAAATTATCGTCCAATCTCATTATTGTCAGTATTCTCTAAGATTCTAGAGAAATGTGCGAAAGTTCGTATGATGTCTTTCTTAGATAAACTTAAATTTATCTCAAAACATCAATATGGATTTCAAGAACGATTAATTACTGAAAATGCTCTAATGGAATTGTTATCTACCATTTATGAGAATCTAAAAGTAGGCTATGTCGTCGAATGCCTGTTTATAGATGTTTTTATAGATGAAAAAAGCATTTGATACGGTAGACCACAAGTTGTTGAGTGATAAATTGTTAAAAATTGGAATTCGGGGTACAGAAAACAATTGATTTCGCTCTTACTTAGAAGATAGAACACAAATATGCAAAATACATGAAATTTATATTAGTAGTGAGTCAAAATTCAGTGCTGGACCCATTACTCTTTCTTATTTACATATAGCAATTCACCGCTTCAATTTAACCTATGTACCAACAAGGTATAACGTTTGCAGATGATTTGGCTCTGGTTTATAGTGGAACAGATCATTTAGATATAATTTCTTAGATTGGTTCGACCGTCAATTTATGATTATGAGTAATAAATCCAAAATCATGCAGTTCCCACCGCAGGAGTCAGGGCCTCTACTTCTCCTATGGTTTTTAACGCTCCGGGCAAGAAATTTTAGGGAAATTTAAAAGCTAGTTTCTCTACTAACCAGTGGTTCTAAAGTCAGTCTGTTATATTTTGTGAATATAAACAAGAAACCATAAATATTAGATATATTAACTAAAAACTAATAATTTATTCTTCATGTCAGCAAATCTTTTTATTTAACTTTCTAAATTTAAATTTTTCGCAATTTCGTTCTGTATAGGCAAAATTGCCAAAGAAGTTAATCTTTCTTGTGCCATATTCGGAGGTACGTTTTTATAAGCTTTAATTTGCTAAAGCTTCTCTCGCCAGCAACCCACAGATTTGGCATCACATCGTGCAATTTATTAATATTTATAATTTTAACGACTTCTATTGGAACAAGGGAAAAACTGAGTAAAATAAAATATTTCTAATTGTGTTGTCAATATCTTCTAATTGTGATACAAATACAATAGTCTCAGCTTTATGCCGCACTCCAGCATCAGACCAAGGAATATCCGAAATTTCATACAGAGGTTCTCGAATACAAGTGATTTCATATCTAATAGCTTTAAAATACTCTATTCTGCACTCCTATCTAGTTTCACATAACGATTTCCAGAAAAATCGAAAATCTGCAATTGTGCTCCGATTTCGATTATTGATACCTCTTTCAATAGGTGATGAGACCTACATTCGTCATGCCAACGGTCATTTGGATGGCTCGAATATTTCTACACATTTCGCAGAAAATTCAATTTTATTGAAAATCAACTGAACTATAGCCCACAAATTCAGAGCCAGCAAAATCGAAAATCTGCAATTGTGCTCCGATTTCGATGGTTGATACCTCTTTCAATAGGTGTTGAGACCTACATTCGTCATGCCAACGGTCATTTGGATGGCTCGAATATTTCTACACATTTCGCAGAAAATTCAATTTAATTGAAAATCAACTGAACTATAGCCCACAAATTCAGAGCCAGAAAAATCGAAAATCTGCAATTGTGCTCCGATTTCGATGGTTCGTACCTCTTTCAATATGTGTTGAGACCTACATTCGTCATGCCAACGGTCATTTGGATGGCACGAATATTTCTACACATTTCGAAGAAAATTCAATTTTATTGAAAATCAACTGAACTATAGCCCACAAATTCAGAGCCAGAAAAATCGAAAATCTGCAATTGTGCTCCGATTTTGATGGTTGATACCTCTTTCAATAGGTGTTGAGACCTACATTCGTCATGCCAACGGTCATTTGGATGGCTCGAATATTTCTACACATTTCGCAGAAAATTCAATTTAATTGAAAATCAACTGAACTATAGCCCACAAATTCAGAGCCAGAAAAATCGAAAATCTGTAATTGTGCTCCGATTTCGATGGTTGATATCTCTTCAATAGGTGTTGAGACCTACATTCGTCATGCCAACGGTCATTTGGATGGCTCGAATATTTCTACACATTTCGCAGAAAATTCAATTTAATTGAAAATCAACTGAACTATAGCCCACAAATTCAGAGCCAGAAAAATCGAAAATCTGTAATTGTGCTCCGATTTCGATGGTTGATATCTCTTCAATAGGTGTTGAGACCTACATTCGTCATGCCAACGGTCATTTGGATGGCTCGAATATTTCTACACATTTCGCAGAAAATTCAATTTTATTGAAAATCAACTGAACTATAGCCCACAAATTCAGAGCCAGAAAAATCGAAAATCTGCAATTGTGCTCCGATTTTGATGGTTGATACCTCTTTCAATAGGTGTTGAGACCTACATTCGTCATGCCAACGGTCATTTGGATGGCTCGAATATTTCTACACATTTCGCAGAAAATTCAATTTAATTGAAAATCAACTGAACTATAGCCCACAAATTCAGAGCCAGAAAAATCGAAAATCTGTAATTGTGCTCCGATTTCGATGGTTGATATCTCTTCAATAGGTGTTGAGACCTACATTCGTCATGCCAACGGTCATTTGGATGGCTCGAATATTTCTACACATTTCGCAGAAAATTCAATTTAATTGAAAATCAACTGAACTATAGCCCACAAATTCAGAGCCAGAAAAATCGAAAATCTGTAATTGTGCTCCGATTTCGATGGTTGATATCTCTTCAATAGGTGTTGAGACCTACATTCGTCATGCCAACGGTCATTTGGATGGCTCGAATATTTCTACACATTTCGCAGAAAATTCAATTTTATTGAAAATCAACTGAACTATAGCCCACAAATTCAGAGCCAGCAAAATCGAAAATCTGCAATTGTGCTCCGATTTCGATGGTTGATACCTCTTTCAATAGGTGTTGAGACCTACATTCGTCATGCCAACGGTCATTTGGATGGCTCGAATATTTCTACACATTTCGCAGAAAATTCAATTTAATTGAAAATCAACTGAACTATAGCCCACAAATTCAGAGCCAGAAAAATCGAAAATCTGCAATTGTGCTCCGATTTCGATGGTTCGTACCTCTTTCAATATGTGTTGAGACCTACATTCGTCATGCCAACGGTCATTTGGATGGCACGAATATTTCTACACATTTCGAAGAAAATTCAATTTTATTGAAAATCAATTGAACTATAGCCCACAAATTCAGAGCCAGAAAAATCGAAAATCTGCAATTGTGCTCCGATTTTGATGGTTGATACCTCTTTCAATAGGTGTTGAGACCTACATTCGTCATGCCAACGGTCATTTGGATGGCTCGAATATTTCTACACATTTCGCAGAAAATTCAATTTAATTGAAAATCAACTGAACTATAGCCCACAAATTCAGAGCCAGAAAAATCGAAAATCTGTAATTGTGCTCCGATTTCGATGGTTGATATCTCTTCAATAGGTGTTGAGACCTACATTCGTCATGCCAACGGTCATTTGGATGGCTCGAATATTTCTACACATTTCGCAGAAAATTCAATTTAATTGAAAATCAACTGAACTATAGCCCACAAATTCAGAGCCAGAAAAATCGAAAATCTGTAATTGTGCTCCGATTTCGATGGTTGATATCTCTTCAATAGGTGTTGAGACCTACATTCGTCATGCCAACGGTCATTTGGATGGCTCGAATATTTCTACACATTTCGAAGAAAATTCAATTTTATTGAAAATCAACTGAACTATAGCCCACAAATTCAGAGCCAGAAAAATCGAAAATCTGCAATTGTGCTCCGATTTCGATGGTTGATACCTCTTTCAATAGGTGTTGAGACCTACATTTGTCATGCCAACGGTCATTTGGATGGCTCGAATATTTCTACACATTTCGAAGAAAATTCAATTTTATTGAAAATCAACTGAACTATAGCCCACAAATTCAGAGCCAGAAAAATCGAAAATCTGCAATTGTGCTCCGATTTCGATGGTTCGTACCTCTTTCAATATGTGTTGAGACCTACATTCGTCATGCCAACGGTCATTTGGATGGCACGAATATTTCTACACATTTCGAAGAAAATTCAATTTTATTGAAAATCAACTGAACTATAGCCCACAAATTCAGAGCCAGAAAAATCGAAAATCTGCAATTGTGCTCCGATTTTGATGGTTGATACCTCTTTCAATAGGTGTTGAGACCTACATTCGTCATGCCAACGGTCATTTGGATGGCTCAAATATTTCTACACATTTCGCAGAAAATTCAATTTTATTGAAAATCAACTGAACTATAGCCCACAAATTCAGAGCCAGCAAAATCGAAAATCTGCAATTGTGCTCCGATTTCGATGGTTGATACCTCTTTCAATAGGTGTTGAGACCTACATTCGTCATGCCAACGGTCATTTGGATGGCTCGAATATTTCTACACATTTCGCAGAAAATTCAATTTAATTGAAAATCAACTGAACTATAGCCCACAAATTCAGAGCCAGAAAAATCGAAAATCTGTAATTGTGCTCCGATTTCGATGGTTGATATCTCTTCAATAGGTGTTGAGACCTACATTCGTCATGCCAACGGTCATTTGGATGGCTCGAATATTTCTACACATTTCGCAGAAAATTCAATTTTATTGAAAATCAACTGAACTATAGCCCACAAATTCAGAGCCAGAAAAATCGAAAATCTGCAATTGTGCTCCGATTTCGATGGTTGATACCTCTTTCAATAGGTGTTGAGACCTACATTTGTCATGCCAACGGTCATTTGGATGGCTCGAATATTTCTACACATTTCGCAGAAAATTCAATTTTATTGAAAATCAACTGAACTATAGCCCACAAATTCAGAGCCAGAAAAATCGAAAATCTGCAATTGTGCTCCGATTTCGATGGTTCGTACCTCTTTCAATATGTGTTGAGACCTACATTCGTCATGCCAACGGTCATTTGGATGGCACGAATATTTCTACACATTTCGAAGAAAATTCAATTTTATTGAAAATCAACTGAACTATAGCCCACAAATTCAGAGCCAGAAAAATCGAAAATCTGCAATTGTGCTCCGATTTTGATGGTTGATACCTCTTTCAATAGGTGTTGAGACCTACATTCGTCATGCCAACGGTCATTTGGATGGCTCAAATATTTCTACACATTTCGCAGAAAATTCAATTTTATTGAAAATCAACTGAACTATAGCCCACAAATTCAGAGCCAGAAAAATCGAAAATCTGCAATTGTGCTCCGATTTCGATGGTTCGTACCTCTTTCAATATGTGTTGAGACCTACATTCGTCATGCCAACGGTCATTTGGATGGCTCGAATATTTCTACACATTTCGAAGAAAATTCAATTTTATTGAAAATCAACTGAACTATAGCCCACAAATTCAGAGCCAGAAAAATCGAAAATCTGCAATTGTGCTCCGATTTCGATGGTTGATACCTCTTTCAATAGGTGTTGAGACCTACATTTGTCATGCCAACGGTCATTTGGATGGCTCGAATATTTCTACACATTTCGAAGAAAATTCAATTTTATTGAAAATTAACTGAACTATAGCCCACAAATTCAGAGCCAGAAAAATCGAAAATCCGCAATTGTGCTCCGATTTCGATGGTTGATACCTCTTTCAATAGGTGTTGAGACCTACATTCGTCATGCCAACGGTCATTTGGATGGCTCGAATATTTCTACACATTTCGAAGAAAATTCAATTTTATTGAAAATTAACTGAACTATAGCCCACAAATTCAGAGCCAGAAAAATCGAAAATCTGCAATTGTGCTCCGATTTCGATGGTTCATACCTCTTTCAATAGGTGTTAAGACCTACATTCGTCATGCCAACGGTCATTTGGATGGCTCGAATATTTCTACACATTTCGCAGAAAATTCAATTTTATTGAAAATCAACTGAACTATAGCCCACAAATTCAGAGCCAGAAAAATCGAAAATCTGCAATTGTGCTCCGATTTCGATGGTTGATATCTCTTTCAATAGGTGTTGAGACCTACATTCGTCATGCCAACGGTCATTTGGATAGCTCGAATATTTCTACACATTTCGCAGAAAATTCAATTTTATTGAAAATCAACTGAACTATAGCCCACAAATTCAGAGCCAGAAAAATCGAAAATCTGCAATTGTGCTCCGATTTTGATGGTTGATACCTCTTTCAATAGGTGTTGAGACCTACATTCGTCATGCCAACGGTCATTTGGATGGCTCGAATATTTCTACACATTTTGCAGAAAATTCAATTTTATTGAAAATCAACTGAACTATAGCCCACAAATTCAGAGCCAGAAAAATCGAAAATCTGCAATTGTGCTCCGATTTCGATGGTTCATACCTCTTTCAATAGGTGTTGAGACCTACATTCGTCATGCCAACGGTCATTTGGATGGCTCGAATATTTCTACACATTTTGCAGAAAATTCAATTTTGTTGAAAATCAACTGAACTATAGCCCACAAATTCAGAGCCAGAAAAATCGAAAATCTGCAATTGTGCTCCGATTTCGATAGTTGATACCTCTTTCAATAGGTGTTGAGACCTACATTCGTCATGCCAACGGTCATTTGGATGGCTCGCATATTTCTACACATTTCGCAGAAAATTCAATTTTATTGAAAATCAACTGAACTATAGCCCACAAATTCAGAGCCAGAAAAATCGAAAATCTGCAATTGTGCTCCGATTTTGATGGTTGATACCTCTTTCAATAGGTGTTGAGACCTACATTCGTCATGCCAACGGTCATTTGGATGGCTCGAATATTTCTACACATTTCGCAGAAAATTCAATTTTATTGAAAATCAACTGAACTATAGCCCACAAATTCAGAGCCAGAAAAATCGAAAATCTGCAATTGTGCTCCGATTTCGATGGTTCATACCTTTTTCAATAGGTGTTGAGACCTACATTCGTCATGCCAACGGTCATTTGGATGGCTCGAATATTTCTACACATTTCGCAGAAAATTCAATTTTATTGAAAATCAACTGAACTATAGCCCACAAATTCAGAGCCAGAAAAATCGAAAATCTGCAATTGTGCTCCGATTTCGATGGTTGATACCTCTTTCAATAGGTGTTGAGACCTACATTTGTCATGCCAACGGTCATTTGGATGGCTCGAATATTTCTACACATTTCGAAGAAAATTCAATTTTATTGAAAATTAACTGAACTATAGCCCACAAATTCAGAGCCAGAAAAATCGAAAATCTGCAATTGTGCTCCGATTTTGATGGTTGATACCTCTTTCAATAGGTGTTGAGACCTACATTCGTCATGCCAACGGTCATTTGGATGGCTCGAATATTTCTACACATTTCGCAGAAAATTCAATTTTATTGAAAATCAACTGAACTATAGCCCACAAATTCAGAGCCAGAAAAATCGAAAATCTGCAATTGTGCTCCGATTTCGATGGTTCATACCTTTTTCAATAGGTGTTGAGACCTACATTCGTCATGCCAACGGTCATTTGGATGGCTCGAATATTTCTACACATTTTGCAGAAAATTCAATTTTATTGAAAATCAACTGAACTATAGCCCACAAATTCAGAGCCAGAAAAATCGAAAATCTGCAATTGTGCTCCGATTTCGATGGTTCATACCTCTTTCAATAGGTGTTGAGACCTACATTCGTCATGCCAACGGTCATTTGGATGGCTCGAATATTTCTACACATTTTGCAGAAAATTCAATTTTGTTGAAAATCAACTGAACTATAGCCCACAAATTCAGAGCCAGAAAAATCGAAAATCTGCAATTGTGCTCCGATTTTGATGGTTGATACCTCTTTCAATAGGTGTTGAGACCTACATTCGTCATGCCAACGGTCATTTGGATGGCTCGAATATTTCTACACATTTTGCAGAAAATTCAATTTTATTGAAAATCAACTGAACTATAGCCCACAAATTCAGAGCCAGAAAAATCGAAAATCTGCAATTGTGCTCCGATTTCGATGGTTGATACCTCTTTCAATAGGTGTTGAGACCTACATTTGTCATGCCAACGGTCATTTGGATGGCTCGAATATTTCTACACATTTCGAAGAAAATTCAATTTTATTGAAAATTAACTGAACTATAGCCCACAAATTCAGAGCCTGAAAAATCGAAAATCTGCAATTGTGCTCCGATTTCGATGGTTGATATCTCTTTCAATAGGTGTTGAGACCTACATTCGTCATGCCAACGGTTATTTGGATGGCTCGAATATTTCTACACATTTCGCAGAAAATTCAATTTTATTGAAAATCAACTGAACTATAGCCCACAAATTCAGAGTCAGAAAAATCGAAAATCTGCAATTGTGCTCCGATTTCGATGGTTGATACCTCTTTCAATAGGTGTTGAGATCTACATTTGTCATGCCAACGGTCATTTGGATGGCTCGAATATTTCTACACATTTCGCAGAAAATTCAATTTTATTGAAAATCAACTGAACTATAGCCCACAAATTCAGAGCCAGAAAAATCGAAAATCTGCAATTGTGCTCCGATTTCGATGGTTGATACCTCTTTCAATAGGTGTTGAGACCTACATTTGTCATGCCAACGGTCATTTGGATGGCTCGAATATTTCTACACATTTCGCAGAAAATTCAATTTTATTGAAAATCAACTGAACTATAGCCCACAAATTCAGAGTCAGAAAAATCGAAAATCTGCAATTGTGCTCCGATTTCGATGGTTGATACCTCTTTCAATAGGTGTTGAGACCTACATTTGTCATGCCAACGGTCATTTGGATGGCTCGAATATTTCTACACATTTCGCAGAAAATTCAATTTTATTGAAAATCAACTGAACTATAGCCCACAAATTCAGAGTCAGAAAAATCGAAAATCTGCAATTGTGCTCCGATTTCGATGGTTGATACCTCTTTCAATAGGTGTTGAGACCTACATTTGTCATGCCAACGGTCATTTGGATGGCTCGAATATTTCTACACATTTCGCAGAAAATTCAATTTTATTGAAAATCAACTGAACTATAGCCCACAAATTCAGAGTCAGAAAAATCGAAAATCTGCAATTGTGCTCCGATTTCGATGGTTGATACCTCTTTCAATAGGTGTTGAGACCTACATTTGTCATGCCAACGGTCATTTGGATGGCTCGAATATTTCTACACATTTCGCAGAAAATTCAATTTTATTGAAAATCAACTGAACTATAGCCCACAAATTCAGAGCCAGAAAAATCGAAAATCTGCAATTGTGCTCCGATTTCGATGGTTCATACCTTTTTCAATAGGTGTTGAGACCTACATTCGTCATGCCAACGGTCATTTGGATGGCTCGAATATTTCTACACATTTTGCAGAAAATTCAATTTTATTGAAAATCAACTGAACTATAGCCCACAAATTCAGAGCCAGAAAAATCGAAAATCTGCAATTGTGCTCCGATTTCGATGGTTCATACCTCTTTCAATAGGTGTTGAGACCTACATTCGTCATGCCAACGGTCATTTGGATGGCTCGAATATTTCTACACATTTTGCAGAAAATTCAATTTTGTTGAAAATCAACTGAACTATAGCCCACAAATTCAGAGCCAGAAAAATCGAAAATCTGCAATTGTGCTCCGATTTTGATGGTTGATACCTCTTTCAATAGGTGTTGAGACCTACATTCGTCATGCCAACGGTCATTTGGATGGCTCGAATATTTCTACACATTTTGCAGAAAATTCAATTTTATTGAAAATCAACTGAACTATAGCCCACAAATTCAGAGCCAGAAAAATCGAAAATCTGCAATTGTGCTCCGATTTCGATGGTTGATACCTCTTTCAATAGGTGTTGAGACCTACATTCGTCATGCCAACGGTCATTTGGATGGCTCGAATATTTCTACACATTTCGCAGAAAATTCAATTTTGTTGAAAATCAACTGAACTATAGCCCACAAATTCAGAGCCAGAAAAATCGAAAATCTGCAATTGTGCTCCGATTTTGATGGTTGATACCTCTTTCAATAGGTGTTGAGACCTACATTCGTCATGCCAACGGTCATTTGGATGGCTCGAATATTTCTACACATTTTGCAGAAAATTCAATTTTATTGAAAATCAACTGAACTATAGCCCACAAATTCAGAGCCAGAAAAATCGAAAATCTGCAATTGTGCTCCGATTTCGATGGTTGATACCTCTTTCAATAGGTGTTGAGACCTACACTCGTCATGCCAACGGTCATTTGGATGGCTCGAATATTTCTACACATTTCGCAGAAAATTCAATTTTGTTGAAAATCAACTGAACTATAGCCCACAAATTCAGAGCCAGAAAAATCGAAAATCTGCAATTGTGCTCCGATTTTGATGGTTGATACCTCTTTCAATAGGTGTTGAGACCTACATTCGTCATGCCAACGGTCATTTGGATGGCTCGAATATTTCTACACATTTTGCAGAAAATTCAATTTTATTGAAAATCAACTGAACTATAGCCCACAAATTCAGAGCCAGAAAAATCGAAAATCTGCAATTGTGCTCCGATTTCGATGGTTGATACCTCTTTCAATAGGTGTTGAGACCTACATTTGTCATGCCAACGGTCATTTGGATGGCTCGAATATTTCTACACATTTCGAAGAAAATTCAATTTTATTGAAAATTAACTGAACTATAGCCCACAAATTCAGAGCCTGAAAAATCGAAAATCTGCAATTGTGCTCCGATTTCGATGGTTGATATCTCTTTCAATAGGTGTTGAGACCTACATTCGTCATGCCAACGGTCATTTGGATGGCTCGAATATTTCTACACATTTCGCAGAAAATTCAATTTTATTGAAAATCAACTGAACTATAGCCCACAAATTCAGAGTCAGAAAAATCGAAAATCTGCAATTGTGCTCCGATTTCGATGGTTGATACCTCTTTCAATAGGTGTTGAGATCTACATTTGTCATGCCAACGGTCATTTGGATGGCTCGAATATTTCTACACATTTCGCAGAAAATTCAATTTTATTGAAAATCAACTGAACTATAGCCCACAAATTCAGAGCCAGAAAAATCGAAAATCTGCAATTGTGCTCCGATTTCGATGGTTGATACCTCTTTCAATAGGTGTTGAGACCTACATTTGTCATGCCAACGGTCATTTGGATGGCTCGAATATTTCTACACATTTCGCAGAAAATTCAATTTTATTGAAAATCAACTGAACTATAGCCCACAAATTCAGAGTCAGAAAAATCGAAAATCTGCAATTGTGCTCCGATTTCGATGGTTGATACCTCTTTCAATAGGTGTTGAGACCTACATTTGTCATGCCAACGGTCATTTGGATGGCTCGAATATTTCTACACATTTCGCAGAAAATTCAATTTTATTGAAAATCAACTGAACTATAGCCCACAAATTCAGAGTCAGAAAAATCGAAAATCTGCAATTGTGCTCCGATTTCGATGGTTGATACCTCTTTCAATAGGTGTTGAGACCTACATTTGTCATGCCAACGATCATTTGGATGGCTCGAATATTTCTACACATTTCGCAGAAAATTCAATTTTATTGAAAATCAACTGAACTATAGCCCACAAATTCAGAGCCTGAAAAATCGAAAATCTGCAATTGTGCTCCGATTTCGATGGTTGATACCTCTTTCAATAGGTGTTGAGACCTACATTTGTCATGCCAACGGTCATTTGGATGGCTCGAATATTTCTACACATTTCGCAGAAAATTCAATTTTATTGAAAATCAACTGAACTATAGCCCACAAATTCAGAGTCAGAAAAATCGAAAATCTGCAATTGTGCTCCGATTTCGATGGTTGATACCTCTTTCAATAGGTGTTGAGACCTACATTTGTCATGCCAACGGTCATTTGGATGGCTCGAATATTTCTACACATTTCGCAGAAAATTCAATTTTATTGAAAATCAACTGAACTATAGCCCACAAATTCAGAGCCAGAAAAATCGAAAATCTGCAATTGTGCTCCGATTTCGATGGTTCATACCTTTTTCAATAGGTGTTGAGACCTACATTCGTCATGCCAACGGTCATTTGGATGGCTCGAATATTTCTACACATTTTGCAGAAAATTCAATTTTATTGAAAATCAACTGAACTATAGCCCACAAATTCAGAGCCAGAAAAATCGAAAATCTGCAATTGTGCTCCGATTTCGATGGTTCATACCTCTTTCAATAGGTGTTGAGACCTACATTCGTCATGCCAACGGTCATTTGGATGGCTCGAATATTTCTACACATTTTGCAGAAAATTCAATTTTGTTGAAAATCAACTGAACTATAGCCCACAAATTCAGAGCCAGAAAAATCGAAAATCTGCAATTGTGCTCCGATTTTGATGGTTGATACCTCTTTCAATAGGTGTTGAGACCTACATTCGTCATGCCAACGGTCATTTGGATGGCTCGAATATTTCTACACATTTTGCAGAAAATTCAATTTTATTGAAAATCAACTGAACTATAGCCCACAAATTCAGAGCCAGAAAAATCGAAAATCTGCAATTGTGCTCCGATTTCGATGGTTGATACCTCTTTCAATAGGTGTTGAGACCTACATTCGTCATGCCAACGGTCATTTGGATGGCTCGAATATTTCTACACATTTCGCAGAAAATTCAATTTTGTTGAAAATCAACTGAACTATAGCCCACAAATTCAGAGCCAGAAAAATCGAAAATCTGCAATTGTGCTCCGATTTCGATGGTTGATACCTCTTTCAATAGGTGTTGAGACCTACATTTGTCATGCCAACGGTCATTTGGATGGCTCGAATATTTCTACACATTTCGAAGAAAATTCAATTTTATTGAAAATTAACTGAACTATAGCCCACAAATTCAGAGCCTGAAAAATCGAAAATCTGCAATTGTGCTCCGATTTCGATGGTTGATATCTCTTTCAATAGGTGTTGAGACCTACATTCGTCATGCCAACGGTCATTTGGATGGCTCGAATATTTCTACACATTTCGCAGAAAATTCAATTTTATTGAAAATCAACTGAACTATAGCCCACAAATTCAGAGCCAGAAAAATCGAAAATCTGCAATTGTGCTCCGATTTCGATGGTTGATACCTCTTTCAATAGGTGTTGAGACCTACATTTGTCATGCCAACGGTCATTTGGATGGCTCGAATATTTCTACACATTTCGCAGAAAATTCAATTTTATTGAAAATCAACTGAACTATAGCCCACAAATTCAGAGCCAGAAAAATCGAAAATCTGCAATTGTGCTCCGATTTCGATGGTTGATACCTCTTTCAATAGGTGTTGAGACCTACATTTGTCATGCCAACGGTCATTTGGATGGCTCGAATATTTCTACACATTTCGCAGAAAATTCAATTTTATTGAAAATCAACTGAACTATAGCCCACAAATTCAGAGCCAGAAAAATCGAAAATCTGCAATTGTGCTCCGATTTCGATGGTTGATACCTCTTTCAATAGGTGTTGAGACCTACATTCGTCATGCCAACGGTCATTTGGATGGCTCGAATATTTCTACACATTTCGCAGAAAATTTAATTTTATTGAAAATCAACTGAACTATAGCCCACAAATTCAGAGCCAGAAAAATCGAAAATCTGCAATTTTGCTCCGATTTCGATGGTTGATACCTCTTTCAATAGGTGTTGAGACCTACATTCGTCATGCCAACGGTCATTTGGATGGCTCGAATATTTCTACACATTTTGCAGAAAATTCAATTTTATTGAAAATCAACTGAACTATAGCCCACAAATTCAGAGCCAGAAAAATCGAAAATCTGCAATTGTGCTCCGATTTCGATGGTTGATACCTCTTTCAATAGGTGTTGAGACCTACATTCGTCATGCCAACGGTCATTTGGATGGCTCGAATATTTCTACACATTTCGCAGAAAATTCAATTTTATTGAAAATCAACTGAACTATAGCCCACAAATTCAGAGCCAGAAAAATCGAAAATCTGCAATTGTGCTCCGATTTCGATGGTTGATACCTCTTTCAATAGGTGTTGAGACCTACATTCGTCATGCCAACGGTCATTTGGATGGCTCGAATATTTCTACACATTTCGCAGAAAATTTAATTTTATTGAAAATCAACTGAACTATAGCCCACAAATTCAGAGCCAGAAAAATCGAAAATCTGCAATTGTGCTCCGATTTCGATGGTTCATACCTCTTTCAATAGGTGTTGAGACCTACATTCGTCATGCCAACGGTCATTTGGATGGCTCGAATATTTCTACACATTTCGCAGAAAATTCAATTTTATTAAAAATCAACTGAACTATAGCCCACAAATTCAGAGCCAGAAAAATCGAAAATCTGCAATTGTGCTCCGATTTTGATGGTTGATACCTCTTTCAATAGGTGTTGAGACCTACATTCGTCATGCCAACGGTCATTTGGATGGCTCGAATATTTCTACACATTTCGCAGAAAATTCAATTTTATTGAAAATCAACTGAACTATAGCCCACAAATTCAGAGCCAGAAAAATCGAAAATCTGCAATTGTGCTCCGATTTCGATGGTTGATACCTCTTTCAATAGGTGTTGAGACCTACATTCGTCATGCCAACGGTCATTTGGATGGCTCGAATATTTCTACACATTTCGCAGAAAATTTAATTTTATTGAAAATCAACTGAACTATAGCCCACAAATTCAGAGCCAGAAAAATCGAAAATCTGCAATTGTGCTCCGATTTCGATGGTTCATACCTCTTTCAATAGGTGTTGAGACCTACATTCGTCATGCCAACGGTCATTTGGATGGCTCGAATATTTCTACACATTTCGCAGAAAATTCAATTTTATTGAAAATCAACTGAACTATAGCCCACAAATTCAGAGCCAGAAAAATCGAAAATCTGCAATTGTGCTCCGATTTCGATGGTTGATACCTCTTTCAATAGGTGTTGAGACCTACATTCGTCATGCCAACGGTCATTTGGATGGCTCGAATATTTCTACACATTTCGCAGAAAATTTAATTTTATTGAAAATCAACTGAACTATAGCCCACAAATTCAGAGCCAGAAAAATCGAAAATCTGCAATTTTGCTCCGATTTTGATGGTTGATACCTCTTTCAATAGGTGTTGAGACCTACATTCGTCATGCCAACGGTCATTTGGATGGCTCGAATATTTCTACACATTTTGCAGAAAATTTAATTTTATTGAAAATCAACTGAACTATAGCCCACAAATTCAGAGCCAGAAAAATCGAAAATCTGCAATTGTGCTCCGATTTCGATGGTTGATACCTCTTTCAATAGGTGTTGAGACCTACATTCGTCATGCCAACGGTCATTTGGATGGCTCGAATATTTCTACACATTTCGCAGAAAATTCAATTTTATTGAAAATCAACTGAACTATAGCCCACAAATTCAGAGCCAGAAAAATCGAAAATCTGCAATTGTGCTCCGATTTCGATGGTTGATACCTCTTTCAATAGGTGTTGAGACCTACATTCGTCATGCCAACGGTCATTTGGATGGCTCGAATATTTCTACACATTTTGCAGAAAATTTAATTTTATTGAAAATCAACTGAACTATAGCCCACAAATTCAGAGCCAGAAAAATCGAAAATCTGCAATTGTGCTCCGATTTTGATGGTTGATACCTCTTTCAATAGGTGTTGAGACCTACATTCGTCATGCCAACGGTCATTTGGATGGCTCGAATATTTCTACACATTTCGCAGAAAATTCAATTTTATTGAAAATCAACTGAACTATAGCCCACAAATTCAGAGCCAGAAAAATCGAAAATCTGCAATTGTGCTCCGATTTCGATGGTTCATACCTCTTTCAATAGGTGTTGAGACCTACATTCGTCATGCCAACGGTCATTTGGATGGCTCGAATATTTCTACACATTTCGCAGAAAATTCAATTTTATTGAAAATCAACTGAACTATAGCCCACAAATTCAGAGCCAGAAAAATCGAAAATCTGCAATTGTGCTCCGATTTCGATGGTTGATACCTCTTTCAATAGGTGTTGAGACCTACATTCGTCATGCCAACGGTCATTTGGATGGCTCGAATATTTCTACACATTTCGCAGAAAATTCAATTTTATTGAAAATCAACTGAACTATAGCCCACAAATTCAGAGCCAGAAAAATCGAAAATCTGCAATTGTGCTCCGATTTCGATGGTTGATACCTCTTTCAATAGGTGTTGAGACCTACATTCGTCATGCCAACGGTCATTTGGATGGCTCGAATATTTCTACACATTTCGCAGAAAATTCAATTTTATTGAAAATCAACTGAACTATAGCCCACAAATTCAGAGCCAGAAAAATCGAAAATCTGCAATTGTGCTCCGATTTCGATGGTTGATACCTCTTTCAATAGGTGTTGAGACCTACATTCGTCATGCCAACGGTCATTTGGATGGCTCGAATATTTCTACACATTTTGCAGAAAATTTAATTTTATTGAAAATCAACTGAACTATAGCCCACAAATTCAGAGCCAGAAAAATCGAAAATCTGCAATTGTGCTCCGATTTTGATGGTTGATACCTCTTTCAATAGGTGTTGAGACCTACATTCGTCATGCCAACGGTCATTTGGATGGCTCGAATATTTCTACACATTTCGCAGAAAATTCAATTTTATTGAAAATCAACTGAACTATAGCCCACAAATTCAGAGCCAGAAAAATCGAAAATCTGCAATTGTGCTCCGATTTCGATGGTTGATACCTCTTTCAATAGGTGTTGAGACCTACATTCGTCATGCCAACGGTCATTTGGATGGCTCGAATATTTCTACACATTTCGCAGAAAATTTAATTTTATTGAAAATCAACTGAACTATAGCCCACAAATTCAGAGCCAGAAAAATCGAAAATCTGCAATTGTGCTCCGATTTCGATGGTTCATACCTCTTTCAATAGGTGTTGAGACCTACATTCGTCATGCCAACGGTCATTTGGATGGCTCGAATATTTCTACACATTTCGCAGAAAATTCAATTTTATTGAAAATCAACTGAACTATAGCCCACAAATTCAGAGCCAGAAAAATCGAAAATCTGCAATTGTGCTCCGATTTCGATGGTTGATACCTCTTTCAATAGGTGTTGAGACCTACATTCGTCATGCCAACGGTCATTTGGATGGCTCGAATATTTCTACACATTTCGCAGAAAATTTAATTTTATTGAAAATCAACTGAACTATAGCCCACAAATTCAGAGCCAGAAAAATCGAAAATCTGCAATTTTGCTCCGATTTTGATGGTTGATACCTCTTTCAATAGGTGTTGAGACCTACATTCGTCATGCCAACGGTCATTTGGATGGCTCGAATATTTCTACACATTTTGCAGAAAATTTAATTTTATTGAAAATCAACTGAACTATAGCCCACAAATTCAGAGCCAGAAAAATCGAAAATCTGCAATTGTGCTCCGATTTCGATGGTTGATACCTCTTTCAATAGGTGTTGAGACCTACATTCGTCATGCCAACGGTCATTTGGATGGCTCGAATATTTCTACACATTTCGCAGAAAATTCAATTTTATTGAAAATCAACTGAACTATAGCCCACAAATTCAGAGCCAGAAAAATCGAAAATCTGCAATTGTGCTCCGATTTCGATGGTTGATACCTCTTTCAATAGGTGTTGAGACCTACATTCGTCATGCCAACGGTCATTTGGATGGCTCGAATATTTCTACACATTTCGCAGAAAATTCAATTTTATTAAAAATCAACTGAACTATAGCCCACAAATTCAGAGCCAGAAAAATCGAAAATCTGCAATTGTGCTCCGATTTCGATGGTTGATACCTCTTTCAATAGGTGTTGAGACCTACATTCGTCATGCCAACGGTCATTTGGATGGCTCGAATATTTCTACACATTTCGTAGAAAATTCAATTTTATTGAAAATTAACTGAACTATAGCCCACAAATTCAGAGCCTGAAAAATCGAAAATCTGCAATTGTGCTCCGATTTCGATGGTTGATATCTCTTTCAATAGGTGTTGAGACCTACATTTGTCATGCCAACGGTCATTTGGATGGCTCGAATATTTCTACACATTTCGCAGAAAATTCAATTTTATTGAAAATCAACTGAACTATAGCCCACAAATTCAGAGCCAGAAAAATCGAAAATCTGCAATTGTGCTCCGATTTCGATGGTTGATACCTCTTTCAATAGGTGTTGAGACCTACATTCGTCATGCCAACGGTCATTTGGATGGCTCGAATATTTCTACACATTTCGCAGAAAATTCAATTTTATTAAAAATCAACTGAACTATAGCCCACAAATTCAGAGCCAGAAAAATCGAAAATCTGCAATTGTGCTCCGATTTCGATGGTTGATACCTCTTTCAATAGGTGTTGAGACCTACATTCGTCATGCCAACGGTCATTTGGATGGCTCGAATATTTCTACACATTTCGTAGAAAATTCAATTTTATTGAAAATTAACTGAACTATAGCCCACAAATTCAGAGCCTGAAAAATCGAAAATCTGCAATTGTGCTCCGATTTCGATGGTTGATATCTCTTTCAATAGGTGTTGAGACCTACATTTGTCATGCCAACGGTCATTTGGATGGCTCGAATATTTCTACACATTTCGCAGAAAATTCAATTTTATTGAAAATCAACTGAACTATAGCCCACAAATTCAGAGCCAGAAAAATCGAAAATCTGCAATTGTGCTCCGATTTCGATGGTTGATATCTCTTTCAATAGGTGTTGAGACCTACATTCGTCATGCCAACGGTCATTTGGATGGCTCGAATATTTCTACACATTTCGCAGAAAATTCAATTTTATTGAAAATTAACTGAACTATAGCCCACAAATTCAGAGCCTGAAAAATCGAAAATCTGCAATTGTGCTCCGATTTCGATGGTTGATATCTCTTTCAATAGGTGTTGAGACCTACATTCGTCATGCCAACGGTCATTTGGATGGCTCGAATATTTCTACACATTTCGCAGAAAATTCAATTTTATTGAAAATCAACTGAACTATAGCCCACAAATTCAGAGCCAGAAAAATCGAAAATCTGCAATTGTGCTCCGATTTCGATGGTTGATACCTCTTTCAATAGGTGTTGAGACCTACATTCGTCATGCCAACGGTCATTTGGATGGCTCGAATATTTCTACACATTTTGCAGAAAATTTAATTTTATTGAAAATCAACTGAACTATAGCCCACAAATTCAGAGCCAGAAAAATCGAAAATCTGCAATTGTGCTCCGATTTTGATGGTTGATACCTCTTTCAATAGGTGTTGAGACCTACATTCGTCATGCCAACGGTCATTTGGATGGCTCGAATATTTCTACACATTTCGCAGAAAATTTAATTTTATTGAAAATCAACTGAACTATAGCCCACAAATTCAGAGCCAGAAAAATCGAAAATCTGCAATTGTGCTCCGATTTTGATGGTTGATACCTCTTTCAATAGGTGTTGAGACCTACATTCGTCATGCCAACGGTCATTTGGATGGCTCGAATATTTCTACACATTTCGCAGAAAATTCAATTTTATTGAAAATCAACTGAACTATAGCCCACAAATTCAGAGCCAGAAAAATCGAAAATCTGCAATTGTGCTCCGATTTCGATGGTTGATACCTCTTTCAATAGGTGTTGAGACCTACATTCGTCATGCCAACGGTCATTTGGATGGCTCGAATATTTCTACACATTTCGCAGAAAATTCAATTTTATTGAAAATCAACTGAACTATAGCCCACAAATTCAGAGCCAGAAAAATCGAAAATCTGCAATTGTGCTCCGATTTCGATGGTTGATACCTCTTTCAATAGGTGTTGAGACCTACATTCGTCATGCCAACGGTCATTTGGATGGCTCGAATATTTCTACACATTTCGCAGAAAATTCAATTTTATTGAAAATCAACTGAACTATAGCCCACAAATTCAGAGCCAGAAAAATCGAAAATCTGCAATTGTGCTCCGATTTCGATGGTTGATACCTCTTTCAATAGGTGTTGAGACCTACATTCGTCATGCCAACGGTCATTTGGATGGCTCGAATATTTCTACACATTTCGCAGAAAATTCAATTTTATTGAAAATCAACTGAACTATAGCCCACAAATTCAGAGCCAGAAAAATCGAAAATCTGCAATTGTGCTCCGATTTCGATGGTTGATACCTCTTTCAATAGGTGTTGAGACCTACATTCGTCATGCCAACGGTCATTTGGATGGCTCGAATATTTCTACACATTTTGCAGAAAATTTAATTTTATTGAAAATCAACTGAACTATAGCCCACAAATTCAGAGCCAGAAAAATCGAAAATCTGCAATTGTGCTCCGATTTTGATGGTTGATACCTCTTTCAATAGGTGTTGAGACCTACATTCGTCATGCCAACGGTCATTTGGATGGCTCGAATATTTCTACACATTTCGCAGAAAATTCAATTTTATTGAAAATCAACTGAACTATAGCCCACAAATTCAGAGCCAGAAAAATCGAAAATCTGCAATTGTGCTCCGATTTCGATGGTTGATACCTCTTTCAATAGGTGTTGAGACCTACATTCGTCATGCCAACGGTCATTTGGATGGCTCGAATATTTCTACACATTTCGCAGAAAATTTAATTTTATTGAAAATCAACTGAACTATAGCCCACAAATTCAGAGCCAGAAAAATCGAAAATCTGCAATTGTGCTCCGATTTCGATGGTTCATACCTCTTTCAATAGGTGTTGAGACCTACATTCGTCATGCCAACGGTCATTTGGATGGCTCGAATATTTCTACACATTTCGCAGAAAATTCAATTTTATTGAAAATCAACTGAACTATAGCCCACAAATTCAGAGCCAGAAAAATCGAAAATCTGCAATTGTGCTCCGATTTCGATGGTTGATACCTCTTTCAATAGGTGTTGAGACCTACATTCGTCATGCCAACGGTCATTTGGATGGCTCGAATATTTCTACACATTTCGCAGAAAATTTAATTTTATTGAAAATCAACTGAACTATAGCCCACAAATTCAGAGCCAGAAAAATCGAAAATCTGCAATTTTGCTCCGATTTTGATGGTTGATACCTCTTTCAATAGGTGTTGAGACCTACATTCGTCATGCCAACGGTCATTTGGATGGCTCGAATATTTCTACACATTTTGCAGAAAATTTAATTTTATTGAAAATCAACTGAACTATAGCCCACAAATTCAGAGCCAGAAAAATCGAAAATCTGCAATTGTGCTCCGATTTCGATGGTTGATACCTCTTTCAATAGGTGTTGAGACCTACATTCGTCATGCCAACGGTCATTTGGATGGCTCGAATATTTCTACACATTTCGCAGAAAATTCAATTTTATTGAAAATCAACTGAACTATAGCCCACAAATTCAGAGCCAGAAAAATCGAAAATCTGCAATTGTGCTCCGATTTCGATGGTTGATACCTCTTTCAATAGGTGTTGAGACCTACATTCGTCATGCCAACGGTCATTTGGATGGCTCGAATATTTCTACACATTTCGCAGAAAATTCAATTTTATTAAAAATCAACTGAACTATAGCCCACAAATTCAGAGCCAGAAAAATCGAAAATCTGCAATTGTGCTCCGATTTCGATGGTTGATACCTCTTTCAATAGGTGTTGAGACCTACATTCGTCATGCCAACGGTCATTTGGATGGCTCGAATATTTCTACACATTTCGTAGAAAATTCAATTTTATTGAAAATTAACTGAACTATAGCCCACAAATTCAGAGCCTGAAAAATCGAAAATCTGCAATTGTGCTCCGATTTCGATGGTTGATATCTCTTTCAATAGGTGTTGAGACCTACATTTGTCATGCCAACGGTCATTTGGATGGCTCGAATATTTCTACACATTTCGCAGAAAATTCAATTTTATTGAAAATCAACTGAACTATAGCCCACAAATTCAGAGCCAGAAAAATCGAAAATCTGCAATTGTGCTCCGATTTCGATGGTTGATATCTCTTTCAATAGGTGTTGAGACCTACATTCGTCATGCCAACGGTCATTTGGATGGCTCGAATATTTCTACACATTTCGCAGAAAATTCAATTTTATTGAAAATTAACTGAACTATAGCCCACAAATTCAGAGCCTGAAAAATCGAAAATCTGCAATTGTGCTCCGATTTCGATGGTTGATATCTCTTTCAATAGGTGTTGAGACCTACATTCGTCATGCCAACGGTCATTTGGATGGCTCGAATATTTCTACACATTTCGCAGAAAATTCAATTTTATTGAAAATCAACTGAACTATAGCCCACAAATTCAGAGCCAGAAAAATCGAAAATCTGCAATTGTGCTCCGATTTCGATGGTTCATACCTTTTTCAATAGGTGTTGAGACCTACATTCGTCATGCCAACGGTCATTTGGATGGCTCGAATATTTCTACACATTTCGCAGAAAATTCAATTTTATTGAAAATCAACTGAACTATAGCCCACAAATTCAGAGCCAGAAAAATCGAAAATCTGCAATTGTGCTCCGATTTCGATGGTTCATACCTCTTTCAATAGGTGTTGAGACCTACATTCGTCATGCCAACGGTCATTTGGATGGCTCGAATATTTCTACACATTTCGCAGAAAATTCAATTTTATTGAAAATCAACTGAACTATAGCCCACAAATTCAGAGCCAGAAAAATCGAAAATCTGCAATTGTGCTCCGATTTCGATGGTTGATACCTCTTTCAATAGGTGTTGAGACCTACATTCGTCATGCCAACGGTCATTTGGATGGCTCGAATATTTCTACACATTTCGCAGAAAATTTAATTTTATTGAAAATCAACTGAACTATAGCCCACAAATTCAGAGCCAGAAAAATCGAAAATCTGCAATTTTGCTCCGATTTTGATGGTTGATACCTCTTTCAATAGGTGTTGAGACCTACATTCGTCATGCCAACGGTCATTTGGATGGCTCGAATATTTCTACACATTTTGCAGAAAATTTAATTTTATTGAAAATCAACTGAACTATAGCCCACAAATTCAGAGCCAGAAAAATCGAAAATCTGCAATTGTGCTCCGATTTCGATGGTTGATACCTCTTTCAATAGGTGTTGAGACCTACATTCGTCATGCCAACGGTCATTTGGATGGCTCGAATATTTCTACACATTTCGCAGAAAATTCAATTTTATTGAAAATCAACTGAACTATAGCCCACAAATTCAGAGCCAGAAAAATCGAAAATCTGCAATTGTGCTCCGATTTCGATGGTTGATACCTCTTTCAATAGGTGTTGAGACCTACATTCGTCATGCCAACGGTCATTTGGATGGCTCGAATATTTCTACACATTTCGCAGAAAATTCAATTTTATTGAAAATCAACTGAACTATAGCCCACAAATTCAGAGCCAGAAAAATCGAAAATCTGCAATTGTGCTCCGATTTCGATGGTTCATACCTCTTTCAATAGGTGTTGAGACCTACATTCGTCATGCCAACGGTCATTTGGATGGCTCGAATATTTCTACACATTTCGCAGAAAATTCAATTTTATTAAAAATCAACTGAACTATAGCCCACAAATTCAGAGCCAGAAAAATCGAAAATCTGCAATTGTGCTCCGATTTCGATGGTTGATACCTCTTTCAATAGGTGTTGAGACCTACATTCGTCATGCCAACGGTCATTTGGATGGCTCGAATATTTCTACACATTTCGCAGAAAATTCAATTTTATTGAAAATTAACTGAACTATAGCCCACAAATTCAGAGCCAGAAAAATTGAAAATCTGCAATTGTGCTCCGATTTCGATGGTTGATACCTCTTTCAACGGTCATTTGGATGGCTCGAATATTTCTACACATTTCGCAGAAAATTCAATTTTATTGAAAATCAACTGAACTATAACCCAGAAATTCAGAGCCAGAAAAATCGAAAATCTGCAATTTTGTTCCGATTTCGATGGTTGATACCTCTTTCAATAGGTGTTGAGACCTACATTCGTCATGCCGACGGTCATTTGAATGGCTCGAATATTTCTACACATTTCGCAGAAAATTCAATTTTATTGAAAATCAACTGAACTACAGCCTACAAATTCAGAGCCAGAAAAATTGAAAATCTGCAATTGTGCTCCGATTTCGATGGTTGATACCTCTTTCAATAGGTGTTGAGATCTACATTCGTCATGCCAACGGTCATTTGGATGGCTCGAATATTTCTACACATTTCGCAGAAAATTCAATTTTATTGAAAATCAACTGAACTATAGCCCACAAATTCAGAGCCAGAAAAATCGAAAATCTGCAATTGTGCTCCGATTTCGATGGTTGATACCTCTTTCAATAGGTGTTGAGACCTACATTCGTCATACCAACGGTCATTTGGATGGCTCGAATATTTCTACACATTTCGCAGAAAATTCAATTTTATTGAAAATCAACTGAACTATAGCCCACAAATTCAGAGCCAGAAAAATCGAAAATCTGCAATTGTGCTCCGATTTCGATGGTTGATACGTCATTCCAACGGTCATTTGGATGGCTCGAATATTTCTACACATTTCGCAGAAATGAACTATAGCCCACAAATTCAGAGCCAGAAAAATCGAAAATCTGCAATTGTGCTCCGATTTCGATGGTTGATACGTCATTCCAACGGTCATTTGGATGGCTCGAATATTTCTACACATTTCGCAGAAATGAACTATAGCCCACAAATTCAGAGCCAGAAAAATCGAAAATCTGCAATTGTGCTCCGATTTCGATGGTTGATACCTCTTTCAATAGGTGTTGAGACCTACATTCGTCATGCCAACGGTCATTTGGATGGCTCGAATATTTCTACACATTTCGCAGCAAATTCAATTTTATTGAAAATCAACTGAACTATAGCCCACAAATTCAGAGCCAGAAAAATCGAAAATCTGCAATTGTGCTCCGATTTCGATGGTTGATACGTCATTCCAACGGTCATTTGGATGGCTCGAATATTTCTACACATTTCGCAGAAATGAACTATAGCCCACAAATTCAGAGCCAGAAAAATCGAAAATCTGCAATTGTGCTCCGATTTCGATGGTTGATACGTCATTCCAACGGTCATTTGGATGGCTCGAATATTTCTACACATTTCGCAGAAATGAACTATAGCCCACAAATTCAGAGCCAGAAAAATCGAAAATCTGCAATTGTGCTCCGATTTCGATGGTTGATACCTCTTTCAATAGGTGTTGAGACCTACATTCGTCATGCCAACGGTCATTTGGATGGCTCGAATATTTCTACACATTTCGCAGAAAATTCAATTTTATTGAAAATCAACTGAACTATAGCCCACAAATTCAGAGCCAGAAAAATCGAAAATCTGCAATTGTGCTCCGATTTCAAAGATCATCTCTATGTTTTGTAAAACCATTTATTATATACCATTCGTATTCTTTTTAGATTAAAGCTACTTTGCACACAGTTCAATCTCGACTTAGCCATGGAATTGCTTGCTGGGGGTGACGATTCCTAATTCCTATTTAATTTAAACTACAAAATAAGGGGTTCATGTTGAACTTACAAATAAGACCACCTCCATTAAAGGCGGCTAAAAGTACTTGCGTTACATACAAAGGAAAAAGCAATTGCCGCTTCGATTTTCTTGGGGTTTGACATAATAATAAAAATGATGTACCACGCGTTATCAACGTTTAGGTTGATACACCCTAATGCATAAAGATTGTCGCATTAGACAATTAGGTAACGGTTTTTTAAAAATTTGTAATTTCTAAATTTTGGTTTCACTTAAACTGTACAAATAAAGTTTTCTCAATTGTACGTAGTCCTACGTTAATATATGTAGGTCGTGTCTCGGATACAAGCTCGTCGTTTTTTTTTTCAATTAAAATTAGATGATGCTTGTCAAACCATTTATGAATAACCTTAATTATAATGTTACTACATCTACCTAGTTTATACTAATAATTACATTTCAATTAAGTCCCCATCAACGTGTTATATATATTCGAGTTTATTAGTTAATTTTATATTTCGGGTTTCTGGTAATATGAATGAAAAAATGCTTCCAGTGCAAAGGGTTAAATAACAAAAATTCGATCAACATTTTAATGCTTAAAATGGATCATTTCTATATATCCCGCCGAATACCTTCAGTCTGGAGAAATAAAGTGGATTCTCCAGGACAAACTGAAACCCTAATTGAAAGCCGATTAAACTTTTGCAATTTTAAAAGGAGTTTGAGAGCAATCTAAGCAATTACTATATGAAAGGCGTGTTAGAATGTAATTGCTTTGTTTTAAATTTGTATGTGCCCAGGGGGATTTATAATGTAACAAATATTTTGTACACAATTCAAATTAATCGAATATTCTGATCACCTACTCTAGTCTATAGGTTCCAAAATTATCGATTCGGATAATCTACACAAATACTGATCCAACATAAATTATTTAAAACAAAAAAAAAACATTCTCGCTTAATAATGATATTGGATTGACAGGAAAGCCATCTTAACAAGAAAATTAAATTATTTATGTACTGCTTTAGTTGAATAGTGTTGCAACAATTCGACAACATTTTTTATTTTTATTAAAATTATTACAATATTTATGCTGTAGGCGTATTACTGGGTATTGTGTCAACTTTTCAACTAAAAAAAAAATAAAAAAATAATTTTTGTTAAATTAACATTTTGCTTAAATTAAAATAAATAAATAATTTTATATAGTTGTTGCTGTAAGTTTCATTCAAATAGCAGTAATAATATAATAAAATATTTAAATTTTAAAATTTTTTGTTCTTCTTACTGTTGTTGTTGTCATGTATTTTAAATTGATTTTTAATCGATTTACAATTTAAAATCGTCTATTGTCTAGGGTTGAATCAAAATTGTCTCGTTATTTTATATAATAATGGGATCGTGTTTTTGTTACGGTGTTGTAATATTATTATGTGTAATCATACTGAACGAATTTTAAATGAATCTTGTTGTACAATAAAAGCTTCCACGTTTCGTTTTAGCAATTTAATGATCGCAATTCGATATGTGCACTCATATACCACGATCTTTACCTTATACTCATATCATGTTTTAACAATCGCGATATTGATCATTAAACGGTGATCGTACGATAAACGGTGATTATACAAAATAAATAAAGCGATCGTTACAAAATAAAGGTGATCGTATTCTGGAATCAAAAAGAGAAATAGAGATTAATATAAAAAGAAGAAAAGAAAGAATACGATCGCCCACGCTAAATCTGTCAAAATTTAATTTTCATGTTATTCAATTTCATATAGTAAATTACAGACCAAAACTGTTTTTTATTTTGTTGTTGGTATACGATCATGTTTGTTTAAAATTGCGCGCGACCTACATACGAAACAAGACAAGCTCCTAGCCCTTTTAGTTCTTATACTCGTTAGTACTCAGATTATAAAATTGTTTTATATTTCAAAACGATGATGGAAGACGGCGGTGGTAAATTTAAGATGACAAGTTTTTGGTTGTTCGTTGGTTCTTTTTTAGGTGTTGGTAGTTGAATTTCAAATGTTTCACAAGAAAGTGAAAAACACGCAAGGGTTTTGTAATATAGAGTTAGTGGGTGTATGAAATAGTTTTAACATGGTTTTGAATGAAGCATATACTTAAAAGTTTGAAGCCCAATATAAAAATAGTGGTGATCTAAATATAGTAAACAAATACTTTCACAAAATAACGGATGGTATTAAAATTGTTGATTATTGAAATGTTGAATTTAAGACAGAGCACATGCGGTTCTTTGAGAAACTTTAATTAAAATCTGTGTCATAGAAAATGAACCATACAATAATGCTCCTAGGTGATCCCAATCACAACTTTCAGACGGACTCAAAAGAGAGAAAGTGAACCAACCGTGTTGGTGAATTAAAACATATACATCAGCCTGAAAATCAACCACCGTGGAGTATGATTATAGTCAGCAAGTGTTGTCTGCCTGTTTGGATTCAGGAGTTTCAATCGGGGTTGATAATTACTTGTTCTGCAGTTGTACGCCAATTGCTTTAAAGAAGATTTTGTTTACGATAATCGAAATTCTCATGATACACGAACCGGTACCATAAATGGAAAGCTTTTTGTCAAATCCCGAACCATGGGACTGGATAAGTGGTGGATCACCAAATTTGGAAACTGTTCTAAACAAGAATTTCGCATTCCGGTTCATTAGACGGAGATAAAATCTACTTTTGTGGAGTGAAACGTTACCATTTCTGTAACGATGACTTTTGTTTCATGTTTGGCCAAAAATTCAGTCACAATCAAGCTGGAATGGTGAAAAGCCATGAATTGTTTGCCCACAAATTCGGCCGTTTACGACGAATTGATTCACGTATACGCCTCAAAACAGCCAGGTAGTATGCTTTATTGCCTGTTTGACCCTCTGGAATGAATTTAAGGATGATCTACAACACGGTTTACGAAAAAAAAAAAAAAAACGATGAGCATGACCTTGATTTTGGACCGATTTTGGCGTGTTTTTTTCGGTTCTGGCTGCTCGACCTCTACTCGATGTTCTTTTTGAAGAAAATATCAGGTCTTTCAGCACTAGTCGTGCGTAAATGCATTTCACACCTAAAACATCAACCAAAATGTGTCGATTCGACCCATAAGAGATTTGAGATCCTCTGATATCTCTCTAATGCCAACACTACGATTTTCGAGCACAATTTTCTTCACTTTTTCGATTTTATCGTCGTTAACAGAGGTGGATGGACGACTCGCATGAGGCAAGTTTCCTACAACCTCAGGACTCTTACTGAATGCTTTATGCCACTCAAATACTTGCATTCTCGATAGACTCCCAAAAACAGTTCTGCAACATTTTCAATGATTCCATCGCCGTAATTCCATTGGAAACACAAAATTTCAAGCAAACTAGTTGATTATTTATGTTTTTCCATAGAAAAAATCGACAGATAAACTTTTCGCGTCATAAACAAATGGCTGCCAAACTCACACTAATGGACGTATTCTACTCAAACGTCACACGAATATCAAAGAAGGTTGTATCAACCTAGAAAAAAAAAAATGTATCGGTTCGGTTTACGCGCGCAGTTTAAATGGACCAGTCCGGGTCAAATTTGCATAGATGGTATTTATGCCTATAAACTTTTCAATACACTTACGCTTTTCATTAATTTGTGTAGCTAGACTTTGTGTGAAATACTTCTCACCGGTCCATACGATTGAAGGTTACAATCTGTTGATAAACTGAATCTTGAAGATATTGTGAGCAAGTTAAATCGATGGCAGATGCACCCATACTCGGTAATATATGGATATCTTTTGTTAACCATTTTTCGAGCCGCTTTTATGTTCGCTCTATTGTCACTAATAAGTTCAATAAATTTTTAAATCTCAACGTCTTTCATCACCGCTTTAATTTCCTCAGAAACCAACTGAAAATGCCATATAACGATTTACCTTAGTGTGAGTAGATTTTCAGAAAATTGGTGGTGTATATTGATGACATAATTTGTTATGGAATCCCTGTATATGTTCGACCAAGCATCAGTCTGCAACGTCAGTACAGATGCGCCGACAATTTGCGCTAAGACGAGCGAGAAACGAACTAAGAGAAACGAAAATTGCTCGAGCTAAAAGCTCATCCAATATCTGTTTGTCAGTTGTTCTCATATTGTCAATAAAATTTCAGCATACTAGAGATTTTCAACGACAATGATGTTGCAGCTTTTCTAGTTAAAATAGTGGTAATTCCGAGCCAGCTCTTTTACGTCTTTGTCAAATGAATATGTAAATGGAACAGGAAAAGCGTAATAGATTAATGGTACCTAAGGAAGTGTAATTCAGAGGGGTCTCAGTGGTCTTTACGGTAAATCACTAATACTATACCATCATACAATCATCATAAAGCCATACCTTTATACCATCATAACACCTTACCATCATGCCACCATACCATCGTACCATCATCCATCATACCATTATACCATTATTAAAACGCGAAAATAACAAATGCCATACATCTACATACATGATTTTTGGAAAAATTACATTTCATTAACCTATTGACCTTTATTGAGTTTAATAACCATTTCTCGAACTTTGCGTCGCATAATTTTTCCACTCGGTGTCATCGGTAGAGCATCAACCACGTAGACTCCACCCCGAAGTAGTTTATAGTCAGCCAAATTATCTTTGACCATATTATAAACGGCCCCCTTAACAGTTTTGTCCTCATAATTATCGACTTTTTCAACCACAGCTGCCGGCAGATCACCACTTATTTCGTCGGGTAAACCAACAATACAGACTTGTTTTATAAATTCAAGTTTTAAGAGAAAATCTTCAACTTCCGATGGCGATATAACAAAATTGCGATATTTTATGATATCCTTTTTACGATCCGTAATATAAAGCATACCATCCTGATCGAAATAACCAACGTCACCCGTATATACCCAGCCATCATTCGACAGTATACTTTTTGTCAATTCTGGAACACCTTTATATCCCAAAAATAGATATTCTGGTTTCACAACAATTTCACCGTTTTCGTTAATGCCCAAATTATGTCCTTCATCGTTGATTATCTAGAACCGATAATAATTAAGATGTTTTGTACATTTTTGTATTAACATAACTTAGTACCTTAATTTTTGTATTGTGTGCCAGATAACCAACCGATTTTGAATTATCGGTCACATTGAATGCCACTAGTCCCGGTACTTCTGACAATCCATATCCAATATACAGTGCACCATTTTTGAAATTTTGTTTTAACTGGTGTACATATATCTCGGGCACCAGTGACCCACCACAAATAAATGATTTTATCGACGATAAATCAACCGAGTCAACCCGAGGATGTTTAAATATTAAACCCAAATTCGACGGTGGGCCCAAAATTTGTGTAATTTTATATTTCTCAACAAGTTCGAAAAATAATTCGCATGAGAATCGTTTTTTTGTAATTATCCGTTTGCAACATGTGATCGAACCGTATAATATACTAACCAAACCGGTAATCCAATATATTGAGCTGTAACACAAGTAAACATCATCACATGTTTGTTTCCATAATACGGTTAATCGTTCAGTGACTAAAGCGTGTGATAAACAAACAGCCTTTGATAAACCAGTTGTCCCTGATGAGCAGACTATAAGTGCGATCGATGATTTGCCATCTTTAATTGGCACTGGTATAAAATCATTCTCGTTGTTATCGGGTTGAAAATATTCCGTAATATATGGTATCCCCGGAAATTGTTTTTCGAATGTCACAAATATACAGTGTAATTCAATTTGGTCGGCACAAAATTTTATTCGATCGTACAGATCGTGATCACAAAAAATTATTCTTGGCCTGCTTAGCTTGTAGTGGTGTATAATATCGGCTAAACAAACAAAAAATTGTTGTGCAAAGATTAATAAAAAGCCGTTTTAAGACCGCGTATTTTAACTCACCATTATCGAAAAGCGGATCTAATGGGTGAATTGGCACTCCAATTAATAGTGCTGCAATAACAATAGGTGCCAAATCTGAGTTATTCATCGCCACTATCCCGATACTGTCATCATTTGTTAGCTTCAATTTCATTAGTTGAAGAGCCGCTCGAATCGACCGAATTCGTAACTGATCCGTGGTCACTTCAATTCCATTTTCTTCACTAATTTGTATAACACGATTTGGTCGTTGCTCCAAATTATTTAAAATTATTTGAGCTATCGATACATTTGGATGATAGAGGTGGGTCTTTTTACGGCCACTCCATATTTTTGTATCCGGGTTATAAATTGTTTTACAATTTTCCATTTTACAGTAAAAGCAAATTCTAGATTCGCGCACTTATGAACAACTGAAACAATTAGTTGAATTGTATGGTATACCTATTTGATTTGTACGGTCTTATCATAACAAATAATTTGAAGTACAAGTGCACAGCAAATATTTATCAATACATTTCTTATAAGATAACGAGGTCATGTAAGTAGAATACAAATATGTAATGGTTGTATACAGACGATTGTGGTATTTATTCATTAACGTCTAGTGCTACAACTAGCCTTCTAAGTCCCTGGGGATTCGATGTTATACACTTCTCGTGCCTTACATTTGTTTCTGCTTTATTCGCTAGAACTGAATAAATTTGGAGCAATCATTATTGTCTATATATGTGGCTCAGCGATACTTACCCATTATCATACGTAGAGCGAAGGTAGTATTTGATGACAACCGCAATTGCGTTTCACTGAGCATGTCGCTGATTTCCGTAGACTGTCTAGTGCGAATCCTCTTTCATCTTTAAATGGAAGCTTAACCCTAATCAGCATGGGTTGAGTATCACAGGCTCATTTTAACTTTATTAGCTAAAAATTAACCGAAAAAATTTTTTTTATGAAAATTGAGCTTTATGTATTCTAATAATTATTATTTAAGATTTAGAATCACCTACTAAGAATTTGTTGCTTGTACCGATTATAGGCCTAACTTGCCCATTTTCAAAAAAACAAGCATAAAAGCATGCGATGAGTCTCTTAGACTCAATAGGTGATAAAGAAAAGTTCAACATTTTAGATTTACAGGTTTTACTGGTAGAATAAAAATTCAAAGCCAAAGTGTCTGCGGGTGGTCCGTGAATACAACGCAGAAAATGGGATTTTAATTGAGCATGCGCAAGTGAAAATAGAATATAAAAGAAAATGATGTTATTTGCGTCACCTCGATCAAAACCTTGTAGTAGCAACGTTTAGACATTTGTATATGTATAAGGTTTTTTTTTATGCTATTGATTTAAACGACCTCAAATGGTAAAAAACAATTTCATTTAAAATTTTTGTTTCAATAACAACTTTGCTTCTCTAAATTATCTCTTTTGGAACTTTGAAAAATTTTCAGTAAAAGCAGAATCTCTTGAATAATTTGGAAAATCTGCAACAATTTCGAAAAAATGTCTAATCTTAAAATCTTCAAAAATAATCTCGATAACAAGCCACCCTGGAAAATTTGAAATATTTTCCCAAAAATGTCATCTATATCCTCCAAGTTAAACAGTCTATAGCAGCATCCTATGAAAATTTCAGAAAAAATCACTAATCCTATCACGTCATAGCGCAATGTAAACCCTTGTAAATTTCAAGGAATATTGAGAAATCCGAAAAATTTTGAAATGATCGAATAATCTCGAAATGGTTGAATCGTCTTACATTTCTAGAAAACTGTAGCTCAGATATTCACAAAAAATTTCGAATATTCCCGAGAAACTCAAATAAATTTGGAATCTTATAATAATCTTGAAAAACGAGAAACCACTAAGGATCTCGATTAATCTGAAAAATATCAAGCAGATTTTGCAAAACCTCGAATATTCTCGAAAATATTGAATAATATAATGGTTATAATTTTGCTGTCAAACGCCACTCAACGCTATCCAACACTAATGGTTACGTCTAATTCGTAGCAAATTTTTCTATTTTTCTATTGCCTTATGGATAACTCAAAAAAATAATAAAACTTTGTGGACTGTATTTCTGTATTTCTATGTGGTTGATGACAGACTGAATTTTTTATTTCTTTACAAGATATTTAACAATGTACATTATACAAGGCATTTTACACACAAGTTAAATTATATAAGGTAACATGACATTATGTGAGTGAAGTCTGCAGCGAAACATTAATATTTAAATGTGTTTACCTACACTATACATTTTGTAATCTTGGTGGTTTGTTTTTTTTAACTGTACGTCAAAAAAAAAAAAAAATAGAAAAATTTGCTACGAATTAGACGTAACCATCCTCACCGCCTTGAAGCAGTGCCTTCAATAATGTATGCTTAATTTTTAGTCTTCCAGTGGGAGTTTAATCAATTTGTGCACACTTCTTCTGAAGATTGAAGTTGCTGTACGCACTGTAACCACTCGGACAATTCCGTCAGCGCCTTCATGTGTCTCAATTATGCGCCCGCGAGGCCACCTTCCAGGCTGCAAACCGTCTTCCTTCAGCAAAACCAAATCACCGATAGTCAAGTTCGACTTAGCATTTTGCCATTTATGCCTGTGCTGGAGAGTACTTAAATACTCACAGTGAAATCTTCGCCAGAGCCCGTTGACCCGCGCTTGAACTTGTTTCCATCGCTTAGAACATGGAATAACCTTGTCGCTTGAGTCTGCTTCCAGCAATCCAACTGAACCACCCATTGTTAGAAAATGGTTCGGGGTAAGCACATCAAAATCATCTAAACTGTTATCATTCGGGCACAATGGTCTTGAATTCAATATGCCGGCGATCTGATGTAGTAACGTAGACAGCTCTTCGAACGTCAAATTAGAATCCTGTGTTACTCTGTATAAATGGTACTTCATCGACTTAACCGCTGACTCAACTAATCCGTTGAAATGAGGTGATGCTGGCGGATTAAACTCCCAATGTATTCGATAAAATGTTAAGTGTTCAAGTACTTCCTTCTGGTGTTCCCTTGAACAGATTAGGTCATATACTTCTTTAAGTCGTCGTGATGCCCCGATAAAATTGGACCCATTGTCTGTTTGAATATATGATGGACACCCTCGTAACCCGACAAAACGCTTCAATGCCATGATAAATGCTTCCGTGGTCATGTCGGACACTGCTTCCAAATGGACGGCTTTAATTACTGTATCTATAAAAACACAAACATAACCCTTTATTAATTTAGCCCCACGCCCCTTTTTAGATAAGAGACTAATTGGCCCGGCAAAATCTATAGCTACGTTGGAAAACGGCCTTCCTGGGTTGAGTCGAGCATGAGGAAGATTTACCATCAGTTGTTTCACAGTTGTGGTTTTATACTTCACACACGTTATGCACTTCCTTGATACATCCTTCGCAATTGACTTTGCACCAATGATCCAATACTTCTGTCTTGTCAGGTGAGTCAACAAAGATGGCCCAGGATGTAAATGGAACCGATGAAACTGTGTAATCAACAAACGACCGACTGGTGAAGACTTCGGAATTATAATTGGATGCTTCTGATTGTAGCCGACTGAAGATCGTTGGATACGTCCACCCACACGAATCAAACCATCCTTGTCGATGAATGGCGCCAATGTAATGATAGATGACTTCTTTGGTATTGGGCAATTTTGCTCGAGTGCATGAATTTCTCTAAAGAAGACTTCTTGTTGTTGGTGTTTAATGACGACCACTTCAGCCTTGGATAATTCTTTGACACAAATTGGACCTTTGAATTTATTGTACTTGCACCACCGATACATGTATGAAATAACTCTAAGCATTTTGTCCCAACCGGACACCCGTTTCATTTCCTCCTTGATTGGATGATGCTCCTCACAATTCAATGAAAAAAGCAATTTGATTGATTTTGCTTCTCGGTTCGCGTACACGATTGACTCGTTGTTAACTTTAAACGACAAAGGCCAGCAAAACTCATCTTCTTGTAGCCAAGCGGGGCCACTCCACCATTGGTTGGTATCAATGATATCGCGTGGAAAGAGCCCTCTCGTTGCGAAATCGGCAGGGTTGTCGCCAGATTTCACATGTCGCCAACTGCTGAATGGAATAATTTGCAAAATCGCTGAAGTTCGGTTGGCGATATACGTTTTCCACTTCCTTGGTATCTCTGAGAGCCAGGCCAGGACAATGGTAGAGTCCGTCCAAGCAAATAAGTGGTAGTCCTCAATATTTAGTGATTCAAGGACTTGCTGAACCAGTTGGCTAAGGAGCCACGCTCCACACAACTCCAGCCTTGGGAGTGACATTTGCTACAATGGAGCCACCTTACTTTTCGCAGTCAGCAAACGTATTGTTACCTGTCCCTTTGTATTGGTAACTCGGGAGTAGACTACGGCAGCATATGCATCCTCACTCGCATCCGAAAACCCATGGATTTCGTATTTAGTAACCCCTTCTAGTCCATCAGATAAAAAGCGAGGTAAGTTTAATCCGGACAGTTCAGGCAGTTGATTTCTGATTTTAACCCACGACTTTGCTACTGCCACTGGAACTTCTTGATCCCACTCAATCTTGAGAGCCCAAAGTCTTTGAAATAAGATTTTGGCAATTATAATGACAGGTGCCAAAAACCCAAATGGATCATATATCTGAGCCACTTGCGAGATAAAACTTCGTTTAGTCAACGTTTCATTAACGTTGAGAAAAACGTCGAAGAAAAACGAGTCGTTTGATGATTTCCAAACGACGCCTAAAATTTTGTGAACATCTTTCTGTTCGTCGAGCGTAATCTTTCGGCAATCACCTTCCGTTAATTCCACGTGAGAAGAGACCACCTTTCTCAAGTTAAAGCCACGATTTTTAAGTACGTTGGTTATTTCATTTTTGAGTGCAATCGTTTCAGTAATGGTATTTGCTCCCGTGATTAGGTCGTCGACGTAGAAATCGCGCAATATGATTTGTGCCACTTTCGGGTTTGTATTTTCTAGTGATCGACCTAGATGCTGTAATGAAGCTATGGCAAGGAATGGAGCGCATGAAGTGCCATACGTTACCGTTTTCAATTGATAAGTTTGAAGCGGTTTTGAGGTGTTATTTCGCCATATGATTTTGTGAAATATGCGGTCCGAGGGTTGAATCCATATTTGGCGGTACATTTTCTCTATGTCCGCCACTAACGATACCGCATGTTTTCGAAACCTAAGCAACGTTGACCACAATGTAGGTTGGAGAGTTGGTCCTATCAATAACGAATCGTTGAGAGATCTTTCGGAACCATTTGGCTTCACAGATCCATCAAAAACTACTCTAATTTTCTGTGTGCCATTATCGTTTTTGAATACTGCGTGGTGTGGGAGATAGTATTGCTTAAATCTTCCCTTTATTGATCTGTCGTTCTGATCAGCCAACTCCATATGCCCCAGAGCACTATACTCTTGTATGAATTTTGAATATTCCGTCCTTAATCGTTCATCTACCACAAACTTCCGCTCAATCGACAAGAATCGTTTAAAGGCTACACCGTAGCAATCTCCTGACACTAATGCATCCGATTTAAACGATAATGATACCATGTATCGACCATCAGCAGCTATTCTAACCGTTTCATTGAAGTGTTTGACGGCCAATATCTCTTCATCGGTGTATTCTTCTTTGTAATGAATGGACTCCGATTTCCAAAATTTTTCCAAAATATTATCCAAATTACAATTCAACTGAAAACTATTGAGCGTCTCCCGGTCAGCATTCGTATTACTTCCTGAAAACACCCAACCAAACAATGTGTTTACGACGACCATTCCCTTTGATAATGTCTTACGACCTTCAGTTATAATGGAGAAGAAGTAATCTGCCCCAATAAGGATGTCAACCGGCTGATTTTGTTCATAGCCGGAGTCCGCAAGACTCAATTTTGATAGTTGATTTAAATCGTCGTTCGTGAACATGATGGATTTCGGCGGTATTGTCATCAGCTGTTTCATGTTTTAATTAAACGATTATTTGAGAATATGATATAGTCACTTATCATACTCTCATTTGCATGGGACGATATGCTTGATTAGATCAGCGGCTTCTTCCACTAACAATCCTCTGAGATAATGAAATTTATGCGATGTTTGTAGATTTTCATTTTTATGCACCGAAGCCTCGAATAGGTCTCTGAACGATGGAAAATCGCGATAACTTCCACCAAACTTAGGTATATTTAAACGTGGCAACCGTAGGTCTTGATTGTTCGCGGATGATCTGTCGAGTGTTGTATCCAAAAGTGATTTTTGATGTTCTGCTAACCGCCCGACAGCAGAGACAACTTGAGCCTCTACCTCTTTCGAAACCAAATTACGAGACGCCGCTTGTTTCCGTAGCTCAACCTTCACGAACAGGTATTCTTCCTCAAATTTCTCACCATCAACAGAAGTATTATAATTTTGCAATGAATCTTGATAATCATTGAACTGAACGTAGAATTTTTCGAGCAATTCTATTCGGGCGATTAATTCCTCGTACGTTGTAACTTCAGTAATTCCCTTGACAAAGCGCCGTAATCTAGCTAACCCCTCAAAACAATTGCTTACTTTCTTTTGTAACCCCTCAATAATTTGAGCTTCTGTTGGCATTTTGTAAAGAAGAGGCCTTATCATCAGTAATTAATTCAACTTTCACAAGCAAATTGGCAATATGTTTTAATTATAAAATGGCGTTCAATAAACTTGATTGGTTGAAATGAATAACGCACCTTTGTACCACAATATTAATTTCGATATTTATCACAAAAAATGGCAGGCAGTATGAACGACGTGGCGTGTTAAATACAATATGGCGTCCAAGCGACTTGGTTGTTTGAAACGATTAACGCGTTATTGCACCCAAAAATGAAATAAATTGTACTCACGTATTTGTAGCACTTCACGGTGATTGCGATCCAATGTTCCCAGAAAATAGCTTAAAATTCTCCGTTATTGTGTGATCCGGCTCGAAGGACCTTATGGATAACTCAAAAAAATAATAAAACTTTGTGGACTGTATTTCTGTATTTCTATGTGGTTGATGACAGACTGAATTTTTTATTTCTTTACAAGATATTTAACAATGTACATTATACAAGGCATTTTACACACAAGTTAAATTATATAAGGTAACATGACATTATGTGAGTGAAGTCTGCAGCGAAACATTAATATTTAAATGTGTTTACCTACACTATACATTTTGTAATCTTGGTGGTTTGTTTTTTTTGACTGTACGTCAAAAAAAAAAAAATAGAAAAATTTGCTACGAATTAGACGTAACCAACTAACAATTTCGAAATCTAGATAAATCCAAAAATCTGACTTTAGAATCTCATCTCTGTAAGATCACAAAACAGAATACTACACTGAATCGAACTCTAACCAAAACTCGAATAATCCAAAAATCTTTAAAATTTTAAATAATATCTACTACGTTACACTCCGTGCCAAACAAACCTCAAATAAGCTAAGCTCTTCCTATAAAATATCAAAAATCTCGAAATAAATCGAACAAACTCGATTAATCTAGAATAATCGCAATATTCTGAAGAAATTTTTAAAATTCCGAAAATCTCGAATAAAATTCGAACTCTAGAGTAAATTTCCCTTAATATCTCATATTCCATATGAGACCACCCAAAACAAATCTCGAATAAGGTTATACATCTCGAAGAATCACATAAAATATCGAAAATATCGATGTACCTGTAAGTCAGCAATATTTCGAATAATCCCTATTAAGGCAATTACAATGTAGGTAAATGAAACTTTATTGAAAAAAAATGTTAATCCGAAAATTGGACGAGTGTTTATTATTATGTATGTACATTAGTATTAAACGAGTTTACAGAATTTTTTCAAAATTGCGACAAAACGTGATTATGCAAGATATTTCCAGCTCTCGTAACGCATATATGTATACATAATTGTGTTTCCCCACAATTTTTTTTTTTTTTTTTTTTCGCTGGTGCTACATCCCATAGAGAAATTTGGCCGCTTCATTTGAAGTTTCGTAATCATTTTTTTAACGGATAATGAGTGATTAATTCATTGATCCAACATTAATCAGCCGTGATTTTTTCATCACCCGCCGGGAATCGAACCCGGGACCTCCGGAGCGTAAAGCAAGCATGCTAACCACTGTGCCATCGGGGCAGTTTCTTGAGTTTTCCCCACAATTGCGTCTTTATAAATTGAGTTCTCGAAACTCGTCGCTATGCTAAAACGAGAGATACATAATCGGCACTCAGAGGTTACCCGAGAAGGTGAAATTAAAATGTGAATGGATTACGATAACTGAAAATTTGCTATTGATTCTAATTCTTTTGAGAAATTATTTTTTTCACAATGTTTAATAAATAATTCAAATCGGTAAAGACTGGTTATTATCTGATCGATTAAATGAAAAGTTTAGATTAATTGGTTAACTTTAACCGTTTGTGTAGATGCCAAATAAAAGGCCAAATAGAAAATCAAATTATTTCTGTAGAAATGTTCTCAGCCATTATAAAACAAAATCAAAATATTCCAATATTTGCGTAACAATTTCGAGAAAAACTTTTTTCCAGCACTACATTTCATCTAAACTTGACAAATATGAAATGAAAATTTGGTAGATTTGCGATAGTTCACTAACAAATCCATTGAATTTCCGAGAAATTCCTTATTTTGAAAATGCAATGAGCGACTTCAAAAAAATGGAGAAGAATAGCTGTCTACTGCAATAGTCATTGCAACATCACATTGGAGTAGGTTTAGCAGTTTCGAATTTGTACAGAGAGTATTGAGTATGGGATTTCACATATTTTAGTAAATTTCGACAAATTGAAAGGTCTTTAGGATTTATTTCTCAAGCGTGGAAGCCTAATGAATGAAAATATGTTTTCTGTTTTTCAAAAATTTACCCAACCTTTTATTTCGTCGATTTCTGCGGTGACACATATTTTCTTCAAAAAAATAAACCTACTCAATGAACTCTGGCCTTATTTTATAAAATATATATCAGAGTATAGCAGTAATTGTAATGCTACAGCAAGCCAGTTGGTAAACGAAAAATGACGATTAGCAAAATATTTCTTGCAAATTTAGAACAGAAATTCGTTGAACATAATAGAAATAAACGCAAATCTCTCTCTTCAAGTTTACTTCACTAACAAGGTGTTATTGCAACAACTTGCAGGAGGCACTCACTGGATCTTAGTATAATTCGACCAACCAATTCCCATACTAAATTTTGTGGAAATGTTACGCGACGATTATTTGGCGTTTATCGTAAAGTAACATATAAAACGATTAAGTGCCTTTTTCCTCTAGCACTTAAAAAGGTTCGCCAGTTAAGTAACTAAAATATTTTAAATAATGTAGTAAATGTTTTCAGTTTTCTTTAAAATTACATATGAGTCCGAGAGACTCATCGCATGGGTTTACGCAAGTAAAATGACCTATGCTGATTAGGGTTAATTATATATTTTCTATTACTTGATCGATTCGTCCTCACACTTATCTTCTGTTGACGACTGAATCGGTTGTTGCCGTTCTATCTGTCATAGCATCGGCAATTTTCACTAATCGTGTTAAACTCCCTTTCGCCAATCCCCTTCTACCAGTGTACTCTTTCATTCATTGATTGCACCAAAGGGTAATGGTACAAAAAGGTACAATAACAATTGCTATTCCAAAGGTTGGTTCACAATCAAAATAAAACCACTTGAATATTTGGTTTATCAAATATATAATTAGCTTATGTAATTTATTTAATTTTTATTTTAATGTTTTCGCCTTGATGGTTTGTTGTAAAGAGAAAGTTTTTACAATTTTATTTTTGCTAAGTCATTCAATGTATATTAATAAGATTCCGGCAGATGGCCCAAAATCTACACAACTAACTATTTGTTATTAAAAAGGATGGCAGATGGCCAGAGTTCTACACAACAACTTTATGGTAAAGTTTATTTGTTTTGATTGCATACTTTCAGGGGAATACAAACTGTCATTAAATGGATATAAACAAAGGTGAGAAAAATTACATATAAATTGTTCAAATTGTTTTAAAAAATTATAAAAGTAAATTGCTTAAGATTAAATTCTAATTGTGTTTATTTTCAGGTTTCTTCTGATGGTATCTTCAACATCCCGGCCGCCTTGAATCGGTTGATTCAATTTAGTGGTAGTCGACAAAGTTTATGTATTGGACCCTTTTGTGTTTTGAGGGTAACAACTCTTACATTGTTGTCTGCTCCTGGGTGTAATTCCATGACTTTGGCTAGTAACCACTTTGATGGAGGTAAGTTATTTTCTTTTACAAGAACGATATCGTCAATTTTAATGTGGTTTTCTTTTGTATGCCATTTACTTCTATGTTGTAGATTTGTGAGATACTCCAGATGCCATCTTCGCCATATTTACTGGTTGATTTTTTGTAGCATTTGCCATCTGGATAACTTCGAAATTTTGACATCTGCAAGGTCTTTGCTGGGTAGTTGAGTCGTAGGTCTGCCGATTAAGAAATGTGCGGGCGTCGAGTAATCCAGATCATCGCTCGATAGCACACATATTGGACGTGAGTTCAGCATGGCTTCTATCTCCGTCAATAGCGTAGTCATCTCCTCGGTCGTGAGTACATATATTGCCATCAGTTACTCTTTTTAAATGGAATTTTACACTTCTTACAGCAGCCTCCCATAGGCCACCAAAATGTGGAGAGTTCGGTGGGATGAATTTAAAGTGTATTTCATCTGCCAATACAAATTTTGAAAATGTGTTAGAGTTTTGTTTTAAAAATTTATAGAATTCATGTAAGTGATTTCGGGCCCCAATGAAGTTGGTTCCGTTGTCACTCTGGATCTCGCTGCAAATTCCCCTACGAGCCACGAATCTGCGGAGTGCAGCCAAGTAAGCATCTGTAGTGAGGTCGGAAACAAGCTCGAGATGCACAGCCTTGGTGGCCAAGCATACAAAAATACAAATGTAGCTTTTTAAAGTCTTCCTCTAATCGAATGAGTTTTAATTGGACCTGCGTAATCTACTCCAACTTTGTGAAATGGTCTAATCAGTGTTACTCTTGGATTTGGTAAGTCACCCATTATTTGGTTGTTTCTAATCAAGTCTCTACATCCAATGATCCAATACTTATACCGTAGTGTGGCCATCATTAATGTGTGCCCCGCATGAAGATATCTTACGTGATGTTCTTTTATGATTCTTTCAGCCAGTTTATCTTTTGCTGTTAAAATAAGCGGATGCTTGATGTCATAGGTTATTGCTGCGTTTTTATTCGTCCACCAACTCGTAAAATGCCTGTTTCATCCAAAAAGGGGTTTAGATATTTCAAGCTACTTGAGGTTGGTAATGCTTTATTGGATGCGATACATTTAATTTCATGCGCAAAATGTTTGGATTGTAGGTGACGGAAAACATAAAATTGAGATTTTCGGAGTTCTGCGGTAAGTATATATGTCGTAGATGGTGGTTCTGGTTGTCGTTTCAATTTTCTATCTATAAATCGTAGTACGTAGGTTAGGATTCGGACTATTTTACTGAAACTTGATATATTTTCGATCAAAGTGTCTATTGCATTAAATGGTGGAATTTGAACGTGTATTGCTTGATTTCGGATTTCTTCGGTCGTAATACATTGACTTCTTACTCCTGTTGGCCAATTATTGCAGTTAGGTAGCCACGTTGGGCCATTCCACCACAGATCAATTTCCTGCAATTTTTCTGGGTCAACTCCTCTTGATGCATAATCTGCCGGGTTGTCTTGTGAACTATTACCTACGAAGGTGTTCCATTTTATAGGGTGAGTGGAAAGCCAGTCCAACACAATAGTTGAGTCAGTCCAAGCGTTAATTTCGGTGATATTGGTTTTTAATGCTTGTTTGGTTGAAATAAACAATTTGCTTAACAGCAATGCTCCACACAATTCGAGACGCGGAATTGATATTTGTTTTATTGGAGCTACTTTTGTTTTTGCTGTGAGTAGCCTCACGATTGACTCTCCATTAGGTTTCATTACTTCAATGTAAATAACTGCTGCATATGCGTACTTGGAAGCATCTGAAAACCCATGTAATTTTAACTTGATGTCTGAGGTTGTGCCTATATGTCTGCCTATCTCGATTTTTTCTACTTTCAATAGGTTCTCCCGTATTTTCAGCCATTTTGCTTTTATATCGTCTGTTAATGTATCATCCCATCCTAGATTTCTGAGCCATAAAGTTTGGAAAAATATTTTAACCTTAATTGTTATAGGAGCAAGCCATCCTAAAGGGTCGAATAGGCGACTTGCTTCTGACAGGATCTGCCGTTTTGTCGTAGTCGGTTGAGAATTTAGGCTTACTCTAAACTGGAAGCAATGGGTTTTGGGATTCCATAATGTAGGCCTAAAACCTTGGTTGCGTTTGACTGTTCTATCTCCAAAACGTTCATTTGGTTGGTTGGTGGAGTACGATTTTTTTGTAGCGTTTCGTCGTTAGTGAGCCATTTTCTGAGATTAAAACCCGAACTGGACAATATTGTATCTATTTCATGGCATAATCTGATAGCATCTTCAGTTGAATCACATCCTGTCATCAAGTCGTCTACGTAAATATTATTTTTGATATGGGTTACAGCTTCTGGGAAGATCTCCTTGTATTTTTCAGTAGCTTCGTTGAGTGCGCGAGTAGCCAAATATGTCGCGCTTGCTGTACCGTAGGTGACTGTCTGTAGCTGGTAGGTGGTGAAAGGTTCGTTAGTTTTTTCTCGCCAAACAATTCGTTGATATCTTGTTTCATCATTTGCTACACGAACCTGTCTGAACATCTTCTCGATGTCAGCTGTAAAAGATATTTTATATAGCCGAAAACGGATTAAGATATCATATAAAGTGGATTGTGTTGTTGTTCCGACTGCAAGATAGTCATTCAAAGATATTCCTGTGGTCGATTTAGCGGAACCATCAAAGACGACTCTTAGATTTGTAGTGCTACTGGAATTCTTGATTACTCCATGATGTGGTAGGTAGTATCCGCTGAGGGTTGCTTCTTTATCGCTTATCTTCTTCATGTGTTCCAATGATATGTACTCTGACATGAAATCTTTGTACTGTGATACAAATTCTTTGTCCCGGATAAATCTTCTTTCCATAGAATGCATTCGTTGCACTGCTGATGAAAATGAATCTCCTAACATAGATGGCGATAATTTAAAGGGTAGACGAACTTCGAATCGACCGGTATTGTCTGTCGTTTTCGTTGTTGTGAAATGTTTCTGGCAGAATTCTTCCTCCTGAGATAGTTGGTTGTGGGGGTCTTCGACAGTTTCAATTTCCCAAAACCTTTTTAATAAGCTTTCTACGCTGTTTTCTGGATCACTCAAACTAACTGTAATGGATTGTCTTGATTGAATTGCAGTTGTTTTATCTACCACTATCCAACCTAGTAACGTATTTTGCATGATAAGGTTGTTCTTCGTCATAATTTGTCCTTCAGTGAGTACTTCAAAAAAGGTGTCTACGCCAATAATGATATCTATTTCTCCTCCTTTATAGAAGTAAGGATCTGGCAATTCGTACTCCTGGAGAGACCTGATATCGCTGAATTCAGAAGTTGCCGCTTGTTTGGCTATTAGTTTTGATAGGATAAATGCTTCAATTTGAAAATTTGGCTCATTTTTGTTTCACGGTGATACTGCTAGCGATACTGAACCCCTTGTGTAGTCATTGGTAGTAGCTCCTATGCCCGTCACGGAAAACTTGGCATTTTTTCTCTTTTTTCAATCTCTGAACACAACTTTCGGTAATGAATGAGCCTTGAGATCCTGAGTCTAACAATGCTCTACACAATTGTTTCTCATTTGATATTTCGAGTACATGCACCAGAGCGGTTGGTAGTAGGGAAGTCCCGGTTTTCATTTTGATTTTATCGCGAATTGAGTCTGGTTGGTTGGTTTGGATATTTAACACAACAGCGGTAAATTCTACTGTGACTGGTACATTCTCATGAACTAAACTGTAATGTTTCCTGTTGCAGTGTTTACATCTAAATTTTGATTTGCAGTTGTAAACGCGATGATTGTTGTTCAAGCAGTTAAAGCATCGATTCTCTTTTTTAATAACTCTCTTTTTTGGTCTAACGGCATTTCTTTAAATTTGTCACATTCGAATAGCTTGTGTTTTTGTTCAGGACATACGGTACATGGTGGAGCTTCAGAAATAGCAGTGGTATGGCCTTTTATATTTGGTTTTGGCTGGTACCATTGTAACTGACGACGTTTGCTTGAAGTTTTCATGGATTCTAGTGCATCGATTCGCTTGACAAGGGGAATACAAGCTGTTATTAAATGGATATAAACAAAGGTGAGAAAAATTACATATAAATTGTTCAAATTGTTTTAAAAAATTATAAAAGTAAATTGCTTAAGATTAAATTCTAGTTATGTTTATTTTCAGGTTTCTTCTGATGGTATCTTCAACAGCTTTGGAATAAAGTAAATGCTAATTTGCGTCTCGATATTGCATTTTCCGGTTATGCACCAATCGAATTAAGTATTTTGAGAAATCAAATCATGATCAATTTCATAATACCATCCAGAATAATGTTGATACTATTGCCAGTTGATACTAATTCCTGAAGATTAATTTACCAAAAAGAAATTTGTCAAACAAATATTTGACATAGGTGAATTTGCCATTCGTACTTCTTTGCCAAAGAAATGTTTGCCAAACGTTTTTTTTTTGCTAAAAGTAATTTGATCAAACTTTCATTTGCGAAACGTTTTTTGCTAAATGACGTATACCTTTGAAAATGACTTTGATGCGATACTCAGTGTATTTCCATAAAGTGGACAGGTCCATCTATCCGAAACAAATTTTGTTATTATGATAAAAAGAGTCGTGCATGTGCGACGCTATTTAAAAATTGTGAAAATCACTGAAAATTTTCAAACCTGATGCTTGCCCCAACTCTACGTAGTTATCACGTATGATTATATAGGCTAAATAGGGCGTTGATAAATTTAAATCACTAATTTTCATTTTGATATGAGCCGTAGGGCTCTTGCAAAAAATTTATGAAAATTAACAAATCGACAAATTTCGCATTGACAACTTTTCGTGTACTCTCCGAAACGTTTCGATCTCTAGCCTTTATACATTCATTCATCTAGGAGAGCCACTTAGTAGTTACAAAAGGGATCTCCTAGATGAATTATTGTATAAAGTAGTTCTTACACCATTCGTATGAAGTGCATTCATATTTTAGAAAATGGCCATAGTATATAACATCAGGTTTGAACATTTTAAGTGTTTTTCAGAATTTTCAAAATAGCATCGCACATGCACAATCATTTTTATCTTAATAACAAAAATTGTTTCGGATAGTTTGACCTGTCCACCTTATGAAAAAATTGCTGGTTTCTACTGGTTATAAATCTACTGGTTATTTACACTTTTTTATATAGTCCTACACTGTTTCAGTACACTTACACTTTTCGTTAATTTGTCTAGCTACACTTTGTGCAAAATACTTCACCCGGTATCAAATGGTTTCGGAAATAAAAAATCACACCTTTTGCTTGCTACATTCGATCTCATACAGCGCGATCGCAAATCTCAGGACATTACGCTTAAGCTGTCTGTACACACACAATGGAATTCTTTTATAATCTCCTTCCAAGTTCTAATTTTTTGTTTCAGATATGCCCTGAAACAGCCGTCAGTTTTTTCTCGGCTACTCATTTTGATGTCAGAAGTGGGATCCACGTTATTGGACTTAGTGTGTGTTATCGTTAACTTTACTGCGTGGTTGTGAGATAGCCAAGTCGGTCGCATCGGCGATATAAGTGGAAGCAACAGACTAACTGTACTACAAGATCGAAGGCTGCGTGCGGTGAAAAAGTACCGAACCATATAATCTTTGCACAATAATAAAACAAGTGCATACTGCAATATTTTGTGTATACAGGTGGATGTTTGTGTGTTGGTGAGCAACGGGGGAATTGATATTTAAGTTATTATACGGCTACAACGGCAATCGGTTTTTTCCATTGGCTACTAAGAGGATCTACAAATCGGCATTTTTGGGTATATTTCATCACTTTGTCAATCTAGTAGGACAATAAAGTTCAGGTGTATAAAATTAGAGTTGAGGCTAACTAACTGTAAGTACACGTTTTAATATTATTAGTCGTGAAAATGGCAGATAAAGCAAAAAGGGCGAGGCAAATTGCAACTCATATTGAATTTATGAACCGTTCATTAGAGTGGGAAAAGGCAAATTTATCTACCGCCTCTAAAGCCGCTCTAACCTTGCGTCTCGAAGACATAGTGAACACATATAATTCATTTGTCAAAACCCAAGATGAGCAGATGAGTCACGCAAAATAATTGAAGATATTTACTACAACATTAGGCCTAAGATTGAATCTAGAATAGAGGAGCTGATGCCAGATAAAAGGAAGTTGGAAAGTCTGTCGGACATTATAAAGTTTACGTATCTGAAAAATTCGTTAAAAGAATCTGCTTTGTCTACGATTGCATCTTTGGATTTCAATGCCAAAAATTATGCAAGGGCAATCGACATCTTTGCCGCCTTGGTGGCACAGTGGTTAGCATGCTTGCTTTAAGCTCCGGAGGTCCCGGGTTCGATTCCCGGCGGGTGATGAAAAAATCACGGCTGGTTAATGTTGGATCAATGAATCAATCACTTATTATCCGTTAAAAAAAATGATTACGAAACTTCAAATGAAGCGGCCAAATCCCTCTATGGGATGTAGCGCCAGCGAAAAAAAAAAAAAAAAAAAATCGACATCTTAATAGAACGATACGATAACGAAAAATTCATATGCGAGGAACATATAAGATCGTTGGTTATCTTCAAGGCAATCGATAAGACTTCATCGAAAAAATTGCTAGACATGATCGATAACTTCAAGTCCCATTTGAGATCGCTGACGACAATGAAGCGGCCAACTGCTCAATAGGATGACCTGATTGTTTTTCTGTTTGTTTCTAAGTTAGATTTAGAAACCCGGTCGAAATGGTTAGATGCCGCTCCACCAAAGAAACTTGCAACCTTTCAAGAGTTAATTACATTTATTACACTGTATTGCCATAAACTTGATGTACAACCTCAAACAGCGCAGGTTTCTCAGGAAATATCATCGTCTTCAATCTCATCAGTACATCTATCCAGGTCTAGCACACCGAATTTTGGTCATCGCACTCCAAGTAATTCATTCCTTTCAGCGCCTGCAGAGAAGTATTTTTGTTTAATGTGCAACAAACCAGGACACTCGATTTTTCGTTGTCATCAGTTTTTATCTAAAGAACTAGTTCGGACCGATGGAATAAGGTCAAAGAGCATAAACTTTGCTACAATTGTTTGAAAAGAGGGCATATTACTACAGAATGTCCTGATCCGACTACATGTCGCACTTGTCCAAGGCGACATCATAAACTACTACATAGTACCACTACAACGATGTCTTTCAGCGGTTCAAACTCACCTACTGCAATTAGTTCCACACCACAAACCAATCCAACCTCATCGAAATCATCTGCACATCAAGGATCAACAATTGAGAATACTTCGTTAATTTCCACGTCAAAGAACGACATCTTTCTGGCTACTGCAATCGTCCAAGTATTGAGCAAACATGGAGAACCAGTGCTAGCACGAGCTTCTAGATTCTGGGTCTCAAATCAGCTTTATAACTAAGGCATTATTCACAAGGCTAGGACTCAAATTCAAAGGATCTAAGAGTACTGTTTGTGGAATTGGAGGTTCCACGGTCACGTCAGAGGTTTGTGGTACAATCACAATTATGTCGACAATCTCGGACTACTTTGCTACAATCAATGTTCAAGTGTTGCCAAAAATTTCACAACCTCAACAAGTAATGCCAGTTGATATCCAGAATTGGAAATTACTTTCAATTTCAATAAACCACAACACATCGATTTACTATTGGGAGTTGAACTATTCTGCAATTTGCTGACAAATGGACAAATTCGGTTGGCTGATGACCTCCCGACACTTCACCGTGTTTGGCTGGGTGATCTCAGGTTAATTTATGCCATCAACATCTCACAATTCAGAATCAAGCACCTTCTTGTCGTGTTTGTCTGCATCGCTCGGCTTAGGAAATAAAATAGAGTCGTTTTGGAAACTAGAATCAGTCGAAAATGAATCTAAGTCAATATCGTTAGAGGAACAAACGTGTGAGGAACATTTTGTCCGAAATGTTACGAGGAATGATCAAGGCAAATTTATTGTATGTCTGCCATTCAAAGAGTCACCATCGATATGTTTTTAGTGCAGATATATCAAAGATGTATCGACGAATTGATGTTCAGTCAGATGACACCAATTATCAGTTAATTTTGTGGCGAGATAATCCATGTAGTGAAATTCAGTTTTTCGACTCCACACAGTCACGTATTTCACAACAACTACACCATTTCTTGCTACTCGTTGCCTCAAAGAATTATCAACAACTTCACAAGCTACGTATCCATTGGGCTCCGCTGTTGTGAAAGATGACATCTATGTAGACGCCATTTTGACTGGAGCAAATTCCATTCACCACTTGATGTCGACCAAGTTACTGCGTTCTGCCGGTATGAAACTTCGAAAATGGTACTCTAATTCCTCAGAAATACTTCAAGATGTGCCAGTTGAAGATCGCGTACAGCTACTACGATTAGATGAAGGTGACTTTGTAAAGACGTTGGGCGTTTATTGGCAACCTAAAAGCGATGAATTCCACATAAAAATAAACGAAAGAGAAGTTTAGTTGTCTGTATTAAATCAATAAGATTCTTTCGGCTTTTTATAGACACAATATATTAATAATAATGGCATTCACAACATTTTCGACTTGTCAATCAGAAAAATGAAGAGGCCAGTCATTTATAATATATCTACCAAAAAAAGTAGAAATATCAAAATCCCCCCCGTACTTTAACCCCAGAGTTAATACAAAATGTATTTTGACTCTAAAAAAGAAAACCTTTCCTTGCGTTTTCGTGGGTAGTCTGGTTTCGTACTGATAATCTCAAAACAAAAAGTTCGATCTACTCATCAGGTAGCTACGACCAAACTACAAAAATACAATTCCAACTCCATACTTTAAGTATGAAGAAAGAGTGTAGTTGACTTAGCGAATTATAAATAATTTCACCAAATCAAAAAACACACAAGGAAGGTTCCTTGTGTTTTTTGATTTGGTGAAATTATTTATAATTCGCTAAGTCAACTACACTCTTTCTTCATACTTAAAGTATGGAGTTGGAATTGTATTTTTGTAGTTTGGTCGTAGCTACCTGATGAGTAGATCGAACTTTTTGTTTTGAGATTATCAGTACGAAACCAGACTACCCACGAAAACGCAAGGAAAGGTTTTCTTTTTTAGAGTCAAAATACATTTTGTATTAACTCTGGGGTTAAAGTACGGGGGGGATTTTGATATTTCTACTTTTTTTGGTAGATATATTATAAATGACTGGCCTCTTCATTTTTCTGATTGACAAGTCGAAAATGTTGTGAATGCCATTATTATTAATATATTGTGTCTATAAAAAGCCGAAAGAATCTTATTGATTTAATACAGACAACTAAACTTCTCTTTCTATTATTCGTGTTGGCATAAAACACACAGAAATGAAAAGTTTTCCTTGTGTTTTTTGATTTGGTGAAATTATTTATAATTCGCTAAGTCAACTACACTCTTTCTTCATACTTAAAGTATGGAGTTGGAATTGTATTTTTGTAGTTTGGTCGTAGCTACCTGATGAGTAGATCGAACTTTTTGTTTTGAGATTATCAGTACGAAACCAGACTACCCACGAAAACGCAAGGAAAGGTTTTCTTTTTTAGAGTCAAAATACATTTTGTATTAACTCTGGGGTTAAAGTACGGGGGGGATTTTGATATTTCTACTTTTTTTGGTAGATATATTATAAATGACTGGCCTCTTCATTTTTCTGATTGACAAGTCGAAAATGTTGTGAATGCCATTATTATTAATATATTGTGTCTATAAAAAGCCGAAAGAATCTTATTGATAAAAATAAACGTGTCTCACCATCAGTGCTGCCACTTTACTACAAATGTAGCAGAAATGCTACAATTTAATCATTTTAAAACTTCACTACCCACTAAACTCAATCTGCTACATTTTTAATAGCATTTCAGACTATACTAATTTTTTTTCTGCTTTCGCAATTTTAGAGGTTATTTATTTGCCTCGTAATGCCGTTTGTGCAGGACGAAAATTAAAATTGTAGAACCAGACCTTAGAAAATTCTCAGAGAAATTTAAATGTATAGCCAAATACACTGAGGGCCTTCTGTTTATTTAGATGGTGTAGTGGTGAGCACTAAAGGAATTCTGGTCGCGCAAAATGAGTCTCGGTAATCATGATCTTCATTTCATGTATAAATTTTATACTTTTTTGGATTTATTTTATTACTATTGTAGGTCTAGTACCTGCTTTGATTGCTTTCTATTGGAGAAACAAGCAAAAATTTGATGTCCAAGGTAAATAAAAATAATAGAGCCTGAACAAGACTGTACTGAGTGTAACGGCCTTAAGCATTGCTGTCGAAGTCAGTACGATCGGAGTATTTATATTGACTAATTCGCCTGATCCGGACTCATGTACTCCGTCATTTCATTTCGTACTCATCTGTTCTAAGTTCTGCTCTACTAATAATACTTTATCACAATATTTTGACTTGTCGGCTTTTGCTTGCAATAATTATAATATTTTTGAAGATAGTGGTAATAAGATGGGCCTTTTGCAGGAATGTGCATTTTAGCAGATAATGCTCATTCAAACATATGAAATCCGCGAACTAAATTACTTTAACAGCTTTAAAAGATATTTCTTTAAGAATCGGAAAATTTGTCGCTTAAACTTAAAACATAATGGCACTCCTCACACAAACATAGCAAATTCCGGTCGTGTAACACGTTCCGGAATCAGTACTCTCAAATCCCTTGTCCGGCTAGAAGTTTAGATTAAAACCTCCAGAATATAAAAAGTATGCTTCAGTTTATATTATATCCAAAGAAACAATTTAAGAATAATGATTCCAAGGCGAATTTGCATAAAATACAGACCTACATAGATCCCTCTCGCCTGGCAAGGTGACTGCAGAAACCATCTTTCAGAATCACTTTGATATTCAAGTTCTGAACATAAAGTGAGAATGGCGTAATGCCTTCCCTCCAATTTCTGTAATTTTTTAGCATACCTGGCGCCTAGGCGGAATCTAGGTCGTCTTGTTCTGACATTTCCCTAAATTGCACCAAACCATCTTCCAACTCTTAAAAGTTAGCTTTGTGAAATTACGTAAATGGTCGCATATTTGAGAGGTACAAATGGATAAAACCGATATAATTTTTCAGCATTTAGACCCCTAATTTGACATATTCGAACTGAAATATGTAAGGAGCTTAAAGCTTTAATAGTAAAATAGATTAAGAGCCATAAACCAAAAAACAAAGCAGCTTTCTTTTAATATTTAAATTTAGCCCAGAAACTAAAACAATTTTCTAACATTTTTCTATTTATGTCTAAGGTCTAACTCATTTATTTCATATTGTACTCCCTTCTGACTAGAAATACTCCCCTGTAAAGCTGAAATGTACTCCGTTTAAAGTTTTCAGAACGACAGCACTGGTCTTGACTGATTAAGTCCACCTCTCTTATGAACACCTCTGTTGAAAACAAATTTGTTTATTCTTAATATTGATTTACTACAAAAAATATCTATTTACTACATATTTTTCGCTCTATCTGCTACATATTTTGTTCGTGGAAGTGGCAGCACTGGTCACCATTCAGCAATAACGAAACGATCAGTGATATCAGATATACATAGCTCGTGTGTTTGATCCTCTTGGGATATCGGCACCAGTCATCACAGTAGGAAAATTATTTATGCAAAACTTATGGAATTTAAAGTTAGGATGGGATGATCAGCTGCCACCAGGGCTCATTAATCAATGGACACAATTTCGTAATGATTTACCAAATTTAATGTCGTTTCGTATTTCACGATACTTCTTCAAGGTCGATGCTCCATCAAATATTGACCTGCATGTGTTCGCGGATGCTAGCGAAAGGGCGTATGGGGCTATGATATATACGAGATGCCGCTTACCTGATGGAAATTTCTACACTGCATTACTTTGCGCCAAATCTCGTGGAATTATGTGCTGCCCAACTCCTTGCCCAATTGATGAAAAAAAACGCGAATTATACTGGTCGGATTCTACAATAGTGCTACAATAGGGTGTCGAACATTCAAGAGCTATGACCAAAATTTCTTCATGGAGACACGTCGGTTCTAAAAATAATCCAGCAGACATTGTTTCGCGTGGCTTATATCCATCACAATTGCTACAGTCAAACATTTGGCTTCACGGTCCAATGTTTCTATCAAATTCAACTATTGAGTGGCCTGAAATCCCAGTAGAGTGGAAGACGGCTCTTATATGTCCACTTCATAAAAAGGGAGATCGATTAAACTGCAACAACTATCGCGGTATAGCTTTGCTGAACACAGGCTACAAGGTTTTGGCCAACGTAGTCGCAATAAAGTTATCAACTTACAGCGAGAGGATCTTGGGTGATTATCAATGTGGTTTTCGTCCAAATAGATCAACGACCGATCAAACTTTTACGCTGAGGATTTTGCTGGAGAAATGCTATGAAAAGGACATCCCTGTACACAGTCTATTCATAGACTTTCAACAGGCGTACGACAGCATTAAGAGGAATACGTTATGGAACGTATTGTCCTACCTGGGCATACCGTCAAAATTGGTTTCAATGTGCCAGCTTTTAATGGATGGCTCACTATGTAAGGTGCTAATAGAAGGAAAAATTTCGAATGCCTTTGAGATAACATCTGGAGTGCGGCAAGGAGGCCCAATAGCTCAAACTCTTTTCAACCTATCATTCGAGTATGTCATTCGTCAGCTCAATATGGCGCAGCGTAGCTGCCTGCATTATAAATCAACCCAGCTATTATCATACGCTGACGATATTTGCATTCTGGGTCGCAACATCATATCCCTAAAAGAAGTTCTCCTCCCATTGGAATTAACAGCCCAATAAATAGGCCTTCAGATCAATGTAGCGAAGACCAAATACATGGTGACCGCGAGAAGGCAGACTCGTGGGGACTTCATTTCGGGAGACACTCAATATGAAAAGGTGAATGAGTTCAAATATCTAGGATCACTGATCACTGAGCATAACTCCGTTTCTGTGGACATTTCATCGAGGATCGCAGCAGGCTACCGAGCATTTTACGCCAATATAAAAATTTTCAAGTCTCCTCATATATCGCACAAAATAAAATTGGACATCTACAAGGCGCTGATAAGAGCAGTTATCACCTTTGGTTGTGAGTCCTGGACGCTGGCAGCACAAAACATCCAGAAAATCGCTGTAACAGAGCGTAAGATCATAAGAAGAATTCTCGGTCCCATTAAAGAAGGAGCCACATCAGAAATGAACTCGATAAAGTTGACATCATTGGATTCATAAAATCGTCAAGGCTAAGATGGCTTGGGCACGTACTTCGTTCACAAAATCGGACCACCAAACAGGCCTTGGAGTCGGCACCAACGAAAGTAGGACCTCGTGGGAGACCACCCGATGGATGGACGACGTTGAAAGGGACCTAAACACACTCGGTCACCGTGTCTGGCGTTCTCTTGTGGTGGATCGAATTATTTGGAGGAGCATCGTTGAGGCGGCCAAATCCCTTCATGGGATGTAGCGCCAGCGGAAGAAGAAGAAGAAGTGGCCTGAAACCACTATTAGTGACTCATCAAGTGAAGTTCTAGAAAGAAAAAGGAATGTATGTATGGCTGCATCATCGGTTGGAAGAGTTGACATAATCAAATCCATAAAATTTTACAAATCATTTGGTCGGCTGCAAAGGGTCATTTGTGTGTCGGTTTATAGCGAATGCAAGATTAAAAGATCCAGATATTAATCTACGAAAAGTTGGAAATTTGAGTACTTCCGAAAAGGAATCGGGGCTACTGGCAATAATCAGCATTGTACAAAATGAATGTTTTCATGACGAACTTCAACGACTACGCAAAGGGAGGTCCATTTTGAAAAATCCTTTGAAATCGTTATCAGTGTTTTTGGACCAAGATGGAGTTTTACGAGTGGGCGGCCGTTTACAACAATCAACACTTCCATATATTATGAAGCACCCAATCGTACTCCCGAAAAATCATTGTTTTACACTAACTGTTTTATTTTATTATCACTCCAGGTACCTCCATGCTAGCCCTCAAGCGCTTTTTGCTGCAAAACGTGAACGATTCTGGCCAATCAACGGAAGACGTTTGGCCAGTGAGGTATTTCGAAAATGCGTCGTTTGCCTCAAGGTCAGACCAAAGGTACAACCACAGAAAATGGGAAATCTACCTGCAAAGCGGATTCAACCATCCTCACCATTCGATACGACTGGTATCGATTTTTGTGGCCCATTACTACATTCACTTTAAAGCGAGAGGAAGAGTTCCGGTTAAGGCTTATGTCTGCGTATTTGTGTGTTTTGCAGTAAAGGCTGTCCACCTAGAGTTAGTGGGGGACCTAACTACAGCTTCTTTTCTTGGTACTTTGAAACGGTTCGTGGCGACCCGAGGTCTTTGTCGATTTATATATTCAGACAATGCTACAAATTTTGTCGGGGCCAACTCTATCTTAAATGAGCTATTTAAGCTGTTCCAGTCCGAAGATCATACGCAACGACTACAAGGATGGTGCTCAGTAAACATAGTTACATGGCATTTTGCTCCACCAGGCTCCTCACATTTTGGGGGTATTTATGAATCTGCTGTAAAAAGTACGAAGTTTCATCTAAGACGCATTGTGGGTGATGCGCATTTGACTTATGAAGAGCTGCTAACTACCTTGAAGCAAATCGAAGCCGTTCTCAACTCTAGGCCTTTAGTTCCACTGTCATCTAATCCAGATGATTTTCGAGCTCTTACTCCAGGCGATTTTTTAGTTGGCCGGCCGTTAATGTCACTGCCACAACCAAACTATACAAACCAGAAGTTATCATTATTGAAACGATGGGAGTTAGTCGATGCTCTCGTACAACATTTTTGGGTTCGCTGTACAAAAGAATACGTCACTTCATTGCAACCTCGCCATAAATGGTCTAACGAATCATCTAATTTAAAGGAAGGACATCTAGTGATCATAAAGGATGAAGGTCTTCCACCGTGCAAATGGTTACTTGGTAGAATCGTCGAACTACATCCGGGGGTAGACAAGAAGGTTAAGATAGCTACTGTTAACACCATTAAAGGCAAATTCAAACGGGCAATCATCAAGCTTTGCCCTCTACCAATAGACGGAGAAAGTGATGTTGACGGATGATTCCGTCAAGGTGCGGAGAAATGTTGATTCTACTCTCTAACTTATGTCCCCAACTGTACAATTTAAGTTAAATTTATTGTAGATTATGTATGATATATAGATTTAAAATGCGAGTATATAAGCGCTAAACATAAATTGCGAATTTTGTTCTCTTTTATTAAAATAAATAATTGTAATTATTGTATTGTATTAGTGCATAAGTATATAAGTTGTTTACCGTAAATGCTCTTTTTAGCGCTATGTATACAATTGCTGCATGAAATGAAAATTGTACCTATATAAAATTAGATGAGTTCTCGACCGACTTTCAACAAAAATACATTGTATAAATAAAATTGTTCCGGTGCATTAGTAAATTGATTTGTTTTTCCTCGGCTACTCATTTTGGTCGTCCGTCTTCGATAAGACGAAGTTCATTCAGTTACAAAGGCATCTATGATCTACCAAGCAAATCGTTTTGGATAAAAGACGAAACTGTTCACTGTGTACTACAACCGATTGCTAAATGGCCATCTTTTTTTTAGAACGACAAGATAGCAGTTTTCTCTAAAGTAGTGGATGGTTTTACTAATATAAAACAAACTTTTGAATAAAATAAATTCGCCAATTACGTAGAAATTATTAGAATTCTGAAATCATGGGCATACATTATTTATATGCTACATTATACCGCAAATTTGCCTGAACCAGCTATTTGAGGAAAGAGCCTTTCGGAATCACAGAAACTTGAAGTGACTGAGTTTATTTTTAAAGTCGCAGAACTTTACCCAAAATATAAGGACGGTAACAAAATAAATTGAGTCTTTGACGTATTATAATGTTCGAAGTGAAATTTATTCACAACCGTTTGTGCGGTTGCATGTGAGTCTAGTGAGATTTGTTGGGCGGAGCTGTGATCTACTTTACCTTTAAGTGCGTTGGCAGTTCATATTATTAGCGTAATATCTTATAGCAGTTCAGTAGTTATAGCCTGATGAGATGATTGAAAAGTGATTTATTTTCCATAATTCTCGCCAGACCGAAACTGAATTGCAAAACTCTTAACTATTTTTCCCTCTTCGTAAAATTACACAGTGTTGTGATGGCCCAAATCTGTCATAGTTTGTGTAGTCATGCAACGAAATATTAAAGCTACTAATTACTATGCATTCATTATATTATATGCTCTTGTAAATGTCATTGTTATACATTATATTATATACATTTATACATTATCTGTAAATTCTTATATACCTGTTCATAAACAGAAAAATCAGAAATAACTAAAAGTCAGTTGAGTTGTTAATCTGAAAAAGGCTAGACCTAAATAAATAAACGGTCTTAACCTAAATCTATTAAAATAAGTCTATTTCTATAGTGAATTTATGTAAAGTTAAATTAAAATAATAAAATTGCATCGAATTTATAACGAATAAAACTAAAGTTTCCTAACCAAGTGTTGTAATTAGTTCTAAAGTGTGTAGTGCACAACATTTTGGTGACAGCAGATTTTTGCGTAGCGGCGAGTATACAGTTATTTTTCCGCTATCAATACGCATATTACATATTAAAAGTGCATCGTATATACATACACAAAACAAAAATAAACAAATTACAACAAAATCTCAAAATCTGTTAAACGACGTTAAATTAAGTTCGCTAAGTGAAAAAATAATAATTTACGCTTATGTGGTTCTTAAAGTAGTGCAACCGTACCAACAGAGCAAGTTTTCTTGCAAATACAACATGCGTAAAACCATAAAAGTGATCAGTGAATTAAAGTGATCAGATAGATAACAGGACTATCTAAAACCAACGAAGAGAAAAATAAGTCAACTTCGTGGTCCAGTTATTTGGTACCTATCTAAGAAAAACATTAACGTTTCATCAGTTTATCAGATTTCGACAAAATTTCTGCAACAATTAATTGAAACAAGGCGTCCAAAAATGTATCAACCACGGTTATAAAACAACGACCTTGGAAAAACAATTTCGACATCAGCAAATTATTCAACCACATTTTCACCAATAACGGTTCAATGTTCTTCTACCGCAACTTAAGTAGTAATTAAATCATCAATTACTTACTTGAATTCAGCTAACTCATCATCACATTAATTAAATGAAATATCTACGTTGCAATTTACTCAAAATATTGTGTAACTAAGTTCATCAAGTTCATTAAGCCGAATATTTCATCTAAATTTGTCAAGCTGAATAACTATATCTAAAATCATGAAGTTTAACAAATGCATCTAAATACAGCAGAAGCTATAATCATCAATCAACAATATCATCATTCATCAGTCTAACAGCGTTATAAAGGTTAGCATGGATTAAATGCTAATGTTTGAATGCAACCAAGTGATCAAAAAATCGAGAAAAGCCTCAATATTTCCGACAACGAGGATTCAAGTTCAGAACCAAGTGACCAAAAAATCGAGAAAAGCCTCAATACTTCTGACAACGACGATTCAAGTTCAGAAGAGCAATCAGTTATATCGGTAAGTAGCATAAGTAATAGTAGTAGTACCAGTGATTCTGCATGTTTACTCTCTCCTGTGTTAAACAATAAATCTGTTGTTGTAAACGTAAATCACCCAAATAATTTCAGACCTATAGTTTAATTAGTGAAGATTCTTGTTCATATGTAAGGCAATCATCATCCTTGTCTGTTACTGAAAAGAAACACGAGTTAATAATGTCTAAGTTAAACGTTTGTCATATGTTAAAAATTATACCTGAGATCGATGGGTCTCCTAAAAATCTTGATAAATTCATAGCTTGTTGCGAAATTATTCACAATCCATTAGTTGACAAAGCAGATAAATCATTGTTTTTAGAAATTTTAAAATCTAAACTAGGCGTGAAACCTTTCGATATTGTAAAATACAGTTGTTTTGAAACTTGGGAAGATCTGAAAAAGGAATTTTTATTGCAATTTTCTGATAGCAGACCTGTTGAACAGTTACAAGTTGAACTAGTCCAGTTAAAACAGAACCATAATGAGTCTGTGAGAGAATTCGCATCTAATGTTGAGCAACTACTTTCTGATCTCAATAAGGCATGCATTTCCAGAGAAGGTGAAGATGCTGCAAAGCACATTCGCAGCCTAAATTCAATTTCAGCACTAAACACATTTCAAAATGGCTTAAAGGAACCATTCCGTTTGTTAGTCAAAGCGTGTAGGTTTTCAAATTTAAAAGATGCTGTGTCCAAAGCTGTAGAAGAGGAAGCATCTCAAACTAATACTTCACGATTTGATTCAAAAATTCAGTTTCAAAAAAATTTTAATAATTCACTTCATAGTTCTCAAGAAAAGTGTCAATTGTGTTCAAAAATGGGACATTCTGCTAAGTCTTGTTTTATATTTAATAAAATAAACCAAAGACAAAACAATACTCCAAATACGTCTCTAAATCAAATTTCTAATTCAAATCAACTTTTCAAATAATAATAAATCATCGTCTTATCAAAATTCAAATCAAAGTTTTAATAAAATTCAATGCAATTATTGCAAAAATTTTGGACATAACATAAAAGAGTGCAGAAAACGTGAGTTTAATAATCGAAAATCTGTTAATTTTCAAGCTAATAAATCTAGTCCAGATCAAACTCAACCTACCATGTCGGTAAACTACACTCAGTCCAACCAGTCGAATGCAGTGGTTCGGGCTTCGGAAATTTAAATCTGGGTTCAAGCGAGCGTTCAAACGTACAACAAATTTCAAATGCTAAAGGGAGTTCTAATTCAAACAGTAGTGATGCTAAGGGTAACGATAACAATTCATGTTCAAATACAATTCCTACTCCACCATTCGAAATATTATACCAACTTCCAGTGTTCAACGATACTAATTCAGTTAATAATAAATTTATTAAATTATCGATTGATATTTTAAAATCCGATACAAATCATTTCTTAGTTGACACGGGTTCAGATATCAGTTTAATTAAACGCGACTGCATCCATGATGATGTTCTTTGCTATTCAAATAAGACTTGCTATATTAAAGGTATATCTCCGGAAGGCATTTCGACGTTAGCATTATGTCGTTCTGTATGCTGGAATAATTGGTCGTAATTTCCTAGAAAATAATAGATGTAAAGTTGATTACCTTGACAAAACAGTAAAAGTGTTGTTTAAAAATAATTCGTATGGTGAAGAGTTTGTAAATTCAATTTCTTTAACAGTACCAGCTAGAGTGGAAACAGTAATTAGGGTGCCTGTTTCTAAGAATTTCGATAGAGATTATTTGTGCCCATCAAAAGAAATTTTCCCTGGCGTTTTAGTAGCAAGTGATATCGTAAATCCTAAACATTCATTTATTCCTTTGAGTATATTGAACACAAACACCAGTTCCACAAATATCCATAATTTATCTATTCAATTTCAACCTCTAAGTGATTATAACGTATTTAATTTAAATAATATTAACAATTCAATTGAAAACTCAAACCGTTTAAAATTGTTAGAATCTCAAATTGATACGAGCCATTTGAATGAGAAAGAAAAAAATTCAATTCTAAAAATTTGCTATTCGTTTAATAATGTTTTTCATCTCCCAGGAGATAAATTAACCACAACAAATGCTGCGTTCCACGAAATTCCTCTACATCCTAATTCACGTCCTATACACACAAAAAATTACAGATATCCTGAGGCAGTAAAAACCGAAATGAAAAGTCAATTAGATCAAATGCTCAGAGATAAAATTGTTGAACCATGTTCTAGTCCTTATAATTCTCCTCTTCTAGTCGTTCCAAAAAAGTCGTCAAATAATGAGAAAAAATGGAGGTTAGTGGTAGATTTCAGAAGGCTTAATAAAATAACAATTGATGACATTTATCCTTTGCCCAATATCTCTGAAATTCTAGATCAGTTGCTGGATTTAGCGAATAGTTATCATCAAATTCCAATGCACCCAGACGATAAAACAAAGACAGCATTCAATTCACCTTGGGGAACGTTATGTTGGAACAGAATGCCATTTGGACTAAAAGGGGCTCCGGCAACTTTCCAGCGCCTAATGAATCAAGTTCTCAGTGGTTTAAATGGAATAAAGTATTTCACGTGCCTCGATGACGTCGTTATTTATGGCTATGATTTGATAGATCATAACAAGCGGTTAACAGATGTTTTACAGTGTTTCAAAAATTTTAATCTTAAATTACAACCAAATAAGTGTCATTTTCTTCGAACTGAGGTCACATATCTTGGCCATATAGTTACGAGTGACGGTGTCAAACCCGACCCAGCAAAAGTAGAAGCTGTGCAAAATTTCCCTACCCCAAATAATCAAACCCAAGTCAAGTCATTTTTGGGCCTCACTGGCTACTATCGTAGATTCATCAATGAGTACTCAAAGCTTGCCGAACCGCTAAATCGATTACTGAGAAAAGATGTAATTTTTTCTTGGGATGCGTTTTGTGATAATTCCTTCAATTCGTTAAAATAAAACCTCATCTCTCCGCCGATTTTAATCTATCCAGATTTTAGTGAAACTTTTACAGTGACCACAGATGCAAGTGATTTTGCAATTGGTGGAATACTTTCTCAGAAACACAAACATCAATCAATGGATCATCCTATATCATTCGTAAGTCGTTCCTTAAATTCAGCTGAAAGAAATTACTCTACCATCGAAAAGGAGTTACTCGCGATTGTATGGGCAGTTAGCGTTTCCATCCTTACGTTTATGGAAGAAAATTTGTAATCAAAACCGATCATCGTCCTTTGGTTTGGCTTTCAAATAATCCGAAACCTTCTTCTCGTCTCTTAAGATGGAGGATCGATCTAGACGAATACGATTATGAGATCGTGTATAAACCCGGAAAATCGAACCAAAACGCAGATACATTAAGTCGCATTGTTCATAAAAGCTCCGAAACATCGTATGACGCGTTAGCAATCACTAGAGCCCAAGCAAAAACGCAAGTCCGTAATAATTCAACGATTGATACAAGTTCTTCAAATTCAAGTTTAACCACCCCACTTACTCCTACAAAACCTTTTAGTTCAATACCTAACTCAGCGATTTCTACTAGTCATATTTCTAATGCAAATTCTCAATCACCGATATCTACTAACATCATAAAACATGATTTGGAATCGGAAATTAATCAAATTATCGAAGAATTTCATTGCACACCGTTAGGTGGGCATCAGGGTGTTTTAAGAACCGTTCGTAAAATAAAATCCTATTACTATTTCCCGAAAATGAAGTCTCGCGTGAGAAAATTTATTCAAAAATGCATTTTGTGTCAAAAAAATAAAGCAGGAAAACGCAACAGAATACCCATGAGAATAGCGACAACGTCCACTGAACCCTTCGAAAAACTTTTTCTTGACATTGTGGGTCCTCTTGTACCAACTCATTGTGGTAATAAGTGTATTCTTACAATGCAAGACGATTTGACGAAATATTCGTTAGCTGTTCCATTGAAGTCATAGGAAACACATGAAGTTGCCACAGCATTTGCTGAAAATTTTGTTTGCAAATATGGTATTCCTAAGACAATTGTTACCGATCAAGGAAGTAATTTCATGAGTGAGATGTTTAAAGAACTCTGTAAATTACTTGGAATCAAAAAGTTGAATACTTCTGCTTATCACCCGCAGTCAAATGGTGCTTTAGAAAAGTCACATTTAAATATCGCACACTACTTAAGAAATTACACTTCTAACGATCCGCTTAAGTGGGACGAATGGATTCCGTATGCTATGTTTAGTTACAATTCAACTCCTCACTGTGTAACTGAATATATGCCGTTCGAATTGTTATTCGGATACAAACCTAATATTCCAAATTCACTGAAAAAAGATCCAGAACCATTGTATAATTTTTCCGATTATAGTTTAGAGCTTAAGAATCGTCTTCAAAATTCCTGGCAAGTGGCGCGTGATAATATCGTTAAAAGCAAGGAAAAATCTAAAATACATTATGATAAGTCGTGTTCGCCAGTAACATTTAATGTAGGTGATAAAGTTCTTATTACCAATGAACAAAAATCAAAATCTAAATTTGAACCTCCTTGGTTCGGGCCTTTTGAAGTTGTTAAAGTAATTTCCCCAGAAAACTGTCAAATTAGAGTGAATCGACAACTTAAAATAGTCCACAATAACAGATTAAAACATTTCGTAGAGTAATTGGTACGTATTATTATTGTTGTTGCTACATACTTGATTCGCAAACTGAATATCGAAGCAGTAACCTTAAATTTAATAATAATTTAGTTAAGAATCTGTAAAATGAAATAAATAAATTTTTTTAGAAATTTAAATTCTTATATTAAAATTTAATGTTATATTTAAAAATTAAAATTGAATCATTTAACATTTCATAGTTTTAGAATTTTAGAATTAAGTACATGAAAAAAAAAAAAAAAAAAAAACAATATTTTGAAAACAAACAATTGTTAGTATACTATATTTTTATGTACAATAAATTGAATAATTGAATAATAGATAGACATTAATTACTACGTAATTTATACTTTTCAAATCTGTCATAGTTTGTGTAGTCATGCAACGAAATATTAAAGCTACTAATTACTATGCATTCATTATATTATATGCTCTTGTAAATGTCATTGTTATACATTATATTATATACATTTATACATTTTATTATATACATTATCTGTAAATTCTTATATACCTGTTCATAAACAGAAAAATTAGAAATAACTAAAAGTCAGTTGAGTTGTTAATCTGAAAAAGGCTAGACCTAAATAAATAAACGGTCTTAACCTAAATCTATTAAAATAAGTCTAGTTCTATAGTGAATTTATGTAAAGTTAAATTAAAATAATAAAATTGCATCGAATTTATAACGAATAAAACTAAAGTTTCCTAACCAAGTGTTGTAATTAGTTCTAAAGTGTGTAGTGCACAACAACAGGCACACAAAAAAATAGTCGTGACCCAGAGGGAGACCCTACTATGACTACGTTTTCGAGATCGCTGAAACCGATTATAGCCATAAAAAATTATTACAGTTGCCCATTTTCCCGATACAATCCCCCCCCCCTTGGGGGTCGAAAATTCAATTTGCATGCAAAGTTGGAATGGGTACGTATTCCTACGTTTCTTGGCATGCTAAAACCGAAAATGATAACAAAAAATTATCGACCATGCAATTACCCCCTTTCGCCCCGTTGCTACCCCCAGAAAAGGGTTGGAATTTCAAGATTAATGCGAATCTAAGTTGAACGTACACATATTGCCACGTTTGCTACGAAACGAAATTGAGTATAAAACACAAATTTCACTCTTCAATTACACCTTGCATCTCGTAACGAAACCCTCAAGTAGGATGGAGACACTCCTCTGTAGACCAATGTAGAATCGATGTATATTTGGAGTGCTTAAACTTGTTTAAAATGATTGCCATTTCTTTCCCAAGGGGACTCACTTCAAACAAGCACCCCGAATGGTGAGAGGCCAGAGGACTCACTTTAAAGCAGCACGCCGAATCGTAAGCTGCGCGTTAAATATAAAAACACACATCCATCTCGATTTTAGAAGAAAATAGAAATTCCAACCCACTCCAGGAGGTAGTAAGGGAGTGCTAGTAAATGTGGAGTGCTTGAAATTTCAACCCCTTTCTGGGGGTATTAAAGAGGCGCTAGGAGTGATGCAAGGGTCGAATTTATTTTTTGTTATCATTTTCGGTTTTAGCATGCCAAAAAACCTAGAAATGCACACCCATTCCAACTTTGCATGAACATTGAAATTTCAACCCCCAGGGGGGTGGTAACGGGAAAATGGGCAGTTGGAATAATTGTTTATGGTCATATTCGGTTTCAGCGACCTCGAAAACGTAATAATAGTGGGGTCTTCTCTCTGGGTCACAACTTTTTACGGAGTTAATTAAATAAAATTTAAAAATGAACTCACCGACAATCAGGCGACAAAACAATATGGAACGTTGCACAAATAAAAAAATCGAAAATTTGTAGTTATAAACACAAATGTCGGTTCATTTCAGTATTAGATCACTTAAGACGGACGGACACCATTTAGCAGCATTGAACGTATTAACACCCTTTAAGCGGAAATCAAACAAACAAATGAATTGATAACACAAAATGTTATTGGAAAAACACGCTAAATGCAATAAGTGAAGCGAACAAAATGTTTCCAAATATTAAGCAATTGGGACATGAATATTAACTTACTAGAAATTGAGAAAATCGATACAATAAATAATAGCAATGTTAATTGGAAAGATTTTGCCAAAACAGGCAATAAATATGTCAGCTGTAACAGACAGGACAATTTGAATATTTTGGGTCATTAGATTTAAAAACACACAATCCCGAATGCGACTCTGGCAAAATTGTCACATCAAAGAATCATTCAGCATAATAGCATTTGCGGTATAAAACAAAAACACAGTCAGGAAACGATATACCAGGTCACCAAGTGTATTTTTAGTAACACAAAGCGAGCGAATATGCGGTAACAAAAGGTGGAGCTTTAAAATATTTTGTCACGACGGCAGACACGAAATTCTAAAAAAAGTACAGATTGGATGGAATACCTAATATAGTGTTGAAACATTTATCCGAGGAAATCATTAGTGCATTATGTTTAATATTTACTCATATTTAATAAATAACAAAATATTCCCTAAATGCTGGAAAACTTCCAGAATATATCCACCACTAAAGGCGTATAATTAATCTGATTTCCAACATTAGCAAGTTTTATGAAATAATTATAAACAATGAAATTCAACAGCAGAGTATAGTGATGGATCTGGAGCTCAACAATAGTTTCATAACAAATAACTATACAATTTTATTATATTTGCTCAACCAGCAAGCCCAATGGATAAATTCATATGTAAAGACTCTACATAGTTTTCCCACCTCCCAAATTCTCTGTAGGGATCTGAAACCCCTTTCCTTAAATTTTTTGTCACCTCAACAACTTATAATGATTTTTACATGTAATACATTTTTGTTAAATGGGTCGCTGTAGATCAATTTATTTGTTTGTCCAGGTGTTTATTAGTACTAACTCACGATGAGACGGCGGGAATTATCAAGAAAACATGCGTTCATTGCCGAACATAACTTTGTCGATATTCTAGTCTGCGCAGAATTTTATATGAAATACGGTTATATAGGTGTTTCGAAAATTTCTTGATCTTCAGTGCCTTCAAGTAACATAAAGAATATGATGCTGATTAGAAAAGTTAAATTACAGATTCCAAGATTTAAGTTTTAAAATATAAAACCAACTTTCCATCGTCGCCCACCCATATTTCACTAAATTATTTACCCAAACAATGCTAGCAAATAACTCAAGTAATTCCGATGGCTTAAGCCGAAAGCCAAAATTAACAAAACAAAACAAACTCAAACAATCTGATTGTGTATATACATCTCTCGATTTTATCAAAAAGTAGCGCCGCACCCAAGATAAGCGATTATCATTTAAATTTCATTTAAATTTTAATTATTCCGCGGCTTTTTATAATTTTTAAAGGTTTTGTAATATTTGTTTAGATAAAGATACGACACGTATAATGATCATGATCAACAAACGTAAAATAATTGTAATATCACGAAACAATGCGCCTATATACTGGAGCAGTCCAGTTTGATCACCAACACATTAAAATGATTTTGTTTTAAATATGTACACAAGTCATGTGAAACAGGATGCACACGCTACTGTTTGTTTATTTTTAAATGATCGATGATGATCATGTGATCGATGATCGTGATATTTTTAGTTTAAAACAAATGAAACATGAAAACCAAAACAACAAAAACGAAAAACTCCAATTAATAATGATTACAGTTTTGAAATTGGAAAATGTGTATGTACGTTTACAGTATAGAAAATAAACGAAATCCAAAATAAGAGGGGAAGTCGATCTTTATGTGATCTTAAATTTTCAAAAGTTAAATAAAAAAAAAATAAAAACTTAATAAAAACATTTTTGACGATCAATCTTAATCGAGGAGATTAGTTGCAATTAAATGATGGCATTATTTTATTATTTATGGTGTGTTGTGTTTTGTCTCATTGTGTTTGTTTGTATTCATTGAACCGGGTGTGGTACATTATAAATGATCATTGGTCGCACACGGTTTCGGTTGTGATTTAAAATTCTTTGGAAAAAAAAATGCGTGGCTGTGTTTTTGTATTAGATATATAAAATATGTAATATGATAGACGGCCATTGAGATTAAATTGCTGCAATGCTACAAACATCGCCCCTATCATCATATTACTCAAATAACACCGATCAATCTCGCATACAAAATTCTTAATATTAAATGACATCAATAAAGTGATAAATTTTAAACGCGCAAAATTAATAGAATTTCGCGATCGTGATGTTAACTTTTTTTTAAACGTTTGTTTTTTTTTTGTTTTGTTAATTTTGTTTGCGTTCGATCAACAAATTTAACGATCATTTGAGAATTCAATTATCATATTTCAGATAAATATGTATACACACACACACACACACACATACATAAAACTGAATCGTTCGACCAATTCAATCGACAATATAAGTAAATATTTTTTAAACTGTCTGTAATTAAATTAATGATGATGGGTGGTAAAAATTGGTTGAGTGATGTGATTGAACAAATGAGGAAAGAAGAAGAGTCAGATGACTTGCTTGATTTGTTGTTGTGTTTATGTGCGATGAATATTGTGTTGTTTTTTTTTTTTGATGATCTTGTTGAATCGAAAATTTCTCAAGAAAATTGAAATGTTCGTTTTGTGAAGTACATATAGTAGATAATTTTTAATTTTTATCATGTAATGGGACACTTGAATTTATGGTGAATATTAAATGTTTTCGTGGAAGTGAAATGTTTATTGTGTAGGTGGTATTTCTGTTGTGTTACTTCGAAAAAAAGGTACTATTCTTACGTATCAGAATTCAATTAGTTTGCGGTTTTTAATCATTATTCAGATAAATTATTAAACAAGTGTAGAAATACAAATTTGAATACACATAGCTTATCTGAGAAATTCTTCTATTCTGGAAATTTGAAAAATTTATCAAATTCTATTAAACTTTCAGCTCCAACATTTCCTATAAGGAAATGTCCGAATGTTAAGCCTTCCACATCGATTAGATTATCGGATAAGCCGTCGACGTTATTAAGCAAAACAACCTTTGGACATCAATAGTTTTCATTGAGACATAGTTAAATCGACAAAAATATTGAGTTACTCACAGTTAGTCGATTTGTAATTGAGCTATTAGCGAAACCTAAACATAATTAATAAAATGTCGGTCATTTTAATATTATTAAAAGACTTTTTTTTTTAAATTCGGTTTTTACCCTATAAGATTTAGTATTTTTCGCAAAATATTTGACAATCTTGCATTTTGCGCTCCTTCTCTTTCAAATCGTCTTATTTTCATTTTGACATCATCTTTATTGGTCGAATGCCAAAGTTGTTAAATTATTTGTAATAATATTCTAAGATTATATGTACATAGTTACGTACGCAGGCTGCATCAATAAAATCAATAACCACGTTAAGTGTAATTATCAGCACAAAAATCGTTATAATTCAGAAAGTGCAGATTATAATTCAGACTAATTAAGCCCTTGCCTTACAATTTAATATAATAAACTTATTTATTTATTTAGATCAACAGTATAAACATACCACTGATCGACATTCGTTAACACAAAATACAATTAAAAGTTATTATAAAAAGAATAAACCATGAATTAAAATTTAAAAATAATGGAGAATGTTTCTCGGAAAAACCTTCCGCGATATATTAAAATCGAACCAATTTTCAACCGAGTTCAACAGAAGTGTCGATTTGTAGATCAATTCATTCTTCCCGTAATTTGTACTTCTATTAGGTAACTGCAAAAATGCAAGTCTTCTCAAATTATGAGACGGTACATAAAACGAATAAACCTTTAAAAGCTCAGAGCAGTCAATGTGTCCCAGAATCACGTCATGCGCAGACATGGCAATCGCCGCGTCCCTATGAGCACTAAGCGATTCAAGGGCTAATATCTGGAATGCTTTCGATCCTATCTGAATAGTTATGATAAAATGGCGACCAAATGAAAGCAGCGTACTCAATATGTGATCTAACAAATGCCCTATATGTATAAAGTGCGTAGTGTGTATGGATCTCTAAATTCCCGGCATTGTCATTTCAGAAAGCCTAACATACTGTTAGCGTTTGCAATGACGCTGTCAATATGAAAATTAAAAGACAAGTTAGGTGTGTAAAGTACTCCTAAGTTTCGGATTACAGAAACCTGTTCGACCAGTACTTCGTCGATTATATAATCGGTTAAAATAACATTCCTTTTTCTTATAAATGTCATAGTTTTGCATTTGGAAGTAATAAGACGTAAGGAGTTAATACTCCAGTATTCAGCGAAATTATTGATATCAATTTGAGATGATAAGGCATCAGCGATATCCCTAATAGTTTTATAGATTTTTAAATCGTCCGCGTATAAGAGAACTTCTCAGTTAGACGGGCAATCAATCACGTCATTCACAAAAATATTAAAAAGGGGTAGGTACTCCAGACGATGCTAAACACTTTTTGGAAATGGAGTTGTTGATTTAAAAATACTGCTTTCTACAAGTCAAATATGATCGTATCCATTGCACTGGTATTTGTTTGGAATCTAATTACCTTATCAAAGGCCTTACTGAAATCTGTATACAATACATACGTTTGGAAGACTAATTCAAGCGCCTCTGAAATATAATTACTAGGTCGGTGCAGAGCGAGCCACAGGCTAAGCTAGCACTATAGATTTTAGCGGAGTTATGCTGGGTTAAACTGCTTGATCTAATGTTAAGCCTTGTGAACGGTGAATGCTGATTGCATATGCGAGTTGTATAGGGAATTGTTTTCTGGTGAATGTGTTCGAGCCCTTCCTTAATGAAACAGTCACTGGTGGAATTGGCAATATATTGCTGTTCTGAAGGTTTGGACCTGAAAATGATGCGAATTCCACCATAATGCAGATTGGAAAATCGTCACTGAAACGGCTGTCTTCGCCGGTGGTTTTAGACAATGTCAACAACTTTACCAATTATTCCATTGCACAATCCCGCAGCAGTGAATAGATTTTGCCTGAGTATGACTTGTCCACCTTCACACAAATACAGCTCAGATGCTAATCCTCTGGCATCATTAGAAGATGTTATTGCAGCCCTTGGATCATTGTGGATTGCGGTGATGCGAACAACAGGCTGACCGACATTCCTCAACTTCTCGAGATTAAACGACTCGATTTCTTTGTTCGTTGAAATCAATCGAATTACATCTCGAGTTGAGGATACAGTACTCTGATACTTTGAAATGAATCTCGTCTCAATCAAACCTACCGCCAACCTATGCAAACAATCTCTGAATTGCTTTTGGTCATCACCCACTTGCCTCATGATTTGGTTCAACAGAAACACTTTATTGATGTGTAAACAATTTGGCCTTGTACTGCTACTGTATTTGAGGTCTTTGGAGTACCATACTGTGGGACGTTACCGACAGGTTGTAGTTGATTGAAATCACCGAAGAAAACAACAATATATCCTCCCATGATCTCATTGATGGTCATGCCTGCCGTAGACGGTGGTCAATTTGACCTAAAAGTTTCAAGCCAATCATCGAGAATTCGTCAATGATCACAATCTCGATAGCTGCCATCTCTTCCTGAAATTGCTGAAGTTTCTCGGCTGACATGTCCCTCTGTTGATAGTTAGACAACCGTAATGCACTATGAATTGTCTGCCCGTTGATGTTATTTGCTGCGACACCGGTAGGAGTCATAAGCAACACTTTTTCATTTCCGATCAAACGAACAATTTCGTTGATAATGCATGATTTCCCTGTACCTGCCGCACCAATTACGATTGCTAGCTTGGCTTCAATGAGATAATTCAAGGCAGAATTCACAAAACTAATTACCCTAGATTGATCAGAATTGAGCTGGACCAGCATAGAATTCGACTCATTATTGCGGACGAAAGCTTCTTTAGATTGCTTCAGGATATCTTTCTATACCCCTGTTCCAATTCATTGCGCGATCGATCTCACGAAATCCTAGATCGACCATCTCTGGGGCAATTCCCGGCATTGCTTCTGCAAGAGCCATCCATTCATGTGGGTCTCTGACTGCTTCTTGAGATTCTTCTTCAGGGTCTTCGTCAGCTACTATTTGAGGCAATTCCGAAGTAGTGATATTAACAGGAGCGAAAGATTCTTTCCACGAAGACTGTGTCTTTAGTTGATTCATGTCTCTCCATGGCAGATTGAAAACCAATTTCTGTTTGCAATAAATTTCTACTGTTTCCTCCCCAGTGCCGAAGACCACTCTGGGAATTAGCTGTACGATTCTTTCGGAACGATTACGACTTCCTGTTGCTGAAAACTTGCGTGTAAATTCACGCAAAGAAAGGTTTTCTAAAGATTCGTGACGTGAGGCGTAAGCATTGATCAATTTGTTGTGAGTTCTGTGCTCTTCATCTTGATTTCGGTTAGAAATTGGCACGTATTCTTGCGTCGATATGAATAGTTTGACAAACGATCTTGAAGAATGATACAAACCTTCTCCAAGCAAAATGTGCATCACTTCATAAGCTGAAACATCTCTTTGTGATATCATTTTCATCCACAGTTTAGTGATTGCTTTCGATGCCGGATCGGTATTACTCATTTGCTCAGTAATGCGCTTGAAGATGTCTTTAAAGTTTTCAGAACTTGGTTCGCTCTTGGAGGTATATTTAGTGATGTAAGCTACAATTGCATGCTCCGAGGAATGATTTGGAAATCAGTGTTTGCTCGCCAGGCTTGAGAAACGAATTTGTTGTATAGGTTCAGCAAACAGACCTTTCTTCTTGGAATGAAAACGAAGTTACCTTTGTCATCTGCAGCTAAAGTTGATTCTGCCAAGCATTGCTTCGAGAAACCAAATCTGCATTTTTGGTTCTGTGCTTGGCCTCGCAAACAGTAAGCTTTTGAGCATACAGTGTGCCGCTGAACTATATTCAATAATTGCGACAACTGCAGTTCATTTTCAACATCAATACTGTCAGTGGTAAACCTTGATGGATGGATGAGAGCTTTGTCTGCCGTCGGAATAGGATTCCAAGCACTCATCAAGGAGTCGTAGAAGTCTTTTGCTTCCATTAGTTGTTCTATTGTCATTGTAGGAAATTTCCTTACATCAGGCGCCCCTTCGATCCAAAAAACACCATGAACATGAGGGCTACCACGATGCTGGTACTCAAAACGGTACCAATAATCGTTGATTTGGTACTTCTTGCGAAGGAGGTTCACAAACATTTTCACTCATTTTGCAAAATACTCGTCAGCAATCAACGGATTAGAGGATAACAGTTTCTGCATTTATCTTGACATGACAGACTCTGTTTTGTTTGATGGATCACATTCAAAGTGCTTTGTCAAACATGGCCACCATAAATCTGCCGAGCTCAAAGTTAAGAAGAAGGTGTGGACACCTAGCTGCAAAATCATTGCTTCAAGCTCCATTCGCCGCGAATACCAATATGGACCTTTAGCTGCTATCTTTGAACCGATGTGCAGCAACCTTTTCATGACAGCTGGAATGCGATTCACGTCAACCATTGAAATTACTTATGTTAGCGTAAATCGTACCTCGTTGCAAAGCATCATGACGTTGGATTGTATTCAAGCAGAAATAGCGAAAACGTGGATCTTGTGCAAACCGCTTGTCTTTAAAACAAAGCATATGGAGTGTCCATTCTCTGAATGTAACTTTAGATGTGCGAGAGTAATCATGGAAGTCAGCTTTTCCATATGGAAAGAGATGAGGGAAAGCCTTGACAATGTACCCGGCATGCCTGAACTCGTTGATTGGATTTGAATCAGCTTGAGGCCATTGTAAGATGTCTGAAATCACTGTTTTTTGATTTTGGTCTTGTAAAATAGGCAAACCATTAGTTGCAATGTTGTCAACCTCTAATTCTTCATTAGAAATGACTCCTTCTTCTAGAAAGCGCAGCTGTTCGACAATGTCACCATCGGGTGGTAACACTGACATTGCTTCGTAATTAATAGTCAGTATAACCTGCCATTCCTGCTCTCCTGACCAAAATAACGTTTAATTCCTTTGGCATTAATGGAAGCGTAGTTGCCACTGGTTGAAGATCTTGTTCGATATTCAAGATGTTGCCTGAGTAACGCAGCTGTCCCTCGCCGCGGCATACACGAACTTGGTACACGCTGAGAATAGGCTGGACTCTGCTGATCAGCATTTGTTCAATCGGAGTCAGATCTTGCAAAGCATCTGGTTGTTGTATTCCAGGATGCATATTGTTGTCTGCACTGAACTTTGTTGGCTTCTTCGTACTTGCTGTACAATGCAGATTGCTTGTAGTTGTCAGCTTCAAACCATTGCAAGTGAGACATGCTTTGTAGCTGTAGCCAGACAAGTCTCTCTCGAATGATTCTAGAAAGCCAGTTTCACGAGTCGGATTTCGGACATTCTGAACGGCATGAGCTATGCGATGACGTTCTTCTTCGGTCTCTTGGTTAGTTCTCTGGGTTGCTTGTAATCTCTGACGATTAGCATGTGCAGTTCGTCGTCCAAATCGAGATCTTCGAATAGGTGGAGCAGCTGGCATGTTAAATCGTATGAGAAAAGGTCTTGTATGGTAGCGAGACCTAAGAAATATTTACAGCAGTTATATTGCTATTAATTTATGTATAAAAACGTTCCTCGGTTATTGCTGGATGGAAGCTATGAAAAAAACAGAATCAAAATCAGATAAACGGTTATAGCGTGAAAATGTAGCAACGAAACTTACTCTGTGAATTAATCCCGATTTTAAATTATATCGGATTTATCTCCGGATCGGTTCTAGTTATGACTGGTTTGTTTTCTCAATGATTTAGCATGAAAATTTGAAAACTCACTAAAGCCAGCCTTGTTTTATATCGATTTTAGTAAAAAATATAGAATCAACTATTCTACAGTATATTTTTTCTCTTTAATGTCAATAAATATGTATATAATGGCCTAAATACTGAAACTTATTATGAATTAAATTAATTGATTTAATATAGTTTAAAAATTCTCTTTAGAATAATTAATTGCAAAAAAGCGCGCGAATTTTTGCCTAATGTATTTTCCCCTAGACAATTTGTTTTTCTTTGATAATTTTTTTAATTTTCATAAATTTTTAATTCTGGCTTCGTCACGACCTGAATTTAAATCTGTTGGACATTTGAACGAAAAAAATTGAAAATCGGCCGAAAATTCGCTTAAATCTGCGATCTGTTACATTCGCCATTCGAGTCGCCCCATGAGCTTCGCTCGCTCCGCTCCAAATAAAGATCACGAGATTTGTAACCGAAGATCAACCTTTATAGAAACGACGTTGTTTTGTCGTTATAACATTTTTAATTCTAAAAAATAATCAGGCATTAACTAGACTTTCAAAAAGTTTCGGGTTGCTTGAAAGTAAAGAAATTCCACGATAATTTCGAACATCACTACGTGAACCAGACTTAAAAATTGGAATAATCGATGATAATTTCAATACTTTAGGGAAAACTCCAGACCTAAGACTAAGAATAAAAATATTTGCCAAAGAACCCGTAAAACAATTTTCGTCCATCGCGACATTCTCGTCTCTAAAAGAGACTATAAAATCTGTTAGAGACGGAAATGTCTAACGCTTATTTTAAAAAATACAAATAAACTTAAAAGAGACGGAATTGACTTTAAATTGGACCCCAGAATCAAATAAAAAGACGAAACAGACTGTCGATTGAAATATTAAATACAAAATGGAGACGAAAACGAACAGCAACTAATCGAAAAAGACGAATTTGTCCATAATTCGGAATATGAACTACTAATTACAGACATTTCAGACTTATAATTGTCATAGATGATAAAATACAATGATTCAAGAAATTACCAGGTTAGCCCAATTTTTGAAACCACGTGTTCGTGACGTCATGCAATTCCGATAAATATATAAGTTATTCTTTTTTTACTTTTCGTTTTTTTATTTCTTGTTGTAATTTATACGTAAAGAGAATTGGGTGACGTCAAAAAAAAAAGATGGTCATTTGTTTACATATTTCGGGCTAACCTGGTTTTTATTGAATCATGATGAAATACTAAATTAAAAAAGCGACGAATTTGTCTGTTTATTGTATGGATCGACTATTTACGGACATTGCCGATTTAAAATTGTTAACCACGTGCACGTTTCGATTTATTAGCTCCGAGTTCTCCTTAAAGCGTGTTAGACGTATAATTATACGTCAATAATAAATTATTATTTTAAAAATTATTCATTTTTAAGAAACCAGTGATTTTGTAGTTTATATTATTACATAGTGATATATTATTGATATTGTGATATAAATGTAAGTATATTTGATATATATATTTTTAGTAGTAATTCAAAATATTGTGACTAAATTATAATTTTGTGGCACATTCATGGTTATAAAACATAACCTATTTTGTTAAGTGCAAACACATGGTTGGTACGTGAATTGTATTATATTCTATCCAACAATTTTTGAATATTCGTGCATCGTTATAGAAACGTTTTTAAACCCGACTGAATAGTTAAGTTTTGTAGATTTATAAATTACAATACATAATTAAATTTAGTTATATTTTAAATTTTAAGTTATATTCTAAATTTTAAATTTAGTTATATTTTAACTGTATTTGCGATTCTCAAACCAAACATTTTTGTGTTGGTATATTAATTCATCTGGGTTCAGTTCTAAATTTGTGGGAAATTATAAAATTAAAATAGTGTCAACTGAGAAAAAAATGTATAAAACAATAAAATTAAAATTTGCCACTGCCATTGTTTAATAATCACCGTGCACAAAAATTATAATTAGGTACAATTTTTATACTTCAATATTTATTTTAGAAAAATCTGAATTTGTAATATGTAGTTCTATTTTGTGTTTTAATTTTAGCCTTTATATATATTTTCCTTTTGATAATCTTATTAATGCCTGGGAATAGAAAATTATTATTCGAGCTTAAGCGTAATTCTTTAAAGCGTCGTATATCTAAAGATAAAAGTCGTACTTCCAACTGCCTTCAAACTCTCGCATATCAAAATAACCTGAATGATGGGCTAAATTATGAGATAAGCGGAAGCTCCAAAAATCTTAAATATGATGATGATACACAGCATGAAGAAACTAATTTTATTAGCGAAGATGAAGAATATCTTTTTGACTACGACAATAATTATAACGATCGGTTTGATCTAAGGGATGAAATTGAAAACAATACTGATAGTTTAGAAAAACCGGATATTGAAGAATTATTAATGTTTCTTAAAACATGGGCGTTAAAACATAATATCAAAATGACAGCAGTTAATGAACTATTGAAATTTTTTAAATCACATGGATATCCCAGAATGCCAATCGACAGTCGAACGGTCTTAAATACACCGAAAAGTAAAACAATTATCGATATAAGTCCAGGAAGATACGTCAATATAGGAATTAGTATCGCATTGGACAACATTTTGGCAAACATGGACCATTTGCCGATAGAGATCTCACTAGATTTCAATATTGATGGCTTGCCGATTAGTAAGAGTTCCAATAGTTGTTTTTGGCTAATATTGGGGCAATCATCAATAAGTAAAAGTATTTTCGTCGTGGGAATTTATCATGGATTCAATAAACCTCATGACTTTAACCAGTTTCTACGAGAATTTGTTGATGAATTAAAAGATATATGCAGCAATTTTACTTATAATAATAGCCCCATTAAAATTAAAATTAAAAATTTTATTTGCGACACACCAGCCAGGTGTAGTGTGTTGGGAATAAAGTCTCACGCAGCATATTTTGGATGCAACAGATGTACTCAAGAAGGAGAACAC